>BSBK01004084.1:0-612533 GCA_027943335.1 Chamaecyparis obtusa | reverse complement strand
GTGCAAGATCATGAGGGGCCAAAAAGTGGTGATGTGAAAAGTATTCACTTTTCACTCATCCAAAAGTGCATGAAAATGCTTGTTGACTTTTGAGTAGGCCTGGGTGTCAGTACACCTGGGCAAACTTGACACCAAAACACAGGCCTAATCGTGTACCTGATAACTGTGGCATAAATCCAAAACCCGTGAGCCCTTTTCTTCATTTCTTTCTGCATTTTTCTTTTCCAAAATGGTTTGATATATCATATATCCAATATATTTTCGCATACTTGATTTTGGAAACAACAAATTAGACTCCCGAGCATATTCGGTAAGTAATTATTTGTATATTTTTTATTATTTTATTTCATTTTCATGCTAAATGTAGCATTTTTTTTTAAAATAAGGTTTTGTATTTATATTTGTAATAATATATGAAATTAGATTGAAATTTAGATTTGTTTTTTATTTAATCAGGCATGGCTAACAACAATGAAGAAAATAACCCTCCTGCACCAAATAACAATCCCCCATAGCTAAACCCTAAATCTTTACAAGATTTGATACAACAAAATTTGAACACAATATGAGGTTTCCAAAACATGTATCAAAATATACCTAGATTAGGTCCCATGCTTGTCACACTAAATACAATTGTTGAAAATATTGACACACTCACGCAGCAACATAATGCTGCTCTTCATTGGTGTCATGATATGCATGCCCAATTTGATGATGGGCTTGACCATGATGGGATTGTGGCCCTTAATATAACTAAGGAAGATATAGCCGCCCTTTTTGTCAATCCTAAAACTGGAATACTAGTTGACCCCAAAAAGTCCAAATTATCAATAAAATGGTGCACAAATGAAGCAATGCGCACAAACGTTTGGGATCGCTGGTGATGGTTTTTGATAAACCACCCCATAGAAATTTGGAGGTACCATTTTATTTCATTAAAAAATTGTATGCTGAGTTTGTGCTTGCTCACCATGTTGATTATTGGAGTATGAGGCCCAACATGGGTGTAGGTGGAGGAGCTCCTTAGACTAGGCCATTTTCCTAGCACCAAAAGGCCACTACCTTTGTCCCCCCCACTAATGTCGCACCCCCTCCTCCAGTGTAGCATCCCAATATCATTGCAGAGGCTATCTCATAGACTATTAGGGCCATTCATTTACTGAGTGATCAATATCATGCAGACTAGGTCAATGTTGCCTCCTAGTGTGGATGATGCTAGCGCATCAACATCTCATCGGAGTTCACATGTATGTGAGCCCCATATGTGCAATATGTGCAAGCATATGTGCCTCAGACTGTTTATTGATTTTGATACATATTAGTTTCATGTTATTGATGAGGAGGATATAGGAGATGTAGCTGCAGAGGCTGCAACACCTCATGGAGAATCTACATATCATGAGAGTGCTCAAGAGGTGCACGCAAAGCCATTGACTCCTATTAATATGGTAAGAGTAAACATTATAAATAAATTTGTCACATGACTTATTTAATTTAAAAATAATTTATTTATTTAGATTAGTTTTAATGATTTCATGCACTTATGTATATATATTTTTTCCATTTATGTTTAGCCGATGACACAGGAGGAGGTGAGATAGGTGGATGAGTCCACACTTTCTGCCATTTCATTTGGCCTTGATGACTATATGGTATATCATAAATTATGTACCCATTAGTTTTTTTTTATATCATTTGGTGTACATGCTTAAATCTCTATCAATTAGAGCAATAAAATTTATACATTTACTTATATATTGTCATCTGATTGTCTTCTTGCAGGGTACAGCCAATGTCAGTGGGGGCCACGAGGGGGTTCCTTCATCAGGTGTCGACAAAGGAAAGGTAGTTAATTGTGTAAGATTAATTATGCATGCACATGTATGTCACTTGTGTGTAGTAATAAATATTTTACTTGCACTTTATTGTATAGGGTGTGGCTATTTATGATGTCCTGATAGCTTATCGGTAGCGTAGGGTTACAGGCATCTCGATTCGGAGTGATAGCTCGATTGTACATAGACTTTTACATATTGTTATTTGTATTTTGTAACCATGGTTGCTATGATGAAGTACATTTATATGTAATTGACAATCTTTTTACTCTCATAGGTTACACTGAGTGTGAGGAAGGGCCCACAAGAATCTTTCGTATCTTTGTTGACCCAGCCCACCATTCCAAAGGAGGGATCATTAGATGTAAGTTTTAATTTTAGTTCAATCAATTTTTAATTTTATTATGCTATCATCCTATTTTGTAGATTTATTACTTTATGTTGCACCACTCTACTAATGTCATTATTGCAAATATATATTTATAGGTCACAGTTGGTATTGATAGCATGGTCCCATCGCTACCCAGGACTTATGCTAGAACACCTGTTCGTGGTAGGTGATCGAGAGACTAGGTATAGATATTTGTATTCAGTTATAATTTTAATTAAATTAGTGTTTGAATTATGAACTATATATATATATATATATATATATATATATATATATATATATATATATATATATATATATATATATATATATATATATATATATATATATATATATATATATATATATATATATATATATATATATATATATATATATATATATATATATATATATATATATATATATATATATATATATACAAATCATATAAAGTAAGAAATCTAACTTGGGTTTGAACTCATTTTTTATGCAGGATCAATTAGAGCCCAACACTTCTTCAAAGAGGCTACATTTTGATGATCTGCCTACAGCATAGGATGTAGTTTTAGTTTTGTGGTCATTTAGAGATGCCACTTCACACATTTTGAGATGGCATATATGTGACATTGTACACCTTAAAACATTGATTTTGTAGACATTTTGAAATGGCATATGCCATATTTGTATATGGAGATACTTTTGATACATTTGATACTTTGTATATATAGAAGATGTTCATTTATATGTTATATTTGCATCATCTTTTGTATATACATATTTATTATTCATGTTTATGAATTGAATGGTGAAGTTATATCTTGACTATGATTATCATTATGATTGAAACTATATCTTGTTGAACTTACATTTGTTTTTCTTTACTCTGGAATACCCTGTTCATGGACCTTATTATGTTTGAGGTTTAACTTCTATAGATTTCCTATGTTCTTATGTTTCATACCATTATATATACTCACTTGAGCCACTTAGTACTATATTGTTTAAATACTATGTATATACTCACTGTGTATATAACTCATCATATTGGGGTCACTTGAGTCACGGAAGATTGCTGCCCAATCATGCTTAGTGCACCTGAGGGTCACTTGGATCGAGTGTGGTCATGAGCATTCCAGTGACTCCGTGGGTGAAACAAGGTTGTCACTAGCATTTACCCAGCCAAATGGAGCCGATGGAGCAGACGGTTCAATGCAATGTCAGACAGTTTGAAAGATACGTTGTTGAGCTACTTTCAACTGACCCTCACTACAAGTTTTGGTATCGACTGAGATCACCTTGCAAAATGTAAATGAAGTCAAATCACCCAAAACTAAGAGAGGTTATAGTAGACCTTAGAAACATGATCCCATAGCACCTAATGGTTTGTCAATACCTCTCATGAGCCCTAAGATATGAGCTCTAGAGGATCACTACCCAATTGTGCTTAGTGCACCTTGGGGTCACTTGGGTTGAGCGTGGTCACGAGCATTCTTGTGACTCCGTGCGTGGAATGGGGTTGTCACTGGTGTTTACCTAGCCAACTGAAGCTGATGGAGTAGATGGTTTGATGCCAAGTCGGATGGTTTGAAAGATATGCTACTGAGCTGCTTTCAATTGATCCTCACTCCAAGTTTTGGCATCAACTAACATCACCTTGCCAAATGCAAACGAAGTCAAATAACCCAAAAATGAGAGAGGTTATAGTAGACCTCAAAAAAATGATCCTATAGCACTTGGTAGTTTGTCAATACCTCTCACAAGCTCTGAGATACGAGCCCTAGAAGATCACTTCCCAATCGTTCTTAGTGCACCTTGGGGTCACTTGGGTCGAGCGTGTTCGCGAGCGTTCCCATGACTCCATGGGTGGAACAGGGTTGTCACTAGTGTTTATTTAGCCAACCAGAACTGATGGAGTAGATGGTTTGATGCCAAGTTAGATAGTGTGAAAGATATGTTGCTGAGCTACTTTCAATTGACCCTTACTGCAAGTTTTGACATCGATTGAGATCGCCTTGCCAAATGAAAATGAAGTTGAATCACCCAAAACTGAGAGAGGTTATAGTAGACCTCAAAACATGATCTCGTAGCACATAATGGTTTGTTGATACCTCTCATGAGCTCCGAGATATGAGCCGTAGAAGATCATTTCCCAACTATGCTTAGTGCACCTTGGGGTCACTTGGGTCGAGCATGGTCGTGAGCATTCCCATGACTTCATGAGTGGAATAGGGTTGTCACTGGCATTTACCTGACCAACCATAGCCAATGGAGTAGATAGTTCAATCCCAGGTTAGATGTTTTAAAAGATATGCTGCTGAGTAGCTTTTAACTAACCCTCACTACAAGTTTTGGCATCAACTGAGATCACCTTGCCAAATGCAAAAAAAGTTAAATTGCCCAAAATTGAGAGAGGTTATTGTAGACCTTAGAAATATGATCCCATAGCCCCTAATAGTTTTTCAATACCTCTCATGAGCTCTGAGATACGAGCCCCAAAAGATCATTGCCCAATCGTGCTTAGTGTACCTTGGGGTCACTTGGGTCGAGCGTGGTCGCGAGCTTTCCCGTGACTTCATGGGCAAAATGGGGTTGTCATTGGTGTTTACCTAGCCAACCGGAGCTAATGGAGTAGATGGTTCGATGCCAAGTTAGATGGTTTGAAAGATATGCTACTGAGCCACTTTCAATTGACCCTCACTGCAAGTTTTGGCATTGACTAAGATCGCCTTGCCAAATGCAAACAAAGTCAAATTGCCCAAAATTGAGAGAGGTTATAGCAGATCTTAGAAACATGATCTTGTAGCACCTAATGGTTTGTTGATACCTCTCACGAGCTCTGAGATAGGAGCCCTAGAACATTTCTACCCAATCATGCTTAGTGCACAATGGGGTCACTTGGGTCATGTTAGTCCATTTTCCTGTCAGTGCAAAATCCTGTGAAAATGGCCTATTCCCTGCAAATGTTTGTCATGTTGTCCTGCCATGCCTGCAAGTCATAGTTTTAATGTGTGATGAAAATCCACTTGATTTCATGGTTGGTGCTCTTAGCCCCATGCTCTTCAATGTGTCACCTTGCTCCAGTCCAAATTGCACGTGCTGAATTACAAAACCCAGGGAGATATTCAAGTTTTAAGGTCTGTAGGAAATAATTTTAAAAATTTTCCTAAGTGTCGAAAACCCACAATGTTTTTGAAAATCCATGAGGTTTTCAATCTGTGTGAAAACCTTCATTATTTTCGACCTTATGCCTTCACGCTTTTGTGCACTTGTCTTGTGGGATCAAAAACTTTGTGTGTTTTCAGTCTTTCACTGTGTCAAAAAATTTGTGTATTTTCGACCTCAGTCTTAACTACGCAAGTGCCATCATTGGTGGGTCCCAGTTCTTCCCATTGCCCAATGTGGTTAAAGTTTGGACAAGATCAGTGGTTGTCGTATGTTCACATGGTAAAGATGCATGATGTTTAACCTTTACGCTTTTGTGACAGGCCGTTGGATTTTCCTGTATGGACATGTCATGGGCCCATTTGTGGGGTTTGTGGATTTTCCTATATGGACATGTCGTGGGCCCATCTATTCTTGACACAGTGATTTGTATGATAGATTCTAGAAATAGGATGAAGAAGCTAAGTATTCGGCAATTCTGACAATTTTCTTACAACTCTTCAAAATTTTTCCCAAATGACACTCTGCAGACTCGTATGACAGTGGGTATGCTATGAAACGATAGTTGAAAATATCATATGACAGTTGCAAGTAGGATTTTGACTTTTAGAATTTGCTGGCATGAAAGCTCATATGACACTAGGTACTCAATAATACGATAAATGGGTAGTAATGAAATGACACTTGGCAAAAACTCGTATGACTTTTGACCTCCTAAAATGTCTTTTGACTCCAGAAAGGATTTTACTTCAGATTTTGCAAATTTTGAGTTTTTAGATTTGAATTGTTTGCAAATTTCAATGTCCAAATTTGAGGATTGTAACAGATTTGTCCATTTTCAATAACCAGATAGATGAACAAGCACGCAAAACAACAAGCAAGTGATTTCAAGCATGTCTGAAAACAATGAACAAGGGCAAAAGCAACCTTGCGCATGAACAATCAAGTGACTTATTTGTTCTAATCCTCAGAAGCACTAATTGTGTATGTTCCAAAAATGTTTTGCAATAATGCACATATACCCTATAAAATAAAAATTTGGCCTTGCTAGGGTCTTTAGTAATGGTTTGACTTTGCAACTTTTATGATCCAAAGGGGTGAACTCCAATTCTAGTGCACCAGGGTTTTGACAGAGTCCGAGAACTTAATCTTCAAGAGCTACTAGGGAGATTTGACAACCCAACAATGAACCATACCCATGGAGATTTCTTCCACAAGGACATTTATATAGCATCTGTCACTACCATGACGAAAATGGCTATTACCACTTGAGGTTCCGTCAACATAGTTTTCCCTGTGAAGGGATTGTCTGCTATAGTTAACCCTCTCTAAAGATGACTCACAATAGTATACCACAAGGGGACTTGGCTCCAGATCCAAGTTTTTTGACACCTTTTCACTTTTAACCCAAACAAAGCAAGCAGATTAATCCAACACGCTAAGACAAAGTTTTGCTTCACCAAGGTCTATGATGCCAACTCCATGTGATCTATCAACCTCTCTAGGGAGAGAATGTATCAATCAATAAGAGAAGGTGCACTAACCAATTTTGATTCACCAAAGTTTGTGATGTCAACCCCACATGATCTATCGACCTCTCCTGGGAGAGAATGTATCGATCAATAAGAGAAGACACACTAACCAAGTTGAATGTGAAATACACTAAGTATCCTCCCTACCTACAAGGATTCTATCATCAAGAAGGATTTCATTGGGAATCCAATCTCTCAAGAATCATGAATAGTGTTCATAGGGCCTAATTACTATGTGAGCACAGATGTATGTTTCCAAAAGCAAATCTACCAAAAGTACCCAAAAAGCAGAAAGAGGAACACATAACGCTTAAAGTGAATATGAGATGAGTCCACAAGGTGGAACACTTAACACCTCACACAAGCTGAAAATGAGTCCCCAACTTAGAAAACAAGTGAGTTCTTGAAAGCACAAAAGGGTTGCCAAGTGGAACACTTAACGCTTCTTTCCTATTGACCCCTCCCCTTTATGGTGCTGAGATTGCAACCATGGGGTGGAAATGAGGGGCCGATGGATTAGCAAGTCCAATAACCCAAGATAGAAATCAAGATCAATCACAAGTATCTAAGACTACTTAATGAATCCTTAAGGGGTCACAACGTAGTATCAATTATGCAAGTGTGTAAAACAAAAGCATGAAAAGAATCACCCAAGCTAGACACACAAGAGATTTATTTTAAGTCCCAAATAGAAATGTCATTAGATGAAGGAGAATACCTGGGATCATTGCAATGCGCTTAGTATATTTTATTTGATTTTTAGCAATTTTTGTTGAGCTTTACTATGCAAGCAAGCTACAAACTCTCCAACAAGCCAACAAGCAAACAAGATATGCAAGGTATATTCAACTTATGAAAACCCTAGGGTTAGATCTAAAAATCAATTGTTAGGAGCAATAATAACCAGAAATTAATCCAAATGACAACTCATATCATGCATTGAATCATATGAAAAATAAGTGCATACCCATCACAAAATTTTAATTTTTTTTCAACTTGATTTGACCTAGTCAACAAGATCTGATTTTTTTGATATGATTTTGGCCATAAAAATAGAAATTAAGAATAAAGACCCATGCTAAAAAATAGAGAGCTTTCCAAAAATACAAAAATTTTAGAAAAATTTCTTCATTTGTGCCCTAGAGACCCATTTTATTAAAATATACCAGTTTTTGTAAATTGACTATTTGAGCTATGATATCATGTCCAAATTTAAAACACAAAGAATAGATCCATTTTATAATGTAAAGAAATTTCTAAAAATATAAAAAATTTCCAAAAAATATGCTGATTTGTGTCAGATATTAATTTTTTCCAGAATTTCAAGAAAAACTTATTAAAAATTCAAAACATCTCAGAAAATTCTAAATTTTTTATTGTAGCTTCTCTAATATATGTACAACCTAAATAAAAACTTTCACTCCAAAAATCAAAGCCGTTTGAGAGATAAAATTAAATATTTGAAACTTTAGGACTTTAGCTCCAAAAAAAAATCAAAACCAGCATGTAAAGGTGGGTTGCCCCACGGTGGGCGCTAGAAATGTGTGTGTGAATTTTGTACCTAATCTGTAGACACAACACTTTAGTAAAATATTAGAGGTTAGCTATAATCAAATCATGCAAAATTGAAATCTAATTTAACCAAGCAATTTACTGCCTTCTAGTAGGTGCGAGATTGATGTTCTCAGATTGTTATCGAGATCAGTGCCCTAGATGACACCTAAATGAAGGATTTGAATGCAATTGATATGAAATATGAATGCAGTTAATCTATTTTTTTGAATTTTCTATGCAATAAGAATGATAAAAACTGATATGAATCTATGCTAATATGGAAATTGATCTATGAATATGCAAAGTAAGCTAACAATGATATGAAAAAGAATCTAAATGAATGTAAAAAAAAAACAAATTCATCTCACAATAGCCTTGATTCGCAATAAGCTTTGATTCTCCAAATTCCAATTCTTCAAAATAGTTGTGCAATTTGTAGATGACTTTGGCAAAGTAAGCTTGCAAAATTATGAGATGATTTGAGATGAGCTGAAGCCTTGATTTTATAGAAATCCAGGGCTTTGGAGGTGCATGAGAAAAAGCCATAAATTACTCAAATAACTCAGGTTGATTTTTTGAGTTATTTTTAAATAAAGGATAATTAACTCACAAAAACATGCAAAAGCTAAGTTTTAACTCAAAATAGAGTTTAGCTTTAATTGATAATTGATAGTTGTCTGCTTTTATGATTGTGCATGTTTTATTTATGAATTAATCTAATAATAAAGTGATTTATTTCCAACTTAACTACTTTGAAAAATAAAACAATTGATTTATGGGTTAATCAATTATTTAATCACACTTTTATTAAAAACTATATTATTAAATAATGACAACTTGCTTTAATTAATTAAATAAGAATTTAATCAATTATTCATATGATATTAGATTTATTGTCAAAATTAAATAGTACAATTAATAATAGATAGAATTAAATTTAATTACATAATTAAGTGGCAAATATTAAATCTAATTAATTAAATATGAAAATATTCAATTAATAAAACTTTAGGATAAATGTGATTTATTGCCAAATAATTATAAAATTAAAGATAATTATGATGATTAGGAATATTACTAGGAATATTCCTCGATGCAAAATTTAAGATAATCAATTATGATTCAATGATGTTTAGATGTGCCTTAGATTAGGACTTTGATGTCGATTTTGTTCGAATTGTTGATATAGGAGATTAATGAACTTATAGCCCATTTTTGGGGTATTACAGGTGCCATGTGTGCTCGGGCCTGTTTGTAGTTGGCAGGTGGTGTCGTGGCAATCTCTGGTTGGTCCGAGCTCGTAGGATGATAGATTGAACATGGGCCCAAGTTAGGGTATCTCGGCAGTGGGAGGATTTCATGATCAACGGTTGTCGTGTGATTGCATGGAATCTTGCCAGTCCATGTGATCATGTGATCGACCATTGATATCTCCCTGCTAACATCATATTTTTAAGCCCGCGAGATGGAGAGGATCTACGGTGGGGACTTAATGTTCATCTCAGTTTGATTTTCTGATTATCGATGCACCATTAGATTTTAGGCGGTGACGTGCCAACCGGCAAGATGCATGTTCGCAGCTTGTCGCATGTTCACATGAGCCAATTTTTTGGCTTTGCAAACATGCAAAAAACCCTTTTTTGGTAGCGGTAGTGGTGGTGGTTATGAAGAAGGTAATAGGAAGTGGCGTGTCACATGTTCACATAGGCCTTTTTTGGTCTATGTGATCATGCGACAAATGTTTGATGTCGCCGTTGCGGAGTTAAAGGTGGGTCCATGATGCTAGTGCTACTAAGGTGTTAGATCCTGATTGGTTGTTGAAGTGGCAATGCGGAATTGGATTTTTCATGGGATTGTTGACCATTTTGGACCACCTGATTTGCTAAGAAAATGTAATACCAATGACTGTGATTTAAAGGTTGACCAGCTAGCCATTGGCACCCGATTTCAAATGTGATTGCAGGGATTTGTACTGTAAAGGAATGAATACAATCTTGGCTCGAGGTGTATTTGCAGGTGGGTGAAAGGACTATTTGGCATGACAAATTCTTGGTCCTTGGAACATTTTCAAAGGATTGACATAAATGAAGATCATTTTTGGTTCTTTTCTTACTAGGTTGCTTGAGTTTCCTGCCCTTGCAGTAAATTTTGATGTTTTTCTGGTTGTTCTAGTGGGTGAAACCCTAGCCCTAGCTGTCTGTAGCTTGTTGCAACCTATTTTGGGTTTCCAAGGTAGCTAGTGGTATAAGTGGTATCTTTTTTGACTTTCAAGGGGTTCAAATTTGGGATCAGTCCAGAGGTTCTGATTTCGATTGGTTCCAGGGGTTTGTAGCAGGGTTGTATCACATTGCATGTAAGCTGAATAGAATTTTTGGAAGTCTTTTGTAGGTTATTGAAGTGGTTTGATCTCTATCCTACATTGATCATGTACATGACTCATCATACTTAATATAACCTTTTCATGTTTACAAGTCTCTCCTTGGTGTCATTCATGTGAGTTTTAGATTTTCTGATCCATTGCATAGGGTTACCTTTGCATATGTTCTTGTCTTTAGTTCTTGATCTAGGATCAAGTGAAATTTACTTTAGAAGGGACATAGATTCATCTTGGTTGTCTACAGAAGGATCTTATAAGTAGTGGATGGGCTAGAACATTTATATTTATGGCTATGAGTCTTTGACAATAGTTGGTTCAAGTTTCATTGTTTGTATGTGAGGTCTGCCCAATGGATAATGGCACTAATCAAGGATTAGTACATTTAGTTGAGTCCAATGTCTGATTGGCTCTTGTCTAACTTCCCTATCCTCATTAATCAAAGACCATTTTAAGTTTTAAGTATTTTTGTTGGTAGTAATACCCTTCATGAGGCCATTTTATACCCAATAGCAATTGAGATTCAATGAATGTCTGGTTAACATGTAGTAGTCTCTTGCTATTATCTACATTGTTTAATCTAGTCCAAAGTCCTAAAATGCAATAAGTTACTGGATTAGGTGCACCCGCCATGGTTTTGTAGGGCCAAAAGTGAAGAGGGTAGTCTTGTCCCTATAGTTTGTCCAGTTGTCTTGTAGAGCTTTTACACTTGGAACTAAGCACTCCTCACATCAGTCTGAAGGCATATTGGCAGCCCTAGATGGCATAAGCATTTTCAAACACCAATAGGTCGAGCATGGTCATGAGCATTCCCATGACTCTATGGGTAGAATAGGGTTGTCACTGGCATTTACCTGGCCAATTGGAGCTGCTGGAGCAGATGGTTTGATGCTAGGTTAGATGGTTTGAAAGATATGCTACTGAGCCCATTTCAATTGATCTTCACTGCAAGTTTTAGCATCGATTGAGATCGCCTTGCCAAATGAAAATGAAGTCGAATCACAAAAAACTGAGAGAGATTATTGTAGACCTTGGAAACATGATCCCGTAGCCCCTAACAATTTGTTGATACCTCTCACAAGCTCAGAGATACAAGCCCTGGAAGATCGCTGCCCAATCATTCTTAGTGCACCTTGGGGTCACTTAGGTCAAGTGTGGTCGCAAGCTTTCCCATGACTCTATGGGAAAAATGGGGTTGTCACTAGCATTTACCCCACCAAACAGAGCTAATGGAGTAGACGGTCTGATGCCAAGTCAGATGGTTTGAAAGATATGCTACTGAGCCGCTTTCAATTGACCCTTACTACAAGTTTTGGCATCGACTAAGATCACCTTGCCAAATGCAAACGAAGTTGAATCACCCAAAACTGAAAGAGGTTATAGTAGAACTTGGAAATATGATCTCATAGCACCTAATAGTTTGTTGATACCTCTCATGAGCTCTAAGATACAAGCCTCAAAATATCACTACCCAATCATGCTTAGTGCACCTTGGGGTCACTTGGGTCAAGCGTGGTCACGAGCTTTCCCATGACTCTGTGGGTAGAATGGGGGTTGTCACTAGCGTTAACCCAGCCAACCAGAGTTGATGGAGCAGACGGTTCGAAGCCAAGTTGGATGGTTTGAAAGATACACTACTGAGCCACTTTCAACTGACCCTCATTGCAAGTTTTGGCATCAACTAAGATGACCTTTCCAAATGCAAACAAAGTTGAATCACCAAAAATCGAGAGAGGTTATTGTAGACCTTGGAAAGATAATCCCATAGCACCTAACAGTTTGTTGATACCTCTCACAAGCTCCAAGATATGAGCCCTAGAAGATCCCTTCCCAATCATGCTTAGGGCACCTTGGGGTCACTTGGGTTGAATGTGGTCACGAGCACTCCCGTGACTCCATGGGCAGAATGAGGTTGTCATTGGCATTTACCCAGCCAACTAGAGTCGATGGAGCAAATAGTTCAATGCCAAGTTGGATGGTTTGAAAGATATGTTGCTGAGCCACTTTCAACTAACTATTAGTGGTATGTTTGAAATTTGAACTATGAAACTAATCATGATTAAGCTTGTGAAATTTGAACTGTGAAGATTATTATGTTTGAGGTTTAACTTTTATAGATTGTTTGAAATGATAAAAAATAATATCCTTAAAGCATTATAAACAATAATCAAACATGTAAGAATTCAAACCATGCAAATGACATAAGTAAATGACATTTAAGATCCCTTCTTGGCACTATTGGCCACCCATACATGATTTTGGTCATAAGTCCTTATCAAGAGTTTTAGGACATTTAACTTTTAAATCAAATTGATTGTTACAAATTGCCATTATAGGCTTCAAAAGATCTCAATTAACCATTAAGGATCCTTTTGTCCTTCTATCTTTGATTGGATCCATGGTGACTGTAGGCATCTTCATAGGTGCTCCTGGACAAGTTACAATCCACATACAAAACCAATTTTATTGACTCAAAATACAATCTAAGAAAGGTGAAATTAATGTATTGAAATTAAGCTTAACGAACTTAGAAAATAATGCACTAAGTTAACTTATTAACTAGTCAAGTGTTCCTGAAGGGTCATCTCTTTGCTTTAGGGTCTCCAATAGTGCTTCATGATCAGTAGTACTAATAGTCCAAAGTTGTTTTGTCTTTGGTCTTCCTTGATGCTTTGACAACTTGACATTTGTTGCTATAACAAGGTGTGAATACATGAGAATAGTTTTGTGCTTCTCATAGTCTTCAAATGTGGGAATTCCATTCTTTCTAATCATGTATGTTCATAGCCATGTTCCTACAACAACAACTGAACTAGTAGGATATGTGAACCCATCACCATCTATCATCGGTTGTACAAGCTTATGTTTACCTTGTACACAATGTGCTAACTAATAATTTGACCTTTCATCATTCCCCTAAGGTGCAACCAATGCAAAAACATTTCCTGGTGTCAGAAGATCTGAAAGATGGTCATAGTCAACTGAAGTGTCCATCTCATCATTTTTTATAGAGAGTGTCAAAGATAAAGGAGTTAGATATTGTGGAACCCATGTATCCACCCACTCACTTGACTCACAATGATCCCAATCATACTGAAAACACATGGGGCAAAAACAAACCAACTCCCGTGTCCAAATGGTCCATGTACTACTATTGGAGCTTCAGGATGAATGTCATTTTGAAGAGTCTTTCACTGTTTGACAATCCAATCTATCTCCTATAGTTCCCTCTTCAACACACCCAAAAGAATCTGTGCATTGTAGAATCAAGAGTCCCCCCTTGCGACAATGCTAAAGTAAACCAATCAACATTAGAATGAGCATCAAGAAGTACAACACCTAAAATCCTCAATTACTCCTTAACTAGAGATCTCTTCACACACACACCTACTCCGTCATGCTCCCCTTTCCCATGCCCTGACTCATAAAAAATCCAAATAGGAGGTACACCTCTCTCCACATGCATTCTACACAACCAATATAACATTCTAGCATTCTTAAATTGACCGGTGCAATTATCTGACCAAATGAGATGCCTATCCATAACAATACCATTTTCCTGCAAGAAGTCAAAATAGTTCTGGAAATAATGTTGAACAAACTCATGAGAGTGAGACCCGTCATCGCTCATATAAAAATGGTACTCTCTAATTATCTTTCACTCATCTTTTGTGCTATCAGGAGAATGTCTATATGTGATGTGTACAAAAATAGCAACCTAAATGGAATTGTAATATTGAGCTTGAGTCTCATTTTGGGGCTGCAATGTATAGTTCTCCGCAAAGTCTACAATAGATATAATAGTTCCAATGTGGAAAGTGTCCTTACATGTCCTAAATTGTTGATCCAACCATTGAGACCTATGACTATGCCTTGCATACTTGTAAAAAAGATTTGTCTTGAAATCTGAGATAAAATCAGCAACATTGTATTCTTTTGCAACTAACTCACATATAGAGCCTTCACCTCCACTCTTCAATGTATATTTCACCATTTCATATACCTTTTTTTGGATGAGTGTCTTTCCAAAATTGTGTTCCAAACCCTCATGAAAACATGTTCTAAACTTGGACAAGCCACCACATTCTAAGCACTTGGTATTTAAGAAATCTTTTTTATAAAATAAACAACCATCATCTCTATGACATAAAAATTGATCTAGCAAGTCTCTTGATGATTTGGGAAGACCACTTGCACCACAATCCTCTATCATTTCATTAGTATGAAAAGTAGAATGAATGGACCATAATAATTCATGATGCATTAACTCAACGTGATATTTGCAACAACATGTACTCTGAATCTTAAGGGTTACACAATAAAATGGCTTCACGGATTCAAAAGACCTTTGTGATATTTTCAATGTTGGATGTGTCTCACAAAATTTTTTATACAACATTGTTTGACTTACCTCCACATCTGTTAACTTCTTATTAAAATGTGGAAGTCTCCCACAATAAGCCCATGTGTCAATTTGAAGTGAATCATCAAGTCTTTCTCTTCTTGCAAGTGCTCTACCCAAAGTTTTATGGTCTATATTGAAGTCAACACAAGTTTGTCTCATCAAACGAGCCTTTCTCAACTAATGACTTACTAAGGAGGTTGTAATAATCCTCTGAGCAACTCTCTTGTCCTTTTCTTTGCTAGTCTTCCCAATGCTATTGAGAGCATTGCAAATATTCTTCACAACAATGGTATTTCTCTCCATTTTCTTGTTCATGTGAATCTTCAATTTCACAAGCACAGGTCTCATCTTTTTCATCTTTAACAATTGCACAAAAATTTGACATTGCTCAACCAATGTCTTGTTTCCAAAAAATTGATCATAAAGTCTTGAAGCCCAAAACCTAATGGTTCTATGTGACCTCTTTCCTTCCCAATTATTCATAATGTTCTCCTCAATTTCAATTAACCATTTAGGTCTTCCTAAAAGCCCTGAATTTGAAGTTTGATTATCTTTATTGCAAGGGACTTCATTTCTCATATAATTTGGAGATATGTAACATTCATGTGGTTCTTGTGCAACATTTTCATTCCTGAAGTCTACATTTTCAATCTCCATCTATACATTTTCAAATTCAACATCCTCTTCACTTACAACTATATTTACGGGGTCCGATTGATTAATGTTTAACATACCTTCTCTCCTTCTTTGGTGATTTTCCTTATCCTTTTACCTATATGCTTGAATTTCTTCATCTGTCAGCTTCCTCTTGCGTTTAGCCTTTCGACAACTGCTTCTTCCCATGGTGAGACCACAAGTCGACAAAAATCAAACAATGGGCCCCAAATCACTTTTTTTTTTCTGCAATGCGTGAAAAAAGTATAAAATCTCATGATTTTCTGGTATGTGGGGATAGGAAATATTTTGGTCAAATATTACCTATCAAAAATTGGGTATCTGATTTCATATCGGGTACCTGATATTCTTAGGTAGATTAAAAAAAGGGTGGGAGAAAATGAAAAAAATTGAACTTTTACATATATTAATGTATATAATATATATATATATAAGAGGCATATGATATATATATTGTATATATTATATATATACTAATGTACTAATGTATAATATACTAATTTATATTATATACTAATGTACTAATGTATAATATACTAATGTATTATATACTAATTTTTATTTTTCATTTCTTCTAGGTCTTTAAAGGCAGCTAGCTAAATCTTTGTATTAAATGTTAGGGAATGCATGAAAATAATATGATTTTAAGCATGAGCATGAGTCCCTACAGGGGCATACTTGTGCCTTTTATAGGCATCGTAAACCCTAGCTACGCAAAAATGGAGGCTTTGAAGAATAGTTCACTAGAGGTGGATTACAGAAGCAAAGGGCAAGAGAATCACTCTATTTCCACCACCTGTGGCTATGAAATGGTATCTTTCCCCATTTTTTCAATTGGAACGCTAAATTGAAAAGGTTCTCGAAATAGATTCTAGTTGAACCGGACAATTGTACCACACCTATTGATAATCCAGTAGCTCAACAGAGTCATTGGGAGGTTAAACAAGAACAACCAGATGGATCTTTGAATCGGTCGAAGATTATGGAGAGCACAAAATGGTTTGGTAAAATGAGCAACTATACTGGAAATTATGCAAGCATCGTAGAACTGACCACATTAAGAAATTTAAAGAAGAGATAAGGCTAGGGTGTGACATTATGAAGAAAGCCTTGCCATTCTGATGGTGTAGCCCTGATATTATGAAGAATGTCTTGCCGCTTCAATGTCAGCACCGCCTCTATCTCAGACTTTCACCATTTCTTTTCATCAATACTCTGAGATATGGAAGGGATTGTGGGATTTTCCACAAAATAGTCCATCATAAATTCTCTTTAAATCATCATGGCTTATAGTATTTTGTGCATTTCTGAAGGAATTACTTGAGCATTCCAATGTGTCAAAAGGGACCATGGGGATTCCCTAGGGGTCCTAGCCCCTGATAAGGCATAGTAAGACCCCTAGGGAGTCCCCATGACCCCTTTTGACACATTTGAATGCTCAAGTGTCTTCAAAAGGGTCCTAAGACCCCTTAAGACACACTCGAGCATTCAAATGTGTAAAAAGGGGTCATGGTGTCTCCCTAGGGGTCCTATTACACCATATCACATGTTAGGACCCCTAGGGAGCCCCCATGACCCCTTTTGACATATTTGAATGCTCAAGTGTGTCTGAAAGGGTCTTAAGACCCCTTCGGAGACACTTGAGCATTCAAATGTGTCAAAAGGGCTCATGGGGGATCCCTAAGGGGTCTTAGTACACCATATCTAGGAACCCTAGGGAGCCCCAATGACCCCTTTTGACACATTTGAATGCTCAAGTGTGTCTGAAGGGGTCCTAAAACCCCTTAAGACACACTTGAGCTTTCAAATGTGTCAAAAGGGGTCATGGCGACTCCCTAGTGGTCCTAACTTGTGATAAGGTGTAATAGGACACATACGGATCCCCCATGACCCCTTTTGAAACATTTGAATGCTGAAGTGTGTCCGAAGGGGTCCTAAGACCCCTTAAGAAACACTTGAGCATTCCAATGTGTCAAGAGGGGTCATGGGGACTCCCTAGGGGTCCTAACATGTGATAAGGCATACTAGGACCCCTATGGAGTCCCCATGACCCCTTCTGTCACATTTGAATGCTCAAGTGTGTCCGAATGGGTCCTAAGACCCCTTAAGAGACACTTGAGTATTCCAATGTGTCAAAAGGGGTCATGGGGACTTCCTAGGGGTCTTAACACATGATAAGGCATACTAGGACCCCTAGGGAATCCCCATGACCCCTTTTGACATTTTTGAAAACTCAAGTGTGTCCGAAGGGACCTAAGACCCCTTAAGACACAATTTATCATTCAAATATGTCAAAAGGGGTCATGGGGACTCCCTAGGGGTCCTAACATATGATAAGGTATACTAGGACCCCTAAGGAGTCCCCATGACACCTTTTGTCACATTTGAATGCTCAAGTGTATCTGAAGGAATACTAAGACCACTTAAGATAGACTTGAGTATTCCAATGTGTGAAAAGGGGTCATGGGGACATCCTAGGGGTCCTAACACATGATCAGGACTAGGACCCCTATGGAGTCCCCATGACCCCTTTTGAAACATTTAAACACTCAAGTGTGTCCAAACAGATCCTAAGACCCCTTAAGACACACTTGAGCATTCAAATGTGTCAAAAGTGGTCATGGGCACTACCTAGGGGTGCTAATGCATGTTAAGGTGTACTAGGACCCCTATGGAGTCCCCATGACCCCTTTCGACACATTTGAATGCTCAAGTTTGTCCAAAGGGGTCCTAAGACCCCTTAAGACACACTTAAGGATTCAAATGTGGCAAAAGGGGTCATGGGGACTTCCTAGGGGTCATAACACATGATAAGTTATACTAAGACTCCTATGGAGTCCCCATGACCCCTTTTGACACATTTGAAATATCAAGTGTGTCCAAAGGGGACCTAAGGTCCCTTAAGACACAATTGAGAATTCAAATGTGTCAAAAGGGGTCATGGAGACTCCCTATGGGTCCTAACAAGTGGTAAGGCATACCAGGACCCCTAGGGAGTCCCCATCACCCCTTTTGTCATATTTGAACACTCAAGTGTGTCTGAAGGGGTCCTAAGACCCCTTAAGACACACTTGAGTGTACCAATGTAAGAAAAAGGGGTCATGGGGACTTCCTAGGGGTCCTAACGCATGATTAGGACTAGAACCGCAATGGAATCCTGATGACCCCTTTTGAAACATTTCAATGCTCAAGTGTGTCTGAAGGGGTCCTAAGAACACTTAAGACACACTTGAGTATTCAAATGTGTCAAAAGGGATCATTAGGACTCCCTAGGGATCCTAACACATGATAAGGCATACTATGACCCCTAGGGAGTCCCCACGACCCCTTTTGACATATTTCAATGCTTAAGTGTGTTCCAAGGGGTCCTAAGATTTGTAAAGACACACTTGAGGATTCAAATGTGTCAAAAGGGGTCATGGGGACTCCCTAGGGGTCCTAACACGTGATAAGATGTACTAGGACCTCTAGGAAGTCCCCATGATGTATTTTGACATATTTTAATGCTCAAGTGTGTATTAAGGGGTCTTAGGAACCATTTTGACACATTGGACCATTCAAGTCTATCTTAATGGGTCTTAGGACCCCTTCGGATAGACTTGAGCATTCAAATGTGTCAAAAGGGGTCATGGGGACTCCCTAGGGGACCTTGTACACCTTTTCACGTGTTAGGACCCCTACGGGGTACCCATGACCCATTTTGACACATTTTAACTCTCAAGTGTGTCTGAAGGGGTCTTATGACCCCTAAAGACACACTTGAGAATTCATATCTATCAAAATGGGTCATGGGGACTCTCTAGGGTTCCTAACACATGATAAGTTGTACTACAACCCCTAGGAAGTCCACATGACCCCTTTTGACACATTTGAATGCTCAAGTGTGTCCAAAGGGTTCCTAAGACCCCTTAAGATACACTTGAGCATTCTAATGTGTCACAACAGGTCCTAAGACCCCTTATGACATACTTGAGCATTAAAATGTGCCAAAAGGGGTCATGGGGACTCCCTAGGGCTCCTAGTGCATTATAAGGCATAGTAGGACCCATAGGGAGTCCCAATGACCCCTTTTCACACATTTGAATGCTCAATTTTGTCCGAAGGGGTCCTAAGACACCTTAAGACATAATTGAGCATTCAAATGTGTCAAAAGGGGTCATGGGGCCTCGCTAGGGGTCCTAGTACACCTTATCACTTGTTAGGACCTCTAGGGAGTCCCCATGACCCATTTTGACACATTTGAATTGTCAAGTGTGTCTGAAGGGGTCCTAAGAACCCTTAAGACACACTTGAGCATTCAAATGTGTCAAAATGGGTCATTGAGACTCCCTAGGGTTCCTAACATGTCATAAGGCATACTAGGATCCCTAGGGAGTCCCCATGACCACTTTTGACCCATTTTAATGCTCAAGTGTGTCTTAAGGGGTCCTAAGACCCCTTAAGACACACTTGAGCATTCAAGTGTGTCAAAAGGGGTCATGGGGACTCCCTACAGGTCCTAACGCATGATAAGATATACTAGGGCCCATAGGGAGCCCCCATGACCCTTTAAGACACATCTGAATGCTCAAGTGTGTCTTAAGGGGTCTTAGGACCCTTTCAGACACACTTGAGCATTTGAATGTGTCAAAATGGGTCATGGGGAATTCCTAATCATCCTAACACATGATAAGGTATAATAGGAACCCTATGGAGTCCCCATGACCCCTTTTTACACATTTGAACAATCAAGTGTGTCCAAAGGGATCCTAAGACCCCTTAACACACACTTGAGCATTCAAATGTGTCAAAACAGGTCATGGGGATTCTCTAGGGGTCCTAACGCATGATAAGGCATACTAGAACACCTAGGGAGTCCCCATGACCCCTTTTGACACATTTGAATGCTCAAGTGTGTCTTAAGGGGTCTTAGGAAACTCAAACTCCTAAGTGTCTCAAAGATAACTAATATGCAAATGCATTATCCTAAGTAAACTTAAGTAAAGTGTAATTAGTAAATACTTAATTACACCAACACCCCCCCTTAAGTGAAACTTAGGGGAATGCACTTAAGCTCACAATGCAAGATGGGTCCTGGCTACTAGGCCATGTTAGGTACCCATGTACAAGATGCAAGAACAATGCAATCTCTCATAAAGTAGATAAAGAGGGAAAACCTCATGGGAAAAACCCTCCCCCAAAAAGAGAGATGAATACAATAATAGAATATGATAGAGAAGACCTCATGTGAGGAAAATAACCCCCCCATAAGATAGAAGTAGTGGAAGAGAGACCAAGTAGCCCACCCTCAATGTAGAATGAACACCAATGGTAGATGCTCCAGGCTCGATGTACAAACTGCTCCATGAGTGTAGAACAACATTCCTCCCCACTAACTCTTTTTCATGTAGAATCACTATAGCTATTAAACTTGACTCTCAAGTTCCTAGTTTCAGATTCTTACAGGGAAAAAGGCTAATTGATAAGGACCAAGTCCTTCTTCTACTTCAGGCTTCATAGACCCAGGCGGGTGTACCTATCTTCAAACTCACTAGTTCACAATGAAATCATATAGTGGATCAAAGGTTCCCATAATGAGTTACTAATGTTTCTTGTTACAATTAATGCACAGCTTAGAAAGACAATCTATGATATTAAAAAAAGTAAACACTCATTGTAGAAAAATGGAAAATGTGACGAGGATAAACTCCTTCTTCTCTTCAAGCTTTGAGCTCAAGTAGGCTAACCCAGTGATTCACTCTTTAAGGAATCAGCAACCGAATTGTATTTCTTGAATACAATCAAACATGAACATTCATAGCAATAGGAAAGTAAAGTTGAATAGATTTTAAAGATTTGGATGCAAGTGTGGTGTAAAACCAGTGCCTTATCCTAGGGTGCAGAGTCAAATTGAGAAAACATCCACAAAACTTCATCAATTCAAAAACACCTGAATTCAATACCCTGCCTTACAGACTACCATTTTCTCTGCAAACACATGATCATCAAATCTATACATTATTTAAATTCTCAGAGATTATCCAGCTAGATTTACTCCTTCCTTAAAGAAAACTTATGGACAAAATCACAGTCTACCTTGTAAATGACAAATTGGACATTGCCTTACAAATCCAATTCATAAGAACTTCCAAAACACACAGAGACATCCAAATACTTGCAATGAGATTCTAGCTATATTTCATTGATAAAAACCTATTTTAGTACACTAAAATTGACACTACATCTAGAATAAAACATCAATTTGAGAACCAAGCTTGCATTAATGGAACTTGCTTTGATTTCTCCCTTGGAGAACCAAAATTTAGAACCCTCCCCCAAGAATGAAAATCAGAATCAGAAGGAGAAGGGGAACCTTCTAGAAGGAAATAAAAGAGGACACTTGTTGGATTCTTCATTTGATGAATCATCCCCCTGAATTGAAAGAACCATCTCTCTTTTCTCCTGAGAACACCTATTTCCATCTCCTCAAACAAGCTCATGAGTCATCGAATACAACAAACCAGATATTTCCAAAATATCTTCTTAGCCCCCTATTTCTTTCAACTACAAATATCTCAAAACCAGTTAGACCTGCACTAAAATTGACCTCAGAAATGGATTCCTCATTCTCTCTCCTTTTTGATGGTATATAATACTTGGTATTTGGGCGAAAAATAAAGCCCCCAGCCATTAATTTAGTCTCTCAGGCCTGTAACTTCAATTTTGAATTTATTCATATAGTCAAAACTATATAAATTTACATTTATAATTTTAAATTTTAAACTTGGATGTACACAGGAAAAAGAATAAAATATCAATTTAATATTTTAACTCTCCTTATAACTCCAACTGGGTGCCAGTTCGCTTAATAATTTCCCTTAACCGCCACCTATTTAGAGAATGGGCGACTGCATATTCTCTAAGTTGCTAAATGTTTGTCACTATCCGTGAGGAATTTGGAGAATGGGTGACTGCACGTTCTCTAGTTCTCCAAATCGTTTGGCCTTAACCACCACAACCTAGCGAACTGGCGACTATTCATTCTCTCATTCGCCAAATATTTCACTAACTGCCTAGTTTGATTACATGAACACGTGAACGCAAAGGCTTCATTCTCTAATTTGTGACATTCTTGGCCTTAACCATGAATTTACTAACAAATATGTGACTACTTGGCATGATTCATGGTGACAGTCACCAAAATATAGGTAGCCCCCTCACGCTGCATTATTACATCCAAGAGGACCCACTGATAAGCCTCTATGGCTTTGCTTTACATTCAATGTAAGTGTTGTTTCATATAAATAGATAAAAACCCCAATCGTTGTTACATGTGGGATAATGGAAATTCATTGTTTTCAACTCAGAAGTCTCCCTTTCTCATGTGAGTGCTTCTCTATAACTAGAAACCTCCCTTGTATTGACAGTGCCAATGCATTACCAGCTCTCATAGTGTGAGAGACTCCCCCTTTTTTTATTACACAGGGCATCCAAGACACGGCATGAACACTACTCTTAAAATTACAGCCCCCATTACATATATGCTGCATTTCATACTCATGTGCTAGCCTCTTTCTTTGATGGCACTGCCCCTTACCCTTTTATGCCTCATGCTGGTTGCTTGCTAAAAATGCTAATCATCTTCTTATCAAAAATGATGGTCTCCACTTGTAATATGCTGGATACCTTTCAAATTGATGTGCCTCCCTTTAAAACAGTGCGTAGGTGTTTCAAATGCACTGGGAGTCTTTTGGAATGCTGGACTCTTCAATGTGTATGGCCTCTTGACACTTGCGTTGGTCTTTCCTCTATTTACATATTACCTTCCTTTGCGCTGAGTCTTCACATTCACGCTACCCTTTCCCCTTTATGTGCACTGGCTTCCTCTATGCATGGGTCTGGGTTATAACATGATGGCCATTGCAATTGTAATCACTCACAGAATGAGAAGACTTTGACCTCACCTCAACAACCATATCTTTTAATGCAATTCCCTGGTGGAAATGGTACATCATGAGGGATCTATCATGGCCAAGATCAAGTACATAGTCTGGCATGGTTTTTCCAATTAAAATGTTGAGTCTCCTTACAAACGTTGGTCTTCTCACTGCTTAGCGCTGCCTCTTCCATGTTAACGCTGGCAGCCTCTTCCATTTTATACCCAGGCCATTCCTCAACTGAATCAACTTCTTGATATAGTAAAAGGCCTCTGGACTTATAAGTTTCCTCTTCACTTATTTCACACAAGGCTCCTAGTTTGTGTTGTGCCAACATTCCATTTAATCATTGTGCATTACGTGAGCACTCATTTTTACAATGCACAAGAACTCCTTTTTCATTAGCTTCTTACACTACATTCATTCCATCATATGTATTGGAAACTCTAAATCTAGAAATAAAGGTGAGTGTCGAGACAATACATGCACATAGTAGCATTCCAATGTTGCTAATTGTCAAATAAGAATTTTGAACATGTTCTTAAATGGAAAGAACTCAAATAGACCACAAATATAAATTCTTGGAAATGGTAAGATGCATTGTCCCTTTGCATGATGCTACCAGTACGAGCATTGTTCCAATCATTGTAGCTTCTTGTACTGAAATCTCTGTACTAAACATTTTCAAAAGATGATCACCTAGATCTCGAATCTCAAATTCCCTATCGATTATGGAGAAGAGTGTGTCATAATCTTCATCTATTTCTACTTGAACCTCACCATGTGCATCTGCCTCTGGATTCTCATTCCTTTTTGGTCTAGTAAACACGACCAACTGTGTGTCCAAAATCTCTTGGACTCATCCTCGTTGGGATAAACAAGATAAAGTGGTAGTTGTATTATCCCTTGCAGCTAATGACCTACTAATTGTTGATAGTTTTTCATAGATTTACCTCCATACCCTTTTTAAGATTGCCTAAACATCACCATGTTGCCATTGAATATTTAGAACAAACCCAGATTGCCAAAAATTTGAAAAACCCTGTTGTGCAAAAGCACCAAAATAATGCGAACAAGCTTGGAAACTGTCCTCAAAAACTGACATAGTGACCTGATCGAACCTTGCTCTCTGACACGCATATTCTATGATCTATAAACTATCATTCCCCAAAATGGCATCTCATGATTGTACCCGAGGCAAAAGTTATTAACCTCTGAAATTGCCCCTTTTATTTTGTTTTTTGCAAACACCCTGTTAGAACTAATAAACTGCCTTTGAAAACACCATGGCAAAAATATAAACAGAGTCCGAGGAGGCTACAAACTGGCACAAAATTTCATTGAGATGTAAACAACATGATTCAATGACCACTTTGGATCTGGGAGTCAAATCGGCAAAAGATATAGCTTCATGAAAATCAGGACTTGCGGAGACACTCAAAAAATGCAGACAACTCTTAAAAGTTGCAATTGGAATCAGTTTCAAAAAGACATCAAATGCATTGGCAGAAAGCTCAAATCTGAACTGGGAGTAATATGTCAACTTTTCAATGCAAACCAAGAATAATTTCTCTGATAAGTTTGACTGGGAAAAATTTGTAAATGAGCAAAGTTGACCTCCGGTAAACTGGTGCACTTCATACTCTTTGCAAACAGCAGAAACTGCAAATGGAATCACATTGGGAAACTCATCCAATGGATTTGTCATGAGCTGCAAAATGATAGGGATGAAAAAAAACTTGTTTAAAATGTAAGGAAATGATCATCACTTTACTCCCAATCACCGGGAAAAAGATACAGCTCTACAAACAGGGCCTCTAAGAATAACTGAACAAGTGCACAAGTGCAAGACTAAAAAAACACCTCTGAAAGGGGATGAATAAATATGGTCAAAACTTATCACAAGGACCTGAAACTGGAGACATAGGTAGTAAGGAACATGTGGAACAAGACCCCATACACAGATTTTCATGACACTCTTCAGGGTGTGGAATATTCAATCTCAAAGTAGCCCTTCCCAGTGAATTCTACACTAAGCAATTTCTGACTTAGATACCTCCTAGAAACGAACTGATGCAAACCCATTTCAAAACCCAAACTAAAGGCTCAATTTGAATCAATGGGACATAAACAAGGTATCAAAATATTCTCCACTCACTTCAGGACCCAGAAACACCCTTTTCACATGTGCATTTTGGACCAAAAGGAGCACTTTAGCAAGCGTTTTACATGGTACCTCAAAATTGCATTTTGAGTACCAACAGTGGCTCTATCTGGGGATGGCTGAGCGTAAGATCAGCACAATAATTTAGAATCTCATGGGTGAGCAAACCAGCCCAAAAACTAACTTTCTTCTTATCTGTCCAACTTCTCAAAAACTTACTTCACCGGCTCTAACAAGCTCATCAAAATTGGTTCCTTATTCAAAAGCAAACTACACTATTGCAAACAAAGTAGCTATACAAATATTTACAATAGCTAAAACTTCTGAACCATGTCAATCATTTACCTCTATCAAACACATGGTTCTTGTCCCTATGCATAGAGATGACCCTGAAATTCTTCCTTTCATCTATATGGTCAAACTCATGAAGACTCTTGATAGGAAAATCCACAAAAATGTAATAAATGCATTCATCTTTGCCAAGTGTATGAGGATCAAATTTAATCTTATCATCACAACCAAAAGTATAATCAGTTTGCAACAAAGAATTGTACCCTTTTTCCATCACATCATGCAAACCAATGTAAGGCTGATCATCATGAAATGTGATTACACTTACCAGTTGAGAATTAGCTTCAGGTCCTTTACAAAGCTCAGCACTAAAATTCAAGTCAAAACTGAAACTCTCATACTCACATTCTTCAAATTCAAGCACATGATCAGCACCCTGCAAATCTTTACTACAGCAACTATGAAAAAGAAAATATTCATAGCAAGGTTTCACTTCAAACTCATCCTAAAACAAAACATCTAAAACTAGCAAACCATCACAAACATCTTTCATACCATCCAATACTAGTAAAACAAATATGGTCTCACTAATTCTAGCCAGACCTTCACATTTTGCACAAGACATATCTACATTCTCATCAAAGGTAAAAGTCTCCAACACTGAATCAAAAGGGACAATACCATTCACCTTTTCATCACTTGGAACATATGGTGGAGATAACACATTAACACTAGGTAATGCAAACTCCTCAATGATACAATGTTTATCATACATTACCCCTTCAACTTCCAGCTGATCTGATAGTAAAATTACCTCCACATCCCCCTAAACATTCTTAATTTCATTCTCTTAAATGAATGGTAGAAAATCTGAGTCAATCCTACACTCTTCAAACAATGGATTAGAGACCAAATGAAAGCCACCCTCATAGACATTGGAACACAGTGTTGGCTGATCACTTTCAACCTCTTCATCGAATATCACATTAGAAAAATCATCAAAAACATTATCACATGAAACATCCAGATCATAATCAATATGATGAGAATACTCACTTTCATCATTGGAGGAAATACTATCATAATGCTAAAAGTCACATTCATCATTGAAGCATTCAAGAGAAAGATCAATACCTATAATTGGACTACCAATGATGCTCTCAATATCAACAAGATATTCTAAACCAACTGAGTCCTTATCACTTACATGAGTCCATTTTTCTACATTCATTTCACCATGATCATCTTCATTCTCTTGCCAGTTAAAATTGCACAAAATTGAGTCACTGCTGATCATAACATAATCCAATTCATTTTCCTCGTCAAGTGAGCCTTCATCATCAGCCATAGATTGATCACAATCATAATCAACATTATCTTCACACGATGCACTTTCAGCAAACTCATTGTTAGACACATGGCTATCTAGTTCACATTCAACATGTGTACTTACCTTTTCATCCAGATGTAAAACTTTTTCTTGTATGGCCTTGAGGTTTTCCAGCATTTTAATTCTTTCATTATTCACTTCCATAGTTGTTTGTATTTGTGCAATTTTCAGCAAGTACTCCTTACTTCGCTATTCAAACTCTTGTGTATTCCATTCATGTGACTGCTGATCATAATGTGGTTCAGCTGAACATACACCAACAATATTTTCATTTATACAAGCAAGAACTGTGGTGCAATTTTCTTCTTGACTTTCAAGTGCACTCTATAACTTTATAATGTTTTCACAATGATGCTCATGGCTTTCTTCCACTGGATTGTTTTTAGCATGACATTCAGTAACATTGTTGAAGGAAATAATAGGGGCAGCAGTACATTGGTGCTGGTCACACTCCAATCTATGAGTGGTCAATTCTTGAGAAGGAGAACTAACAGAAACATCTCTCCTTGTAACACCATACTTTTTGTTGTACTCAATGTCCATTGCCAATTCACATGCCTGATACAAAATTTTGGGTTCTTTCTTCCTCAACAAGAAACTCATCTTCTCATCAAATGCAGCAAGGTAAACAACAAGACACAATGCATCATGAAGTCTAAATCTCTCCGATATTCTTCTCAATGTCTTTGAAAATCTGATATTGAAAGTTGAAATTAACTCATCCTCTTCAATATGAATATCAATTAGATTTACTAACACTCCCCTTAGGAAGAAACTAGACCAAAGGTGTATATATGAAGCCTCCTCCCCAATCTATAGGAAGAAACCTCAAAAAAGATGGAGTCTCTGAAACCTAATGAAGTGTCCCCATGTCAAAGCTAAAAGGTGCCTCCTCCAAATCATGTGTACTAAGCCACTCTACTGAAAAAGACAAATCAGGATCAACTGAGGATGAATGTAGAACATGTACCAAAGACCCAAGTATCTCCTCTAAAGAGAAAGTGACCTCCTCCAACTGCTGTATAAAAGTATCCACAATCATGTCACCCTCAAAAATGATCAAGTAGAGAATGAATATGAGGGTCAGCATGTTCCCTTGCAACAACTAAAGAAGGATTATTTTCACCAAAGGGAAGATGAATATCATCAATGATGTCTCCCAAATCTGAAGTATAGGACTCCACAAACAAACCTACAATGTTTGTTAAGTAGTCATCCATGGAACCAAGTCTGGAAGACAATGAATATCCTACTGCACTGAAGTACCTGAATCCATGGCTATGTGAATGCAAGCATCATCAGGAGCAAGAGTAGATGTAGTCTCAATAGGAGGAGATGAAATGGAAGGGTTAAGAACCTGATCATGAGTGAGAATACCCAAGTTCAAGTAGCCAAAACTCTCTTCAAAATTTGAATCATCACTATAATCATCATATGCTGAAGACTCATTGTTTGAAGAATCACTATCATCAAAAGGAACAAAATCTGTAAAGGAGTACAACCGAGAATAGTGATCCACTATCCCGGTAGCAATAACTGCTCCACTCTCCAAGTTCTTGATTAAAACTGAATTGGGTGTAAATTCCACAGTCTTCTTTGTAGCACCATTTGTGATTTGATATATAGAAAGAAGGTTATTGGTCAAGTGTGGAACACACAACACATCATTGAAGTGTCCATCCCTAACATCAATACTTCCTTTCCCAATCACATTCATGTAAGTGTGATTTACCATTAAAATAGGTGGACCTTTGCAAGGCTCAAATGATGAAAACATGGACTGTGAAGAAGCCATATGATGAGAAGGCCCTAAATCTAGAAGCCATCTACCTAAATCGGGACTTAAAGAAGCATATAAAGCTTGTCCTTTTTGAGTGAAAAATGTGTGACCCTTTCCTTTATCTTTTTCTAAATTTGGTGAAGAATAGGTTGAGGTAGATATCCTAGAAGGCAATTTGATGTTGTTCTTGGCAAGAAGATTCTTCAATTCATCAATGTCCTTCTTATAACAAAAGTGTTCTTCATGTCCATCTTTTTTGCAATATGCACAAAATTGCTTCTCCTTCTTTAAAGATTCACCCTTTGAATGTGATGTAGAAGTGTCATGTTGTGTGGAAGTCAATGTTGTGCCTTCTTATTGAGACTTAGACTTCTAATTCTTCTTCTTCTTTTGACTTTGATTGCCTTGACTCTCATGATTAGCCACCAATGCCTTGGAAGTTGAAGACTTGAGAATCCCCATACTTATCAACTTTTCTTGTTCTAAGACCAACATTTCTGAAAATTACTCAAATGAAGGCTCAATGAAGGCACTACCCATGGTCAACTTGTGAGTATTGTAACTTGAAACAAAAGCTCCATATTCAGGAGGAAGATGTTTCAACAAGTGACTAACCAACTTCACATCCTTTATGGGATTTCCACAATCATCAAGTTTTTCTCTATAGTCATTGACTTTGTTGAGATAATCTTGGATTGTGTCAAAGTTTCTGGGCTCTAATTTGAGTAGATCAGTCTCAATTGTGAATCCCATTTCCTCATGCACTTTACCAAACAATTCTTCAAGTTTATCCCAAGCATCTTTAGCATCTTTTATGGTTTAGATGTGATACATGATAGTTGCAGAAATATTCTCTCTCAACAATCCTAAAGCTTTATAATTTTTGGATGACCATTTAGTTATTGCAGCAGTATCATCATTAGTGGGTTTTTTAATTGGACCATCCACATAAGGATTTAAACCTTGAATCATTAACTTATTCCATACATTATCTTTCCATGTAGCATAGTTATGTGGAGTTAATTTTGCAATAGAACCCATGATGAAAAATGATAAGAGCACAATAAAGAGAGAGACACCAACACACAAGACACCCCCCCACAATTCACTCAATCAAGGAACCCCACTCAAAATGATGATTTTGGCACTTTATAGCTAGTGCATGTACAATTGCCACTTGTCAAAATGAACCAAAGTGGACTTCTGATTTTGATAATTACAACAAAAAATATGAAGCTATAGTAGACTTAAAAAAATAAGACACAAGATCTCTCAAGGATCTAACAAATTACAAGTGCCAAAAATAGGCCAAAATTGATCAAATTCTAAAAGTACTATGTCTACTTAGAATTTTTCCAAACTGATACCAGATCTGGAAAGTAGACAAAAAATCATGACCTTTCAAAAAAAATAGCACTTGAAAATGTGTACATATGAGCCTGAACAAAGCCTCTAAAGTTGTAAAAATCAAGATTTATGATTTTTAGAAAATATCAGACATAGAGATAAAAACTCACCTGTACCATTGTGTCGATCGTGAAATTCTACCCCAAAACAAAAAAAATTGCTTGAAAAAAAGAGTCCAGATGATTGAGATATCGCTATTTGAAAATTGCCTCTAAAATTATTTTTTCTGAATCACCGCCGCCTGTATACACCTAAAAATGGTCACCTAGACTATTAGCCCCTTTTGCTAAATCATAAATTGCTTATTCTTGATCAAATCCTAGCTCTATCATTTATTTGATTATTTTCTATGGGCTAACCATCTTATCCTAAGTTTTTATTTATTTAAAAGGAATTCCCTCCCCTTTTAATAAATAAAAAGCCCCCACTTTTCCTCTTATCCTAAGTTGCACAAATAAAGCATTATTCTTATTTTATAAAAAGGGAAAAAACACTTTTTGTCTCATATGGACATAAAAGTCAACTCTTATTTTCCTATTGGAGGATATTTGTGCACATGGATTGCTCCTCTTTCAAGCTTCACCCTTGATTAAAATCTTTTGCCTCTTAATCTCCATGGTCCATTTCTCCTCATTTCCTATAAAAGAAGAGCTCTCTTCTTCATTCTGGATCCCCAACTTTTTATGCTAATGTTATGCTACAAGTTTTCTAGGTACATTTGGAGCTTTTGAAGATTTGGAGCATTCTTGGCTTTTGCATCTACATGTTATCATAGTTTCATTTCTTGCATAGTAGCTTCATTTTCATGGCATTCTTAGCTTAGATTTCCTTTATGCTTTAGATTAATTCATCTAGCTTAACTAGGAGGCTTTGTAATACTTGCATCTTTCATTTTCATAGCTTAGCTTGCATTTCCATTTCTAGCATAGCATTGCATTGCATTTTCATTCTTGATTCTTGAGGATATTGGCATTCTTGCCCTTGTCTCCATTGAATCTCCCATTGCATGGTTTACTAGCAAGGTTATAGTCTAAATAGCTCTAGCTAAGAGCATTCTTAAAACCCTTGCACTCCATGCCTAGGGAGCTATGGATCGATTTGTGAAGGCTCATTCTTGAGTTTCCTTGCATGTAATGATCCATAGAAGTGTGACACATTTATAGCACACACCATCGAACCTTGAAAATTCAAATGGCTCTAGATTTGGCTTTAGATGTCTGATTTGGATGAAACAAAATTTGATTTGGGGGTATTTGGACCTCCTTAATGTGATGCCAACCTTTGATTTGCACCAGCAAGCACCAACGTTGACCTGCAATAAAATTCTCTCAAAATAGGCTATACAATGAAACTCCTATGGCTCTGATACCATGTAAGAATTTTGATATTGCTGATTTGCAAAAATTTCTAAAAAATATGCTGATTTGCGTTAGATATTAATTTTTTCCAGAATTTCAAGAAAAAATTATTAGAAAATTCAAAACATCTCAAAAAATTCCAAATTTTTTACTGTAGCTTCTTTGATATATGTTCAAGCTACAAAAAAAATTTCAGTCAAAAAATCAAAGCCATTTGAGAGATAAAATTAAATCTTTGAAACTTTAGGGCTTTAGCTCCAAAAAAAAATCAAAACCAGCATGTAAAGGTGGGTTGCCCCACGGTGGGCGCCAGAAATGTGTGTGTGAATTTTGTACCTAATCTGTAGACACAACACTTCAGTAAAACATTAGAGGTTAGCTATAATCAAATCATGCAAAATTGAAATCTAATTTAACCAAGTGATTTACTGCCTTCTAGTAGGTGCGAGATTGATGTTCTTAGATTGTTATCGAGATCAGTGACCTAGACGACACCTAAATGAAGGATTTGAATGCAATTGATATGAAATATGAATGTAATTAATCTATTTTTTTGAATTTTCTATGCAATAAGAATGATAAAAACTGATATGAATCTATGCTAATATGGAAATTGATGTATGAATATGCAAAGTAAGCTAACAATGATATGAAAAAGAATCTAAATGAATGTAAAAAAAAACAAATTGATCTCACAATAGCCTTGATTCGCAATAAGCTTTGATTCTCCAAATTCTAATTCTTCAAAATAGTTGTGCAATTCGTAGATGACTTTGGCAAAGTAAGCTTGCAAAATTATGAGATGATTTGAGATGAGCTGAAGCCTTGATTTTATAGAAATCCAGGGCTTTGGAGGTGCATGAGAAAAAGCCATAAATCACTCAAATAACTCAGGTTGATTTTTTGAGTTATTTTTAAATAAAGGATAATTAACTCACAAAAACATGCAAAAGCTAAGTTTTAACTCAAAATAGAGTTTATCTTTAATTGATAATTGATAGTTGTCTGCTTTTATGATTGTGCATGTTTTATTTATGAATTAATTTAATAATAAAGTGATTTATTTCCAACTTAACTGCTTTTAAAAATAAAACAATTGATTTATGGGTTAATCAATTATTTAATCAAACTTTTATTAAAAACTATATTATTAAATAATGACAACTTGCTTTAATTAATTAAATAAGAATTTAATCAATTATTCATATGATATTAGATTTATTATGAAAATTAAATAATACAATTAATAATAGATAGAATTAAATTTAATTACACAATTAAGTGGCAAATATTAAATCTAATTAATTAAATATGAAAATATTCAATTAATCAAACTTTAGGATAAATGTGATTTATTGCCAAATAATTATAAAATTAAAGATAATTATGATGATTAGGAATATTACTAGGAATATTCCCTGATGTAGAATTTAAGATAATCAATTATGATTCCATGATGTTTAGATGTGCCTTAGATTAGGACTTTGATGTCAATTTCATTTGAATTGTTGATATAGGAGATTAATGAACTTATAGCCCATTTTTGGGGTATTACCGGTGCCATGTGTGCTCGAGCCTATTTGTAGTTGGCAGGTGGTGTCATGGCAATCTTCGGTTGGTCTGAGCTGGTAGGATGATAGATTGAACATGGGCCCAGGTTAGGGTATCTCGGCAGTGGGAGGATTCCATGATCAACGGTTGTCATGTGATTGCATGGAATCTTGCCAGTCCATGTGATCATGCGATCGACCATTGATATCTCCTTGCTGACGTCAAATTTTTAAGCCCGTGAGATGGAGAGGATCTACGGTGGGGACTTAATGTTTGTCTCAGTTTGATTTGCTGATCGTTGATGCACCATTAGATTTTAGGCGGTGACGTGCCAACCAGCAGGATGCATGTTTGCAGCTTGTCGCATGTTCACAGCAGCTAGTTTTTTGGCTATGCAAACATGCGAAAAACCCTTTTTTGGCCATGGTAGCGGCAGTGGTTATAAAGAAGGTAATGGGAAGTGGCATGTCACATGTTCACATAGGCCTTTTCTGGTCTATGTGATCATGTGACAAATGTTTGATGTCATCGTTGTGGAGTTAAAGGTGGGTCCATGATGCTAGTGCTGCTGAGGTGTTAGATCCTGATTGGCTATTGAAGCGGTGATGCGGACTTGGATTTTTCATGGGCTTGTTGACCATTTTGGACTGCCTGATTTGCCAAGAAAATGTAATACCAGTGACTGTGATTTAAAGGTTGACCAGCTAGCTGTTGGCACCTAATTTCAAATGTAATTGCAGGGATTTGTACTGTAAAGGAATGAATACAATCTTGGCTTGAGGTGTATTTACAGGTGGGTGAAAGGACTATTTGGCATGACAAATTCTTGGTCCTTGGTACATTTTCAAAGGATTGGCATAAATAAAGATCATTTTTGGTTCTTTTCTTACTAGGTTACTTTTGTTTCCTACCCCCGCAGTAAATTTTGATGTTTTTCTGGTTGTTCTAGTGGGTGAAACCCTAGCCCTAGCTTTCTATAGCTTGTTGCAACCTATTTTGGGTTTCCAAGGCAGTTAGTGGTATAAGTGGTAGCTTTTTTGACTTTGAAGGGGTTCAAATTTAGGATCAGTCTAGAGGTTCTGATTTCGATTGGTTCCAGGGGTTTGTAGCAGGGTTGTATCACATTGCATGTAAGCTAAATAGAATTTTTGGAAGTCTTTTGTAGGTTATTGAAGTGGTTTGATCTCTGTCCTACATTGATCATATACATGACTCATACTTAATATAACTTTTTCATGTTTACAAATTTCTCCTTGGTGTCATTCATGTGAGTTTTGGATTTTTTGATCCATTGCATAGGGTTACCTTTGCATATGTTCTTGTCTTTAGTTCTTGATCTAGGATCAAGTGAAATTTACTTTAGAAGGGACATAGATTCATCTTGGTTGTCTACAGAAGGATCTTATAAGTAGTGGATGGGCTGGAACATTTATATTTACGGCTATGAGTCTTTGACAATAGTTGGTTCAAGTTTCATTGTTTGTATGTGAGGTCTGCCCAATGGATAATGGCATTGATCAAGGATTAGTACATTTAGTTGAGTCCAATGTCTGATTGGCTCTTGTCTACCTTCCCTATCCTCATTAATCAAAGACCATTTTCAATTTTAAGTATTTTTGTTGGTAGTAATACCCTTCACGAGGCCATTTTATACCCAATAGTAATTGAGATTCAATGAATGTCTGTTTAACATTTAGTAGTCTCTTGCTATTATCTACTTTGTTTAATCTAGTCCAAAGTCCTAAAATGTCATAAGTTACTAGATTAGGTGCACCCGCCATGGTTTTGTAGGGCCAAAAGTGAAGAGGGTAGTCTTGTCCCTATAGTTGGTCCAGTTGTCTTCCAGAGCTTTCACACTTGGAGCTAACCACTCCTAACATCAGTCTCAAGGCATATTGGTAGCCCTAGATGGCATAAGTATTTTCAAACACCAACAGGTCGAGCATGGTCGCAAGCATTCCCATGACTCTGTGGGTAGAATAGGGTTGTCACTGGCATTTACCTGGCCAATTGGAGCTGCTAGAGTAGATGGTTTGATGCCAAGTCAGATGGTTTGAAAGATACACTGCCGAGCCCATTTCAATTGACCCACACTACAAGTTTTAGCATCGACTGAGATCGCCTTGCCAAATGAAAATGAAGTCGAATCACAAAAAATTGAGAGAGATTATTGTAGACCTTGGAAACATGATCCTATAGCCCCTAACAATTTGTTGATACCTCTCACGAGCTCCAAGATACAAGCCGTAGAAGATCACTGCCCAATCGTTCTTAGTGCACCTTGGGGTCACTTAGGTCGAGTGTGGTCGCAAGCTTTCCCATGAATCTATGGGAAAAATGGGGTTGTCACTAGCATTTACCCAACTAAATAGAGCTAATGGAGTAGATGGTTCGATGCCAAGTCAGATGGTTTGAAAGATATGCTGCTAAGCCACTTTCAATTGACCCTCACTACAAGTTTTGGCATCGACTGAGATCACCTTGTCAAATGCAAATGAAGTCGAATCACCAAAAACTGAGAGAGGTTATAGCAGAACTTAGAAATATGATCTTATAGCACCTAATAGTTTGTTGATACCTCTCATGAGCTCTGAGATATGAGCCCCAAAAGATCACTACCCAATCATGCTTAGTGCACCTTGGGGTCACTTGGGTCAAGCGTGGTCATGAGCTTTCCCATGACTCTGTGGGTAGAATGGGGTTGTCACTAGTGTTTACCCAGCCAACCCGAGCTGATGGAGTAGATGGTTCGATGCCAAGTTGGATGGTTTGAAAGATACACTGCTGAGCCACTTTCAACTAACCCTCATTGCAAGTTTTGGCATCGACTGAGATGACCTTTCCAAATGCAAACAAAGTCGAATCACCAAAAATTGAGAGAGGTTATTGTAGACCTTGGAAAGATAATCCCATAGCACCTAACAATTTTTCAATACCTCTCATGAGCTCTAAGATACAAGCCCCGAAAGATCGCTGCCCAATCGTGCTTAGTGCACCTTGGGGTCACTTGGGTCGAGTGTGGTCGCAAGTGTTCCAGTGACTCCATGGGTAGAGCGAGGTTGTCACTGGTGTTTATCCAGCCAACCAGAGCCAATGGAGTAGATGGTTTGATGCCAGGTTGGATGGTTTGAAAGATACGCTACTGAGCCACTTTCAACTGACCCTCACTGCAAGTTTTGGAATCGACTGAGATCACCTTGCCAAATGCAAATGAAGTCAAATCGCCCAAAACTAAGAGAGGTTATTGTATACCTTGGAAAAATGATCTAGTAGCATGTGATGGTCTATCGATACCTCTCACAAGCTCCAAGATATGAGCCCTAGAAGATCGCTCCCTAATCGTGCTTAGGTCACCTTGGGGTCACTTGGGTTGAATGTGGTCACGAGCATTCCCATGACTCCATGGGTAGAATGGGGTTGTCATTGGTGTTTACCCAGCCAACTAGAGAAAATGAAGCAAATAGTTCGATGCCAGGTTGGACAGTTTGAAAGATACGTTGCTAAGCCACTTTCAACTGACTATTAGTGGTATGTTTGAAATTTGAACTATGAAACTAATCATGATTAAGCTTGTGAAATTTGAACTATGAAGATTATTATGTTTGAGGTTTAACTTTTATAGATTGTTTGAAATGATAAAAAATAATATCCTTAAAGCATTATAAACAATAATCAAACATGTAAGAATTCAAACCATGCAAATGACATAAGTAAATGACATTTAAGATCCCTTCTTGGCACTATTGGCAACCCATACATGATTTTGGTCATAAGTCCTTATCAAGAGTTTTAGGACATTTAACTTTTAAATCAAATTGATTGTTACAAATTGCCATTATAGGCTTCAAAAGATCTCAATTAACCATTAAGGATCCTTTTGTCCTTCTATCTTTGATTGGATCCATGGTGACCATAGGCATCTTCATAGGTGCTCCTAGACAAGTTACAATCCACATACAAAACCAATTTTATTGACTCAAAATACAATCTAAGAAAGGTGAAATTAATGTATTGAAATTAAGCTTAACGAACTTAGAAAACAATGCACTAAGTTAACTTATTACCTAGCCAAGTGTTCCTAAAGGGTCATCTCTTTGCTTTAGGGTCTCCAATAGTGCTTCATGATCAGCAGTACTAATAGTCCAAAGTTCTTTTGTCTTTGGTCTTCCTTGATGCTTTGAAAACTTGACATTTGTTGCTATAATAAGGTGTGAATACATGACAATAGTTTTGTGCTTCTCATAGTCTTCAAATGTGGGAATTCCATTCTTTCTAATCATGTATGTTCATAGCCATGTTCCTACAACAATACCTAAACTAGTAGGATATGTGAACCCATCACCATCTATCATCGGTTGTACAAGCTTATGTTTACCTTGTACACAACGTGCTAACCAATAATTTGACCTTTCATCATTCCCCTAAGGTGCAACCAATGCAAAAACATTTCCTGGTGTCAGAAGATTTGAAAGATGGTCATAGTCAACTGAAGTGTCCATGTCATCATTTGTTATAGAGAGTGTCAAAGACAAAGGAGTTAGATACCGTGGAACCCATGTATCCACCCACTCACTTGACTCACAATGATCCCAATCATACTGAAAATACATGGGGCAAAAACAAGCCAACTCCCATGTCCAAATGGTCCAACTCCCATGTCCAACACCTAAAATCCTCAATTACTCCTTAACTAGAGATCTCTTCACACACACACCTACTCTGTCGTGCTCCCCTTTCCCATGCCCTGACTCATAAAAAATCCAAATAGGAGGTACACCTCTCTCCACATGCATTCTACACAACCAATATAACATTCTAGCATTCTTAAATTGACCAGTGCAATTATCCAACCAAATGAGATGCCTATCCATAACAATACCATTTTCCTGCAAGAAGTCAAAATAGTTCTGGAAATAATGTTGAACAAACTCATGAGAGTGAGACCCGTCATCACTCATATAAAAATGGTACTTTCTAATTATCTTTCACTCATCTTTTGTGCTATCAGGAGAATGTCTATATGTGATGTGTACAAAAATAGCAACCTTAATGGAATTGTAATATTGAGCTTGAGTCTCATTTTGGGGCTGCAATGTATAGTTCTCCACAAAGTCTACAATAGATATAATAGTTCCAATGGGGAAAGTGTCCTTACATGTCCTAAATTGTTGATCCAACCATTGAGACCTATGACTATGCCTTGCATACTTGTAAAAAAGATTTGTCTTGAAATCTGAGATAAAATCAGCAACATTGTATTCTTTTGCAACTAACTCACATATAGAGCCTTCACCTCCACTCTTCAATGTATATTTCACCATTTCATATACCTTTTTTTGGATGAGTGTCTTTCCAAAATTGTGTTCCAAACCCTCATGAAAACATGTTCTAAACTTGGACAAGCCACCACATTCTGAGCACTTGGCATTTAAGCAATCTTTTTTATAAAATAAACAACCATCATCTCTATGACATAAAAATTGATCTAGCAAGTCTCTTGATGATTTGGGAAGACCACTTGCACCACAATCCTCTAGCATTTCATTATTATGAAAATTAGAATGAATGGACCGTAATAATTCATGATGCATTGAAAACTCAGCATGATATTTGCAACAACATGTATTCTGAATCTTAAGGGTTACACAATAAAATGGCTTCACGGATTGAAAAGACCTTTGTGATATTTTCAATGTTGGATGTGTCTCACAAAAAATTTTATACAACATTGTTTGACTTACCTCCACATAATGTTTAGGATGTGGAGTGTAGTTTTGATTGCCAACTCTCAACTTCAAGACATCCTTCACATTTGGTGACACTCTTGAGTTAGCATCCCAAAATTATTGAATTTCATCCTTGACAACATTTGTTAACTTCTTATTCAAATGTGGAAGTCTCCCACCATAAGCCCATGTGTCAATTTGAAGCAAATCATCAAGTCTTTCTCTTCTTGCAAGTGCTCTACCCAAAGTTTTATGGTCTATATTGAAGTCAACACAAGTTTGTCTCATTAAACGAGCCTTTCTCGACTAATGACTTACTAAGGAGGTTGTAATAATCCTCTGAGCAACTCTCTTGTCTTTTTCTCTGCTAGTCTTCCCAATGCTATTGAGAGCATTGCAAAGATTCTTCACAACAATGGTATTTCTCTCCATTTTCTTGTTCACGTGAATCTTCAATTTCACAAGCACAGGTCTCATCTTTTGCATCTTTAACAATTGCACAAAAATTTGAAATTGCTCAACCAATGTCTTGTTTCCAAAAAATTGATCATAAAGTCTTGAAGCCCACAACCTAATGGTTCTATGTGACCTCTTTGCTTCCCAATTATTCATAATGTTCTCCTCAATTTCAATTAACCATTTAGGTCTTCCTAAAACCCCGAATTTGAAGTTTGATTATCTTTATTGCAAGGGACTTCATTTCTCATATAATTTGGAGATGTGTAACATTCATGTGGTTCTTGTGCAACATTTTCATTCTTGAAGTCTACATTTTCAATCTCCATCTGTACATTTTCAAATTCAACATCCACTTCACTTACAACTATATTTACAAGGTCCGATTGATTAATGTTTAACATACCTTCTCTCCTTCTTTGGTGATTTTCCTTATCCTTTTCCCTATATGCTTGAATTTCTTCATTTGTCAGCTTCCTCTTGCGTTTAGCCTTTCGACAACTAATGCTTCCAATGGTGAGACCACAAGTTGACAAAAATCAAACAATGGGCCCCAAATCACATTTTCTTTTCTGCAATGCGTGAAAAAAGTATAAAATCTTGTGATTGTCTGGTATGTGGGGATAGGGAATATTTTGGTCAAATATTACCTGTCAAAAATTGGGTATCTGATTTCATATCGGGTACCGGATATTCCTAGGCAGATTAAAAAAAGGGCAGGAGCAAATGAAAAAAATTGAACTTTTACATATATTAATGTATATAATATATATGTGTGTGTGTGTGTGTCTATATATATATATATATATAAGAGGCATATGATATATATAATGTATATATATTATATATATACTAATGTACTAATGTATAATATACTAATTTATATTATATACTAATGTACTAATGTATAATATACTAATGTATTATATACTAATTTTTATTTTTCATCTCTTCTAGGTCTTTAAAGGCGGCTGGCTAAATCTTTGTATTAAATGTTAGGGAATGCATGAAAATAATATGATTTTGAGCATGAGCATGAGTCCCTAAAGGGGCATACTTGTGCCTTTTATAGGCGTTGTAAACCCTAGCTACGCAAAAATGGAGGCTTTGAAGAATAGTTCACTGGAGGTGGATTACAGAAGCAAAGGGCAAGAGAATCACTCTATTTCCACCGCCTATGGCTATGAAATGGTATCTTTCCCCACTTTTTCAATCGAAACGCTAAATTGAAAAGGTTCTCGAAATAGATTTTAGTTGAACCGGACAATTGTACCACACCTATTGATAATCCAGCAGCTCAACAGAGTCATTCAGAGGTTATACAAGAACAACCAAATGGATCTTTGAACCGGTCGAAGATTATGGAGAGCACAGAAGGGTTTGGTAAAATGAGCAACTATACTGGAAATTATGAAAGCGTCATAGAATTGACCACATTAAGAAATTTAAAGAAGAGATAAGGCTACAACGTGACATTATGAAGAAAGCCTTTCCATTCTGATGGTGCAGCCCTGATATTATGAAGAATGTCTTATCGCTTCAATGTCGGCACTACCTCTATCTCAGACTTTTGCCATTGCTTCTCATCAATACTCTGAGATATGGAAGGGATTGCGGGATTTTCCACAGCATAGTCCATCATAAATTCTCTATAAATCATCATACCTTATAGTATTTTGTGCATTTCTGAAGGACTTACTTGAGCATTCCAATGTGTCAAAAGGGACCATGGGGATTCCCTAGGGGTCCTAGCCCATGATAAGGCATAGTAAGACCCCAAGGGAGTCCCCATGACCCCTTTTGACACATTTGAATGCTCAAGTGTCTTCAAAAGGGTCCTAAGACCCCTTAAGACACACTCAAGCATTCAAATGTGTAAAAAGGGGTCATGGGGTCTCCCTAGGGGTCCTATTACACCATATCATGCGTTCGGACCCCTAGGGAGCCCCCATGACCCCTTTTGACACATTTGAATGCTCAAGTGTGTCCGAAAGGGTCTTAGGACCCCTTTAGACACACTTGAGCATTCAAATGTGTCAAAAGGGCTCATGGGGGATCCCTAAGGGGTCTTAGTACACCATATCTAGGAACCCTAGGGAGTCCCAATGACCCCTTTTGACACATTTGAATGCCCAAGTGTGTCTGAAGGGGTCCTAAGACCCCTTACGACACACTTGAGCTTTCAAATGTGTCAAAAGGGGTCATGGAGACTCCCTAGTGGTCCTAACCCTTGATAAGGTGTAATAGGACACCTACAGATCCCACATGACCCCTTTTGAAACATTTGAATGCTCAAGTGTGTCCGAAGGGGTCCTGAGACACCTTAAGAAACACTTGAGCATTCCAACGTGTCAAAAGGGGTCATGGGGACTCCCTAGGGGTCCTCACATGTGATAAGGCATACTAGGACCCCTATGGAGTCCCCATGACCCCTTTTGTCACATTTGAATACTCAAGTGTGTCCGAATGGGTCCTAAGACCCCTTAAGAGACACTTGACCATTCCAATGTGTCAAAATGGGTCATCGAGACTTCCTAAGGGTCTTAACGCATGATAAGGCATACTAGGACCCCTAGGGAATCCCCATGATGCCTTTTGACATTTTTGAAAACTCAAGTGTGTCCGAAGGGACCTAAGACCCCTTAAGACACAATTTATCATTCAAATATGTCAAAAGCAGTCATGGGGACTCCCTAGGGGTCCTAACACGTGATAAGGCATACTAGGACCCCTAATGAGTCCCCATGACACCTTTTGTCACATTTGAATACCCAATTGTGTCTGAAGGAATACTAAGACCACTTAAGATAGACTTGAGTATTCCAATGTGTCAAAAGGGGTTATGGGGACATCCTAGGGGTCCTAACACATGATCAGGACTAGGACCCCTATGGAGTCCCCATGACCCCTTTTGAAACATTTAAACACTCAAGTGTGTCCAAACAGATCCTAAGACCCCTTAAGACACACTTGAGCATTCAAATGTGTCAAAAGTGGTCATGGGCACTACCTAGGGGTGCTAATGCATGTTAAGGTGTACTAGGACCCCTATGGAGTCCCCATGACCCCTTTCAACACATTTGAATGCTCAAATTTTTTTGAAGGTGTCCTAAGACCCCTTAAGACACACTTAAGGATTCAAATGTGTCAAAAGGGGTCATGGGGACTTCCTAAGGGTCATAACATGTGATAAGTTATACTAGGACTCCTAGGGAGTCCCCATGACCCCTTTTGACACATTTGAAATATCAAGTGTGTCCAAAGGGGACCTAAGGTCCCTTAAGACACAATTGAGCAATCAAATGTGTCAAAAGGGGTCATGGGGACTCCCTATGGGTCCTAACGTGTGATAAGGCATACCAAGACCCCTAGGAAGTCCCCATCACCCCTTTTGTTACATTTGAACACTCAAGTGTGTCTGAAGGGGTCCTAAGACCCCTTAAGACACACTTGAGTGTTCCAATGTGTCAAAAGGGGTCATGGGGACTTCCTAGGGGTCCTAACGCATGATTAGGACTAGAACCCCAATGGAATCCCCATGACCCCTTTTGAAACATTTCAATGCTCAAGTGTGTCTAAAGGGGTCCTAAGACCCCTTAAGACACACTTTAGCATTCAAATGTGTCAAAAGGGGTCATTGGGACTCCCTAGGGATCCTAACACATGATAAGGTGTACTAGGACCCCTAGGGAGTCCCCATGACCCCTTTTGACATATTTCAATGCTTAAATGTGTTCCAAGGGGTCCTAAGAACTATAAAGACACACTTGAGGAATCAAATGTGTTAAAAGGGGTCATGGACACTCCCTAGGGGTCTTAACATGTGATAAGATGTACTAGGACCTCTAGGAAGTCCCCATGATGCATTTTGACACATTTCAAAGCTCAAGTGTGTCTTAAGGGGTCTTAGGAACCCTTTTGACACATTGGACCATTCAAGTCTATCTTAAGGGGTCTTAGGACCCCTTCAGATAGACTTGAGCATTCAAATGTGTCAAAAGGGGTCATGGGGACTCCCTAGGGGTCCTTGTACACCTTATCAAGTGTCAGGACCCCTACGAGGTACCCATGACCCATTTTGACACATTTTAACTCTCAAGTGTGTCTGAAGGGGTCCTATGACCCCTAAAGACACACTTGAGCATTCATATCTATCAAAATTGGTCATGGGGACTCCCTAGGGTTCCTAACACATGATAAGGTGTACTACAACCCCTAGAAAGTCCACATGACCCTTTTTGACACATTTGAATGCTCAAGTGTGTCCAAAGGGTTCCTAAGCCCCCTTAAGATACACTTGAGCATTCTAATGTGTCACAATAGGTCCTAAGACCCCTTAAGACATACTTGAGCATTCAAATGTGCCAAAAGGGGTCATGGGGACTCCCTAGGGCTCCTAGTGCATTATAAGGCATAGTAGGACCCCTAGGGAGTCCCAATGACCTCTTTTCACATATTTGAATGCTCAATTTTGTCTGAAGGGGTCCTAAGACACCTTAAGACATAATTGAGCATTCAAATGTGTCAAAAGGGGTCATGGAGCCTTGCTAGGGGTCCTAGTACACCTTATCACTCATTAGGACTCCTAGGGAGTCCCCATGACCCATTTTGACATAGTTGAATTGTCAAATGTGTTTGAAGGGGTCCTAAGAACCCTTAAGACACACTTGAGCATTCAAATATGTCAAAATGAGTCATTGGGACTCCCTAGGGTTCCTAACATGTCATAAGGCATACTAGGATCCCTAGGGAGTCCCCGTGACCCCTTTTGACACATTTGAATGCTCAAGTGTGTCTAAATGGGGTCCTAAGACCCCTTAAGACACACTTGAGCATTAAAATGTGTCAAAAGGGGTCATGGGGACTCCCTATAGGTCCTAACACATGATAAGACATACTAGGGCCCATAAGGAGCCCCCATGACCCCTTTAGACACATCTGAATGCTCAAGTGTGTCTTAAAGAGTCTTAGGACCCTTTCAGACACACTTGAGCATTCGAATGTGTCAAATGGGTCATGGGGAATTCCTAATCATCCTAACATGTGATAAGCTATACTAGGACCCCTAGGGAGTCCCCACGACCCCTTTTGACACATTTGAACAACCAAGTGTGTCCAAAGGGTTCCTAAGACCCCTTAACACACACTTGAGCATTCAAATGTGTCAAAATAGGTCATGGGGATTCTCTAGGGGTCCTAACACATGATAAGGCATACTAGGACACCTAGGGATTCCCCATGATCCCTTTTGACACATTTGAATGCTCAAGTGTGTCTTAAGGGGTCTTAGGACCCCTTCGAACACACTTTAGTGTTCAAATGTGTCAAAAGGGGTCATTAGGACTTCCTAGGAGTCCTAGTATGCCTTACCATGTGTTAGCACCCCTAGGGAGTCCCCATGACCCCTTTTGACACATTTGAAAGCTCAAGTGTGTCTTAAGGGGTCTTAGGACCCCTTCAAACACACTTGAGCATTCAACTATGTCAAAATGGGTCATGGGGACTCCCTAGGGGTCATATTGCATGATAAGGTGTACTATGACCCCTAAGGAGTCCCCATTGTATACACCTAAAAATGGTCACCTAGACTATTAGCCCCTTTGCTAAATCATAAATTGCTTATTCTTGATCAAATCCTAGTTGTATCATTTATTCGATTATTTTCTATGGGCTAACCATCTTATCCTAAGTCTTTATTTATTTAAAAGGAATATTTCCTCCCCTTTTAATAAATAAAAAGCCCCCACTTTTCCTCTTATCCTAAGTTGCACAAATAAAGCATTATTCTTATTTTATAAAAAGGGAAAAAGCACTTTTTGTCTCATATGGACACAAAAGTCAACTCTTATTTTCCTATTGGAGGATACTTGTGCACATGGATTGCTCCTCTTTCAAGCTCCACCGTTGATTAAATCTTTTGCCTCTTAATCTCCATGGCCCATTCCTTTTTCATTCCCTATAAAAGGAGAGCTCTCTTCCTCATTTGCACACACAATTTTTATGTTATTGTTATGCTGCAGGTTTTCTAGGTCATCTTGGAGCTTTTGGAGACATTCTTGCATCTAGGGTTTGAAGATTTGGAGCATTGTTGACATTCATCTTGGATCTTCATCAACACTCTATCTTCTTGTCTTCATTCTTGCATCATCATGGCTTTCTTGCTTCATAGTTAGATTTCATTTATTGCATAGTAGCTTCATTTTCATGGCATTCTTAGCTTAGATTTCCTTTATGCTTTAGATTAATTCATCTAGTTTAACTAGGAGGCTTTGTAATACTTGCATCTTTCATTTCCATAGTTTAGCTTGCATTTCCATTCTAGCATAGCATTGCATTGCATTTTCATTCTTGATTCTTGAGGATATTGGCATTCTTGCCCTTGTCTTCATTGAATCTCCCATTGCATGGTTTACTAGCAAGGTTATTGGCTAAATAGCTCTAGCTGAGAGCATTCTTAAAAACCCTTGCACTCCATGCCTAGGGAGCTATGGATCGATTTGTGAGGGCTCATTCTTGAGTTTCCTTGCATGTAATGATCCATAGAAGTGTGACACATTTATAGCACACACCCATGACCCCTTTTGACACATTTGAACACTCAAGTGTGTCCCAAGGTGTCCTAAGACCCCTTAAGACACACTTGAGCATTCAAGTGTGTCAAAAGGGGTCATGAGGACTGCCCAGGGGTTGTAATGAGTGATAAGTTATACTAGGGCTATTAGGGAGTCTCTGTAAAAATTTTGATATTGCTTTGATACCATGTAAGAATTTGCCTAACGCAAAGAATAGAAACCAAGATCTAGAAGCTCAAGAGATAGCACAAGAAAGACAAAATATGGTATGATCAAATGATCAAATAATGAATAATAGATATGGGTGCCCATTTTTTTTGAAATTTTGCAAATGGTATCAAAATTTTAAGTGTGATATATCGTTGGAAAGGTCTTTCCGAGCCCAATCCAACCATGATGGTTTCATTTTCAGATTTTATCATTTGATCAGTTATTTTTGCACATTATTGATTTTTTTCATGTATTAATCATTGTTAGATTTTGGATTTTGATTCTCCTAACTCTTGTTGGTCTAACAAGTTGTGGTTGTAGGTGCTTCTTGCTTGAAATTTGCTAAAATCGCATGTCAAAGAGGGCTACTAATAGTTTTTGTAGGGCTGCCCTAAGCATAAAAACTAAATCGAGTGCTTGTTTAATTGCTTTTTTTATTAAGTGCGACATATACTAGTTGTTTCATTTCATAGGCACTTAATACTTTGTGAAAGGAATCTTGGGGTGGTAGGAGAAGTATGCTCTTCACCTTTAGGTGAATCAGAAAATCTTGACCCATCTTGAGGTTTTGGAAGCAAAGGGGTAATTGGATCTTGCTTGGTGTGTTTGGGAGAAGTTTTTGAGATAGGGGAGTATGCTCTTCACCCTTGTGGTGAATCAAAAACCTTGAACCTCAAAAATCATCCATTCTTTGTTTAGCTTAGGATCCTTTAGCGGGCCTACTCTTGAGCAATCAAGAGGAACGACCCAAGTGGGGACAACCTTGTCATCATTTTCCTTGGTGGCAAGTGATTCCAACTCACTATAATCTCAAGGCTATCAAGGACACAAAACCTTGGTAGACATAGTACTTATCTTCGCTTGATGTGAGTAACTTGTGGGATTGTGACCATGAGGAAAGCATTAAGCAAGAATGCTTAAGGTACTCTTGAGGCCGCGAGGTCCTAGTCCTTTATGAGGAGCAAGAGGGGTGCTATGAACGGAAATCCTTACTATGAACCATTAGATAGAGGCTACCCTATTTTAGCCGCTTAGCTTCTTGGTGCAAGGATTGATCCAAGTGGACTTACCCGGATCACCCCAAGATACTCACCATATGTGCTCCTTTGGTTGTGTTTTTGACACCTCCATGACAATGCCAATATCTCTTGTGGGCAACCACTTGGTGTGAGGCAAGGGAGCATCAAGTTGTGGGCCACGTTGCTAAGTAATGAGCCTTGTCCTTCTAGGTAGTAATTGCTTGAATTGTCTTCGATTGTGCTATGCCCGTGTAAACATTCTCAACATTCAAACAAATGGTAGCATTCATAAGGTTCTCTATTTTGATATCACAAGTGCTTGTCTTGGCAAGGTTGCTTTTGCCCTTGTTTCAAGTGTTCTATGACATGTTTGATCACCTACTGTTTGCAAACTTGTCTTTTATCTGCTGTTACTGCTTGTCAAACTGAAAAATTGCACTATCCAATCTTTGAACTTGATCAAAACACTTCAAAACTGAGATTTTTATGTTCATTGGTCAAGAGTCACACTGTTTGCCTGGGAACTATCACACAAAGTTATTTTGCTATCTCACTACTACTTGCAATCTGAAGTTGATTTGTGTCACTTCCAGTCATCCTTGGTCAGTCCAAGTCAGATCTTAGAGGTTATTACATGTTGCTCAATATTCAAATGGACTTCAATGGTATCAATTTTCACAAAATGACTCTTGGTCTTCTTTTTTCCACATCTCCCATATCTTCCTAGTCTTCCATTTCTCTTCTTCCTTCATGCTTCTTTCTCTTCTTCCTAACCTCTTCATGTCTTCTTGATCCTTTTCCTCTTATTATCTAGTCTGCCTTCTTCTATTTCATCTCTTCTATTCATTTCTTTCATGCTTGATTCCTCCTCTTCTAGAATCATGAATTTCAACTATCTTGCTATAGAACCTCTCTTGAGAAGGGATGATCTCAAACTCATTGCTCAATTCGAATAGTATTATTTTTCCAAGTATCCCGCAAGTCATCAACTTAAGACAAGAGTAAACAAAAAGATGTTTGAGTCTGATGCCTTTGCTAGGATTATAGACATGATTCTCTCATAATCTCCTTCTTCCAAACACTCTTTTTCTTCTAGGTCTTCTCATCATTCTTCATCTTACCATGCCTTTTCCAACCATCATTATCCTTCTTCATCTTACCATGACTCTTCTCAACATCATTCAAATTCTTCCTTAGCTAAGTTTTCTTCTTCCACTATGTCTTCATTTTCTCCTTCTTTAAGATCTTGTTCTTCTTCTACTTCCCCCAAGAGTCTTGCTTTTCTTCATGAGCCATACCATAATGAGCAACATGACAATCCTTGTAATACCTTTGATGACTATGATGATGGACAATGTAGTGATACTTATGACACCTCTACTCCTCAGAGTCCTCACAGACTCATGCTTACTGAAAATGGGTCATCCTATTAGATAGATTGCGATGGTGATCCATATGATTCTGATTTTGAAAGAGAGTTTAGTGATGTTTGTAGACAATACCTTGATGATAATCCATCTACTACTGCTGAGGACTATAAAATACAATGCGCTGATTATAAACGTTACTACTATGAGCATTTCTTCTCTAAGAATTCCACTGCTAAAAATCAAAATTGTACTTCTAAGCAAGATCATATTAATGTTGAACCTTTATCTTATGATGGTCCCCTTCCATCCCCTACTTCCTCCAATACTCATACATCTCCTAAAGCTTCTGAGTCTTCCAAATCTTTCACAAATCCTTCACCCAACAAAGATCCTAATGCTTTTCATGCAGTTCCCTATAGTTATCCTCAAGAGCTACCTCTTCAAGAAACTCAAGCTAACCTTCACTTGGCTGAAAATAATTTCAATAATGCTAAACCTAAAGAGCCTAATCCTTTATGCACTACAATGCCTACTTCAGCTAGTCCTTCACTATCTATTCCAAAGTCTTCCATACAATTTCAAAATGCTTCCTTGTCCTTAGAAGTGGCTTCATGTCAAGAGGACTCTAAAAATGATACAGAAAAGAATATAAAGAAAGATCAAGATCAAGAACCATCCATGTCATCCAATTATTTTCATGATGTCTCTGATCCATTTCATGGTTCTTTTGATCCTCTATGCTCTTCTACATTCATTCCACCATGTCTTAAGTCTTCTCCTAAGCAAGATCAAGCTACCACTTGCACTATTGAGCTTATTGATAATCAAAATAACCTTACTACGCTTGCACTTTCCAAAGATGATACTTCCATTAAGGTTATTAAAAACAGTGTCATTACTTCTGATGTTAAGCTTATTAAAAATCAAGAGAAAAATTCTACGCTTATGCTATCCAAAGATCCTTGTCAAGATCAAAGTCTTCCATCTTCTTGTTCTACCACTCCATGTTTGCTTCCATTTTCTACTCTTCCTAAGTCTTTGCAAGCTTTGAATGATTCTATCAATGAATTTGCTCCTATTAAAGATGTTCATGATCCTATTGCAAATCCTAATGCTCACTCTAAAGATGCTGATGTCCTTGGTTGTCATATAGATGCTGATGAAATTATTGATTATCTTTTTGCATCTTCCACTTCCATCCTTGGACCTCTTCCACTACTAAAGGCTTCATGCCTTCCTTCCATCTTGGGTCCTTATGTCCCTTCACTTTCCCCTCCTAACTCTCCTAATTCATCATCCATTTTGGGTCCTTACGTCCCTCCATCTCCTATCTTTCCTCAAGATCAACATAGATGCATACCCTTGAATCCTTTTCATCCACTCACCCATCTAAACCAGTCATATCTTCCTCCTTCTTCCACAAGTCCCAAGTCTTTTGGAAGTAACTTGAATGTTCAATACCAAAAAAAGAAGCAATACAAGAACCCATTAAAAAAAAGATCACCATGTCTCCTCTAATCGACATGGGCACATAAAGTCAAAAGAGATATCTAAGAAGAAAACTACAAGACAAGTATGGGTTCCAAAATCCATCATTACAGATATTCTCTCTAAATCATCAAAAAGAAATAAAAAGCCTAAGGCTATATGGATTCCAAAATCTCTCTTGAAAGAGTCTTATGTTGAACAAAAAGTGAAGTTGACATTCAAGCTTCCAAAGGCTTCCACTTCATCTTCTTCCAAAAATGATCTTTCATTCCATGTGCCTGAACCGCAACCTCTGCTAAACATTCATCATATTCCTTCACGTATTCCTTTATTCATATTTCCTCCATCTTCTTGCCACCCTTCAAGGTGTGTGTCGATGTTGATCTTGCCTTCCTTCCCATCTACCCTTTCACAATCTTTCCATTCATTATCCTTCTACCTTCTATCCTTTTTCCTCATTTGCCTATTCCTCATATCTTCCAACCTCACTCACTTTACATAAAGCCTTATCCTCCATTTTTCTCTTCCATCTTCCTTTCCCTATCAGTATCTTTGAGCATATCATTTTGAATCCTTGGCATGTCAGGGTTTATCCTTTCAAGGAGTACTATCTAAAAAGCTTGCCTTCTTCCAAAAATAGAAAAAAGAAAAAAAAAAAAAAAAGAATGACAAAATTGAAAATGTGCCATGGTGAAAACCTGGAAACAGGCGCCTTGGTAGCAAAAGTAAAGAGAAATAAATTCATCCTATGGTGACAACCACTCCCTTGTGGCACCTTGGATAAGTACCATGATGAAAACCTGGCAATCAGGCATCATGCGTAGTTCTTCTACATGTTTCATCCATTCCATCTTCTCTCGTTGATCTTGGCAATGTTCAACTATACACGAATATTTGGCTATCTTGTGAGCTATCTTACGATGATCTTGCTTTCATTCCATTCATATTCATTCCTTCATTTTCCTCCATTCATTCTAGCCTTTCTTTATCCTTTTCCCCTTTGGTCTTGATCTAATAAAAAAGAGTAAAAAAAATGATGCTATGAAGCCTCTTGACATGTCTACTCCTTTGGAATGCATCCTTTTCTTCTTTTGCAGTGCGCTTTCATGACTTATCCTATGCTGGCCTTTCATTGCTTGTCCAATGCGCTTTACATGATAATTTTTCCCTAGCTTGGGTACTCTTGAGGAGTTTGACCTTGAGGATTTATTCACCTTCATTCTCCTTTCCTCCATCTCATTCATGAGCTTTCCCTCCCTCTTGTCCTCCACCTTGCTAGACTTTGGGACTACACGATGTGATCTTGCTCATGAGTTTGATGCCCGTTTCTATCTAGGGCATTCTTTGTACATACTTTATGATCCTGAAAAAATTCCAAAAAAAAAAAAATTCATATATGATGCTGAAAAAAACCTAAAAAGCATATAAAGTACTGAAAAAATGAGCATCCTAGTGAAAACCTAGCAATAGGCGCTTTGATGTCTCACCAAAAAAATCAAAAAATTTAAAAAATTCAAAAAAAAAAAAAAGAAAAAGTGCCTTGGTGAAAACTTGGAAACAGGCGCCTTGGTAGCAAAAATACAAAAAAATAATAAAAAAGTCCTGAAAAAATCTATCAAGTGGTGAAAACCTGGAAATAGGCGCTACTTGAGACCCTCTACACCTATGTCTATCAGTCTTGCGTGGCGCTCTTTCGCTCCACTTCTCACTTTGCCTCTCCTAGCCTGGAATTGATTCTTGTCTTAGTCTAGGGGGCATACGTTGTTTTAAGCTTATCTTGGGTCTCTTTGTGCGTCCGGGTTTCTTGGGCAACTTGGTTCCAATGGTGTTTTTCAACACCACCCCAATGGTGTTTTTCAACACTACCCTTGCGTCGAGTGTTTCTCAACACTTATCAGATATCCTACCCTACAGTCTAGTATGATGCAATATTTCTCACTAGCAGATGCGATACTCAAAGTTTGACTCTATGACCTACACACACGCACTTGACTTGCTGAGATTTGTTTGAATTTATTTCTTTGCATGCTGTCTATGATGATTTCTTTGCTGAGTGGTCTCTCCCTGAGAAGTTTTCGATGATGCATAGCTAAAAGATTGAGGGTATGAGAACATGTTTTATTGCTTTTTCTGCTTGTGGGTATATTTTGTTGATCCTAACTGTCATGAGCATTTATGCTGGTCTTACTTGACACTGTGGATTGACAGGGTATTATCCTTGACTGTTTTTGTGCAAGTGCATACTTGTAGCCATCTTGACTTTCCTTGTGTCTTGATGCGAGTATAATCTTGCTATATTAAACTTAGGTAATCTCACTGTGCTAGTCATCTTGACCTACATGTCTTTGATGCCTAGGTGAGATTTCCACATTCCTATCTGATATAGATCATATTCAGATCTACATAGTTATGCTAGTGTGTATTGTATGATCTTGCGACGCTACCAATAACGCTCAATGATGAATATTAGATGTCTATTGCCTTTGTAACCTTGCAAGTAAACCACTTTTCATGTAGCTTGCATTTCTTAGGTTCATGTTAGTTTAGTTTTGCATCTTACATGGACTTGTTAATCAACTGCGCTCACCTTTTGCTTCTTCCTGATCATGTCTTTCACTTCTTGTCTTTCATATCACATCATTTTCCTTTCATTTCGGGATCAAAACCGAAATCTGAGTTCACCTTGATCATCCAAATCACCTTTTCCCCCTCTTTCACGCAGTTAGCTGACCTTTTGAGGGTTGATCCTTCCATCTTCGCTGGGGCATCATAACCTCTTCATCCCCATCTCTTTCAAACTTATAGTCTTTCATTCACTTTCAAATCCCAAGTTCAAATCCCCCTCCGTGGTGTTTACGGGTTGAGGGACCGATAGGTTCGTGCCCCGTGTCCCATGTGTGGGGCATCCCTTCATTGGTTGATGGTTATTCTATTATCTCTTTCTTCGATTTTGATTTCTAGTGATTTGATCATGTTGCTCTTGCTTCTGCATTCCCTCTACTTGATTTCACTTTGGATCCCGAGGGGGCAGACACATCATATCTTATTAGCTATCTCTTTCCTAAGTGTTCAGTACTGTCGCTACCAGGCTGACCATGCAGGATTTGCTATCTCTCTATACTTCATTCTTTGGAGTCAGATCACTATCTTCTTGCCTTCTTGGCTACTTTCTTTCCTTCTTGGCTATTTTATTCTTTGACTGCATGTGATCCCAAATCGATCTCACATCTGTCAAAATCGCTATTGCTTGCTTTCTTGGTTGTCTTCTTGCCTTCTCGGCTGATCTATTCTTTGACTACATGTGTTCCTAGATCGATCACACATTAGTCAAAGAGGGGCAAATGTATACACCTAAAAATGGTCACCTAGACTATTAGCCCCTTTGCTAAATCATAAATTGCTTATTCTTGATCAAATCCTAGTTGTATCATTTATTCGATTATTTTCTATGGGCTAACCATCTTATCCTAAGTCTTTATTTATTTAAAAGGAATATTTCCTCCCCTTTTAATAAATAAAAAGCCCCCACTTTTCCTCTTATCCTAAGTTGCACAAATAAAGCATTATTCTTATTTTATAAAAAGGGAAAAAGCACTTTTTGTCTCATATGGAGACAAAAGTCAACTCTTATTTTCCTATTGGAGGATACTTGTGCACATGGATTGATCCTCTTTCAAGCTCCACCGTTGATTAAATCTTTTTCCTCTTAATCTCCATGGCCCATTCCTTTTTCATTCCCTATAAAAGGAGAGCTCTCTTCCTCATTTGCACACACAATTTTTATGTTATTGTTATGCTGCAGGTTTTCTAGGTCATCTTGGAGCTTTTGGAGACATTCTTGCATCTAGGGTTTGAAGATTTGGAGCATTGTTGACATTCATCTTGGATCTTCATCAACACTCTATCTTCTTGTCTTCATTCTTGCATCATCATGGCTTTCTTGCTTCATAGTTAGATTTCATTTATTGCATAGTAGCTTCATTTTCATGGCATTCTTAGCTTAGATTTCCTTTATGCTTTAGATTAATTCATCTAGTTTAACTAGGAGGCTTTGTAATACTTGCATCTTTCATTTCCATAGTTTAGCTTGCATTTCCATTCTAGCATAGCATTGCATTTCATTTTCATTCTTGATTCTTGAGGATATTGGCATTCTTGCCCTTGTCTTCATTGAATCTCCCATTGCATGGTTTACTAGCAAGGTTATTGGCTAAATAGCTCTAGCTGAGAGCATTCTTAAAAACCCTTGCACTCCATGCCTAGGGAGCTATGGATCGATTTGTGAGGGCTCATTCTTGAGTTTCCTTGCATGTAATGATCCATAGAAGTGTGACACATTTATAGCACACACCCATGACCCCTTTTGACACATTTGAACACTCAAGTGTGTCCCAAGGTGTCCTAAGACCCCTTAAGACACACTTGAGCATTCAAGTGTGTCAAAAGGGGTCATGAGGACTGCCCAGGGGTTGTAATGAGTGATAAGTTATACTAGGGCTATTAGGGAGTCTCTGTAAAAATTTTGATATTGCTTTGATACCATGTAAGAATTTGCCTAACGCAAAGAATAGAAACCAAGATCTAGAAGCTCAAGAGATAGCACAAGAAAGACAAAATATGGTATGATCAAATGATCAAATAATGAATAATAGATTTAATGAATTGATTGATTACAAGGTAGGAGTGCCTAAATATATAGGCAATTCAATAAGGCTACATGATAAGGAGATGATAAGATATCACCCATACAAGGTGGAATCACATGTCCACCAAAGGTGGATCATTCTCCATTGTACATGAAAGTATGTGAAACATGTGGAACAATAAGAGGATGATAATGTGATAAGAGCACTAAAGGTGGATCTCACACACAAATAGGTATGTGATGACAACTATCACACCTAAAATGGAGATTCTCCTAACCATGTGCTAAAATGAAATGCAAACTCCTAAGTGTCTCAAAGACAACTAATATGCAAATGCATTATCCTAGGTAAACTTAAGTAAAGTGTAATTAGTAAATACTTAATTACACCAACACACCCCCTTAAGTGAAACTTAGGGGAATGCACTTAAGCTCACAATGCAAGATGGGTCCCGGCTACTAGGCCATGTTAGGTACCCATGTACAAGATGCAAGAACAATGCAATCTCTCATAAAGTGGATAAAGAGGGAAAACCTCATGGGAAAAACCCTCCCCTAAAAAGAGAGATGAATACAATAATAGAATATGAGAGAGAAGACCTCATGTGAGGAAAATAACCCCCCCATAAGATAGAAGTAGTGGAAGAGAGACCAAGTAGCCCCCCCTCAATGTAGAATGAACACCAATGGTAGATGCTCCAGGCTCGATCTAGAAACTGCTCCATGAGTGTAGAACAACATTCCTCCCTGTTAACTCTTTTTAATGTAGAATCACTATAGCTATTAAACTTGACTCTCAAGTTCCCAGTTTTGGATTCTTACAGGGAAAAAGGCTAATTGATAAGGACCAAGTCCTTCTTCTACTTCGGGCACCACAGACCCAGGTGGGTGTACCTATCTTCAAACTCACCAGTTCACAATGAAATCATATAGTGGATCAAAGGTTCTCACAATGAGTTACTAATGTTTCTTGTTGCAATTAATGCATAGCTTAGAAAGACAATCTATGATATTAACAGAAGTAAACACTCATTGTAGAAAAATGGCAAATGTGACGAGGATAAACTCCTTCTCTTCGAGCTTTCAGCTCAGGCAGGCTAACCCAGTGATTCACTCTTTAAGGAATTAGCAAACGAATTGTATTTCTTGAATACAATCAAACATGAACATTCATAGCAATAGGAAAGTAAAGTTGAATAGATTTTAAAGATTTGGATGCAAGTGTGGTGTAAAACCAGTGCCTTATCCTAGGGTGTAGAGTCAAATTGAGAAAACATCCACAAAACTTCATCAATTCAAAAACACCTGAATTCAATACCCTGCCTTACAGACTACCATTTTCTCTGCAAACACATGATCATCAAATCTATACATTATTTAAATTCTCAGAGATTATCCAGCCATATTTACTCCTTCCTTAAAGGAAACTTATGGACAAAATCACAGTCTACCTTGTAAATGACAAATTGGACATTGCCTTACAAATCCAATTCATAAGAACTTCCAAAACACACAGAGACATCCAAATACTTGCAATGAGATTCCAGCTATATTTCATTGATAAAACCTATTTCAGTACACTCAAATTGACACTACATCTAGACTAAAATATCAATTTCAGAACCAAGCTTGCATTAATGGAACTTGATTTGATTTCTCCCTTGGAGAACCAAAATTCAGAACCCTCCCCCAAGAATGAAAATTAGAATTAGAAGGAGAAGGGGAACCTTCCAGAAGGAAACAAAAGAGGACACTTGTTGGATTCTTCATTTGATGAATCATCCCCCTAAACTGAATGAATCATCTCTCTTTTCTCCTGAGAACACCTATTTCCATCTCCTCAAACAAGCTCATGAGTCACCTGATACAACAAACCAGATATTTCCAAAATATCTTCTTAGCCCCCTATTTCTTTCAACTACAAATATCTCGAAACCAGTTAGACCTGCACTAAAATTGACCTCAGAATTAGATTCCTCATTCTCTCACCTTTTTGACGGTATATAATACTTGGTATTTGGGCCAAAAATAAAGCCCCCAGCCATTAATTTAGTCTCTTAGGCCTGTAACTTCAATTTTGAATTTATTCATATAGTCAAAACTATATAAATTTACATTTATAACTTTAAATTTTAAACTTGGATGTGCACAGGAAAAAGAATAAAATATCAATTTAATATTTTAACTCTCCTTGTAATGCCCCGCCAGGCAACCCAAGAGGACAAGACATAAAACCTCTATAAAATGCAAGTAGTGAATTTTTATTTTATTTTATTTATTTATTTTAACTAGAATAATATTCATCATTACACTTCATATTTCTAAAAGAAGAAATAATTTTCTACTATTTGAATGTAAGATTTATACAACTTAAGTCCTCCCGGGTTCCCTAACGTCGCTACTAAAGAAACATCATATAAACCATTTACATGCATAAGATATTCACGGAATCATGAGCTTAAAAGATCTACATTCATTTTAATGCACCAAGTTAAATGTCCCTAACTTATTTCTTTTATTAAACATAGGTTAATCATCCAGCATCATTATTCCTTTTATCAACTCATTCCATAAATTCATATTGATTTCATCTACATCTACTATCCTTTATATCACTTTTCTCTAATAATTTAGGTAAGAGATTAATATTCATTAAGGTAGGCATCATCCTAGGTACTTCATTAACATGAACCAAGTATTAACATTAAAATCAAATTACTATTCTATTGCATTATTTCATAACCATTCATTATTAATAATTCCAATCACTAACCTATCATTTCTCAATAATTTTCTTGGATCCTTTCATCAAGAGAGAATACATTATTTTTTTGTGATACATCATTATATATAACTATATTTAAAATCATTTCCTTTACATATGGACAACATAAGAGGATAGGAGAAATAACATAAACACTTTCTTTTAATGCTAGTAACATGTCCAATATTCCACATTCTTTTCCCTTTCTTTTACCTAGAACTACCCACTCCCTTATGCATTGCTTTGAATTGAGATTATACCAATACTACAAGACTCCTTTTAGGAGATTAAAATTACATGAATACAAATACATAAGTACATCTCATATTAAAATATCCAATAAGAAATCTTCAACTGCAGGTCTGGAATGGAATATGTGCTAGGATCATCCAAAGAATCACGATCAATACCTCGATATAAATATTAACCACCCAACCATGTGGAACCAATAGGCCCACTCCCCCGAGCTAGGAGATAGAACCAAAGGCCCATACAAGAGGTAACAACTAGGAAATTCCTAAGGTGGTGATAAAATTTCCCCAAAGTCACAACACAAAAGAAAAGACAAGAAGACCACAAGGACTACCAGAGGCATGATCAAATTTGGTAGAGACTCTAAGCTACAAGCTAGGTGAGTGTCATCGCATAGCCCTCACCCCTTGGGTTGTCCTGGTACTAGCCACTCTTGGCCCCGGCCCCCAAGTAGGCACATGCGGAACCGAATGCCTCTCGTACAGACAAGGTCATCCAGTCGTACCTACGCATAGGTACCTTCTCCCACTCCCATCCTTAGTCTTTACTAGCACTAAAGGCATGGGCGAGGCACAATTAATCTTGATTAGTGTGTAATTTCCCATTCCAATCCCATTCCCAATTCATTTATTTAGGTTATCACTTGATTAAATAACTCATAGTAGGTTATCCTGGTACTAGCCACTTAGGGCCCCGGCCCCTCACTATGAGCCACTCACCTAGTGTACTTAGGTTCCCTAACATACATATAAAAATCATAAGAACATAATAGATCCATCATCAAGAATTCATACCAATTCCATAACAACATTTGATTGAGTTTAGGAAAATATATGTTGTCCCTAGTCCACTTGACAACCCTAAACCCAATATGGCATACAGAATGTTCCAAACATATAAGAAGACATCCAAGTGATATTATAAACATATTCAAAGTATAAATAGATCCAATTAACCAAAAAAACATTCTAATAGCCTCTGGTGACCATACGAAACCTTAAAACTTAATGATGTTCTTAAACTGAATTATTTCAAGCAAGGATTAAATGCAAAAAAATAGTCATCATAGAACAGTCATCCATATCTTCCACAAACCAAATAATAAAGGAAATCTCTTCGGTGGAGATTTAGCTAACATAATTATGGACTCTCAATTTGATTTTTAGAAAGATCCAACGGTGGGAAAGAATGTTATGACTTCTGATTTAAAACAGAAAATTCTGGTTAGGGTTCAGACCTGCCTTCACTAAAACGGTTGTAATTTTCACAAAACATAATAAAAATTCTCCAAACCAATTGGAAATGAAAGATAAGACTTAAGAGAATATTTTATATCAAATTTAGACTTTTATATAATCATATCAGCCTGTAGCATATGAATACATTTGACAGAAAATTCAGAATCGAGAATGGACAGGCATAGTCTGCCAAAATGTCAAAAATAAAGCATTAATTCGACCCTAAAAATAAAATTAGAGAGATACCCATTTGAGACCTGTGAATTTTACTTTCAGAAAATCAATTTAGTAAAATTCTAGATGCAATTTAAATTATTATAATAATAGATCTCCAAAAACGGGTTGCTAAAAACCCTAGGAAAACACATGCCAATTCTTACAAATAAAAACTCAAAACTTTAAAATAACCATAGAAATTAAAAGTACAGATATAATAAATAATTATAATATATAAATAGATCCATAATCTATCAGATACATAAAGTAACTAACATATTCAATCCATACCTCATGTCCTACGAAGGTTGAATCGAAGAAGGAAGGAAACAAAAGAGAAGACAAATCCAAACTTGAGATGCATCCTTCAAACCCTATCCACTTTCAGAAATCTCCATGAAAGAAAGAAATAATTCCACAGCAAAGAATCCCTCTCTCAACTATTGAAATTCTCACAAAAATGTCTCTCTCCCAAAAGCAAAGATAACCAAAAATTCTTAAAGACATATGCTTACAAAATCTCCCTCACATCTCCAAGTTTTCTCTCCAAAATCACCATGAAAATTAAGGCCATCCTCTCCTCAATGCTTCAGCCCCAAAATCCCCCCTCTTCAAATGAGAAAGTAGTGCATATAAATAGATTTCCAAAGGTTGAGAGGAAAAGTAACCAACTCCCAACTAACTCTTAACTAAAGGGTATTATAAAATAACTTAATATCATACAACTATATTACTCAAATATACAATAAAAGATTATTTGTATTCATTCATACACATATGTAATATTATCCTAACATATATGCATATGCCATCATTAATTACATCAATATCTATATATATAACCTATCCTCATTATTAATAATTAATAATTGAGAATAATATACCTCGCATTATTTAATATTTAATTATTAATAATATTATACTTTACATTAATCCCAAAATATACACCATCAACAATATCTACAATAATTAACATATAATCACATATAAATTATATATATATAAATACATATATGTGTGCACCCATATATATATTTCCATATATATATATATATATATTTATATTTATATTTATATAGATACATGCCAAATACCAAACACTATAATCTATAAGATTATGAAGTAATAGATCACAATATTATTACCTATTTATAATTACTATAGGATATAATCACTGAGGTAGAATAAAATCACACACCTCAAAATAAACCTAATCATCCAAAGAGGCCTTACAAATCATCTATGAAACATATCGAGAAAACCATAAGATCAAACAAAGTCAACCAAAGTCAACAAGGAAAGTCAAGCCAAACTCCTGAAACACAACATAGAAAGATTAACTAAGAATCATACCAAGAAGGAGAAATAAATAAAATGAGTGAACAAATCATACAATCAAATGAATTCAAGTGGTCACAAGGCACTAACTACAACCATGCCCAACCGGGTGCGTTGGATCTGGATTTTTGACCCAAAGGTTGACTGACAAAGAAGGAACCCTAATATTTCCAAATTGGAATAATGACAAAGGAAGACTCATGTAGGGGCCTTAGTACTATCTCCATAACAACAACCATCGAGGATTTGAGGGCATGCTCAGACCTGTGAAGCCAGGTGAAGTCGATGCCCGGTACCTGCAAGCCTGCATCACAAAGAAGAAATACATATGCATGGATATACATATAAAAGAAAACATTGCAGACAGATGACCAGGATCGATACATCGTGTGGACCTCAGCTATGTGAGTAACTACGACTTCGTCCTGAATCATGAAAACACATCATGTATATATATACACTCAAAGCATGTAGCATCATCATAATGAAGGTTAGAATCTCAAGCATTGTGTTAGTCTCTTATCAATACTAATAATAAATTAACATAATCAAATCATCAAGTGAGATACAAGATTCATCTAAGGTAACCTTAATAGAAGAAAATATAAATAACCACTTATATATATCTATCAAGTACATATCATATAACATCTTAACTATGTTCATAAAGGTCTTGTAGGTACTCAATACATACATGGAGATAAATACATACAAAAATGATACCTTTAGATAGTATGTCTGATATTAGAATCATTGAGTACTAGCTTATGAAATTATTATAAACAACTATAGGAATAGATCAAACAAGTATCATGTACAACTTAAGCTGTAAGAAAACATCGAAGGATCTTAATTCTTTCAAAAACACAAAACTTATATTAGGGTTAGAGGGGTATTACATCCTCCCCCACTAAGATTCGACTTACTCCTGGAAGTCAGGAATGTGAACTATATATCACACATTATCTAACAGAATTATATTATTACTATTCTAGATCCTAATTTAATGACTGCACACATTCTTCTCCTATCAAGAGTTTTGATAAATCCTATCTTATTACAACTTTAGTGTAGATTAACTCAATTCAATTAGTAATGACTTTCAAAAAAAATTACCTATGTGATTCTATCACTTTGTGCAGTAAGTTTGTTAACAAGATACTTGAAATTGCATCAAAATTATTGAAACTCTAAGGTATTCATGTTTACTCACTAATATCAATATATTATGAAATTGCATGTTTTACTAACTGAGATTATCACTTCCTTTCACAATATCAAAGTTCCTATCTATGGTAACCAGTATAAAAGAAAGAAAGAATTTATGATATATTTTCCCTTTTGAGACATAATCTAACCCTACATAATACAACTTATGAGACCTTATTACAAATAGGGTCTAAAATTTGTGTCCCTTACAAGCTATGAATACCAAACATAGAGAGGTATGTAACATTTATATTTGTTATGATCATGAAGGGAATACATCAAATAATTTTTATTTACTTTTGTAATCATGAAAATAAAACAATCTAGATACTTGAAACTTACCATTTTCATTAACACATAGTTTTATAAGAAATATTCATTTCCATCAAAGCTTTAAGTAGAATTCCAATGACATAGGACACACAAATTTTACAATATACATATTCTAAGTCATCTTTCACAATAGTTGTAGTGCTTGATTTCCAAAAACACATTCACCCCCTAGAGGAGATCTAAATAATTTACAATTTATTGCACTATTATTCATTAAGTTGGGATCCCTTCTTAAAGCTTACTATTTATCTATGCACTTTTCCCTAATTTGCATGTCAGGCAATTTCCATATGACATTTTCTTAAGAGTTATTTCAAATTCTTTATTGCATAACGATCATAGATCCATTAAGAGAGAAAGAAGTATATGAGTCCTACTACTATCTTCATAACCACAACATCTAAATTAATAACATTAACTACTGTACATAACTTTAATTTCTACCCTTTACCTATTTGAAACATTACCCTCTTACACTTTAAAATTTTGAGATAACATCAGTTCTAAGTAGAAATTGAGTAAGGTACATTTCTATAACATTTATTTACCACAACAAACTCCTTATTCATAGTTGATCAATCACTTAATGTTGTTAATTTCTTACTACTATGGTGTTGATCACAATGTATACAAAACATGAATTTGTTTCTAAAATACCCATCTAGGGTCCTAACTATTCACTAGGCATTTTGCAAGATATATATTTAATAAAAACAACTTCCATCATTAGTACAGATAATCCATCATCGCACATACTCTTCCCTAAAATTTCTTGATTATGTTATCTTAAATCCTTTTTGTGCAATTTAATAAGATATGCAGAAAGGATATAACTTCTTACCAAGATAGGGATAAAAATTTCTCTTCCTAAATGAAAATGTGAATTATAGCCTATGATAAAATCTTGGGGACATAGGTCCTTCACCCAAGGGTTTCCTAATTGAGTATTTACAAATTTTTCTAATATATTATTGCCTTGTCTAAACAATTTTAGTCATGCAAAACTTATTTCTTAAGAGGGGAGAGAGAAAGAGAGAGAAATACATATGACAGTAGATTATTTGTTCCTTATTTATTTTTATTTTTTTTTCACTTCTTTCCTAGGTACATATTATTAGCCATGTAATCTAATTATTGCCCTATCATTCCTATCAAGTACTACCACAATCATTTCATTCTTTAAAGATCCAAAAGAAATTTATTTCTAAGATACCTTGAGTAGGATAAAATTCAACTAGGTATTTGTAAGAAGATAGAGTGCACAACATTATATTATAGGTATGATCAAGGGGTAATATTATCTACTACCATAATTAAGATTCAAAACATTTAGCATTCTTTAACTTTTGACCCTTCTAGAGATACTAGTACCTTTCAAGAAAACAAACACAAGTCTCAAGAATCCTTCGCCATTCCATTAATATTATAGGAAACATCCACTTAACACATCATTGATCTCATTATGCAAAAACATAAATAATTGTTAAAATATAACTCAATCATAGAGGAATGGGTGTGCCCTTGTAAGACAATACAACATAAGAACACGAAAGGTAGCCTTCGTTTCCTAAGATTCAAATTTTAGCATAACAACAAAATCCAAAAGGAGACAAAGTTAAGATACTCAAGGTTATGCATAGGTGAGCTATGAGTCCCAGAGTTCCCAGTGTAGAAACCTAGGGCTCTGATACCAGATGTAATGCCCCGCCAGGCAACCCAAGAGGACAAGACATAAAACCTCTATAAAATGCAAGTAGTGAATTTTTATTTTATTTTATTTATTTATTTTAACTAGAATAATATTCATCATTACACTTCATATTTCTAAAAGAAGAAATAATTTTCTACTATTTGAATGTAAGATTTATACAACTTAAGTCCTCCCGGGTTCCCTAACGTCGCTACTAAAGCAACATCATATAAACCATTTACATGCATAAGATATTCACGGAATCATGAGCTTAAAAGATCTACATTCATTTTAATGCACCAAGTTAAATGTCCCTAACTTATTTCTTTTATTAAACATAGGTTAATCATCCAACATCATTATTCCTTTTATCAACTCATTCCATAAATTCATATTGATTTCATCTACATCTACTATCCTTTATATCACTTTTCTCTAATAATTTAGGTAAGAGATTAATATTCATTAAGGTAGGCATCATCCTAGGTACTTCATTAACATGAACCAAGTATTAACATTAAAATCAAATTACTATTCTATTGCATTATTTCATAACCATTCATTATTAATAATTCCAATCACTAACCTATCATTTCTCAATAATTTTCTTGGATCCTTTCATCAAGAGAGAATACATTATTTTTTTGTGATACATCATTATATATAACTATATTTAAGATCATTTCCTTTACATATGGACAACATAAGAGGATAGGAGAAATAACATAAACACTTTCTTTTAATGCTAGTAACATGTCCAATATTCCACATTCTTTTCCCTTTCTTTTACCTAGAACTACCCACTCCCTTATGCATTGCTTTGAATTGAGATTATACCAATACTACAAGACTCCTTTTAGGAGATTAAAATTACATGAATACAAATACATAAGTACATCTCATATTAAAATATCCAATAAGAAATCTTCAACTGCAGGTCTGGAATGGAATATGTGCTAGGATCATCCAAAGAATCACGATCAATACCTCGATATAAATATTAACCACCCAACCATGTGGAACCAATAGGCCCACTCCCCCGAGCTAGGAGATAGAACCAAAGGCCCATACAAGAGGTAACAACTAGGAAATTCCTAAGGTGGTGATAAAATTTCCCCAAAGTCACAACACAAAAGAAAAGACAAGAAGACCACAAGGACTACCAGAGGCATGATCAAATTTGGTAGAGACTCTAAGCTACAAGCTAGGTGAGTGTCATCGCATAGCCCTCACCCCTTGGGTTGTCCTGGTACTAGCCACTCTTGGCCCCGGCCCCCAAGTAGGCACATGCGGAACCGAATGCCTCTCGTACAGACAAGGTCATCCAGTCATACCTACGCATAGGTACCTTCTCCCACTCCCATCCTTAGTCTTTACTAGCACTAAAGGCATGGGCGAGGCACAATTAATCTTGATTAGTGTGTAATTTCCCATTCCAATCCCATTCCCAATTCATTTATTTAGGTTATCACTTGATTAAATAACTCATAGTAGGTTATCCTGGTACTAGCCACTTAGGGCCCCGGCCCCTCACTATGAGCCACTCACCTAGTGTACTTAGGTTCCCTAACATACATATAAAAATCATAAGAACATAATAGATCCATCATCAAGAATTCATACCAATTCCATAACAACATTTGATTGAGTTTAGGAAAATATATGTTGTCCCTAGTCCACTTGACAACCCTAAACCCAATATGGCATACAGAATGTTCCAAACATATAAGAAGACATCCAAGTGATATTATAAACATATTCAAAGTATAAATAGATCCAATTAACCAAAAAAACATTCTAATAGCCTCTGGTGACCATACGAAACCTTAAAACTTAATGATGTTCTTAAACTGAATTATTTCAAGCAAGGATTAAATGCAAAAAAATAGTCATCATAGAACAGTCATCCATATCTTCCACAAAACAAATAATAAAGGAAATCTCTTCAGTGGAGATTTAGCTAACATAATTATGGACTCTCAATTTGATTTTTAGAAAGATCCAACGGTGGGAAAGAATGTTATGACTTCTGGTTTAAAACAGAAAATTCTGGTTAGGGTTCAGACCTGCCTTCACTAAAACGGTTGTAATTTTCACAAAACATAATAAAAATTCTCCAAACCAATTGGAAATGAAAGATAAGACTTAAGAGAATATTTTATATCAGATTTAGACTTTTATATAATCATATCAGCCTGTAGCATATCAATACATTTGACAGAAAATTCAGAATCGAGAATGGACAGGCATAGTCTGCCAAAATGTCAAAAATAAAGCATTAATTCGACCCTAAAAATAAAATCAGAGAGATACCCATTTGAGACCTGTGAATTTTACTTTCAGAAAATCAATTTAGTAAAATTCTAGATGCAATTTAAATTATTATAATAATAGATCTCCAAAAATGGGTTGCTAAAAACCCTAGGAAAACACATGCCAATTCTTACAAATAAAAACTCAAAACTTTAAAATAACCATAGAAATTAAAAGTACAGATATAATAAATAATTATAATATATAAATAGATCCATAATCTATCAGAGACATAAAGTAACTAACATATTCAATCCATACCTCATGTCCTACGAAGGTTGAATCGAAGAAGGAAGGAAACAAAAGAGAAGACAAATCCAAACTTGAGATGCATCCTTCAAACCCTATCCACTTTCAGAAATCTCCATGAAAGAAAGAAATAATTCCACAGCAAAGAATCCCTCTCTCAACTATTGAAATTCTCACAAAAATGTCTCTCTCCCAAAAGCAAAGATAACCAAAAATTCTTAAAGACATATGCTTACAAAATCTCCCTCACATCTCCAAGTTTTCTCTCCAAAATCACCATGAAAATTAAGGCCATCCTCTCCTCAATGCTTCAGCCCCAAAATCCCCCCTCTTCAAATGAGAAAGTAGTGCATATAAATAGATTTCCAAAGGTTGAGAGGAAAAGTAACCAACTCCCAACTAACTCTTAACTAAAGGGTATTATAAAATAACTTAATATCATACAACTATATTACTCAAATATACAATAAAAGATTATTTGTATTCATTCATACACATATGTAATATTATCCTAACATATATGCATATGCCATCATTAATTACATCAATATCTATATATATAACCTATCCTCATTATTAATAATTAATAATTGAGAATAATATACCTCGCATTATTTAATATTTAATTATTAATAATATTATACTTTACATTAATCCCAAAATATACACCATCAACAATATCTACAATAATTAACATATAATCACATATAAATTATATATATATAAATACATATATGTGTGCACCCATATATATATTTCCATATATATATATATATATATATATATATATATATATTTATATTTATATTTATATAGATACATGCCAAATACCAAACACTATAATCTATAAGATTATGAAGTAATAGATCACAATATTATTACCTATTTATAATTACTATAGGATATAATCACTGAGGTAGAATAAAATCACACACCTCAAAATAAATCTAATCATCCAAAGAGGCCTTACAAATCATCTATGAAACATATCGAGAAAACCATAAGATCAAACAAAGTCAACCAAAGTCAACAAGGAAAGTCAAGCCAAACTCCTGAAACACAACATAGAAAGATTAACTAAGAATCATACCAAGAAGGAGAAATAAATAAAATGAGTAAACAAATCATACAATCAAATGAATTCAAGTGGTCACAAGGCACTAACTACAACCATGCCCAACCGGGTGCGTTGGATCTGGATTTTTGACCCAAAGGTTGACTGACAAAGAAGGAACCCTAATATTTCCAAATTGGAATAATGACAAAGGAAGACTCATGTAGGGGCCTTAGTACTATCTCCATAACAACAACCATCGAGGATTTGAGGGCATGCTCAGACCTGTGAAGCCAGGTGAAGTCGATGCCCGGTACCTGCAAGCCTGCATCACAAAGAAGAAATACATATGCATGGATATACATATAAAAGAAAACATTGCAGACAGATGACCAGGATCGATACATCGTGTGGACCTCAGCTATGTGAGTAACTACGACTTCGTCCTGAATCATGAAAACACATCATGTATATATATACACTCAAAGCATGTAGCATCATCATAATGAAGGTTAGAATCTCAAGCATTGTGTTAGTCTCTTATCAATACTAATAATAAATTAACATAATCAAATCATCAAGTGAGATACAAGATTCATCTAAGGTAACCTTAATAGAAGAAAATATAAATAACCACTTATATATATCTATCAAGTACATATCATATAACATCCTAACTATGTTCATAAAGGTCTTGTAGGTACTCAATACATACATGGAGATAAATACATACAAAAATGATACCTTTAGATAGTATGTCTGATATTAGAATCATTGAGTACTAGCTTATGAAAATATTATAAACAACTATAGGAATAGATCAAACAAGTATCATGTACAACTTAAGCTGTAAGAAAACATCGAAGGATCTTAATTCTTTCAAAAACACAAAACTTATATTAGGGTTAGAGGGGTATTACACTCCTTATAACTCCAACTGGGTGCCAATTCGCTTAATAATTTCCCTTAATCGCCACCTATTTAGAGAATGGGCGATTGCATATTCTCTAAGTTGCTAAATGTTTGTCACTATCCATGAGGAATTCAGAGAATGGGCGACTGCACGTTCTCTAGTTCTCCAAATCGTTTGGCCTTAACCACCACAACCTAGTGAACTGGTGACTATTCATTCTCTCATTCGCCAAATATTTCACTAACCGCCTGGTTTTATTACGCGAACATGTGAACGCAAAGGCTTCATTCTCTAATTCATGAAATTGTTGTCCTTAATCATGAATTTAATAACAAATATGTGACTAATTGGCATGATTCACGGTGACATTCACCAAAATATAGGTGGGCCCCTCGCGCTGCATTATTCCATCCAAGAGGACCCACCGATAAGCCTCTATGGCTTTGCTTTACAATCAATGTAAGCGCTATTGCATATAAATAGATAAAACCCCCAATCGTTGTTACAAGTGGGATAATGGAAATTCATTGTTTTCAACTCAGAAGTCTCCCTTTCTCTCGTGAGTGCTTCTCTATAACTAGAAACCTCCCTTGTATTGACAATGCCAATGCATTACCAGCTCTCATAGTGTGAGGGACTCCCCCTTTTTTTATTACACAGGGCATCCAATACCCGGCATGAACACTACTCTTAAAATTACAGCCCCCATTACATATATGCTGCATTTCATAGTCATGCACTGGCCTCTTTCTTTGATGGCGCTGCCCCTTACCCTTTTATGCCTCACACTGGTTGCTTGCTAAAAACAATAATCATCTTCTTATCGAAAATGATGGTCTCCACTTGTAATATGCTGGATACCTTTCAAATTGATGTGCCTCCCTTTAAAACATTGCGCAGGTGTTTCAAATGCGCTGGGAGTGTTTTGGAATGCTGGACTCTTCAATGCGTATGGCCTCTTGACACTTGCGCTGGTCTTTCCTCTGTTTACATATTACCTTCCTTTGTGCTGAGTCTTCACATTCACACTGCCCTTTCCCCTTTATGTGCGCTGGCTTCCTCTGTGCATGGGTCTGGGTTATAACATGATGGCCATTGCAATTGTAATCACTCACAGACTGAGAAGACTTTGACCTCACTGCAACCACCATATCTTTGAATGCAATTGCCTGCTGGAAACAGTACATCATGAGGGATCTATCATGGCCAAGATCAAGTAAATAGACTGGCATGGTTTTTCCATTTGAAATGTTGAGTCTCCTTAAAAATGTTGGTCTTCTCACTGCTTGGCGCTACCTCTTCCATGTTAACGCTGGTAGCCTCTTCCATTTTATACCCAGGCCATTCCTCAACTGAATCAACTTCTTGATATAGTAAAAGGCCTCAGGACTTATAAGTTTCCTCTTCACTTATTTCACACAAGGCTCCTAGTTTGTGTTGTGCCAACATTCCATTTAATCATTGTGCATTACGTGAGCACTCATTTTTACAATGCACAAGCACTCCTTTTTCATTAGCTTCTTACACTACATTCATTCCATCATATGTATTGGAAACTCTAAATCTAGAAATAAAGGTGAGTGTCGAGACAATACATGCACATAGTAGCTTTCCAATGTTGCTAATTGTCAAATAATAATTTTGAACATGTTCTTAAATGGCAAGAACTCAAATAGACCGCAAATATAAATTCTTGGAAATGGTAAGATGCATTGTCCCTTTGCATGATGCTACCAGTATGAGCATTGTTCCAATCATTGTAGCTTCTTGTACTGAAATCTTTGTACTAAACATTTTCAAAAGATGATCACCTAGATCTCAAATCTCAAATTCCCTATCGATTATGGAGAAGAGTGCGTCATAATCTTCATCTGTTTCTGCCTAAACCTCACCATGTGCATCTACCTCTGGATTCTCATTCCTTTTTGGTCTAGTAAACATGCCCAACTGTGTGTCCAAAATCTCTTGGACTCATCCTCGTTCAGATAAAGAAGATCAAGTGGTAGTTGTATTATCTTTTGCAGATAATGACCTGCTAATTGTTGATAGTTTTTCATAGATTTACCTCCATACCCTTTTTAAGATTGCCCTTTCAATCAGAGCTTTGTCCATTTTCAATTTCAATTACATGCAACTTCATTACTTTCAACCCATACTTTTGATCCTAAAAACAATATTCACTTTGAGAAACTTATATGTAGTCACCTTGCCTGAACATCGCCATGTTGCCGTTGAATATTTAGAACAAACCCAGATTGCCAAAAATTTGAAAAACCCTGTTGTGCAAAAGCACCAAAATCATGCGAACAGGCCTGGAAACTGGCCTCAAAAACTGACATAGTGACCTGATCGAACCTTGCCCTCTAACACACATATTCTTTGATCTATGAACTATCATTCCCCAAAACGGCATCTCATGATTGTACCCAAGGAAAAAGTTATTATCCTCTGAAATTGCCCCTTTTATTTTGTTTTTTGCAAACACACTGTTAGAACTAATAGATTGCCTTTGAAAACACCCTGGCAAAAATACCAAATAGAGTCTGAGGAGGCTACAAACTGGCACAAAATTTCATTGAGATGTAAACAACATGATTCAATCACCACTTTGGTTCTGGGAGTCAAATCGGCAAAAGATATAGCTTCATGAAAATCAGGACTTGCGAAGACACACTCAGAAAATGCAAAAAACTCTTAAAAGTTGCAATTGGAATCAGTTTCAAAAAGACATCAAATGGATTGGCAGAAAGCTCAAATCTAAACTGGGAGTAATATGTCAACTTTGCAATGCAAACCAACAAGAATTTCTCTGATAATTTTGACTCAGAAAAATTTGTAAATGAGCAAAGTTGACCTCTGGTAAACTGGTGCACTTCACACTCTTTGCAAATAGCAGAAACTGCAAATGGAATCGCATTGGGAAACTCATCCAATGGATTCATCATGAGCTGCAAACTGATAGGGATGAAGTAAAACTTGTTTAAAATGTAAGGAAATGATCATCACTTTACTCCTGATCACCGGGCAAAAGATATAGCTCTACAAATAGGGCCTCTGAGAATAACTGAACAAGTGCACAAGTGGAAGACTAAAAAAACACCTCCGAAAGGGGATGAATAAATATGGTCAAAACTTATCACAAGGACCTGAAACCTGAGACATAGGTAGTAAGGAACGTGTCGAACAAGACCCCATACTTAGATTTTGATGACACTCTTCAGGGTGTGGAATACTCAATCTCAAAGTAGCCCTTCCCAGTGAATTCTACACTAAGCAATTTTTGACTTAGATACCTCCTAGAAATGAACTGATGCAAACCCATTTCAAAACCCAAACTAAAGGCTCAATTTGAATCAATGGGACATAAACAAGGTATCAAAATATTCTCCACTCACTTCAGGACCTGGAAACACCCTTTTCACATGTGCATTTTGGACCAAAAGGAGCACTTTAGCAAGCGTTTTACATGGTACCTCAAAACTATATTTTGAGTACCAACAGTGGTTCTATCTGGGGATGGCTAAGCGTAAGATCAGCACAAGAATTCAAAATCTCATGGGTGAGTAGACCAGCCCAAAAACAAACTTTCTTCTTATCCGTCCAACTTCTCAAAAAAATTACTTCACCGGCTCCAACAAGCTCATCAAAATTGGTTCCTTATTCAAAAGCAAACTACACTATTGCAAACAAAGCATCTATACAAATATTTACAACAACTGAAACTTCTGAACCATGTCAATCATTTACCTCTATCAAACACATGGTTCTTATCCCTATGCATAGAGATGACCCTGAAATTCTTCCTTTCATCTATATGGTCAAACTCATGAAGACTCTTGACAGGCAAATCCACAAAAATGTAATAAATGCATTCATCTTTGCCAAGTGTATGAGGATCAAATTTAATCTTATCATCACAACCAAAAGTATAATCAGTTTGCAACAAATAATTGTACCCTTTTTCCATCACATCATGCAAACCAATGTAAGGTTGATCATCATGAAATGTGAGTACACTTACTGGCTGAGAATTAGCTTCAGGTCCTTTACAAAGCTCAGCACTAAAATTCAAGTCAAAACTGAAACTCTCATACTCACATTCTTCAAATTCAGGCACATGATCAACACCCTGCAAATCTTTACTACATCAACTATGAAAAAGAAAATATTCATAGCAAGGTTTCACTTCAAACTCATCCTGAAACAAAACATCTAAAACTAGCAAACCATCATAAACATCTTTCATACCATCCAATACTACTAAAACAAATATTGTCTCACTAATTCTAGCTAGACCTTCACATTTTGCACAAGACATATCTACATTCTCATCAAAGGTAAAAGTCTCCAACACTGAATCAAAAGGGACAATACCATTCACCTTTTCATCACTTGGAACATATGGTGGAGACAACACATTAACACTAGGTAATGCAAACTCCTCAATGATACAATGTTTATCATACATTACCCCTTCAACTTCCAGCTGATCTGAGACTAAAAGCACCTCCATATCCCCCTGAACATTCTCAATTTCATTCTCTTGAATGAATGGCATAAAATCTGAGTCAATCCTACACTCTTCAAACAATGGATTAGAGACCAAATGAAAGCCACCCTCATAGACATTGGAACATAGTGTTGGCTGATCACTTTCAACCTCTTCATCGAATATCAGATTAGAAAACTCATCAAAAACATTATCACATGAAACATCCAGATCATAATCAATATGATGAGAATACTCACTTTCATCATTGGAGGAAATACTATCATAATGCTAAAAGTCACATTCATCATTGAAGCATTCAAGAGAAAGATCAATACCTATAATTGGACTACCAGTGATGCTCTCAATATCAACAAGATATTCTAAACCAACTGAGTCCTTATCACTTACATGAGTCCATTTTTCAACATTCATTTCACCATGATCATCTTCATTCTCTTGCCAGTTAAAATTGCACAAAACTGAGTCACTGCTGGTCATAACATAATCCAATTCATTTTCCTCGTCAAGTGAGCCTTCATCATCAGCCATAGATTGATCACAATCATAATCAACATTCTCTTCACTCGATGCACTTTCAACAAACTCATTGTTAGACACATGGCTATCTAGTTCACATTCAACATGTATACTTACCTTTTCATCCAGATGTAAAACTTTTGCTTGTATGGCCTTGAGGTTTTCTAGCATTTTAATTGTTTCATTATTCACTTCCATAGTTGTTTGTATTTGTGCAATTTTCAGCAAGTACTCCTTACTTCGTTGTTCAAACTCTTGTGTATTCCATTCATGTGACTGTTGATCATAATGTGGTTCAGCTGAACATACACCAACAATATTTTCATTTATACAAGCAAGAACTGTGGTGCAATTTTCTTCTTGACTTTCAAGTGCACTCTCTAAGTTTACAATGTTTTAACAATGATGCTCATGGCTTTCTTCCACTAGATTGTTTTTAGCATGAAATGCAGTAAAATTGTTGAAGGAAATAATAGGAGCAGTAGTACATTGGTGCTGGTCACACTCCAATCTATGAGTGGTCAATTCTTGAGAAGGAGAACTGATAGAAACATCTCTCCTTATAAAACCATACTTTTTGTTGTACTCAATGTCCATTGCCAATTCACATGCCTGATACAAAATTTTGGGTTCTTTCTTCCTCAACAAGAAACTCATCTTCTCATGAAATGCAGCAAGGTAAACAACAAGACACAATGCATCATGAAGTCTAAATCTCTTCGATATTCTTCTCAATGTCTTTGCAAATTTGATATTGAAAGTTGAAATTAACTCATCCTCTTCAATATGAATATCAATCAGATTTACTAACACTCCCCTTAGGAAGAAACTAGACCAAAGGTGTATATATGAAGCCTCCTCCCCAATCTATAGGAAGAAATCTCAAAAAAGATGGAGTCTCTGAAACCTAATGAAGTGTCCCCATGTCAAATCTAAAAGGTGCCTCCTCCAAATCATGTGTACTAAGCCACTCTACTGAAAAAGACAAATCAGGATCAACTGAGGATGAATGTAGAACATGTACCAAAGACCCAAGTATCTCCTCTGAAGAGAAAGTGACCTCCTCCAACTGCTGTATCAAAGTATCCACAATCATGTCACCCTCGAAAATGATCAAGTAGAGAATGAATATGAGGGTCAGCATGTTCCCTCGCAACAACTGAAGAAGGATCATCTTCACCAAAGGGAAGATGAATATCATGAATGATGTCTCCCAAATTTGAAGTATAGGACTCCACAAACAAACCTACAATGTCTGTTAAGTAGTCATCCCATGGAACCAAGTCTGGAAGACAATGAATATCCTACTGCACTGAAGTACCTGAATCCATGGCTGTGTGAATGCAAGCATCATCAAGATCAAGAGTAGAAGTAGTCTCAATAGGAGGAGATGAAATGGAAGGCTTAAGAACTTGATCATGAGTGAGAATACCCAAGTTCAAGTAGCCAAAACTCTCCTCAAAATTTGAATCATCACTATAATCATCATATGCTGAAGACTCACTGTCTGAAGAATGACTATCATCAAGAGGAACAAAATCTGCAAAGGAGTACAACCAAGAAGAGTGATCCACTATCCCAGTAGCAATAACTGCTCCACTCTCCAAGTCCATTATTAAAACTAAATCAGGTGTTAATTCTACAGTCTTCTTTGTAGCACCACTTGTGATTTGATAGATAGAAAGAAGGTTATTGGTCAAGTGTAGAACACACAACACATCATTGAAGTGTCCATCCCTAACATCAATACTTCCTTTCCCAATCACATTCATGTAAGTGTGATTGCCCATTAAAATAGGTGGACCTTTGCAAGGCTCAAATGATGAAAACATGGACTGTGAAGAAGCCATATGATGAGAAGCCCCTGAATCTAGAAGCCATCTACCTGAATCGGGACTTGAAGAAGCATATAAAGCTTGTCCTTTTTGAGTGACAAATGGCTGACCCTTTCCTTTATCTTTTTCTAAATTTGGTGAAGAAGAGGTTGAGGTAGATATCCTAGAAGGCAATTTGATGTTGTTCTTGGCAAGAAGATTCTTCAATTCATCAATGTCCTTCTTATAACAAAAGTGTTCTTCATGTCCATCCTTTTTGCAATATGCACAAAACCGCTTCTCCTTCTTTAAAGATTCACCCTTTGAATGTGATGTAGAAGTGTCATGTTGTGTGGAAGTTGATGTTGTGCCTTCTTGTTGAGACTTAGACTTCCAATTATTCTTCTTCTTTTGACTTTGATTGCCTTGACTCTCATGATTAGCCACCAATGCCTTGGAAGTTGAAGACTTGAGAATCCCCATACTTATCAACTTTTCTTGTTCTAAGACCAACATTTCTGAAAATTACTTAAATGAAGGCTCAATGAAGGCACTACCCATGGTCAACTTGTGAGTATTGTAACTTGAAACAAAAGCTCCATATTCAGGAGGAAGATGTTTCAACAAGTGACTAACCAACTTCGCATCCTTTATGGGAATTCCACAATCATCAAGTTGTGCTCTATAGTCATTGACTTTTTTGAGATAATCTTGGATTGTGTCAAAGTTTATGGGCTCTAATTTGAGGAGATCAGTCTCAATTGTGAATCCCATTTCCTCATCCACTTTACCAAACAATTCTTCAAGTTTATCCCAAGCATCTTTAGTATCTTTTATGGTTTTGATGTGATACATGACAGCTGCAGAAATATTCTCTCTCAACACTCCTAAAGTTTTATAATTTTTGGATGACCATTTAGTTATTGCAACAGTATCATCATCAGTGAGTTTTTTAATTATACCATCCACATAAGGATTTAAACCTTGAATCATTAACTTGCTCCATACATTATCTTTCCATGTAGCATAGTTATGTGGAGTTTATTTTTCAATAGAACCCATGATGAAAAATGAAAAGAGCACAATAAAGAGAGAGACACCAACACACAAGACACCCCCCCAATTCACTCAATCAAGGAACCCCACTCAAAATGATGATTTTGGCACTTTATAGCTAGTGCATGTACAATTGCCACTTGTCAAAATGAACCAAAAAGGACTTCTGATTTTTATAATTACAACAAAAAATGAAGCTATAGTAGACTTAAAAAAATAAGACACAAGATCTCTCAAGGATCTAACAAATTAAAAGTGCCAAAAATAGGCCAAAATTGATCAAATTCTGAAAGTACTATGTCTACTTAGAATTTTTCCAAACTGATACCAGATCTAGAAAATAGAAAAAAAATCATGACCTTTCAAAAAAAATAGCACCTGAAAATGTGTCCATATGAGCCCGAACAAAGCCTCTAAAGTTGTAAAAATCAAGATTTATGATTTTCAGAAAATATCAGAAATAGAGATAAAAAATCACCTATACCATTGTGTCGATCGTGAAATTCTAGCCCAAAACAAAAAAAATTGCTTAAAAAAAGGAGTCCAGATGACTGAGATATCGCTATTTGAAAATTGCCTCTAAAATTATTTTTTTTTGAATCGTCGCCGCTGAACCTTGAAAATTCAAATGGCTCTAGATTTGGCTTTAGATGTCTAATTTGGATGAAACAAAATTTGATTTGGGGGTATTTGGACCTCCTCAATGTGATGCCAACCTTTGATTTGCTCCAGCAAGCACCAACGTTGACCTGCAATAAAATTCTCTCAAAATAGGCTATACAATGAAACTCCTATGGCTCTGATACCATGTAAGAATTTTGATATTGCTTTGATACCATGTAATAATTTTCCTAACGCAAAGAATAGAAACCAAGATCTAGAATCTCAAGAGATAGCACAAGAGAGAGAAAATATGGTATGATAAAATGATCAAATAATGAATAATAGATTCAATGAATTGATTGATTACAAAGTAGGAGTGCCCAAATATATAGGCAATGCAATAAGGCTACATGATAAGGAGATGATAAGATATCACCCATACAAGGTGGAATCACATGTCCACCAAAGGTGGATCATTCTCCATTGTACATGAAAATATGTGAAACATGTGGAACAATAAGAGGATGATAATGTGATAAGAGCACTAAAGATAGATCTCACACACAAAGAGCTATGTGATGACAACTATCACACCTAAAGTGGAGATTCTTCTAACCATGTGCTAAAATGAAATGCAAACTCCTAAGTGTCTCAAAAACAACTAATATGAAAATGCATTATCCTAAGTAAACTTAAGTAAAGTGTAATTAGTAAATACTTAATTACACCAACAGTCTCCATGACCCCTTTTGACACATTTAAACACTCAAGTGTGTTTAAAGGGTTCCTAAGACCCCTTAAGGCACACTTGTGCATTCAAATATGTCAAAAGGGATCATGGGGACTCACTAGGGTTCCTAATGCATGATAAGGCATACTACGATGCCTAGGGAGTCCCCATGACCCCTTTTGACACATTTGAATACTCAAGTGTGTCTTAAGGGGTCTTAGGACCCCTTCGGACACACTTGAGCATTCAAATGTGTCAAAAGAGATCATGGGGACTCGCTAGGGGTCCTAATCCATGATAAGGTTTACTAGGACCCCTAGGGAGTCCCCATTACTCCTTTTGACACATTTGAAGGCTCAAGTGTGTCCGACGGGGTCCTAAGACCTGTTAAGAAAAACTTGAGCATTCAAATGTGTCAAAAGGAGTCATGGGGACTCCTTAGGAGTTCTAATACATGATAAGGCATACTAGGACCCCTAGGGAGTCCCCATGACCCCTTTGTCACATTTGAATGCTCAAGTGTTTCTGAAGGGGTCGTAAGACCCGTTAAGACACACTTGAGCATTCCAATGTGTCAAAAGGGGTCATGGGAACTCCGTAGGGGTCCTAACATGTGACAAGATGTACTAGGACCCCTAGGGAGACCCCATGATACATTTTTACACATTTTAATGCCCAAGTATGTTCGAAGGGGTCCTAAGACACCTTAAGAAACACTTGAGCATTCGAATGTGTCACAAGGGGTCATGGGCACTCCTAGGGGTCCTAACGCATGATAATGCATACTAGGACCGCTAGGCAGTCCCCATGACCCCGTTTGACACATTTGAATGCTCAAGTGTGTCTTAAGGGATCTTAGGACCTTTTTTGACACATTTGAATGCTCAAGACCCCTTAATACACACTTGAGCATTCAAATATGTCAAAACGGGTCCTAAGACCACTTAAGACACACTTAAACATTCAAATCTATCAAAATGGGTCATGGGGACTCCCTAAGGATCCTAGTATGCCCTATCACATGTTAGGACCCCTAGGGAGTCCCCATGACCCCTTTTGACACATTTGAATCCTCAAGTGTGTCTTAAGGGGTCTTAGGACCCCTTGGAACACACTTGAGCATTCAAATATGTCAAAAGGGGTCATGGGGACTCCCTAGGCATCCTAGTATGCCTTATCATGTGTTAGGATCCCTAGGGAGTACCCATAACCCCTTTTGACATGTTTTAATGCTCAAGTGTATCTTATGGAGTCCTAGGACCCCTTCCAACACACTTGAGCATTCAAATGTTTCAAATTGGGTCATGGGGACTCCGTAGGGGTCCTAGTCCTAATCATGCGTTAGGACCCCTAGGAAGTCCCCATTACCCCTTTTGAGACATTGGAACACTCAAGTGTGTCTTAAGGGGTCTTAGGACCCATTCAGACACACTTGAGCATTCAAATGTGACAAAAAGGGTCATGGGGACTCACTAGGGGTCCTAGTATGCCTTATCATGCATTAGGACCCCTAGGGAGTCCCCATGACCCCTTTTAACACATTTGAATGCTCAATTGTGTCTTAAGGGGTCTTAGGTCCCCTTCAAACACACTTGAGTATTCAAATATGTCTAAAGGGATGATTGAGACTCCCTAGGGGTCCTAGTATGACTTGTCATATGTTAGCACCCCTAGGAAGTGCCGATGACCCCTTTTGACACATTTGAATGCTCAAGTGTGTAAGAAGGGATCCTAAGATCCCTTAAAACACACTTGAGCATTCAAATGTGTCGAAAAGGGTCATGGGGACTCTCTAGGGATCCTAATGCATGATGACACAGAGTACGACCCCTAGGAAGTCCACATAACCCCTTTTGACACATTTGAATGCTCAAGTGTGTCCAAAAGGTTCCTAAGACCCCTTAAGATACACTTGAGCATTCTAATGTGTCACAAGGAGTCTTAAGACCCCTTCAGACACACTTGAGCATTCAAATGTGTCAAAAGGGGTCATGGGGACTCCTTAGGGCTCCTAGTGCATTATAAGGCATAGTAGGACCCTTAGGGAATCCCCATGATCCTTTTTGACACATTTGAATGCTCAAGTTTGTTCGAAGGGGTTCTAAGACCTCTTAAGACACAATTGAGGATGCAAATGTGTCAAAAGGGGCCATGGGGGCTCCCTAGAGGTCCTAGTATACCTTATCACACATTAGGACCCTTAAGGAGCCCCCATTATGTGCTAAAATTTTGTCACACTTCTATGAATCCTTACATGCAAGAAAACTCAAGAATGAGCCCTCACAAATCGATCCATAGCTCTTTATGCATAGAGTTGCAGGATTTGTAAAATTGCTCTTAGCTAGAGCTATAAACTCATGACCTTGCTAGTCAACCACACAATGAGAGATTCCAAATGAATGCAATGCTATGCAAATCTATATGAAAATGCAAATTAATCTTATGAGAATGAAGATGCAATTAAGCTATGAAAATAGAAATGAAAGAGTTACAAACCCTCTAATTAAACTATGTGAGATTAATCTAAAATATGAAAGGAAATGATACCATGATGATGCAACTATGATGCAAGATAGGATGTGATGTAGATGCAAGATGAATGCCAATGATGCTCCAAATTTTCAAAACTTGATGCAAGAATATCTCCAAAATCCTCAATGACTTAGAAAACCTGTAGCATAATAATTCAAGTATTTATTGTGTGTACAAATGAGGAAGAGAGCTCTTCTTTTATAGGAAGTGAAAAACAATAGACCATGGAGATTAAGAGGCAAAAGACTTAATCAACAATGGAGAAAAAAAGAAGCTTGATCCTTGTGCACAAATATCCTCCAATAAGAAAATTATAAGCATTTACTTTATGTTGAGCATTTAATTTATGTCCATGTGAGGCAAAAGTACTTTTCTTTTATTTTTTATTTTATTTTTCTTTATAAATAAGAATTAAATGCTTTATTTGTGCAACAAGGATAAGAAGAAAAGTGAGGATTTTTTATTTAAATAAAAGGGGAGGAAATTTCTTTTAATTAAATAAAGGCTTAGGATAAAGTGATTTTATTATTTAATTAAAAGAGATTTTTAATTAATTAAAAGAGAGCATGTTCTCTTAATTAAATAAGATTTTTATTTTTATTTCTTTTAAATTAAATAAGGTTCAAACCTTAGAAAATATTGAATCGATTATGATTTGATCAAGGAAATTGATATAATTGATAAAATGTTGATTTTTGAAAATATTGATTCAGGGATTTGATAAATTGTAGAAATAAGAGCCCAAAGTCTAGGTGACCATTTTAGGGTGCATACATTTTCTCCTCTTTGACTAATGTGTGATCGATCTGGGAACACATGCAGTCAAAGAAGAATTGAAATGTGAGATCGATCTGGGATCACAAAACAACTCAGATGTGAGGTCAATTCAGGATCACATCCGGACAAACATAAACAAAAGATTCTAGACATGAGGTTGATTCAGGATCATATCCAAAATAAGAGATAAGAATCTCAAGCTGAGCTGAATGATAAAACTGAATCAAAGATTAAAGATGATAGGTACTGCCCCCCTCGGAATCGAAATCAAAATCAGATAGAGGAGAACAACAAATTGATAAAGCTGATCAAGTCACAATAAATCATAATCGAAGGATGGAGCCTGATAGGATGACCATCAAATAGTGAAGATATGCCCCAGGTTGACTAGGTTTGACTGGGAAAGATATAGGATAAAGATTAAGTCAAACCTCAGAGAGAGGAAGCGAAAGGGGTGAATGAAAGACTAGAAGTTTGAAAGACATGGAAAGGAAGAAATTTTATCAAAGATCAAAGAATTATGCCTCAAATGGTCAGTCAACATGACTCAGATTTTAGTTTCAAGTCCAAAATGGATAGAAAATTATGTGACATAAAAGACCAGAAATGAAAGATATGATCAAGAAGAATCTGAAAATGAGCACAGTTGACCAACTAGTCCGTAGATGATAAAAATGATAGCTCTCTCCATATGCAAGATGCAAAAACTAAACTATGATGAACCTAAGAATACAAGCTACTATGAAAGTGGTTGACTTACAAGGTCACAATTCCTATAGACATCTAATTATCATCATCGAGCGTTATTGGTAGTGTCATAAGATCATACAATGCACACTAGCATAACTATGTGAATCTGAATATAATCTTTATCAGATAGAAATGTGAAAATCCCACCTAGGCATCAAAGACATGGAGGTCAAGATGACTAATGTAGTGAGATTACCTAAATTTTTATATGGTGAGATTATGCTTGTATCAAGACACATGAAAGTCAAGATAACTAGAAGCATGCACTCACAAAACAGTCAGGGATAATACCTTGTCAATCCATAGTGTCAAGTAAGACCAGTATAAATGTTCATGACAATTAGGATCAAAAAAATATACCTATAAGCAGATAAAGAAAGAAAACATGTTCTCATACCCTCATCTTCTAGCTATGCATCATTGAAAACTTCTCAGGGAAAGACCACTCATCAAAGAAATTCTCATAGAAAGCACACAAATAAAAGTAAAGTCACCATATCTCAAGCGAATTGATTGTTTAAGTGTGTGTGTGTTCGTCATAGAGTCAAACTCTGGTTATCACATTTGGTAATGAGAAATATTGCATCATACTTAGACTATTGGGTAAGACATCTGATAAGTGTTAAGAAACACTCGACGCAGGGGTAGTGTTGAAAAACATAGTTTGGGGTGGTGTTGAAAAACACCTATTGTGAAATGCCCCAAAAGACAAACGCACCTAAAGGACCTATGCTAACAGGTATGCCCCCTAGACAAAGACAAAGACCAATTCCAAACCAAGGCAAATAAGGTCAAGGCATAATGGAAAGTGGCTAAGTGTCGAGGATGCATGCTAACAAATAGGGGTGCAAAGGCCTTGAGTAGCGCCTATTTCCAAGTTTTATTGCAATTTTTTCTCTTTTTTTTTCTTTTTTTTGTATTTTTGCTACCAAGGCACCTGTTTCCAAGTTTTCACCATGACACATTTTCTTTTTTTAAAAATTTTTTTTTAAATTTTTTGATTTTTTTGTATTTTTTTAGGACTTTTTATACTTTTAAGGATTTTTTCAGCATCGTATATCAATTTTTTTGGTATTTTTTCAAGATCATAAAATATGTACAAAGGATGCCCCCAGACAGAATAGGCATTAAAATTCCAAGCAAGATCACATCGTGTAGTCCCAATGTCTAGCAAGGTAGAAAACAAGATGGATAAGCAAGCTAGTGGAGGAAAGGAGAATGAAAGCGAACGGAGGGAAGAAATCTTCAAGGTCAAACTCCTCAAGAATACCCAAGCTAGGAAAAAAAATTGTCATGTAAAGCGCATCTAGACAAGCAATGAAAGGCTAGCATAGGATAAGCCTCAAAAGCATGGTATAAGAGCAGGAAATGATGCAGTCCAAAGGAGTAGACATGTAAAGAGGCTTCATAGCATCGTGTTTTACTCTTTTTTTATTAGATAAAGACCAAAGAGGAAAATGATAGAGAAATGTTAGAATGAATGAAGGAAAATGAATATGAAGGCTAAACATGAATGAAATAAAAGAAAGATCATTGTAAGATAGCTCACAAGATAGCCAAATATTCAAGTATAGGTCAACATTGTCAAGATTAAAGAGAGAAGATGAAATGGATGAAAAATGTAGAACAACTACACATGATGTTTGATTGCCAAGTTTTCATCATGGTACTTATCCAAGGCACCACAAGGGAGTGGTTTTCACCATAGGATGAATTTATTACTCTTTACTTTTGCTACCAAGGTGCCTGTTTCCAGGTTTTCACCATGGCACATTTTCAAAAAAATTTCATCTCTTTTTTTTTTTGTTTTCATTTTTGAATTTTTTTTCTATTTTTTGAATTTTCTATTTTTTGGAAGAAGGAAAGCTTTTTAGATAATTCTCATTGAAAGGATAAACCATGATATGCCAAGGATTCAAAATGATATGCTCAAAGATGTTGATAGGGAAAGGAAGATGCATGAGGAATAGACAAATAAAGAAAAATGATAGAAGGTAGAAGGATAATGAATGGAAGGAATGTGAAAAGGTAGATGGAAAGAAAGGTAAGATCAACGTCAATACACACCTTGAAGGGTGATGGGAAAAATGGAGGAAAACCATATTCTAATCCAAGTGTGAACCATATTCTGGTTCATTATTGCTATCTGACTCCTCGAAGAGAGGATTGGTGTGCTTGTTATAATTCTCAAATGTGAATGGAGGAATACGATAAGGAATATGGAAAATGTGTAGCAGAAGTTGTGGTTTAGGCGCATGGAATGGAAGAATATTTTTGGAAAAAAATGAAGTGGAAGCTTTTGGAAGCTTGAATGTCAACTTCACTTTTTGCTCAACATAAGACTCTTTCAAGAGAGACTTTGGAATCCATATAGCTTTAAGCTTTTTATTTTCTTTTGATGTGTTAGAGAGAATATCTTCAATGATAGATTTTGGAACCCATACTTGTCTTGTAGTTTTCTTCTTAGATATCTCTTTTGATTTTATGCCCACATGTCAATTAGAGGAGACATGGTGATCTTCTTTTTTTGATGAATTCTTGTATTGAACATTCAAGTTACTTCCAAAAGACTTGGGACTTGTGGAAAAAGAAGGAAAATATGACTGGTTTAGATGGGTGGGTGGATGAAAAGGATTCAAGGCTATGCATCTATGTTGATCTTGAGGAAAGATAAGAGATGGAGGGACGTAAGGACCCAAGATGGATGATGAATTAGGAGAGTTAGGAGGGGAAAGTGAAGGGACATAAGGACCCAAGATGGAAGGAAGACATAAAGCCCTTAGTATTGGTGCAGGAGGTCCAAGGATGGACGTGGAAGATGCAAAAGGATAATCATTAAGTTCATCAGCATCTATATGACAACCAAGGACATCAGAATCTTTAGAGTGACCATTAAGATTTTCAATAGTATCATGAACATCTTGAATAGGAGCAACTTCGTTGATAGGATCATTCAAAGCTTGCGAAGATTTAGGAAGAGTAGAAAGTGGAAGTGAGCATGGAGTGGTAGAACAAGAAGATGGAAGACTTCGATCTTAACAAGGATCTTTGGATAGCATAAGTGTATCAACTTTCTTTTGATTTTCAATAGGCTTTACATCAGAAGTAACAACACCATTTTTAATAATCTTAATGGAAGTATCATCTTTGGAAAGTGCAAGTGTAGTAAGGTTATTTTGTTTATCAATAAGCTCAACGGTGTAAGTAGTAGCTTGATCTTTCTTAGGAGATGGTGGAATGAATGCAGAAGAGTGTAGAGGATCAAAAGAACCATGCAATGGAGAAGATACATCATGAAGAGAATTGGATGATATGGAGGGTTCCTGATCTTGATATTTATTTATATTTTTTTCTTTATCATTTTTAGGGTCCTCTTGACATGGAGCCACTTTTAAGGACAAGGAAGCATGTTGGAATTGTATGGAAGACTTTGGAAGAGATATTGAAGAATTAGTTGAAGTAGGTAGTATAGAAAATGAAGGCTTAAGATCTTTCAGTTTAGCATCATTAGAAGTATTTGTAGCAAAGTGAAGGTTAGCTTGAGTTTCTTTAAGAGGTAGCCCTTGAAGATAACTATAGGGAACTGCATGGAAAGCCTTAGGATCTTTGTTGGATGAAGGATTTGTGATAGATTTTGAACACTCGGAAGCTTTAGAAAATGTATGGGCATTAGAGGAAGTAGAGGATGGAAGGGAACCATCACAAGATAAAGGTTTAACATTAACATGATCTTGCTTGAGAGTGTCATCTTTATTTTTAGCATGAATGTTCTTAGAGGTAGCATTCTTATAATATTTATGTTTCAAATCAGCATGGTGCATTTTATATTCCTCAATAGTAGTAGCTAGATTATAATCAAGGTATTATTCACAAAACTCATCAAAGTTTTTTTAAAATCTGAATCATATGGATCACCATCACGATCTACCCAATATGACTCTCCCTTAGAAATCACAAGTGTACCACGAGGATGATGCTTAGGAATAGAATTTTCATGGGCATCACTACATTGTCTATCATCATAGTCATCATAGGTGGGTGTGTCACTCTTTGTGGAAGAGACATCATAAGGACTATCACGTTACTCTTTATGGTATGTCTTCTGAACAGAAGTAAGACTCTTTGAAGAAGTAGAAGAAGAATGAGATTGTGAAGAAGAGGAAGGTGAAGACCTAGTGGAAGAAGAATACTTGGATGATGAGGAATTTGAATGATGTTTAGAAGAGTCATGATAAGATTTGGAAGATGAAGAATGTGAATAGTGTTTAGAAGAATCATGATAAGACTTAGAAGATAAAGAATGAGAATGATGTCTGGAAGAGTCATGATAAGACTTGGAAGGTGAAGAAGAATGAGAAGATTTAGATGATGAAAATTTTTTGGAAGAAGAAGATCATGATATGATAATGTTTATGATTCTAGCAAAGGCATCTGATTTAATCATCTTTTCTTTTATTTTTTCTATAAATTCATCACTCATGAAAATTTTGGAGAAACAACACTTTTCGAATATGTCAATGAGCTCAAGATCATCTATTCTTAATAAAGGTTCCAAAACCAGATAGTCAAGATTCATGGTTATAGAAGAGGATGAATCAAGCATGGAAGAAATGAATAGATGAATAGAAGAAGGTAGACTAGATAGTAAGAGGAAAAGAATCAAGAAGAAGAAGAAGAATTTCCCATGGGAATAGAAGACTTTAGAAGAACATGGGAAATGGAGAAGAAAGAAGAAGACTAAGAGTCATCTTGTGCAATTGATACCATAACATTCATTGAGATGTTGAGCAACATGACAACACTTAGGATCTGACCTGGACTTACCAAGGAAGACCAAGCTTCTAAAGAGAACTCACTACAGCAGGATGAAACTCAGTTTCAATATTCCAAATAGATCTTTCAAAAGATTTCACAATGATGATCAAGCACATAGAACAACAACCAGGGAGTTCAAAAACATAGTTTTCAAGTAATGAGCAAGGGACAAAGCAACCTTGCGCATGAATAGAGATAGTGACTTAGTATGCTACTCCTTAAAGATTCTACTTCTGTATGTTCTTGAAAATATTTTAGCAGGCACATAGAACACAACAACACCTTAATAAGCTATCTACAAGGATATACGTGGCTTTATAAAAGGAGTCCTCATATATACAAGGTACGTGAGGCCCAAATCAATAGATGAGAAGAATCCAAAATCACATAGCTGGGGGGAGACGGTAACCCAAATCTCCTCCTTCACTTCTCAAAGGTATAAAGTTCTTTGAGGCTTAGTCAAGAGTGATATCAAACTCAATTCCCAAGAGAGGTGTCTTTGAATTCACCTCCTGATATTTATACTCCGTCGGAACACAGGAGTTAAGGTTGTCCCTTGAGGTGGTGTGTCCCCAAGCAGGCCTTCTAGAAATAAAAACTAAGTAATTCACTATCAAAAGTATTTAGAGCACTAAAGGTGGAACACTTAACTCTTCAAGTAAATGTGAAGTGAGTCCAAAAGTGGAACATTTAACCCTTTAAGATAATGTGAAGCGAGTCCAAAAGTGGAACATTTAACCCTTCAAGAGAATGTGAAGTGAGTCCAAAAAAGTGGAACACTTAACCCTTCACATAAACTCAAAGTGAGTCCAAAAGTGGAACATTTAACTCTTCACACCAACTCAAAGTGAGTCCAAAAGTGGAACATTTAACTCCTCACATCAACTCAAAGTGAGTCCACACTTTAGAAAATAAGTGAGTTCCAAAAAACACAAAAGGGTTGCCTAGTGGAGCAATTAATGTTTCTTTCCTATAGACCCCTCCCCTTTAATGTGGCGCTGATCTTGCAACCACGAGGTGGAAATGAGGGGCTGGTAGATTAGCGAGTCCAATAACCCAAGATAGAAATCTAGATCAATCACAAGTAATCTAAAGTTTCTTATCAATACTACTCACAAATGACAAAGGGTTGAATCAATGAAATATTTAACTTTCCAAGCAAACATAGAGTGAGTCCACAAAGTGGTGCATTTAACTCCTTATGTAAACAAGAAATGAATCTATGCCCTCAATCACTCAATGAGATATTTGATATTGAAACCAAGAATTACTTAAGGTTTAAACACAAGAATTTACTTACACAAACTTGGAAAAACAAATATATGTTCTTTCATTTCCCATTAAGAGCATCAATTGAAATGTGTTCTATGAAAGCATGTAAACACTCAAGCCAAACACATGAGAGGTTGAATTTTAATCCAAAGATCCAAATTTTGTAGAGTTGTAACAAAATGCCTCAAGTCCAACACAACGCGCTTAGTAGATTTCACCATTTTTTTGTTTGTTTTAAGCATTTTTCATGAAAGCAAGCCATGCACCTTCAAATGAACAAGACAAGAAAACAAGCAAACAAGATATGCAATGTATATCCAACTTATGCAAACCATAGGGTGGTTAGATCTGAAAATCAATTGTTAGGAGCAATGATAACCAGTAAATAATCCAAATGATAACTCATATCATGCATTGAACAATGAAAAATAAGTGCATACCCATCACAAAATTTTATTTTTTTTGCATTTGACCTAGTCAACAAGATCTTATTTTTACCACATGAATTCAGACCCTAAACCTAAAATTTAGAAAAGAGACCTTTATCAAAAAATAGAGAGCTTTCCAAAAATTTAAAACTTTTAGAAAAATCTCTTTATTTGTGCCCTAGAGACCCATTTTATAAAAACAGACCAGTTTTTATAAATTGACCGAATAAGCTATGATATGATTCCTAAATTAAAAAAACAATGAATATACCCCTTTTATAATTCCAAGACCTTTTTAGAAATATAAAAATTTCTTAAAAATATGCTGATTTGCGCCAAAAATCAATTTTTTATGAAAAATTAAGAAAAAATCATTAAAAATACAAATTACTTCCAAAAATTATGGAAATTGGTTTGGAGATTCTCTGATATGTTTCCAACCTACTAAAAAAATTTCAGACCAAAACACTAACCCGTTTGAAAGATATGATCAAATCTTTCAAATCTAGGGTTTTTCATCTCCAAACAAATCTGCACAAGGGTTAGCTCCAAAAATAATCAAAATCAGCATGTAAAAAGTAGGTTTCCCCATGGTGGGCACCAAAAATGTGTGTTAAAATATTTTCACACTTCTATGAATCCTTACATGCAAAAAAACTCAAGAATGAGCCCTCACAAATCCATCCATAGCTCTCTATGCATGGAGTTGCAAGATTTGTAAAATTGCTCTCAGCTAGAGCTATAAACTCATGACCTTGCTAGTCAACCACACAATGAGAGATTCCAAATGAATGCAATGCTATGAAAATATATATGAGAATGAAAATTAATCTTATGAGAATGAAGATGCAATTAAACTATGAAAATGGAAATGAAAGAGTTACAAACCCTCTAATTAAACTATGCGAGATTAATCTAAAATATGAAAGAAAATGATACCATGATGATGCAACTATGATGCAAGCTAAGATGTGATGTAGATGCAAGATGAATGTGAATGATGCTCCAAATCTTCAAAACTTGATGCAAGAATATCTCCAAAAGCTTCAATGACTTAATAAATCTGTAGCATAATGATTCAAGTATGTATTGTGTGTACAAATGAGAAAGAGAGCTCTTCTTTTATAGGAAGTGAAAAACAATGGACCATGGAGATTAAGAGACAAAAGACTTAATCAACGATGGAGAAAAAAATAAGCTTGATCCTTGTGCACAAATATCCTCCAATAAGAAAATTAGAAGCATTTACTTTATGTTGAGTATTTAATTTATGTCCATGTGAGGCAAAAGTATTTTTCTTTTATTTTTTATTTTATTTTTCTTTATAAATAAGAATTAAATGCTTTATTTGTGCAACAAAGATAAGAAGAAAAGTGAAGATTTTTTATTTAAATAAAAGGGGAGGAAATTCCTTTTAATTAAATAAATGCTTAGGATAAAGTGATTTTATTATTTAATTAAAAGAGAGCATGTTCTCTTAATTAAATAAAAATTTTATTTTTATTTCTTTTAAATTAAATAAAGCTCAAACCTTAGGAAATATTGAATTGATTATGATTTGATCAAGGAAATTGATATAATTGATAAAATGTTAATTTTTGAAAATATTGATTCAAGGATTTGATAAATTGCAGAAATAGGAGCCCAAAGTCTAGGCGACCATTTTAAGGTGCATACACCCATGACCCATTTTGACACATTCAAATGCTCAAGTGTGTCTGAAGGAGTCCTAAGACCCCGTAAGACACACTTGAGAATTCAAATGTGTCAAAAGGGGTCATTGGTACTCCCTAGGGGTCCTAACGCGTGATAAGGTGTACCAGGACCCCTAGGGAGTCCCGATGACCCTTTTTGACACATTTCAACATGCAATTGTGTTCGAAGGGGTCCTAAGACCCCTTAAGACACAATTAAGCATTGAAATGTGTCAAAAGAGGTTATGTGGACTCCCTAAGGGTGCTAACGCATGATAAGGCATACTAGGACCCTTAAGGAGTTCCCATGACACCTTTTGTCACATTTGAATGCTCAAGTGTGTTCGAAGGAGTTCTAAGACCCCTTAAGACACACTTGAGTATTTCAATGTGTCAAAAAGGGTCATGGGGACTTCCTAAGGGTCCTAACACATGATTAGGACTAGAACCCCTACGGACTCCCCATAAACCCTTTTGAAACATTTGAATGCTCAAGTGTGTCCAAAGGGGTCCTAAAACCCCTTAAGACACACTTGAGCATTCAAATTTGTCAAAAGGGGTCATGCGGACTACCTAGAGGTGCTAATTCATGTTAAGGTATACTAGGACCCCTAAGGAGTCCCCATGAACCCTTTCCACATATTTGAATGCTCAAGTGTGTCCAAAGGGGTCCTAAGACCCTTTAAGACACACTTGAGGATTCAAATGTGTCAAAATGGGTCATGGGGACTTTCTAGGTGTCCTAACACGTGATCAGGCATAGTAGGACCCCTAGAGAGTCCCCATGACCCCTTTTGATAGATTTGAAATATCAAGTGTGTCCGAAGGGGACCTAAGACCCTTAAGATACGATTGAACATTCAAATGTGTCAAAAGGGGTCATGGGGACTCGCTATGGGTCCTAACACGTGATAAGGCTTAAGAGGATCCCTAGGGAGTCCCCATGACCCCTTTTGTCACATTTGAACACTCAAGTATGTCTGAAGGGGTCTTAAGACCCGTGAAGACACACTTGAGTGTTTCAATGTGTCAAAAGGGGTCATGGGGACTTCCTAGGGGTCTTAAGGCATGATTATGACTAGAACCCCTATGAAGTTTCCATGACCCCTTTTGAAACATTTCAATGCTCAAGTGTGTTGAAAGGGGTCCTAAGACCCCTTAAGACACACTTGAGCATTCAAATGTGTCAAAAGGGGTCATTGGGACACATAAGGATCCTAACATGTGATAAGGAGTACTAGGACCCCTAAGACCCTTTCAGATGAATTTGAGCATTCAAATGTGTCAAAATGAGTCATGGGGACTCCGTAGGGGTCCTAATGTGTGATAAGGTGTACTAGGACCCCTAGGGAGTCCCCATGACCCCTTTTGACACATTTAAATGTTCAAGTCTATCCGAAGGGGTCCTAAGATCCCTTAAGACACACTTGAACAGTCCAATGTGTCAAAAGGGGTCCTAAGACCCCTTAAGACACACTTGAGCATTCAAATGTGTCAAAAGGTGTCATGGGGACTCCCCAGGGGTCCTAACGAGTGATAAGTTGTATTAGGGCAGCTAGGGAGGCTTCATGACCCCTTTTGACAAATTTAAACTCTCAAGTGTGTCTGAAGGGTTCCTAAGACCCCTTAAGATAGACTTGTGCATTCAAATATGTCAAAAAGGGTCATGGGGACTCCTTAAGGTTCCTAATGCATGATAAGACATACTACGATGCCTAGGGAGTCCCCAAGACCGCTTTAGACAGATTTGAATGCTCAAGTGTGTCTGAAGGGGTCCTAAGACACCTTAAGACACACTTGAGCATAATAGTACCCCTAGGGAGTCCCCATGACACCTTTTGACACATTTGAATGCTCAAGTGTGTCTTAAATGTTCTTAGGACCCCTTCAGACACACTTGAGCATTCAAATGTGTCAAAAGGGGTCATGGGGAGTCGCTAGGGGTCCTGACACATGATAAGGTTTACTAGGACCCCTAGGGAGTCCCCATTGTAATATCCTAAAATTGGCCTCAGTATATCAATCCTTCGAAACCATCAAAGTCCTATTATACTAGGAAATGATGTCTTCTAATGGACTCTACTTGACTTAGTGTGAAATACAGAAAATCTTAAATCTGTATTAATCACATACTATATTTAATATAATGGCTAAACAAACTTTATGATTGATTAATTTAAAGTCCTAGTACTTTTATTAATTAAATCCCCTTCTTCTATTAATTTAATTAAATACATTTAAATTAATTCACATTTCCCTTTTTAACCCACTTGGAATTAAATATTACATTTAATTCTATTTTCTTCTATTAATTTAAATAAATATATTTATCTATTTAAATTAATTCATATTTCTTTTGTTTATCCACTTAAAATTAAATATTATATTTAATTCTATTTTTTTCTATTAATTTAAATAAATATATTTATCTATTTAAATTAATTCATATTTCCCTTTTAACCCACTTGGAATTAAATATTATATTTAATTCTATTTGAGCACATGACTCCTAATTCTAACCAAACTCATCTTTCTGACCCACCCACTAAAATTAAAATAATGATTTCTTCAACCTCTAAAGTCTTCACTTCTCTCAAGTCAAAAACAACCACATGGAAGAAATATACTTTGTCCAACTAATCCAAAACTCCACAAACTCGGATTTAAACTTTGGGGTCATTTTTTGAGGCTCTTTTATGAGTCTTGGGCCACCTAATGATCAAAACTTAACACCTAACCGTAAGTATATCAAGCGGAGAAGCTAAAATTGACTTTAACTACCTTCTAGAAGCATCTTAACCCCTCCAAAGCCTCACTTAAGCATTCCATACGAATTTGGGTAGGTTTCATTTTTCAAAGTGGATCCACTCATCCACCCCCCATCCTCCCACTTTGAATTAAATAATTCAAATGAGAGAATCTCAACCCTTCATTTTCATAAAATCCTGACCGTTGATTCTCCTAAAAAATTTATAAATAGGACTTCATTTCCCTTTACAAAGGGAGCCTTCATGAGCATTGTTATTATAGATCTAAGGGATCCAGATTCTTCTATTATATCTTTTATCTATTCCTAAACCACACTCCTAGTATTCTCGTAGCATTGCTTTCAAACATATAGTGCATTTCAAGGCATTTGGAGAGCTACATCAACCCATCTTTGGGAGAAGAAAGGAGGACATGGGAACTAAATCTTGGAGGGAGTTTGCATTTAATTTCATTCTTTATTTCTAAGTTGTTTCTCATGAAGTAGATTAGATTTGTTTGCATGTTTCTTATATGAATCTTGTGGTTGTTTCATTTTCATGCATTCTAATCCAATTCTAGTCTTACATTTTTGTGAACCCAACATGAACAATACTAACCTTTTGGTGTTTCTTTTGATGTTTTTATGCTTGTAGGGCTCTTGGGAAGCTTCCTCAACAATTTTTGCAAGATTGGACTATTTCTTCAACTTCTTCTTGTCTTCCATTCTTCCACTTTCTTGTCTCATTCTTGGCTATTCCCATTCCATTCTAAGGGTCTAAAATAAACTTCTAATGCATCTCATTTCAAGTTCTAAAGCTAATGAACTCTCACATTTGGATTTGGTGCACATAAAATGAATTCAAATGCTTCCATTTCTAATTTCTAAAGGCAAAATCAACCTTCACACTTAGCTTCAGAATGCTTAAAAAGAACCTCACATTTGGATTTGGTGCTCTTAAAATTGATGCAACTAGTTTTCAATCCAATCACTAAACACTAAATGAACTCTCATATTTGGATTTGGCTCACCTAAAATGAATTCAACTTGTTTCAAAGCCAATTTCTAAATGCTCATGAATCCTCACATTTCCTTTTGGAGTACCTAAAAAGAACTTCACATCTTTGATTTTCCTAAAGGCAAATGAATCTCATCTAAGTAGGATTCAAAGTAAATCAACGTTCATTTCTTCAAGCTATGCTCTAATGTTTTTCAATCTTTTCAAATCTAGCTAAGTAGGGGTGAAAATTGATTAAACGTCTCTCAAATTTGCATATTCTAAGGTTAATTAACTCTAATCTTTTGCAAATATACATATTTCCAAATTGCTCACGCACAACAACACAAAGGTGAATCACGTTGCTAGGATTTGAGGTATTCTATTACATCTCTACAATATTTCAATTTTGGGAATAAAATGAACCTCTCATGTGTATGGCTTGTGTGATTCAATACTTTCATAAACCACATTTCAATTTTGGGCTCTAAAAAGAATATAGTTTCAATTCCATGCATAAGTGTTTCACATAATAATTAGGCCCTATGAACACTATTTGTGGTTCTTGAGAGAGTGGGCTTCCAGAGAAGCTCTTCTCAATGAGAGAATCCTTGTAGGTAGGGAGGATACTGAAAATGTCTTGTGTTCCACTAGGTTTGTAGTCATTGACTTATTGATCGATGCATTCTCTCTCTGGAGAGATTGATAGACCATGAGTTGTTGACATCATGAACCTTGGTGAGACCATTTTAGTCTATGTGTCAGATGAACCTTTTTTGCTATATTTTGGTGAGGTGAAGAGGCTAGAGGACTATGCTCTACTCCCTTTTTGGGTAGTATCAGAAACTCAAATCCTTGGATTCAAACCAAGTCCCAATGTGGTCCCTTTTGTGAGTCACCTTTTAGAGAGGGTTAACCGTAGTGGACATTCCCTTTATTGGGTCAACCACATGGATAGAACCTCAAGCAGTAATAGTCATTTTCACCATGGTAGTGACAACCGCTATATAAATGTCTTTGTAGAAGAAATCTCCACAGGTGTAGTTTCTTGTCGGGCTGTTAGAACTCCTCAGCATCTCTGATTGATTAAATTCTTGGAATGTGTTAAAACCCTGGTGCACTGGGATTGGAGTTCACCCACTTGAAATTACAAAAGTCACAGAGTCAAACCATTACTATGAACCATAGAGCAACCAAATTTTTCTTGCTAGGACAATGTGCGTAATTGAAGAACATTTTGAGAACATACACAAATAGTTCTTTAGGGAGTAGAAATACTAAGTCACTATCTTTCTTCATGTGCAAGGTTGCTTTGTCCCTTGCTCATTGTTTGAAAATAATGGTTTGCTTGAACTCCCTGATTGCTATCTTGCGTGCTTGTTTAACAAATAAAAATTGAGTTCCTACATTTACAGCTACTTGATAGTTCAAACCCATGTGCTTGTTAACAAATGGTTTCAAAACATTCAAACATCCAAAATAGTTGAATCCTTTTCTAGTAAACATGGTCATCCCAAGCTTTCACGTAGTTCTGTTAGAAAACCCTATGTCAGGAATGAAATAGAGAGCAATAGCTTCCAATCCATTTTTCCAAAGAGATCCTTTTAGCTTGATTTTGCCTTCTAATTCATCTATCTGAATTTGGTCTCATCTTGTGTCAAAACCTTGTCAAGACAACCTCAAATCAATTCTCAAACAATGGCTAGGTGTTGTGAACTCATGTTCACCATCTTTTGGGCATCTACCCATACAACTAGGGCACAATATCCTACACTTATGTCCAAATCATTTATCACCCAATCAACCAAACCAATCTTCACGGGGTTGTGTCATTTGATTTGTCCTAAATCAGGTCATCTATCAGTTGTCTTATCTTGCTCTTTGGGATTCACCAAAGATTGATGGTGGAAACTCAAGCATCCTCACACAAGAAACCCAGAGAAGAGTTTAACACTATACCCCCTCTACCATCAGTCCATAAAAGTAACCCACCAACCCCTCCAGTATCAATACCAGAACAGAATCAAAATACCGCCATGTCTCAAGGTGGAACCAGTCATGGCTCTCAAGGTCATCAATCTGAACATGGTGAAGACTGAGAACCCACACCATCTGAAATAGCCAATCACCAAAACAATGATGACTTTCAAAGAATGATGAGACATTTCTTACGAGAAGAGAAAGAGGCTTATTTCTTACAACTAGCTCAACAAGGAGCCAAACTTCCTCCTAATTTCAATGTTGAAGATATCATCAAACATGAGGAAGAAACTTCCATCACTACTATGATGAAACAAATGAATGCCATGCAAGTCAAACTTAACCAGATAGAAAAAGAGAAAACACCCATGGAATTATCTATAGAGGCTTTATGCCCCTTTCCATTCGATAAAGACTTGTACATGCCAACATTCTCAAAAAGAATGGAAATACCCAAATATGAAAAATACGATGGAAACTCTAACCCCCAAGATCATGTCAGAGAATTTTGTACACAATCCATGGAGTTTATGCATGAACCAACTTACCTAATGCACCTTTTCCCTCAATCTCTGGGAGGAGCTGCTATCAAATGGTTTTCTAAAATACCTCCAACTATCAAGACTTTTGATGAGTTAATCAAACTATTTTATCAGCAATACTCCTACAACATCCAACACCCGGTCACCATGATCGACATTTGCAATTTGAAACAAAAGTCAGGAGAATCCCTTCTCACTTTCCTCAAACATTGGAGGAAGAAATTTTCACTCTATGCTCGGTCGATTCCCGAAAATGAAAAATTTGAAATATTCATCAAAAACCTTATTTCGGATCTCAATTATCACCTCCAAATACAAAATCATACTTCTTTTGATAAGATGGTAGAAAATGCCATAAAAATTGAAGATGTACTTGTTAGTAAGGGAGACATATCCCTTTACAAGGAAAACAAGTTTGAAACAGGTTCTAATTCCAAACCAAAGGATAAAAACCAAAATGTCAAATTTTGGAATAAGAACAAAAGCACTGTCATAGATGGTGTTGTTGATACTCTCCATGCCCCATCTAAGGCACCAACATTTAATCTCACTCTTGGTACCAAGGCCATCAAGGCTTCAGAACTGAAGACACCTGAACCTGCTAACAAAAAGTCATCTGAATATAAACCTTGGGCTTCAGATCCTAAATGTAAGTTTACTCCTCTTGGAGAATCTTTGGAATCAGCTATGAAAACTTTGTTAGCTAATGACATCATATCTCTTCCTGAGAGCCAACAATATGACCCTGAACCTAAACCAAAGTGGTGGAGAGAGAACGAGTTCTGTGACTTCCATCATGGAAAGGGTCATAAAACTAATAACTAATTACGCTTGAAGCATCTCATACAAGACAAAATTGATGCTAAAGAGATTTTAATTGAAAACCATAAAAGCAATAACAATCATACAGCATTCACAGAACCATTTTTGAAACATGGTCAGGAAGTTTCATCTTCTCAACCTAATATGGGGGCAAAGGTCAATTATGCCTACCTTGGAAATAATGTTGTCATCAATATGGTTGAACCATGTCTCTCTAAGAGTTGCAATGTCATCACAATTGTATGAAGAGATAGAGATCACTCCTCAGCTAACGTAGTAACTCAATCACAAGCTCTAGAACATCTGAAAGGACAAATCACAGATTCATCTAATGTCCCTAAGATACCTTTCAATCTTTCATCTGCTTCCAAACAGAAGGTTGTTTCAAAATCTTCCAATCCAAAAGATATAAGGCCTACATCTTATAGCATTGTTCAACAACTCCAGCACACTAATGCAAAAATCTCTATGTTTGAGTTGCTTCAAATATCTCTAGCTCACAGAGCCATTCTAGACAAAGCTTTGCTTGGATCCAATGTTCCTAACAACCTTGATTTAGACAGGTTCCAGACTATGGTTGGACATCTTACATCTCCTCAATACATCTCCTTTTTAGAAGAAGATGAAAATTCATTAAGTCACCCCCATAACAAACCTTTACATATAGAAGTCTTAATCCAAAACCAACGTGTCAAACATGTGTTGATAGATGGAGGCGTTGGCCTCAATATTTGCTCCTACAAATTGGTGACACAATTGGGATGGTCAAAAAATGCTATTGATCCTAAAAAGAGGATAACCATAAAAGCATATGATGAACAAGAAAGATCCTCAAAAGGCACCATTGTCTTGCCTATCAAAATAGGACCTATAATTAGAGATGTCACCTACCAAGTACTGGATCTCCCACTACCCTACAACATTCTTCTAGGAAGACCCTAGATCCATGACATGCAATCTATTCCATCAACCTATCACCAATGTGTAAAATTTCCCTATGATGGAGTCAAGGTCACTATACCAGCAGACATTAAAACTTCTTGCAATGCTTTGCAAGAAAGTGTAGACAAACTTGTTCCACACAATAGGGAATCCACCACTAAATAGAGTAACACAACCTCTAACTCTAAAGTAGAGGATGTAATGAAGTAGGTCAAAATCAAAGACATCAGCATGGGAGAATATAGAATGGAACCTGTGTTGTCTCTCACTTCTCTCTCAATTTCACCTAAGTCTTATGGACAACCCTCAGAAAAGACAAAACTAGCAATCAGAGCACCAAAAGTCATCTATAATGGGAGCTTTGTCATAGAGAAAGTGTCCAAGAAACAATTTGAGGAAGAAACAGGTGTACTTTCCTGGTTATACAAACAAAAGACCCAATCCCACACAGTTCAAAATTGTGGCTCTCAATCACAGAAGATTCCTGCAGAATCATATGGACCGGGTAGCAAGTTAATGACTCAAATGGGATACACAGGAAAAGGACCTCTACGAATAAGAGGCAAAGGTCTTATATCACCCATTGAACATTGTGGCTAGGCAAATAAGGATACTACAGGTCTAGGATACAAGAAGAAGCCTTTCTATCTTAGCAAGAATTCCTCTCATGTCATAGAGAAAATCAAGCCAAGAGAAACTCTTCTTGAGAAAGAAGAAACAAAACAATCTGATAGTGATGATTCTAACACTACTAAGGAGCTCATTCCTTATGAGCATTTGCCTAAAGAAATAACAAACCTCCTTGATGCTGAAGATGATCCCATAAAGAGAATCAGTATAGTGGACACCCAAAAGATAGTCACCACACAAAACCTGAGTGATCCTGAAAGAATGTTGACTGAACAACTTGAACACAACAATGATTCTGAAATAGACTCCCATGAATATGAGTTCCACTTAGAATCTAAAGGAAATCCTGCTTGGGGAATTCATCCTGATTTCACCCATGTTCTTGATTTGGAGGAAGAATCAAAAAAAGATGAGCTTGTCACAAATGCCACTCATCAAAACTCACCTACACCTAACATAAGTTTAGAGCGAAGTAATGAACCTCATGAATCTAATTCACTTAATACTAACAATGGAATCACTAATGTCATTGAAATGATTAATGACCTAGACATTCTTAGTAGTGATACTATCTTCAAATTTGAGAGTCATATTAAAACCAATGATGACAACACCATAAGCATAAACACCATCAGTCAATCTTTCCATACATTGACTATCCATCATCCTGACCTCATAGACCAAAACTCAGCTGACCCAAACCAAGATGTCCATATCTTTCCAACTAACTACACCCTTGCGTGCTACCTCAATGTAGTGGAACCCATGATGACTTCCATCAGTAAATCTAGTAGTAGCATGATAGAGTTGGACATTAAATATCTCAGTCAAAAAAGTAAAAACAAAAGGAAATAGAGTTTTGAGGGTGAAAACCACTATGTGGTAGTCTCAGAACATAAAATGGTAAAAACAAAAGATGCATCCAAAGGTGAAAACCTCTTAGAGGCACCTAAGGATGAGATATTTGATGTCCTTCTGAGTCACTCATAGGACCGATCTCCAGTATTGATTGAACCAACTTAGTCTATCAACTTGGGCACAGTGAAAGAACCTCAGTTAATCCATGTAGCTCAATCTCTATCAAAAGAAGAAAAACAAGCATTCACTATGTTCTTATCAGAAAAGAAAATCAACTTTGCATGGAAATATTCTAATATGCCTTGATTAGATCCTAAGCTAATCATGCATCATCTTTCCATAGCTCCGAGAGTCAAACCTGTCAAAGAAAAACTGTGAAAAATGCATCCTCATATTGCACTTCTAGTCAAAGTTGAGTTGGAAAAGTTGCTAAAAGCTGGATTTATCCAAGTCATAGATTATGCTGAGTGGATATCAAACATAGTCCCAATTTCAGAACTAGATAAATCTATTAGGATATGCACAGACTTCAAAGATTTAAATAAAGCATGCCCTAAGGATGACTTTCCACTAGTGAACATTGATATGATAGTGGACATGACTGCTGGCTTTGAAATGTACTCTCTAATGGATGGTTTTTCTGGCTACAACCAGATCAAGATTGCTTTAGAAGATCAGGAGAAAACAACTTTTACTTGTGCTTGGGGTACTTTCTATTGGAATGTCATGCCATTTGGTCTCAAGAATGCTGGTGCTACATATCAGAGAGCTATGACAGCTATCTTCCATGATATGATGCATAAAACCATGGAAGACTATGTTGATGACACCTTAGCAAAATCAATGATAAGATCAGAACATCTAAATGATTTGCACAAAATACTAGACAGAATGGAGAAGTTTAGTCTCAGACTAAATCCTAAGAAATGTGCTTTTGGTGTAACTTCTAGAAAGCTCCTAGGCTATATTGTCTCAAAGAAAGTCATTGAAGTAGATCTTACTAAAGTCAAAGCTATCATAGAGATGCCACCTCCTAAAAATATCAGTCAAATGAGAACCTTGCAAGGAAGGGTGCAATCTATCAGATGCTTCATATCTCAGTTAGCAGATATATCACAACCTTTCACAAACACATTACATAAGGGTGTGATTTTTACATGGAATGAAGAATGTGAAAGGAACTTCAACCACATCAAGAAATATCTTTCAAATCCTCCTATTTTGATGCCTCCCATTCAGGGGAAGCAATTGATTTTGTATGTCTCTGCCACAGATACCTCAATGGGGGCATTACTGGCACAACATGATGACAACAATAAAGAGAGAGCCATCTACTACATCAACAAAACCTTGGTAGCATATGAAAAGAACTATTCAAAGACTAAAAAAGCTTGTCTAGCTATGATTTTTGCATCACAGAAACTGAGACACTATATGTTAGCTCATACAACACAGTTGATAGCTAAGATTGACCCATTAAAATACTTATTGAGCAAGGCTGCCCTCACAGGTAGATTAGCTAAATGGGTGATGCTATTGAGTGAATTCAACATAGAATATGTTGAATGGAAAGCTATCAAAGGTCAAGTCATTTCTGATCAATTGGCTAAAGCCCCAATGTTTGATGACACACCATTACAGATGGAATTTCTAGACTCCTCTATCATGCACATATCTTCAAGGATTTGGCAACTTTTCTTTGATAGATCTTACACACAAAATGGATTTGGAACTGGCATACTATTCATAACACCACAAGGATACTCCATACCGAAAGGATTCAGAATAAAATTTCCTTGTACAAATAATATTGCAGAATATGAAGCTCTACTTAATGGCATGAAGATAGTAATTGAGTAGCGAGTGATAGAGTTACACATTCAAGGAGACTCCCAGCTTGTTATACACCAAGTCAATGATGTATACCAGACAAAGGATGAGAAACTAGTTCCATACAAATGCATGGTTGATGACCTTAAGTATTTCATCACAGTCACTTTTGAGAAAATTCCTAGAATAGAGAACAAGGCTACTGATGCTATGGCAACATTATCATCTCTACTACAACAGCCAAAACATGAGCTACGTTATGAGTTCCTGGTGGAAGCACTGTCATTCCCTACATATGATTGTCTAGAAACCCGCATGATCTGCATAGTTGTTGGTCATGATTCTTCCAGATACAAACCACTTTTCTCATTCCTTCAAGATCAAATCATTCCTGATTCCTTTAACCACCATGAAAAATGTTCCCTTATCTGAAATGCATCGTGGTATGTCATCATTGGTAATGATCTGTACAAACAAAGTCTAGATGGTACACTTCTTAGGTGTTTATAACATGAAGAGTCTCAACACGCATTAGAGGAAGTCCATGATGGTATATGTGGATCACATTCCAATGGTTGAACACTAGCTTGAAAACTTATTAGGGTTGGGTATTATTGTCCAAACATGGAACAAGAGGCTGTTACATATGCCAAGAAATATCAAAAGTGTCAAGTCCATGGAAACTTGATACATGCACCAGGGGGAGATTTGATCCCCTTTACAACACAATGGCCTTTTCAATAATAGGCATTTGATCTTATAGGGACTATTTATCCACATTCTTCAAATGGACATACCCATATAATTAGAGCTATAGACTGTTTCACAAAATGGGTAGAAGCAGTTCCCTTAACTCAAGCAATTGGTAAACAAATTTCTATGTTCATCTTGAACTACATCATTTGTAGATATGGTATTCCCCACTCTATAGTCATAGATAATGGTGGACAATTCAAAAATAAAGACTTGGATGATTTATGTGCCAAATTCAAAATCACACAATATTGGTCATCTATTTGCTATCCTCAAGGGAATGGACAAGCAGAGGCTTCCAACAAGAATCTATTAAAAATATTGCACCATACAGTTAATAAAATAGGAAGAGACTGGCATCTTATGATCAATTCAGCTCTCTGGGCCTATAGAACAAGTATCAAAACACCTACTAGGGCTACACTGTTCACTTTATTTTATGGGTCTGAAGCAGTACTACCTATTGAGGTTGAAATCCCATCACTAAGAATCAGAATGCATGGTCTAGTAACTGATGATGACTACAGAATGTCTAGGTTGCAAGAACTTGAACTACTAGATGAGCGCAGACAAGCAGCATATGATCATCTTAGAGTGTATCAGAAAAGAATGTCTAGAAGCTACAACAAGAAAGTCAGACATAGAGAATTTCAAGTTGGTGATCTAGTCTTGAGAGAGAATCCTAAAAATCAATCACATAGAGAACACAAGGGGAAGTTTGAGCCCAACTAGTTGGGTCCCTTTTTTATCACTGCTACTTTTGGCTCTAGTGCCTATCAACTCTCAATGACTGAAGGAGAACAGCTTCGAGAACCAATCAATGTTCTCCATCTGAAGAAATTCTATGCCTAGGGCATTCAGTCTATGGTAAAATGTCCTGAAAAAATCTTAAAAATTGGAAGAAGTCCTAAAAAAATGAACATCTTGGTGAAAACCTAGCAATAGGCACTTTGATGACTCACAAAAATAGTAAAAAAAATATCAAAAGTATTAAAAAAATAATAAAAAAATATCTTGGTGAAAACCTAGCAATAGGCGCCTTGATGACTCACAAAAAAAAAGTAAAAAATATCAAAAGTAAAAAAAAATTGAAAAATTGAAAAATACAAAAAAAAAAAAAAAGTACTAGGTGAAAACCTGGAAACAGGCACTTTGGTAGCAAAAATTGAATCTCTGCCAAGATGGTGAAAACCTGGTAAATAGGTGCCACTTGTTTCAAAACGCTCCATCTATCAGCACAATCTTGGTCTTTCCCAACTTTCAGTCTTGCTTTAGTTTGTACATATCCCCTGGTTTTGTCTCTACATTTCCAATTTTCAATAAGTCGGTTTGTACACCAATCAGCTCATGCATCTATATCCTATCAATGCTTAACACTTGGGGGAAATCAATGTCATATCCTATGACCTCGAGTATATCTTTAGACGTGTCATATCTAGTCAGAGTCTTTTGAAGCTTCATCTGGGTCAGTCAGTCTATCTCCTTACCAGAAAAGGATTTTGCACATAACAACAAAACAATCTATGATTCACATGCTTTTATCTCTTTGTATGCTTACTATTTTGCATTGAGATTTTTTTAATTTTTTTTTCATATTGTGTCCCTTCGAGCTCTTCGATGATGTCCTTTACAGGATTTAGAAAGTGATGAGTAGGGGCACAATCTTTTCTTTCTTTCTGCTTGTTGGTTTAGTTCCAATGATCTAAAGACTTCATATAAGAGGGGTGTCAATCTGTAAGAGCCTTCACCTCGTATTGGATGGCCATGTGTACCTCGACTCCTTTTATATGGACACTTTGGTGAGGTTGGTTTTTCTCCTTGTCTATTTGAGTGACTTCTTTTTGCTACAAGTAAAATTGAAAACGCTCGTCCTACTAAGTGAACGTAAGGGTGACTGTGAGCAACATTGAAATGCTTATCTTTCACTTAGCAAATGGAAGAAACTCTAGCATGTCTAGTGTGTTTGTATGCAAGAAACATTCAGGTCATTCTAGCAACTATGCTTGGATGCTTATGTCAACTTGTTAAATCAAAAGGAATAGGTGAACAAGTCATTTTGGCTTCTTGTGCCTTAATGCTTACATCACATTCTGACAAATCTTAGACTAATGTCATATTCATATTCTCATGATAGTAATATCAGTGAGGGTTGTATGACATCTTGTGATTATCCGATATTGAATGCTCTGTGATGATAATTATCCAATAAGTCATTTGTCAAATGATAAATTTGGTCTTCCTATCAAATCAAATAAATATGATACATTTATTTGATTGAACTAAAAGACTAAAAAAAAAAAATCATCCATAGATGCATAGGAACATCAAGTCCATCAAAAGTTCATTATTTCATCATAATATATACATACATCTAAAAACAACAAAATTTGGACACATGAAATCCTCCTTTTATATATATATATATATATCATGGTGATTATATTTGGTACACATCATGTGTCTAGCCAAAAAAACAACAAAACAACACTTGTGTCATCACTCCACCCGTCCAGGTTTTGATGATGAAGAACCTCTGCTACTACTTATGTGCCTTGGTGGATAGATACCAATACCTCTGATTGGTCTAGCCATCCTTTGTGGCATTCCTCCATCTTTCCTTTGATCCACTAGGACTGTCTGATGGTATAATCCCTTGTAATAAGCTGCTTCCCGACCAACTCTTGCTGATTCTCTCATGATTGACAGAGTCTCCATCAATAGTTGAGATGCTCCTAGGAGTGTGACTACCCGTCGTGTAGTATCTCACTCATCTTTGTAGGCTTCTGCCACAAACCTCCATCGATCTCTATTCACCGTCACATCCTCTAGCTGTTGTCTAAGATTATTCACCTATTGAGTCACTGCATTCAATCACTCTTGTGTCTCCTCTGACATGGCATTAGTCTCTGTCATGGTCTTTTGGGATGCTTCCACACTACTCTGTAATGCATCGTAGGCTGCCTAGGAATGATCTGCTCGAGCCTGTTCTACCTCTATCACCCCCTGCATATGGGATCCTTTAGTCCATGCACTATCTTCTTGTACCCTATCCATCATACCTTGCAACCATGTCACCTCGCTTTACACTTGATCCGCCCTTTCTTCTTCTACTACCAGTTGTCACCGCAAGGCATCTCTTTCTTCCACCACCGCATTGTAGTCTTCTGCCGATGTAAATTGTCACCACATTACTGGCCATGGTCCTACTACTTGTACTGCAACCATTGGCTCTGGTCCTAGTCATTATACAATAGGATCCAATCTTTGTTGATCACTTTGTTGACCTTGTTTGAAGAAGCTAGAGAATATCAGATACCTTGGTACTGGTCAATGTATGGTAGGATTCCATCTCTGTTGATCACCTTGTGGACCTTGTTTGAAGAAGCTAGAGAGTATCAGATAGTTTGATCTCCATGAGGCATATTGCTCCTGGGATCTGGCATCCTACCTTCTCTCATCAGTTTCCTCTTGCCTTCCCTCACCCACATCCTCCTGCCTCCCCTCACCCGCATCCTCTTGCCTTCCCTCACCCGCATCCTCTGTCCATCTCTCTATGCCACCTGTGACATCAAAGGACCTGGATCTCTTTGGGGACATCTTATCATGAGCTTTGGCCTCACCCATCTCCCATCCACACTCTCATCACTACCATCTTCATTCCTTCTACTTTCTTTCATTATGCCTACTACCTTTTCTTCTCCCCACTAATGATATTTCTTTCTTTGCCTTCTTCTCTGATACACTTGATGTGTTTTCTCTTGTAAATTTTTCATGGCCTTTTCTCTTGCTAAATACCAATCATTCATGCCTACGCACCCTACCGCTATTAGGTCATCTTTTCCTTATACCTATTATATATAGCACAGCGGCACTTCTTCCTAAAAAATAAATCTTGTTAGAAAATATTGAGATTTTCTTCATCCATTGTACACATCCTTGTCAATCTTGCAATAACATTTGGTCAAAAATCTTGTCCCATCAAGCCCTATACTTTAGCAGCTCCTAGGGGAGACTCTTTCCTAGCTATTATTGTGATCTCTCTCCTTGAGAATTTCCCTCATAATAGTCACCAGTGGTTCTCATTACGTCTACCTACTCTTGTCGTCCTATTGTTCATCCTATGAAGTGAACGTGTGGGTCACTCTGAACATGTTTATTAGATGCTGGGGAAAGTTCTTACTTGTGCATCTATGTAATATCCTTAGAAAATATTCAAAAAAAAATGGGGTAAAATGTCTTGAAAAATGTGTAAAAATATCAAATATTTTTTTCAAAAATCCTAAAAAAAAGAAAAAAAGAAAAAAATCACATACTTGTAAATCTGCAATAAATTTATTCATAATATTTTCCTTGTCTTTGTTTTGACTTTTGCTTGTAGGATGATTTTCTGAGCTCCTGAGGCATTTTTTCATATGTCTTAGGAAAGATGAGATCACTCTCTATCTGCATTAAATAATTCAAATGAGAGAATCTCAACCCTTCATTTTCATAAAATCTTGACCGTTGATTCTCCTAAAAATCTTATAAATAGGACTTCATTTCCCTTTACAAATGGAGCCTTCATAAGCATTGTTATTATAGATCTAAGGGATCCAAATTATTCTATTATATCTTCTATCTATTCCTAAACCACACTCCTAGTATTCTCATAGCATTGCTTTCAAACATATAGTGCATTTTAAGGCATTTGGAGAGCTACATCAACCCATCTTTGGGAGAAGAAAGGAGGACATAGGAACTAAATCTTGGAGGGAGTTTGCATTTAATTTCATTCTTTATTTCTAAGTTGTTTCTCATGAAATAGATTAGATTTGTTTGCATGTTTCTTATAAGAATCTTGTGGTTGTTTCATTTTCATGCATTCTAATCCAATTCTAGTCTTACACCCATTACACCTTTCGACACATTTGAAGGCTCAAGTATGTCCCACGGGGTGCTAAGACCCATTAAGAAAAACTTGAGCGTTCAAATGTGTCAAAAGGGGTCATGGGGACTCCCTAGGGGTCCTAACGCATGATAAAGCATACTAGGACCCCTAGGGAGTCCCCATGAACCCTTTTGTCACATTTGAACCCTCAAGTGTTTCCAAAGGGGTTGTAAGACCCCTTAAGACACATTTGTGCATTCTAATGTGTCAAAAGGGGTCATGGGAACTCCCTAGGGGTCCTAATATGTGATAAGGTGTACTAGGACCTCTAGGGACTCCCCATGACCCATTTTGACACATTTGAATGCTCAAGTGTGTCTTAAGGGGTCCTAAGACCCCTTAAGACACACTTGAGCATTCAAATGTGTCAAAAGGGGTCATGGGGACTCCTTAGGGGTCCTAATGAATGATAAGGCATACTAGGACCCCTAGGGAGTCCTCATGACACCTTTTGACATATTTGAACACTCAAGTGTGAATTAAGAGGTCTTAAGACATCTTTTGACATATTGGAATGCTCAAGTGTGTCTTAAGGGGTCTTAGGACCCCTACAGACACACTTGACAATTCAAATGTGTCAAAAAGTGTCAAGGGGACTCTCTAGGTGTCCTAGTACTCCTTATCATGTGTTAGGAACCCTAGGGAGACCCCATGACCCTTTTTGACACATTTGAATGCTCAAGTGTGTCTTAAGGGTTCTTAGGACCACTTTGGCAGATTAGAATGTGCAAGTGTGTCTTAAGGGGTCTTAGGAACCCTTACAGACACTTGAGCATTCAAATGTGTCAAAAGGGGTCATGGGGACTCCCTAAGGGTCCTAACACCTGATAAAGTGTACTAGGACCCCGAGGAAGTCCCCATGACCCCTTTTGAAACATTTGAACACTCAAGTGTGGGTTAAGTGATCTTAGGACCCCTTCAAACACACTTGAGCATTGAAAAGTGTCAAAAGGGGTCATGGGGACTCCCTAGGGGTCCTAGTACACCTTATCACATGTTCAGACCCGTAAGGAGTTCCCATGGCCCTTTTTGACACATTTGAATGCTCAATTGTGTCTTAAGGGGTCTTAGGTCTCCTTCAGACACACTAAAGCATTCAAATATGTCAAAAATAGTCATGGGGACTCCCTAGGGGTCCTAAGGCATGATAAGGTGTACTACAAACTCTAGGGAGTCCGCATGACCTCCTTTGTCACATTTGAATGGTCAAGTGTGTCTAAAAAGGTCTTAAGACTCTTTAAGACACACTTGACCATTAAAATGTGTCAAAAGGGGTCATGGAGACTCCCTAGGGGTATTAGTACACTTTATTATGTGTTAGGACCCTTAGGGAGTCCCCATGACCCCTTTTGACACATTTGAATGCTCAAGTGTTTTCGAAGGGGTCCCAAGACTAATTAAAACACACTTGAGCATTCAAATGTTTCAAGAGGGGTCATGTGAACTCCCTAGGGGTCTAAACGCATGATAAGATATAATAGGACCCCTAGAGAGTCCCTATGACCCCTTTTGACACTTTTGAATGCTCAAGTGTGTCTGAAGGGGTCCTAAGATAAGTTAAGACACACTTAAGTGTTCAAATGTGTCAAAAGGGGTGATGGGGACTCCCTCTAGTTTCTAGTGCACTTTATAAGGTGTTTGGACCCCTAGGGAGTCCCCATGACCCTTTTTGACACATTTGAATGCTCAAGTGTGTCTGAAATGGTCCTCAGACCCTTTAAGACACACTTTCACATTCCAATGTGCCAAATGCAGTCCTAGGACACCTTAAAACACACTTGAGCATTCAAATGTCTCAAAAAGAGTGATGGCGACTCCCTAGGAGTCCTAACATGTGATAAGGAGTACTAGGACCTCGAAGGAGTCCCCATGACCCCTTTTCACACATTTGAATGCTCAAGTGTGCCCCTAGGGCTCCTTAGACACCTTAGGACACACTTTAGCATTCTAATATGTCAAAAAGGGTCCTAAGACCCCTTAATTCACACTTGAGGGTTCAAATGCATCAAAAGGGGGCATGAGGACTAGCTAGGGGTCCTAGTATGCCTTATCACACCTTACGAACCCAAGGGAGTCCCCATGACCCCTTTTGACACATTTGAATGTGCAAGTGTGTCTTAAGGGGTCCTAAGATCCCTTAAGACACACTTGCACATTCAAATGTGTCAAAAGGGGTCATGGGGACTCCCTAGGGGTCCTAGTACACCTTATCACCTGTGAAGACCCCTAGGGATTTCCCATGACACCTTTTCACACATTTGAATGCTCAAGTGTGTCTTAAGGGGTCTTAGGACCTCATCGGACACACTTGAGCATTCAAATGTGTCAAAAGGGGTCATGGGGACTCCCTAGGGGTCCTAATACATGATAAGGTATACTAGGACCCCTAAGGAGTCCTCATGACCCCTTTTGACACATTTGAACACTGAAGTGTGAATTAAAGCATTTTAAGACCCCTTTTGACATATTGGAATGCTCAAGTGTGTCTTAAGGTGTGTTAGGACCCCTATGTACACATATCAGCATTCAAATGTGTTAAAAGGGGTCATGCAGACTCCCTAGGGGTCCTAACATGTGATAAGGCATACTAATACCCCTAGGGAGTCCCCATGACCTTTTTTGACATATTTGAATTCTCAAGTGTGTCTTAAAGGGTCTTAGGACCCCTTCGGACACACTTGAGCATTCAAATATGTCAAAAGAGATCATGGGGACTCGCTAGGGGTCCTAACATATGATAAGGTTTACTAGGACCCCTAGGGAGTCCCCATTACTCCTTTTGACACATTTGAAGGCTCAAGTGTGTCCGATGGGGTCCTAAGACCTGTTAAGAAAAACTTGGGAATTCAAATATGTCAAAAGGAGTCATGGGGACTCCTTAGGGGTCCTAGCACATGATAAGACATACTAGGACCCCTAGGGAGTCCCCATGAACCCTTTGTCACATTTGAATGCTCAAGTGTTTTTAAGGGGTTGTAAGACCCCTTAAGACACACTTGAGCATTCCAATGTGTCAAAAGGGGTCATGGGGACTCTCTAGAGGTCCTAACATGTGATAAGGTGTACTAGGACCCCTAGGGAGACCCCATGATGCTTTTTTACACATTTTAATGCCCAAGTATGTTTGAAGGGGTCCTAAGACACCTTAAGAAACACTTGAGCATTCGAATGTGTCACAAGGGGTCATGAGCACTCCTAGGGGTCATAACGGGTGATAATGCATACTAGGACCGCTAGGGAGTCCCCATGACCCCTTTTGACACATTTGAATGCTCAAGTGTGTCTTAAGGGGTCTTAGGACCCCTTTTCACACATTTGAATGATCAATACCCCTTAAGATACACTTGAGCATTCAAATGTGTCAAAACAGGTCCTAAGACTCCTTAAGACACACTTGACCATTCAAATCTATCAAAATGTGTCATGGGGACTCCCTAAGGATCCTAGTATGCCCTATCACATGTTAGGACCCCTAGGGAGTCCCCATGACCTATTTTGACACATTTGAATCCTCAAGTGTGTCTTAAGAGGTCTTAGGACCCCTTGGAACACACTTGAGCATTCAAATATGTCAAAAGGGGTCATGGGGACTCCCTAGGCATCCTAGTATATTTTATCACATGTTAGGATCCCTAGGGAGTACCCATGACCCCTTTTGACACATTTGAATGCTCAAGTGTGTCTTATGGAGTCTTAGAACCTATTCATACACACTTGAGTGTTCAAATGTTTCAAAATAGGTCATGGGGACTCCATAGGGGTCCTAGTCCTAATCATGTGTTAGGACCCCTAGGAAGTCCCCATTAACCCTTTTGACACATTGGAACACTCAAGTGTGTCTTAAGGGGTCTTAGGACCCATTCACACACACTTGAGCATTCAAATGTGACAAATGGGGTCATGGGGACTCACTAGGGGTCCTAGTATGCCTTATCACGTGTTAGGAACCCTAGGGAGTCCCCATGACACCTTTTGACATATTTGAATGCTCAATTGTGTCTTAAGGGGTCTTAGGTCCCCTTCAGACACACTTGAGCATTCAAATGTGTCTAAAGGGGTCATTGGGACTCTCTAAGGGTCTTAGTATGGCTTGTCATGTGTTATCACCCCTAGGAAGTGCTAATGACCCCTTTTGACACATTTGAATGCTCAAGTGTGTAAGAAGGGATCTTAAGACCACTTAAAAGACACTTGAGCATTCATATGTGTCAAAAATGGTCATGGGGACTCTCTAGGGATATTAATGCATGATAAGGTGTAGTACGACCCATAGGAAGTCCACATAACCCCTTTTAACACATTGGAATGCTCAAGTGTGTCCAAAGGGTTCCTAAGACCCCTTAAGATAAACTTGAGCATTCTAATGTGTCACAAAGGGTCCTAAGACCCCTTAAGACACACTTGAGCATTCAAATATGTCAAAAGGGGTCATGGGGACTCCCTAGGGCTCCTACTACATTATAAGGCATCGTAGGACCTTTAGGGAATCCCTGTAACACCCCGCCAGGAAACCCAAGAGGACAAGACATAAAACCTCTATAAAATGCAAGTAGTGAATTTTTATTTTATTTTATTTATTTATTTTAACTAGAATAATATTCATCATTACACTTCATATTTCTAAAAGAAGAAATAATTTTCTACTACTTGAATGTAAGATTTATACAACTTAAGTCCTCCCAGGTTCCCTAACGTCGCTACTAAAGCAACATCATATAAACTATTTACATGCATAAGATATTCACAGAATCATGAGCTTAAAAGATCTACATTCATTTTAATGCACCAAGTTAAATGTCCCTAACTTATTTCTTTTATTAAACATAGGTTAATCATCCAACATCATTATTCCTTTTATCAACTCATTCCATAAATTCATATTGATTTCATCTACATCTACTATCCTTTATATCACTTTTCTCTAATAATTTAGGTAAGAGATTAATATTCATTAAGGTGGGCATTATCGTAGGTACTTCATTAACATGAACCAAGTATTAACATTATAATCAAGTTACTATTTTATTTCATTGTTTCATAACCATTCATTGTTAATAATTCCAATCACTAATCTATCATTTCTCAATAATTTTCTTGAATTCTTTCATCAAGAGAGAATACATTATTGTTGTGATACATCATTATATATAATTATATTTAAGATTATTTCCTTTACACATGGACAACATAAGAGGATAGGATAAATAACATAAACACTTTCTTGTAATGCTAGTAATATGTCCAATATTCCACATTCTTTTCCCTTTCTTTTACCTAGAACTACCCATTCCCTTATGCATTGCTTTGAATTGAGATTGCATCAATACTACAAGACTCCTTTTAGGAGATTAAAAATTACATGAATACAAATACATAAGTACATCTCAACATATTAAAATATCCAATAAGAAATCTTCAACTGCAGATCTGGAAAGAAATATGTGCTAGGATCATCCAAAGAATCATGATCAATACCTCGATATAAATATTAACCACCCAACCATGTGGAATCAATAGGCCCACTCCCCTGAGCTAGGAGATAGAACCAAAGGCCCATACAAGAGGTAACAATTAGGAAATTCCTAAGGTGGTGATAAAATTTCCCCAAAGTCACAACACAAAAGAAAAGACAAGAAGACCACAAGGACTACGAGAGGTATGATCAAATTTATTAGAGACTCTAAGCTACAAGCTAGGTGAGTGTCATCGCATAGCCCTCACCCCTTGGGTTGTCCTGGTACTAGCCACTCTTGGCCCCAGCCCCCAAGTAGGCAAATGCGAAACCGAATGCCTCTCGTACAGACAAGGTCATCCAGTCATACCTATGCATAGGTACCTTCTTCCACTCCCATCCTTAGTCTTTACTAGAACTAAAGGCATGGGTGAGGCACAATTAATCTTGATTAGTGTGTAATTTCCTATTCCAATAATCTCCCATTTCCAATTCATTTATTTAGGTTATCACTTGATTAAATAACTCATAGTAGGTTATCCTGGTACTAGCCACTTAGGGCCCCGGTCCCTCACTATGAGCCACTCACCTAGTGTACTTAGGTTCCCTAACATACATATAAAAATAATAAGAGCATAATAGATCCATCATCAAGAATTCATATCAATTCCATAACAACATTTGATTGAGTTTAGGAAAACATATGTTGTCCCTAGTCCACTTGACAACCCTAAACCCAATATGGCATACAGAATGTTCCAAACATATAAGAAGACATCCAAGTGATATTATAAATATATTTAGAGTATACATAGATCCAATTAACCAAAAAAACATTCTAATAGCCTCTGGTGACCATACAAAACCTTAAAACTTAATGATGTTCTTAAACTGAATTATTTCAAGCAAGGATTAAATGCAAAGAATAGTCATCATAGAACAGTCATCCATATCTTCCACAAAACATTTAATAAAGGAAATCGCTTCAGTGGAGATTTAGCTAACATAATTATGGACTCTCAATTTGATTTTTAGGAAGATCCAATGGTGGGAAAGAAAGTTATAACTTCTGGTTTAAAATAGAAAATTCTGGTTAGGGTTCAGACCTGCCTTCACTAAAACGGTTGTAATTTTCACAAAACATAATAAAAATTATCCAAACCAATTGGAAATTAAAGATAAGACTTAGGAGAATCTTTTACATCAAATTTAGACTTTTATATAATAATATCATCCTGTAGCATATGAATAAATTTGACAGAAAATTTCGAATCGAGAATGGACAGGCATAGTCTGCCAAAATGTCAAAAATAAGGCATTAAGTTGAACCTAAAAATAAAATCAGAGAGATACCCATTTGAGATCTATGAATTTTACTTCCAGAAAATCAATTTATAAAAACCATAGATGCAATTTCAATTATTATAATAATGGATCTCCAAAAATTAGTTGCTAAAAACCTTAGGAAAACACATGCCAATTCTTACAAACAAAAACTCAAAACTTTAAAATAACCATAGAAATTAAAAGTACAGATATAATAAATAATTATAATATATAAATAGATCCATAATCTATCAGAGACATAAAGTAACTAACATATTCAATCCATACCTCATGTCCTACGAAGGTTGAATCGAAGAAGGAAGGAAACAAAAGAGAAGACAAATCCAAACTTGAGATGCATCCTTCAAACCCTATCCACTTTGAGAAATCTCCATGAAAGAAAGAAATAATTCCATAGAAAAGAATCCCTCTCTCAACTATTGAAATTCTCACAAAAATGTCTCTCTCCCAAAAGCAAAGATAACCAAAAATTTTTAAAGACATATGCTTAAAAAATCTCCCTCACATCTCCAAGTTTTCTCTCCAAAATCACCATGAAAATTAAGGCCATCCTCTCCTCAATACTTCAGCCCCAAAATCCCCCCTCTTCAAATGAGAAAGTAGTGCATATAAATAGATTTCCAAAGGTTGAGAGGAAAAGTAACCAACTCCCAACTAACTCTTAACTAAAGGGTATTATAAATTAACTTAATATCATACAACTATATTACTCAAATATACAATAAAATATTATTTGTATTCATTCATACACATATGTAATATTATCCTAACATATATGCATATGCTATCATTAATTACATCAATATCTATATATATAACCTATTCTCATTATTAATAATTAACAATTGAGAATAATATACCTCGCATTATTTAATATTTAATTATTAATAATATTATACTTTACATTAATCCCAAAATATACACCATCAACAATATCTACAATAATTAACATATAATCACATATAAATTATATATATATACATACATATATGTGTGCACCCATATATATATTTCCATATATATATATATATATATATATATATATATATATATATATATATATATATATATATATATATATATATATATATACATGCCAAATACCAAACACTATAATCTATAAGATTATGAAGTAATAGATCACAATATTATTACCTATTTATAATTGCTATAGGATATAACACTGAGGTAGAATAAAATCACATGCCTCAAAATAAATCTAATCATCCAAAGAGGCCATACAAATCATCTATGAAACATATCGAGAAAACCATAAGATCAAACAAGGTCAACCAAAGTCAACAAGGAAAGTCAAGCCAAACTCCTAAAACACAACATAGAAAGATTAACTAAGAATCATACCAAGAAGGAGAAATAAATAAAATGAGTAAACAAATCATACAACCAAATGAATTCAAGTGGTCACAAGGCACTAACTACAACCATGCCCAACAGGGTGCATTGGATCTGGGTTTTTGACCCAAAGGTTGACTGACAAAGAAGGAACCCTAATATTGCCAAATTGGAATAATGACAAAGGAAGACTCATGTAGGGGCCTTAGTACTATCTCCATAACAACAACCATCGAGGATTTGAGGGCATGCTCACACCTGTGAAGCCAGGTGAAGTCGATGCCTGGTACCTGCAAGCCTGCATCACAAAGAAGAAATACATATGCACGGATATACATATAAAAGAAAACATTGCAGACAGATGACCAGGATCGATACATCATGTGGACCTCAGCTATGTGAGTAACTACGACTTTGTCATGAATCATGAAAACACATCATGTATATATATACACTCAAAGCATGTAGCATCATCATAATGAAGGTTATAATCTCAAGCATTGTGTTAGTCTTTTATCAATACTAATAATAAATTAACATAATCAAATCATCAAGTGAGATACAAGATTCATCCAAGGTAACCTTAATAGAAGAAAATATAAATAACCACTTATATATATCTATCAAGTACATATCATATAACATCCTAACTATGTTCATAAAGGTCTTGTAGGTACTCAATACATACATGGAGATAAATACATATAAAAATGATACCTTTAGATAGTATGTCTGATATTAGAATCATTGAGTACTAGCTTATGAAATTATTATAAACAACTATAGGAATAGATCAAACAAGTATCATGTACAACTTAAGCTGTAAGAAAACATCGAAGGATCTTAATTCTTTCAAAAACACAAAACTTATATTAGGGTTAGAGGGGTATTACATCCTCCCCCACTAAGATTCAACTTACTCCTGGAAGTCGGGAATGTGAACTATATATCACACATTATCTAACAGAATTATATTATTATTATTCTAGATCCTAATTTAATGACTGCACACATTCTTCTCCTATCAAGAGTTTTGGTAAATCCTATCTTATTACAACTTTAGTGTAGATTAACTCAATTCAATTAGTAATGACTTTCAAAAAGAATTACCTATGTGAGTCTATCACTTTATGTTGTAAGTTTGTTAACAAGATACTTGAAATTGCATCAAAATTATTGTTATCAAGTCGAAACTCTAAGGTATTCATGTTTACTCACTAATATCAATATATTAGGAAATTGCATGTTTTACCAACTAAGATTATCACTTCCTTTCACAATATCAAAGTTCCTATCTATGGTAACTAGTATATAAAAAAAAGGAAAAAATTTATGATATATTTTCCCTTTTGAGACATAATCTAACCCTACATAATACAACCTATGAGACCTTATTACAAATAAGGTCCAATATTCATGTTCCTTACAAGCTATGAATACCAAACATAGAGAGGTATGTAACATTTATATTTGTTATGATCATGAAGGGAATACATCAAATAATTTTTTTATTTACTTTTGTAATCATGAAAATAAAACAATCTAGATACTTGAAACTTATCATTTTCATTAACACATAGTTTTATAAGAAATATTCCTTTCCATCAAAGCTTTAAGTAGAATTCCAATGACATAGGACACACAAATTTTACAATATACATATTCTAAGTCATCTTTCATAATAGTTGTAGTGCTTGATTTCCAAAAACACGTTCACACCCTAGAGGAGATCTAAACAATTTACAATTTATTGCACCATTATTCATTAAGTTGGGATCCCTTCTTAAAGCTTACTATTTATATATGCACTTTTCCCTAATTTGCATGTCAGGAGGTTTCCATATAGCATTTACTTAAGAGTTATTTCAAATTCTTTATTGCATAACAATCATAGATCCATTAAGAGATAAAGAAGTATATGAGTTCTACTACTATCTTCATAACCACAACACCTAAATTAATAACATTAACTACTATACATAACTTTAATTTCTACCCTTTACCTATTTGAAACATTACCCTCATATACTTTATAATTTTGAGATAATATTAGTTCTAAGTAGAAATTAAGTAAGGTACATTCCTATAGCATTTATTTACTACAAAAACTCCTTATTCATAGTTGATCAATCACTTAATGTTGTTAATTTCGTACTACTATGGTGTTGATCACAATGTATACAAAGCATGAATTTGTTTCCAAAGTACCCATCTAGGATCCTAACTATTCACTAGGTATTTTGCAAGATATATATTTAATAAAACAACTTCCATCATTAGTACTAGAACCCCTATGGAGTCCCCATGTCCCTTTTTGAAACATTTCAATGCTCAAGTGTGTCCAAAGGGGTCCTAAGACCCCTTAAGACACACTTGAGCATTTGAATTTGTCAAAAGAGGTCATTGGGACACCATCGAGATCCTAACACATGATAAGGTGTACTAGGACCCCTAGGACCCCTTCGGATGAACTTGAGCATTCAAATGTGTCAAAATGGGTCATGGGGACTCCGTAGAGGTCCTAATGTCTGATAAGGTGTACTAGGACCCCTAAGGAGTCCCCATGACCCCTTTTGACACATTTGAATGCTTAAATCTATCTGGAGGGGTCCTAAGACCCCTTAAGACACACTTGAATAGTCCAATGTGTCAAAATAGGTCCTAAGACCCCTTAAGACACACTTCAGCATTCAAATGTGTCAAAAGGTGTCATGGGGACTCCCTAGGGGTCCTAATGAGTGATATGTTGTACTAGGGCTGCTAGAGAGGCTCCATGACCCCTTTTGACAAATTTGAACTCTCAAGTGTGTTCGAAGGGTTCCTAAGACCCCTTAAGATAGATTTGTGCATTCAAATATGTCAAAAAGGGTCATGGAGACTCCTTAGGGTTTCTAATGTGTGATAAGGTATACTAGGATGCCTAGGGAGTCCCCAAGACCCTTTCAGACACATTTGAATGCTGAAGTGTGTTTGAAGGGGTCCTAAGACACCTTAAGACACACTTGAGCATAATAGTACCCCTAGGGAGTCCCCATGACCCCTTTTGACACATTTGAATGCTCAAGTGTCTCTTAAAGGTTCTTAGGACCCCTTCAGACACACTTGAGCATTCAAATATGTCAAAAGGGGTCATGGGGACTCGCTAGGGGTCCTGAGGCAAGATAAGATTTACTAGGACCCCTAGGGAGTCCCCATTACCCTTTTCAACACATTTGAAGGCTCAAGTGTGTCCCACGGGGTGCTAAGACCCATTAAGAAAAACTTGAGCATTCAAATGTGTCAAAAGGGGTCATGGGGACTCCCTAGGGGTCCTAACACATGATAAGGCATACTAGGACCCCTAGGGAGTCCCCATGAACCCTTTTGTTACTTTTGAAAGCTCAAGTGTTTCCAAATGGTTCGTAAGACCTCTTAAGACACATTTGTGCATTCCAATGTGTCAAAAGGGGTCATGGGGACTCCCTAGGGGTCCTAAGAGGTGATAAGGTGTACTAGGATCCCTAAGGACTCCCCATGATCTATTTTGACACATTAGAATGCTCAAGTGTGTCTTAAGGGGTCCTAAGAGCCCTTAAAACACACTTGAACATTCAAATGTGTCAAAAGGGGTCATGGGGACTCCCTAGGAATCCTAACACATGATAAGGCATACTAGGACCCCTAGGGAGTCCTTATGACCCCTAGGGAGTCCTTATGACCCCTTTTGACACATTTGAACACTCAAGTGTGAATTAAGGGGTCTTAGAACACCTTTTGACATATTGGAATACTCAAGTGTGTCTTAAGGGGTCTTAGAACCCCTACAAACACACTTGACAATTCAAATATGTCAAAAGGTGTCATGGGGACTCCCTAGGGGTCCTAGTACTCCTTATCACATGTTAGGACCCATAGGGAGACCCCATGACCCCTTTTGACACATTTAAATGCTCAAGTGTGTTTTAAGGGTTTTTAGAACCACTTTTGGCACATTGGAATGTACAATTGTGTCTTAAGGGGTCTTAGGAACCTTTGGAGACACTTGAGCATTCAAATGTGTCAAAAGGGGTCCTAAGACCCCTTAAGAGACACTTGACCATTCAAATATGTCAAAAGGGGTCATGGAGACTCCCTAAGGGTCCTAGTACATTTTATTATGTGTTAGGACCCCTAGGGAGTCCCCATGACCCCTTTTGACACATTTGAATGCTCAAGTGTTTTTGAAGGTGTCCCAAGACCGCTTAAAACACACTTGAGCATTCAAATGTTTCAAGAGGGGTCATCTGAACTCCCTAAGGGTCTGAACATGTGATAAGATGTAATAGGACCTCTAGGGAGTCCCTATGACCCCTTTTGACACTTTTGAATGCTCAAGTGTGTCTGAAGGTGTCCTAAGATAAGTTAAGACATAGTTGAGTGTTCAAATGTGTCAAAAGGGGTGATGGGGACTCCCTCTAGTTCCTAGTACACTTTATCATGTGTTAGGACCCCTAGGGAGTCCCCATGACCCCTTTTGACACATTTTAATGCTCAAGTGTGTCTGAAATGGTCCTAAGACCCCTTAAGAAACACTTGCACATTCTAATATGTCAAATGCGGTCCTAAGACCCCTTAAGACACACTTGAGCATTCAAATGTCTCAAAAGGGGTCATGGGGACTTCCGAAGAGTCCTAATATGTGATAAGGAGTACTAGGACCCCGAGGGATTCCCCATGACCTCTTTTTACATATTTGACTACTCAAGTGTGTCCCTAGGGCTACTAAGACACCTTAATTCACACTTGAGGGTTCAAATGCATCAAAAGGGGTCATGAGGACTAGCTAGGGTTCCTAGTATGCCTTATCACATGTTAAGACCCCTAGGGATTCCCCATGACCCCTTTTGACACATTTGAATGTGCAAGTGTGTCTTAATTGGTCCTAACGAGTGATAAGTTGTACTAGGGCCACTAGGGAGTCTCCATGACCTCTTTTGACACATTTGAATGCTCAAGCATGTCCGAAGAGTTCCTAAAACCCTGTACGACACACTTGTGCATTTAAATATGTCAAAAGGGGTCATGGGGACTCCCTAGGGGTCCTAATGTGTAATAAGGCATACTAGGGCCCATAGGGAGTCCCCATGACCCCTTTGGACACATTTGAACACTCAAGCATGTCTGAAGGGGTCCTAATACGCCTTAAGATAGACTTGAGTATTCAAATGTGTCAAAAGGGGTCATGGGGACTCCCTAGCGGTCCTAACACGTGATAAAGCATACTATGACCCCTAGCGAGTCCCCATGACCCCTTTTGACAAATTTGAATACTCGAGTGTGTATTAAGGGGTCTTAGGACCCCTTCAAACACACTTGAGTGTTAAAATGTGTCAAAAGGGGTCATGAGGACTCACTAGGGGTTCTAACACATGATAAGGTGTTCTAGGACCCATAGGGAGTCTCCATTACCCCTTTTGACATATTTGAACACTCAATTGTGTCTGACGGGGTCCTAAGAATTTTTAAGAAAAATTTGATCATTCAAATGTGTCAAAATTGTTCATGGGGACTCTCTATGGGTCGTAATGCATGATAAGGCATACGAGGACCCCTAGGGAGTCCCCATGACCCCTTTTGTCATATTTGAATGCTCAAGTGTGTCTGAAGGTTTCCTAAGACCCCTTAAGACACACTTGAGCATTCCAATGTGTCAAAAGGGGTCATGGGGACTCCCTAGGGGTCCTAACACATGATAAGATGTACTAGGACCCCTAGGGAGTCCCCATAACCTATTTTAACACATTTGAACACTCAAGTTTGTTTTAAGGGGTCCTAAGACCCCTTAAGACACACTTGAGAATTTGAATGTGTCAAAAGGGGTCATGGAGACTCCTTAGGGGTCCTAACATGTGATAATGCGTACTAGGACCCCTAGGGAGTCCCCATGACCACTTTTAACTCATTTGAATACTCAAGTGTGTCTTAAGGGTTCTTAGGACCCCTTTTGACACATTGGAATGCTCAAGCGTGTCTTAAGCATTGAAATGTGTGAAAAAGGGTCATGGAGACACCCTAGTGGTCATAGTACACCTTATCACATGTTAGGACCCCTAGGTAGTCACCATGACCCCTTTTGACACATTTAAATTCTCAAGTGTGTCCTAAGGGGTCTTAGGACCCTTTTGGATAGACTTGACCATTCAAATATTTAAAAAAGCATCATGGGGACTCCCTAGGGTTCCTAGTATGCCTTATCACATGTTAGGACCCATAGGGAGTCCCCATGACCCCTTTTGACACATTAAAATGCTCAAGTGTGTCTTAAGGGGTGTTAGGACCCCTTTAGACACACTTGACTGTTCAAATGTGACAAAAGGGGTCCTGGGGACTCCCTAGGATTTTTAGTATGCCTTATCACAAGTTACGACACCTAGGTAGTTGCCACGAACCCTTTTGACACATTTGAACACTCAAGTTTTTCTTAAGGGGTCTTAAAACCCCTTTGGACACACTTGAGCATTCAAATGTGTCAAAAAAAATAATGTGGACTCCCTAGGGGTCCTATTACACTTTATCACATTTTAAGACACCTAGGGAGTCCCCATGACCACTTTTGACACATTTGAATGCTCAAGTGTGTCCAAAGGCATCATGAGACCCCTTAAGAAATAGTTGTGCATTGAAATGTGTCAAAAAGGGATCATGGTGACTCCTTGGGGCTCCTCTTATGCCTTATCACTTGTTAGGACCCATAGGGTGTCCCCATGACCCATTTTGACACATTTGAATGCCCAAGTGTGTCTTAAGGGGTCTTAGGACCCCTTTGAACACACTTGAGCATTCAATTGTGTCAAAAAAGGTCATGGAGATTCACTAGGGGCCCTTGTACAACTTATTACATGTTAGGACCCCTAGGGAGTGCCCATGACCCCTTTTGACACATTTGAATGATCAATTGTGGCTTAAGGGGTCTTAGGACCCCTTCAAACACACTTGAGCATTGAAATGTGTCAAAATGGGTCATGAGGACTCCATATGAGTTCTAGTACACCTTACCACATGTTAGGACCCCTAGGGAGTCCCCATGACCTCTTTTGACACATTTGAATACTCATGTATGTCTGAAGGGGTCCTAAGATCCCTTCAGACACACTTGAGCATTATAATGTGTCAAAAGGGGTCATGGGGACTCCCTGAGGGCCCTAACGAGTGATAAGGTGTACTAGGACCTATAGGGAGTCCTCATGACCCCTTTTGAAAGGTCAAGTGTGTATGAAGGCATCCTAAGAACCCTTAAGACACACTTGAGCATTCAAATGTGTCAAAAGGGGTAATGGGAAATCCCTAGGGGTCCCAACATGTGATAATGCATACTAGGAACCCTAGGGATTCCCCATGACCTCTTTTAACATATTTGAATGTTCATGTGTGTCTTAAGGGGTCTTAGGACCTCTTGTAACACATTGGAATGTGCAAGTGTGTCTTAAAGGGTCTTAGGACCCCTTCAAACACACTTGAGCATTCAAATGTGTCAAAAGGGGTCATGGGGACTCCCTAGGGGTCCTAGTACACCTTATCATGTGTTAGCACCCCTAGGTAGTCACCATGACCCCTTTTGACACATTTGAATGCTCCAGTGTGTTTGAAGGGTTTCTAAGACCTCATAAGATAGACTTGAGTATTCAAATGTGTCGAAAGGGGTCATGGGAACTCCCTAGGGGTCTTAACATATGAGAAGGTGTTCTAAGACCCCTAGAAAGTCCCCATAACCCCTTTTGACACATTTGAATGCTCAATTGTATTTTAAGGGATCCTAAGACCCCTTAAGACACACTTGAGCATTCTAATGTGTCAAAAAGGGTCCTAAGACCCCTTAAGAGATTCTTGAGCATTCAAATGTATCAAAAGAGGTCATGGTGACTCCCTAGGGGTTCTAGCATATGATAAGCCATAGTAGGACCCCTAGGTAGTCCCCATGACCACTTTTGACATATTTGAATGCACAAGTGTGTCTAAAGGGGTCCTAACACCCCTTAAGACAAACTTGATCATTCTAGTGTGTCATAGGTGTCATGGGGACTCCGTATGGGTCATAGGACACCTAGGGAGTCCCCATGACCCCTTTTAACACATTTGAACACTTAAGTGTGTTTGAAGGTGTTCTAAGACCCCTTAAAACACACTTGAGCATTCAAATGTGTCAAAAGGGCTCATGGAGACTCCCTAGGGCTCCTAATGCATGAGAAGGTGTACTAGGAGCCATAGGGAGTCCCCATGACACCTTTTGATAGTTTTGAATGCTCAAGTTTGTCCTAAGGGGTCCTAAGATCCTTTAAGAACCCTTAAGACACACTTGAGCATTAAAATGTGTCAAAAGGGGTGATGGGGACTCCCTAGGGGTCCTTAGGTGCGATAAGGCATACTAGGACCCCTACAGAATCCTCATGACCCCTTTTGACACATTTGAACACTCAAGTGTGAATTAAATGATCTTAGGACTCCTTTTAACATATTGGAATGCTCAAGTGTGTTTTAATGGGTCTTAGGACCCCTACGGATACACTTGAGCATTAAAATGTGTCAAAAGGGGTCATGGGGACTCCCTAAGGGTCCTAGTACTCGCTATCACATGTCAGGACCCCTAGGGAGTCTCCATGACCTCTTTTGACACATTTGAATGCTCAAGTGTGTCTAAAGGGGTCTTAAGACCCCTTTAGACACACTTGAGCATTCAAATATGTCAAAAGGGGTCATGGAGACTCCCTAGAGGTCCTAACATGTGATAAGGCATACTAGGACCTCTAGGAAGTCCCCATGACCTTTTTTGACATATTTGAATGCTCAAGTTTGTTCGAAGGGTTCCTAAGACCCGTTAACACACACTTGAGCATTCCAATGTGTTAAAAAGGGTCCTATAACCTGTTAAGACAAACTTGAGCATTCAAATGTTTCAAAAGGTGTCATGGGGACTCCCTAGGGTTCCTAGTATAGCTTGTCATGTGTTAGGACTACTAGGGAGTCCCCATATCCCTTTCCACACATTTGAATGCTCAAACATGTCTGAAGGGGTCCTAAGACCCCTTAAGAGACACTAGAAGGTTCAAATGTGTCAAAAGGGGTCATGGGGACTCCCTAGGGGTCCTAGTACACCTTATCATGTGTTAGAACCCTTAAGGAGGCCCCATGAAACCTTTTGACACATTTGAATGCTCAAGTGTGTTTTAAGGTGTCCCAAGACCCCTTAAGACACACTTGAGCATTCAAATGTGTCAAAAGGGGTCATGGGGACTCCCTATTGGTCCTAATGTGTGATAAGATATACTAGGACTCCTAAGGAACCCCCATGACCCTTTTTGACACATTTGAATGCTCAAGTGTGTCCCAAGGTGTCCTAAGACCCCTTAATAAATACTTGAGCCTTCCAATGTGCCAAAAGGGGTCATGGGAACTCTCTAGGGGTCCTAAGGCTTGATAAGGTGTACTAGGAACCCTAGGGAGTCCCCATGACCCCTTTTGTCACATTTGAATGCTCAAGTGTGTCTAAAGGGGTCCTAAGACCCCTTAAGACACACTTGACCATTCAAATGTGTCAAAAGGGTCATGGAGACTCACTAGGGGTCCTAGTACACCTTATCATGCGTTAGGACCACTAGGGAGTCCCCATGACCCATGTTGACATATTTGAATGCTCAAGTGTCTTTTAAGGGGTTTTAGGACCCCTTAAAACACACTTGAGCATTCAAATGTGTCAAAAGGGGTCATGGGGACTCCAAAGGGGTCCTAACGCATAATAAGGTGTACTAGGACCCCTAGGGAGTCCCCATGACCCCTTTTGACACATTTGAACACTCAAGTGTGTCTTAAGGGGTCTTACGACCCCTTCAGACACACTTGAGCATTCAAATGTGTCAAAAGGGGTCATGGGGACTCCCTAGGGGTCCTACTATGGCTTATCAAGTGCTAGGAAACCTAGGGACTCCCCAGGACCCCTTCAAACACACTTGAGCATTCAAATGTGTCACAAGGGGTCATGCGTACTGCCTAGGGTTTCTAACATGTGATAAGGTGTACTAGGACCCCTAGGGAGTCCCATGACCCCTTTTGACACATTTGAATGCTCAAGTGTGGCTGACAGGGTCCTAATATGCCTTAGGACACACTTGACCATTGAAATATGTCAAAAGGGGTCATGGGGACTCCCTAAGGGTCTTCACGCATGATAAAGTTTAATAGGACTCCTAGGGAGTCCCCATGACCCTTTTTGACAGATTTGAATGCTAAAGTGTGTGTTAAGGGGTCCTAAGAACCCTTAAGACACACTTGAGCATTCAAATGTGTCAAAAGGGCTCATGGGGACTCCCTAAGGGTTATGACAGATGATAAGGCATCCTAGGACCCCTAGCAAGTCCTCATGACCCCTTTTGACATATTTGAACACTGAAGTGTGAATGAAAGGGGCTTAGGACCCCTTTTGATGTATTGGAATGGTCAAATGTGTCTTAAGGGGTCTTAGAAGCCCTACAGACACACTTGAGCATTTAAATGTGTCAAAAGGGATCATGGGGACTCCCTAGGGGTCCTAGTACTCCTTATCACATGTTAGGACCCCTAGGGAGTCCCCATGACCCTATTTGACATATTTGAATGCTCAAGTGTGTTTGAAGGGGTCCTAAGACCCCTTAAGACACACTAGAGCATTCAAATGTGTCAAAAGGGGTCATGGGGACTCCCTAGACATCCCAATGCATGATAATGCATAATACGAACCGTAGGGATTCCCCATGACCCCTTTTGACACATTTGAATGCTGAAGTGTGTCTAAAGGGTTCTTAGGACTGCATTTGGCACATTGGAACATTCAAGTTTTTGTTAAGGGGTCTTAGGACCCTTTCAGACACACTTTAGCATTCAAATGTGTCAAAAGGGGTCATGGGGACTCCATAGGGGTCCTAACGCATGATAAGATGTACTAGGACCCCTAGGGAGTCCGCATGACCCCTTTTGACATATTTGAACACTCAAGTGTGTCTTAAGGGATCCTAGGACCTCTTAAGACACACTTGAGTGTTCAAATATTTCAAAAGGGGTCATGGGGACTCCCCAAGGGTCCTACTATTGCTTATCACATGCTAGGACCCCTAGGGAGTCCCCAGGACCCCTTCAGACACACTTGAGTGTTCAAATGTGTTAAAAGGGGGAATGGGGACTCCGTAAGGGTCATAACATGTGATAAGGTGTACTAGGACCCCTAGGGAGTCCCCATGACCCCTTTTCACACATTTGAATGCTCAAGTGTGTCCGACGGGGTGCTAAGAACCCTTAAGACACACTTGAGCATTCAAATGTGTCAAAAGTGGTCATGGGGACTCCCTAGGGGTCTTCACATGTGATAAGATGTACTGTGACACCTAGGGAGTCCCCATGATGCCTTTTGACACATTTGAATGCTCAAGTGTGTCTTAAGGGGTCCTGAGACCCCTTAAGACACACTTGAGCATTCAAATGTGTCAAAAGGGGTCATGGGGACTCCCTAGGCATCCTAACATGTGATAAGGCATATTAGGACCCCTAGGGAGTCCTCATGACCTCTTTTGACACATTTGAACACTCATGTGTTAATTAAGGGGTCTTAGGACCCCTTTTGACATATTGGAATGCTCAAGTGTGTCTTAAGGGGTCTTAAGACCCCTACGGACACACTTGAGCATTCAAATGTGTCAAAATGGGTCATGGGGACTCCTTAGGGGTCCTAGTACTCCTTATCATGTGTCAAGACCTGTCGCGAGTCCCCATGACCCCTTTTGAGACATTTGAATCCTTAAGTGTGTTGAAATGGGTCCTAAGATGCCTTAAGACACTTGAGCATTCTAATGTGTTAAAAGGGGTCCTACGACCCCTTAAGACACACTTGACCCTTCAAATGTGTGAAAAGGTCTCATGGGGACTCCCTAGGGTTCCTAGTATGCCTTAGCATTCGTTAGGACTACTAGGTAGTCCCCATGATCCCTTTTGTCACATTTTAATGCTCAAGTGTGTCTAAAGGGGACCTAAGACCACTTAAGACACACTTGAGCATTCAAATGTGTCAAAAGGGGTCATGGGGATTCCCTATTGGTCCCAATGCATGATAAGGCATACTAGGACACCTAGGGAGCCCCCATGACTCCTTTTGACACATTTGAATGCTCAAGTGTGTCCGAAGGTGTCAAAAGACTCTTTAAGACAAACTTGAGCATTCCAATGTATCAAAAGGGGTCATGGGGACATGTAATGACCCCTTTTTACCCCTAGACCAAAATTCTATTAGTTAGGCATAAATTAGGGAATCATTGAATAATTAGCAACATATAACCATCACTATCATTAAAGTTAGAGGAAACTATTGAGTGATAAGCTAATGGACATAGTCATATAGATGATCTCTTCATATAGGGCATAGGGATCTTTCTCCTTCCCTTACTACGATCATCATAAGATGGAAGACTTACAGTGCCAAAGGGCACGTGAAACAGACTACAAGCGGCTCCCTTTAGGATATCCGTTATGTGCCCAAAATTACTCCGCCTCTCCCTCCACAAACTCCCTATCCTAAGATATCGTAGTATGAGACAAGATATATCCTTATGTACTCTAATTAGAGTAATCTAGATCATATTCCTAAATCATTATTATTTCCATATATATATAAGATTCATATATCTATCTATATATAAATATATATATTTCAGATATACATTTGATATCTATATAATTCTCATGTAACTCAAATATTATCTTATATATTCTAGATATTCTATTATCTAGATAGTTCATATATATGTGATTCAATATTATTAATATATATCTAAATATAATATATATATATATATATAGACCCATTTCATCTTAATATTAATATATAAATATATACACGCGTTGATTTCTATATTGTAATGTTACTCTTATAAACTACTTGTTATAAATATGTGAGACCTCTATTGGTATGTGTTTCGCAATAGCTTTCATATATAAGACTGTCAAATAATATTGATTCATTGATACATAATAGCACACTCTAACTGTCACAACGTGCTTGTCGACAGACTGATATAGACATATTATTTCTGATATCTTCTTTTGGTTGCATGCTAGATATAATCCATTAAACTCCCCCATTATATCATTAATCGAACAGAATCAATAAATTAACAAATGCTAGCCTGGTTCCATCCATCAATCAATATAGATTATATTGGGTAATATGAGAACTTTCGATGGATCAATCCATGTCTATGTTATCTCATTAATCCTTTATCATGTTTCAAACTGGTCAATTTGCTGATGAAAGATCTATTGCAAATATTAATGATTTAAGTGGTTTTCTAGGCACCGTGACATTGGTATCATGAAACCTTTAAATATTTCCCGTCCATCTGATATATAAATACCAATGTCAATATATACATCAAAGTTGACATATATCAGTGATGTTCAGCCAGTGTTAGCTATATTCCTTTGGCCAATGTTGATTGAACAATTTTAACATATATATTTGTTTCCTTAACGATAGCTATCATTTTATATTATGTTTTCTAGCCATGAATTGACGATGAAGTCATTTGTGTGACTGTTGACTATGTTCCCATTATCCTGATTTAGTCATGTCCCTTTAGAATTAAAACACTCTTCGTTAATGTTCTTTCCCTCCCATGCTTCTGAATCGTATTGCAAACACTATTATATATCCTCGTGTGTAGAATGGAGAAGAGTCGCGTCTTTGGGGAAAGGCACGGTGCTATCTAGGATTAATCCATAACATTGATTATATATATTAATATAATTTAATACTAACGTTAATTATATATTAATAGGCTTCTTTAATACTATTCATAGATTAATATTATATGTAGATTAATATTATTAACTATTATATTGATTAAATTAATAATTGATTATTAATTGATTAATTTAATAATATTATTACTTAGATATTATCAATAAGGGAAATTAATATTATTTGAGTAATATTATTATATTCACAATAATTAACAATATCATTATCTCAATAATATATTATTATATATTATATTAATATTTTAATAATATATTATTAATAGTAGATTTACTATTATTAGTTTATTAACATTTAAGTTCTGATTATTTTCTTTAACTTATTAATTTATTTTATATTATAATATTATAATATTTTATTTCTATGATCGTTATTTATTATTACTAGGTTCTATCCAAGAAGGGGTCATGACAGGACACCCTAAGGGTCCTAAGGCATGATAAGGTGTACTAGGAACCCTATGGAGTCCCCATGACCCCTTTTGTCACATTTGAATGCTCAAGTGTGTTTGAAGGGGTCCTAAGACCTGTTAAGACACACTTGAGCATTCCAATGTTTCAAAAGGGGTCATGGGGACTTCCTAGGGGCCCTAACGTGGGATAAGGCATATTAGGACCCCTAGGGAGTCCCCATGACTCTTTTTGACACATTTTAATGCACAAGTGTGTACGAAGGGATCCTAAGACCCCTTAAGACACACTCAAGCATTGAAATGTGTTAAAAGGGGTCATGGGGACTCCTTAGCCATCCTAACATGTGGTAAGGCATACTAGGACCCCTAGGGAGTCCCCGTGACCCCTTTTGACACATTTGAACACTCAAGTTTGTCCCAAAGGGTCGTAAGACCCCTTAAGACACTTGAGGATTAAAATGTGTCAAAAGGGGTCAGGGGGACTCCCTAGGGGTCCTAATGTGTGATAAGGTGTACTAAGACCCCTAGGGAATCCCCATGACCCCTTTTGACACATTTGAATACTCAAGTGTGTCTTCAGGTGTCTTAGGACCATTTTTGACACATTAGAATGCTCAAGTGTGTCGTAAGGGGTCTTAGGATCCTTTCTGACACATTTGAGCATTCAAATGTGTCAAAAGGGGTCATGGGGACTCCCTAGGGGTCCTAGTACACCATATCACACATTAGGACCCATAGGGAGTCCCCATGTCCCCTTTTGACACATTTGAATGCTCAAGTGTCTATTAAGGGGTCTTAGGACCCCTTTTGACACATTGGAATGATCAAGTGTGTCTTAAGGGGTCCTAGGATCCCTTAAAACATAGTTGTGCATTCAAATATGTCAAAATGGGTCATGGGGACTCCCTAGGAGTCCTAGTACACCTTGTCATGCGTTAGGACCCTTAGGTAGTGTCCATGACCCCTTTTCACACATTTGAACACTCAAGTGTGTCCGAAGGGCTTGTAAGACCCCTTAAGACACACTTGAGTATTTTAATGTGTCAAAAGTGGTCATGGGGACTCCTTAGCATTTCTAACGCATGAGAAGGAGTACTAAGACCCTTAGGAAGTCCCCATGATCCCTTTGACACATTTGAATGCTAAAGTGTGTTGAACGGGGTCCTAAGACCCCTTCAGACACACTTGAGCATTCTAATGTGTCAAAGGGGTCCTAAGATCCATTAAGACACACTTGAGCATTCAAATGTGTCAAAAAGGGTCATGGGGACTCTCTACGTGTCTTAAGGCATGATAAGGTGTATTAGGACCCCTACGGAGTCCCCATGACACCTTTTCACACATTTGAATGCTCAAGTGTGTTCCAAGGGGTCCTAAGACCCCTTAAGACACACTTGAGCATTCAAATGTGTCTAAAGGGGTCATGGGGACTTCCTAGGGGTCCTAGTATGGTCTTAGGACCCCTAGGGAGTGCTCATGACCTCTTTTTCACAAATTTGAATGCTCAAGTGTGTCTTAAGGGGTCTTACAACCCCTTCAGACATACTTGAGTATTAAAATGTGTCAAAAGGGGTCATGGGGACTTCCTAGGGGTCCTAATGTATGATAAGGCATAGTAGGACCCCTAGGGAGTCCCGATGACCCTTTTTGTCACATTTGAATGGTCAAGTGTGTCCGAAGGGGTCCTAAGACCCCTTAAGATAGACTTGAGCATTCAAATGTGTCAAAAGGGATCGTGCGGACTCCCTAGGGGTCCTAACATGTGATAAGGCATACTAGGACCCCTAGGGAGTCCCCATGACCCTTTTTGACACATTTCAATGGTCAAGTGTGTCTGAAAGTGTCCTAAAACCCCTTACAACACACTTGATCATTCCAATATGTTGAAAGGTGTCATGAGGACTTTTTAGGGGTCATAACATGTGATAAGGCTTACTATGACCCCTAGGGAGTCCCCATGACCCATTTTGTCACATTTGAACCCTCACGTTTGTTTGCAGGGGTCCTAAGACCACTTAAGACACACTTGAGTAGTTCAATATGTCAAAAGGGGTCATGGGGACTTCCTAGGGGCCCTAACTAATGATAAGGTGTACTAGGACCATTAGGGAGTCCCCATGACCCATTTTGACATATTTGAATTCTCAAGTGTGTACGAAGGGGTCCTAAGACCCCTTAAGACACACTTGAGCATTCAAATGTGTCAAAAGGGGTCATGGGGACTCCCTAGGGATCCTAAAACATGATAAGGCATAGTAAGAACCCTAGGGACTCCCCATGACCCCTTTTGACACATGTGAATGCTCAAGTGTGTCTTCAGGGGTGTTAGGACCCCTTTTGACACATTGGAATACTCAGGTGTGTCTTAAGGGGTCTTAGGACCTCTTCGGATACATGTGAGCATTCAAATATGTCAAAAGGGGTCATGGGGACTCCCTAGGGGCCCTAGTACACCTTATCACATGTTAGGACCCCTAGGTAGTCCCCATGATCCATTTTGACACATTTGAACACTCAAGTGTGTCGAAGGGGTCCTAAGACACCTTAAGACACACTTGAGCATTCAAATGTGTCAAAAGGGGTCATGGGGACTCTCTAGCGGTCCTAACATGTGAGAAAGCATACTAATACCCTTAGGAAGTCCCCATGACCCCTTTTCACATATTTGAACACACAAGTGTCTCTGAAGGGGTCGTAAGACTCCTTAAGACACACTTGAGCATTCCAATGTGTCAAAAGGGGTCCTAAGACCCCTTAAGAGACACTTGAGCATTCAAATGTGTCAAAAGGGGTCATGGGGACTCCCTAGGGGTCCTAGCACATGATAAGGCATAGTAGGACCACTAGGGAGTCCTGATTCTTTAAACCTAAAAATGTTCATCTAGCTTAACTAGGAGGCTTTGTAATACTTGCATCTTTCATTTCTATAGCTTAGTTTGCATTTCCATTTCTAGCATAGCATTGCATTACATTTTCATTCTTGATTCTTGAGGATATTGCCATTCTTGCCCTTGTCTTCATTGAATCTCCCATTGCATGGTTTACTAGCAAGGTTATAGGCTAAATAGCTCTAGATAAGAGCATTCTTAAAACCCTTGCACTCCATGCCTAGGGAGCTATGGATCGATTTTTGAGACCTCATTCTTGAATTTTCTTGAATGTAATGATTCATAGAAGTGTGACACAATTATAGCACACACCCATGACCCCTTTTGACACATTTGAATGCTCAATTGTGTCTGAAGGGGTCCTAAGACCCCTTAAGACACACTTGAGCATTCAAATGTGTCAAAAGGAGTCATGGAGGCTCCTTAGGGGTCCTAGTAAACCCTATCACATGTTAGGAGCCTTAGGGAGTCCCCATGAACCCTTTTCACACATTTGAACACATAAGTGTGTTTGAAGGTGTACTAAGACCACTTAAAACACACTTGAGAATTCAAATGTGTCAAAAGGGGTCATGGGGACTCCCTAGGGGTCCTAACATGTGATAAGGTGTACTAGGACCCCTACGGATTCCCATGACCCCTTTTGAAACTTTTGAATGCTCAAGTGAGTCCGGAGGGGTCCTAAGACCCCTTAAGATGCACTTGAGCATTCAAATCTATAAAAAGGGGTCATGGGGACTCCCTAGGGGTCCTAACACATGATAAGACATACTAAAACCCCTAGGGAGCCTCCATGACCCCTCTTGACACATTTGAATAGTGCAGTGTATCCGAAGGGGTCCTAAGACCCCTTAAGAAACACTTGAGTGTTGCAGTGTGCCAAAAAGGGTCATGGGGAATCCCTACAGGTCCTAACACATGATAAGGTGTACTAGGACCCCTAGGGAGTCTGTATGAAACCTTTTGTCACATTTGAATGCTCAAGTGGATTCAAAGGGGTCCTAAGACCCCTTAACACACACTTGAGCATTCTAATGTGTCAAAAGGGGTCATGGGGACTTCCTAGTAGTCCTAACGTGTGCTAAGACATACTAGGACCCCTAGGGAGTCCACATGACCCCTTTTGACATATTTGAATGCTCAAGTGTGTCTGAAGGGCTCCTAAGACCCCTTCAGATACACTTGATCATTCAAATGTGTCAAAAGGGGTCATGGGGACTTTGTAGGGGTCCTAATGTGTGATAAGGTGTACTAAGACCCCTAGGGAGTCCCCATGACTCTTTTTGACATATTTGAATACCCAAGTGTGTTTGCAAGGGTTCTATGACCCCTTAAGAAACACTTGAGCATTCTAATGTGTCAAAAGGTGTCCTAAGACTCCCTAAGACACACTTTAGCATTCAAATGTGTCAAAAGGGGTCATGGGGACTCCCTAGGGGTCCTAGTATGCCTTATCACATGTGAGGACCCCTAGGGAGTTCCCCATGACCCCTTTTGACATATTGGAATGCTCAAGTGTGTCTTAAGGGGTCTAAGGACCCCTTTTGACACACTTGACCATTCAAATGTGTCAAAAGGGGTCATGGGGGCTCCCTAGGGGTCCTAGTATGCCTTATCATGCGTTAGGACCCCTAGGGAGTCCCCATGACCTATTTGGACACATTTGAATGCTCAAGTGTGTCTTAATGGGTCTTAGTATCCCTTTGGACACACTTGAGCATTCAGATGTGTCAAAAGGGGTCAGTGGGACTTCCTACAGGTCCTAATACACCTTATCACATGTTAGGACCACTATGAAGTCCCCATGACCCCTTTTGAGACATTTGATTGCTCAAGTGTGTCTTAAGACCCCTTAAGACACACTTGAGCAATCAAATGTGTTAAAAGGGGTCATGGGGACTCCATAAGGCCCCTTAAGACACACTTGAGTAATCAAATGTGTCAAAAGGGGTCATGGGGACTCCGTAGGGGTCCTAACATGTGATAAGGTGTACTAGTACCCCTAGGAATTCCCCATAACCCCTTTTGGCACATTTGAAAGCTCAAGTGTGTTGGAAGGGGTCCTAAGACCCTTTAAGACACTCTTGAGCATTACAATGTGTCAATAGGGGTCCTAAGACCCCTTAAGACACATTTTAACTTTCAAATGTGTCAAAAGGGGTCATGGGGACTCCCTAGGGCTCCTAGCGCATGATAAGGTATACTAGGACCCCTAGTAGGTCCCCATAACTACTTTTGACACATTTTAAGGCATACTAGGACACCTAGGGAGTCCCCATGACTACTTTTGATATATTTGAATGCTCAAGTATGTCTGAAGGGGTCCTAATACCCCTTAAGACACACTTGAGTATTCAAATGTGTGAAAATGGGTCATGGAGACCCCTTAGGGGTCCTAGTACACCTTATCATGTGTTAGGACCCCTAGGAAGTCCCCTTGATCCCTTTTGACACATTTGAATGCACGAGTGTGTTGAAAGGGGTCTTAGGACCCCTTAAGACACACTTGAGCATTGAAATGTGTTAAAATAGGTCATGGGGACCTCCTAGTGGTCATTGTACACCTTATCACATGTTAGGAACCTTAGGGAGTCCACATGACCCCTTTTGACACATTTGAATTTTCAAGTGTGTCTTAAGGGGTCTTAGGACCCCTTTGGACACACTTGAGCATTCAAATGTGTCAAAAGGGGTCATGGGACTCCCTAGGTGTCCTAGTACACCTTATCACATGTTATGACCCCTAGGGAGTCCCCATGACCCCTTTTGAGACATTTGAATGCTCAAGTGTGTCAAAAGGGGTCCTTAGATTCTTTAAGACACACTTGAGCATTCAAGTGTGTCAAAAGGGGTCATGGGGACTCCCTAGGAGTTGTAGCATGTGATAAGTTATAGTTGGACACCTAGGGAGTCCCCATGACCCCTTTTGACACATATGAAGGCTTAAGTGTATCCAAAGAGGTCGTAAGACCCCTTAAGACACAATTGAACATTCAAATGTGTCAAGAGGGGTCAGGGGGACTCCCTAAGGGTCCTAGTACACCTTATCACATTTTAGGACCCCTAGGGAGCCTCCATGACCTCATTTGACACATTTTAATGCTCAATTGTGTCTTAAGGTGTCTTAGGACCCCTTAAGACACAATTGAGTATTCAAATGTGTCAAATGAGGTCATGGGGGCTTCCTAGGGGTTCTAGTATGCCTTATCACGTGTTAGGACCCCTAGGGAGTCCCCATGACCCCATTAGACACATTTGAATGCTCAAGTGTGTCTTAATGGTTCTTAGTACCCCCTTGGACACACTTGAGCATTCAAATATGTCAAAATGGATCATGGGGACTTCCTATGGGTCCTAGTACACCTTATCATGTGTTAGGATACCTACGGAGTCCCCATGACCCCTTTTGACACACTTGATTGCTCAAGTGTGTCTTAAGGGGTCTTAAGACCCCTTAAGACAGACCCCTTAAGACACACTTGAGCAATCAAGTGTGTCAAAAGGGGTCATGGGGACTCTGTAGGGGTCCTAACATGTGATAAGGTGTACTAGGACCCCTAGGAAGTCCCCATGACCCCTTTTGACACATTTGAAAGCTCAAATGTGTTGGAAGGGGTCCTAAGACCCTGTTTAGAGACTATTGAGCATTGTAATGTGTCAATAGGGGTCCTAAGACCCCCTAAGACACACTTTAACTTTCAAATGTGTCAAAAGGGGTCATGGGGACTCCCTAGGGGTCCTAGCGTGTGATAAGGCATACTAGGACCCCTAGTAAGTCCCCATAACACCTTTTGACACATTTGAATTCTCAAGTGTGTTCAAAGGGGTCCTAAGAGAGCTTAAGACACACTTGAGTGTTTCAATGTGTTAAAAGGTGTCCTAAGACCCCTTAAGACAAACTTGAGTGTTCAAATGTGTGAAAAGGGGTAATGGGAACTCCATAGGGGTCCTAGCACATGATAAGGAATAGTAGGACCCCTAGGGATTACCTGTGACCCCTTTTGATACATTTGAACACTCACGTATGTCCAAAGGGGTCCTAATACCCCTTAAGACACACTTGATCATTCAAATGTGTGAAAAGGGTACATGGGGAGTCCCTAGCGGTCCTAGTACACCTTATCATGCGTTAGCACCCCTAGGAAGGCCCCATGATGCCTTTTGACACATTTGAATGCATAAGTGTGTCAAAAGGGGTCTTAGGACCCCTTAAGACACACTTGAGCATTGAAATGTGTCAAAATGGGTCATGGGGACCTCTTAGGGGTCCTAGTACAGCTTATCACGCGTTAGGAACCCTAGGGAGTCTACATAACCCCTTTTGACACATTTGAATTTTCAAGTGTGTTTTAAGGGGTCTTAGGACCCCTTCAGACACACTTGAGCATTCAAATGTGTCAAAAGGGGTCACGAGGACTCCCTAGGATTCCTAGTACACCTTATTACCTATTATGACCCCTAGGGAGTCCCCGTGACCCCTTTTGACACATTTGAATGCTCAAGTTTGTCAAAAGGGGTCCTAAGATTCTTTAAGACACACCTGAGCATTCAAATGTGTCAAAAGAGTTCATGGCAACACCCTAGGGGTCATAGCACATGATAAGGCATAGTAGGACACCTAGGGAGTCCCCATGACCCCTACAAAGTCCCCATGACCCATTTTGACACATTTGAAGGCTTAAGTGTATCCGAAGGGGTCCTAAGACCCCTTAAGACACACTTGAACATTCAAATATGTCAAAAGGTGTCAGGGGGACTCCCTAAGGGTCCTAGTACTCCTTATCACATTTTAGGACCCCTAGGGAGTCCCCATGAGTGCATTTGACACATTTGAATGCTTAATTGTGTCCTAAGGGGTCGTAGGACCCCTTAAGACACAATTGAGCATTCAAATATGTTAAATGGGGTCATGGGGACTGCTTAGGGGTCCTATTATGCCTTATTACATGTTAGGACCCCTATGGAGTCCCGTGACCCCTTTTGACACATTTGACCACTCAAGTGTGTATGAAGGGTTCTAAAACTCCTTAAGACACACTTGAGCATTCAAATGTGTCAAAAGGGTTCATGCAGACTCCCTAGGGGTCCTAGTACACCCTATCATGCATTAGGGCCCCTAGGGAGTACCCATGACCCCTTTTGACACATTTTAATGCCCAAGTGTGTCCAAAGGGGTCCTAAGACCCCTTAAGACACACTTGAGCATTCAAATGTGGCAAAAGTGGTCATGGGGACTCCCTAGGGGTCTTAACATGTGATAAGGTGTACTCGGACCCCTAGGGAGTCTCGATGACCCCTTTTGACACATTTGAATGCTCAAGTGTGTTTGAAGGGGTTGTAAGACCCATTAGGACACACTTGAATATTGAAATGTGTCAAAAGGGGTCATGGACACTCCTTAGGGGTCCTAAGGTATAACAAGGTGTTCTAGAACCCCTAGCAAGTCTCCATGATGCCATTTGACACATTTGAATGCTCAAGTGTTTTCGAAGGGGTCCTAAGACCCCTTATGACACACTTGAGCATTCGAATATGTCAAAGTGGTCATGGGGATTCCCTAGGGTTCCTAGCACATGATAAGGCATAGTAGGACCCCTAGGGAGTCCCCATGACCCCTTTTGACATATTTGAATGCTCAAGTGTGTCTGAAGGGGTCCTAATACCTCTTAAGACACACTTGAGCATTTAAATGTGTCAAAAGTGGTAATGGAGACTCCCTAGGGGTCCTAGTACACCTTGTCATGCCCCGCAAGGGAACCAAGGAAGAGAACAAAGATTCTCTTAACAAAAGAAAACCTAAGTAAAAATATATGAAAAATTTTGAACTTTGAAAAGAGTTATGTAATCAAAACTTAAACTTAGATTCCTCCTAGGTTCCCTTCTTATTAAATCCATGATTCATTTAAGTTCATAATTAAACTAACAACAAGATAACTTCTCAAGAAAATTACATCATATCATTAGAAGATTCTTTATGAAATACAAAGTACTTTCATTTCAATTTTTTTTTCCTTCTTAACACCATCTATATTCCTAAGAATCTTTTATGAACATCATAACTTTTAAATCAAATAGAATTTATCTAACTCATTTGATACATTACAAATATACTACATTTTGTTTTTCAAAAGCTTCACTTAAACAACAATAATGAAAACATACTACATAACTTGGAATTTTTCAAAATCTTTCTTTCTTTCCCAACATACATCTTAAACATAAAGTTCACATTTCCCTTTTCCCTTCTTCCTAGGTCTACCCATTCGAATTACATCATTTTGAAATACATTACTGATTACATTGCATTCAACTCCTCATAAGAGGTAACAAGATTTTGAATCATGAAATATAATCACAAGGCCTTCATTCTTCAAAACTGGTACATAAGCAAGCATGAATCTTCAAGCACTGTATCTGCAAAAGATACCTCGATAAAAATGTTTACCACCCAACCACGTGGATACCTATAAGGCCCACTCCCCTATGCTAGGAGATAAACACCAAGGTCCACAAAGAAGGAATAGCTAGGCCAAACCTAGGGTTGGGTAATCTTTCCCAAAATAGCACATGAAAAGAGATTCAAAGTATAGATCTTTCCCAAAAGGTTCTAAGGCTTGGTAGAAAATCTAACCAAAAACCTAAGTGAGTGTCATCACATAGCCCTCACCCCTTGGGTTGTCCTGGTACTAGCCACTCTGGGCCCCGGCCCCCAAGTAGGCACATGCGGGATTGAATGCCTTTCGTACTGACAAGCATCATTCGATCGTACCTACGCATAGGTACCTTCTCCCACTCCCATCCATAGCCTTTACTAGTGCTAATGGCATGGGTGAGGCATATTTAATCTTTTTAATATTTTAACCCATTCCCATAAGTTTAATTAGGTTTTCACTTGTTAAATAACTCTTCAGTCGGTTATCTTGGTTCTAGCCACTTAGGGCCCCGACCCTGCACTGAGAGCCACTCACTAGGTGTCGTTAGGTTTTCTACCCTCAAACCACATATTGAAATCACATCATGCACATACTAAAATCATATTATAAACACATTTGAGAACTACTACAAAGAATTGAAAATAATAGGATAGTTATGTATGTTTAGAGAAATTAGGTACGTTTAAGAATGTTTAAAATGTCTTGATCCTCTTAGAAGACTCTAAACCCTAAACTACTCCTTACAAACATTCTATCTCAATAAAGGCATCTAAATGTACTAAAAATAATCTCCACTAAACAAGGAATGAACAATCTTCAGGTTTATACAAAATTTCTTTCTAAACCTAAAACCTGGCTAATCCTGAAAATTGACTAAGTCTAATTTAATTAAAAATCTAAAATTTAAAAGTTACAACTTAACTCCTAGGAACCTGAAACCTATTCCAATGGATTCAAAGGGTACCTAATCCCTTTATACAAGTATAACTTAAAGTATAAGAAATTAAAATAACGTAAACTTATACTTTAATGTTATACTTGGATAAAGTGAAACTATAATTATTGTGCTAGTTGGTCTAAAAATTTTACTTCGGTTTTAATATTAAAATTCTTCCACCCTAACCTTGATATACATGCAGCAACTAAACACGCGTAAACAACATAGGCAGACCATATTATTCAGCCAAACGACAGAGATATTCATTCTTGATAAACTTCTACATCAGCCTGGCTGGCCTCACGGAATGTTTTCTTGTTTATATTGAAATGACAGTGTATTATAAATGGCTGGCTTTCTATAAATGACAGAGATGGCTGGAGAAATAATATATATCCTAAACTTTAATGGCCTATTTGCATAAATGTTTTGCAAATTGTAATTTGTACAAACAGAAACAGAAAACAATCCCACAGCATGAACATTGAATGGCTGGCATTGCACATTAATATATATATGTATATGACCAGCAATAATATATATAACCAGCAATGATGCAATGTTGTATCAATATTCTGTAATAATACATTATTATAGAATACCTTAATATGTTATTACATGGTATATTAGTGTATTAACATTCCGTAAAAGTAATACACAATATAATAATAATACATTAATGCACACACAGACATTCTACAATAATGTTACACAAAATAATAAATTTAATGCACGCACAAACACTTTGCAATAATATTACACAAAATAATAATATTAATGCACACACAAACATTCTGCAATACTATTACACAAGATAATAATACTACAATAATGCATATATATATTTTGCAACCATAGTACAATATACAGAAACTTTTCAAGAAATCTAGATTTTACATTCATTCTACAAAATAAATCTACTTCTTAGGATGGATTCCAACCTGGAGTCCTGCGAAGACCAGTTGGAGAAGAAGGAAGATCAAACCCTCTCCAATGTTTCCAACACTCCTTTGAATCCCTTTGCTTGCAATCTTCCAGCCTCTACCTGTAACAATCCAAATGCCAAACTCACAGGATAAATTTTCTACAATAATAATAATAATCCTCTTCTCCCAATCAACTCTTCTCCCAACTCCTTTTACACAGGAAATCTTTCCTATAAATAGGATGGAGGAGGTGGTTGCACAGGTAATCCAACCGGTGCAACCATCTCAACTATCCATCCGTTAAAGAGATGGTTTTGAAAACTCATTCCCGAAAATGGATAAATAAACTATAATCTAAGTCCCTAAATTTAAGGATATTAAAATAAATATTATAATCTTAAAAAAATTTATTAAATTATTTAACTATGGTAATAGGATAATCCTATTTACCATACCGCTAATTGATCTAATTATTTATTAATATAATAAATAATTACATGGTAATAATTATATATAAATATATGTATGCATATGCATATGTGTGCACCCATATGCCTATGTGTACATATATTATTATTATTATAAATATTATTACAAGCATAATATTATTATTATAAAACATATTATTATTTTTATTGCTATAGACTCTTTGTCATTATTAGTATTATAAAATAATACCATAAATAAGGTACATTATTATTAATGTTAACATTAGAATAACATTATTATAAACTATATTGTTTATTCATACCTTAATCCCCATTCTAAAATATATATGTATATATTAAGTAGCCACTAACATAGGTTAGAATTTTACCACTATTATTTAAAACCCCCTTTTTTTTAATTAATATTTCCTTAGACATTAAAATACCATAAAATTAATCCTTATCATGGGTATTAAAATCACATGATTTAATTGCACTCAAAATCGCTCGTAATGAGATATGCTACTAAATCATACCCTCAAATGAACAATAATCTACATCCATGATCTACTAACAGAATTGAACATATCACGAAGGCAAGAACTAGCTACAAGATCCACAATTCCATCAACTACAAAACCACATAAGACATTCACACAAGGGACTGACTCGACACTTCCCACCTAAGGATAAAAGGATCAAAGGTGAAGTTTCTTCCTGTGGACCTAGTGATACCTCCATAACAACAACAATGATCGAGGATTTTGAGGGATCGCTCAGACCTGTGAAGCTAGGTGGAGACAACACCCGGTACCTGCAATCCTGCATCACCAAGAAGAGATACATATATATACATATGGAGATACAAATCAGATATATGCAAGTAGATGACCAGGATCGATATATCGTGTGGACCTCAACTAAGCTAGTAACTATGACTTTGTCTTGGACTCATGAAAAACACATCAGACACATCCACGAAACATAAAACATCATGATAGTGGTTAGATTCAAATAATTGGGTTAGATCCATATAAAAATAGATAATTTTCTAATCTCATAAATGATGGAATATGGATGAAGTGACTGAGAGGGGGGGTGAATCAGTCAACCATAAAAACACTTCACAATTAATTCTTTCAAGATCCCTTAGGATATCTTAAAAATGTTATCTGTTTTAGCACTCAGTAAATAGATTGCAGTAACTTTGAAGATGCAAAAAGTATTAGCAAAATTATCTTTTAGATATTCATCAGCACTAGTTTATGATTAAGATAGCAATTAAGAACACAAGAGACACAAGATTTAACATGGAAACCCAATATGGGAAAAACCACCAATGTTTCTAGATACTGATTTTTCACTTTTCTGAAGTGATGCCCGGTTAGAAGCCAACCCGGTAAAAGGTTACAAAACACACTGTTAGGTGTGACCTTGTTAGAGGATTTAATCACCCTGCTAGGAGTGGCCTGGTAAGAGCTCTTGAAAACAATTCAATGGAATTGTCACCTTGTTAGAGGATTTACAATATGGTTGTTAAACCAACTCGGTTAAGAGATTTAGAATTCACTGTTACAATGATAAGAAGGTAACAATGAAAATGACCTATATAATAATGCAACTGCCTTGCTGATTACAGATCTCTATTCTGCATAAGTGTGATCCTTCCTAATCAAATAAATCTTTGCTGCACCTTAAGGATATCTGAACATCCTTCACAAATTTGCACACACCTTTCCTGTCTTTCTTCTGTAAATCTTCTGCTGTATCTCCTTTTTATTTTTCACATTTGACCTTTTAATTATATGATTTTAGATTTGTCAAATCGACATTATTTAGTATAACAGTCAGCTGAATTAAGCAAACTCTATTTGCAAAAATCCTTCAAGGGCCGACAGTGCTCGGTGACCATAACTTTCTACAATCTTTCAGAGACCGAGGGAACTCGGTAAACACCGACAATCCTTTACCTTCGATAACCGACTGAACTCGGTAAACACTGAATTTCCTTTGATGACCGACTGAACTCGGTAAACACTGAATTTTCTTTGACGACCGACTGAACTCGGTAAACACTAAATTTTCTTTGATGACCAACTGAACTCGTTAAATGCTAAATTTCCTTTGATAACCAAGTGAACTCAGTAAACACTGATTTTCTTTGATAACCGACTAGACTCGGTAGTCACTGATCTTCCTGTCTGGCGGACCGACTGAGCTCGATAGGAACTGATTGCTGCGGACTATGACATTGTGTGACATCAAAGACAATACATAATTTGAGTAGCAATTTCCTTCAGACAATTGTTTCCAACAATCTCCCTCTTTGGCATTGATGGCAACACAATATGTCATAGCATAAGAAATTTGAAAGAGTTAGCTCGGTTCAGATTCAAATCTCCCACTGTCAGAAAACTTCCTTTATCCTGAAAAATCTTCCTTCTGACTATTGAAAATTTCTTGAAGTAATAGCAAAGACATAGCTCATAGCAAACACTCCCTCTTTGACAACACATGCCAAAGAAAATTCACATATTACCAGTGTAAATTAATGTACCTTAAGTACTGATTCATATGCAATGATTCCTTGAATATGCTGCATCAACTGGTTGATTTTCAATCATGTTCTGGTTGATGCATCACTAAAACTGTATTTAGTGAGCCTCAGATAGGGGAATGACCCCTAACTTACCTCTTAGATACACAAATGCATCCTTAGGTAATGGTTTGGTAAAAATGTCTGTAATCTGTTCTTTTGTATGAATATATTCTAATCTGATTTCCTTGTCCTGCACTAGTTCTCTGACAAAGTGGTATTTAATAGCAATGTGCTTGGTTTTGGAATGCATCACTGGATTCTTTGAAATGTTTATTGCACTGGTATTGTCACAAAATATAACAACTGGTTCTTTGATTTCAACCTTCATACCTTCTAATAACTGTTTAAACCAAACAATATTTGAACAGTTTACTGCAGCAGCAACATATTCTGCTTCAGCTGTGGATTGAGATGTGCAATTTTGCTTTTTACTAGTCCAGGATACCAGTCTTTTTCCAAGAAAAAATGCTCCACCACTTGTGCTTTTTCTGTCATCAATGTTCCCTGCCCAATCAGCATCAGTAGACACTTTTAAGTCTAGATTGCCTCCAAATTTATACCACAAACCATATTCTTCAGTTCCTCTTAAGTATCTTAAGATTCTTTTGATTGCCATCATATGATTTTCCTTAGGTTTTGCTGAGAATCTAGCTACTATACCGACTGCTAAGGCAATATCAGGTCTTGTATGTACTACATACTACAATTTTCCAATCATAGATCGGTATAGGGTCTGATCAACTTCTTTTGAATCATCATTTTTGGTAAGTTTTAGTCTAGTACACATGGGTGTACCAACTGGTTTTGAATCTTCCATACCAAACTTCTTAAGTATTTCCTTAATGTATTTAGATTGAGTAATGTATATACCATTCTTGCTTTGCTGAATTTGAAGACCAACAAAGAATTTTATTAAACCAAACATAGACATTTCAAATTATTTGTTCATTTGCTCTGAAAATTCTTTGCACTGATCCTCATTCCCTGTAAATATAGTATCATCTACAAATATTTCTGCCAATACAATTTTGTCATTCGGTCCTTCTTTAATATACAGATTGCTGTTATCATTGGCTCTTTTGAAATTAATCTGAATCAAATAGTTATGGAGTCTTTCATACCATGCTCTAGGAGCTTGTTTCAAACCATACAATGCTTTGTGTAACCTGCAGACCATGTCCTTTTTATCTGGATCAACAAAACCTTCAGGTTGTTCAATGTAGACTTCTTCATCAAGAATTCCATTGAGAAATGCAGATTTTATATCCATCTGATATACCTTAAATCCTTTGTGTGTTGCATAAGCAAGTAGAGTTCTTACACCTTCCAATCTGGCAATAGGAGCAAAAGTTTCTCCATAATCTATACCTTCTTCTTGAGAATAACCTTTACATACCAGTCGAGCTTTGTTTTTAGATACTTGACCATCTTCATTCAGCTTATTCCTGAATACCTATTTTGTTCCAATTACATTCTTATCTTTAGGTCTAGGTACAAGAGTCCATGTTTTGTTCTTTTTTATTTGTTCTAATTCTTCATTCATTGCTTCAATCCAACTTTCATTTTCCAATGCATCTTTGATATTTCTAGGTTCAAAGTCAGTAAGCAGACATGTACCTTTTAGCTTGCTTCTTGTCATAGTACCATCTGATTTGTTTCCAATAATTTGATCTGGTGTATGATGTCTTCTGACATATTTGGTTAATATAGGTTCCTTGATTTTTGAATGATTCATGCTGTTGTCTTCTAGGATCTCTTCTTCAGGTTGCTTGGGCTCGGTAGATATTTGCTCGGTAACTTCAGGCTGAGACTTGGTCTGAATTTCTTCTTGTGACTTAGTTTGAACTTCTTCCTGTGACTTGGTTTGTGACTCGGTAACTATGCTCGGCTCGGTAGATATAGTTTCCTTATTGATAGTTGTGTCTGCCAATGTTTCAGGTTCAATGTAAACGAATCTTCTGTAGTTCTCAGGTTCCCTTTTGCTTTCTTCTTCAGTCTTCTCTGCAAACTCATCAAATTTTACATGTATACTTTCTATGACTTTGTGAGTAGATAAGTTCAGACATTTGTATGCCTTGCTTTTGCTAGAATATCCTACGAATATTCCTTCATCACTTTTCACATCAAATTTATTTCTTCTGGATTCTTTTAAGATATAACACTTGCTACCAAATATTTTCATGTAACTTACATTGGGTTTATAGCCATACCATAATTCATAAGGAGTTTTGAATGTGTCTTTCTTCAATTGTACTTGGTTCAAGGTATGAACTGCAGTGCTGATAGCTTCCTTCCAGTACTTTATAGCGATGTTCTTTTCTATCATTAGAGTCCTTGCACAATCCATAATAGATCTGTTTCTTCTTTCTGCTATTCCATTCTGCTCAGGAGTTCTAGGAGTTGATACCTATCTTTTGATTCCTCTTTCAATGCAAAAGTTGTTAAAATCATGGGAGATGAATTCACCACCTCTGTCTGATCTTAAGCATTTCAATCTTTTCCCTATTTCCGTTTCCACTCTTGCTAAGTACCATTTGAACTTTTCAAATGCTTCTAATTTTTCTCTTAAATACATAACAGTCATCATTCTAGAATAATCATCAACGAAAAGAATAAAGAATTTATCTCCAGTATAGCTTTGTATTCCAATAGGTCCACATAAATTAGTATGCACAATTTCCAAAATTTCTTTAGACTGATAGTTCGTACTCTTGAAACTAGTTTTACTCATTTTGCCAATCTGACAATTCTTACGTAGACCAGTATCAGGTTTCTTCAAAGTAGGAATGCCTCTAACCTTCTTGAATTTTCTTATTTTTATCATGTTATCAAAATTCACATGACATAACCTTTTGTGCCATAGCCAACTTTCTTCAATTTGAGCAATAAAGCATGAATATTCACTGAGATCAAGATAAAATAAGTTACCTTTTGTTTGTTTGCCTGATCCAATGAGTTTTCCTTTTTCATCCAGCAGTCTTGCTTGACCATTCATGAATTCAACCTTGAAACCAGTGTTGATTAGCTATGCTACACTTAGAAGATTATGTTTTAGTCCTTCAACCCAATAAGCATTATCACATATGAGTTCTTTGGTTAATGAGATTCTTCCTTTTCCTTTTATACAACAAGGTTCATTGTTTCCAAATCTTACATTACCACTATCACAGTCTTCTAGATATTCAAATTTTGTCTTGTCACCAGTCATGTGGTGTGAACATCCACTATCTGTTATCCATATATCATCTTTGCTTATATGAGAAATAAGTGCCATCTTATCTTCATCATCATCAGATTCATCTTTTATAGCAATAAAGACAATTTCTTCTTCACTATCATCAGAATCTTTAGCCATAAAACATGTTTTCTTACCTTTATCCTTGAATGATTTGAAATTCTTTTTGCCATAGTACTTGTGATTTCTCTTCTCTTCCTTGACTTGCTTGTTTGGGCACCTAGCTGCAATATGTCCAATTTATTCACATGAAAAATAGATTAAAGGAGTTTTACCTTTATATTTACCTTTCCCTCTAGAGTACTTCTTTGCAAGTAATGCTTCTACAATTTCAAGATCACTATCAGAACTTTCTTCTGATACTTCTTCACTTTTTGACTGAACTTCTTTAATTTTCTTGTTCTTCTTTAGTGAAACCTTGGCCTCAAATGCTGATTCAATATTTTTGGAACTAGGAACATAGTTGTCATAGTTGTCTAATTCAAAGGCTGTCAATCTTCCAACTAAAGCATCAAAAGTTATATTGTGGTTTGTTTCACATCTTCTTTCTTGAATAGCTGATACTCTTATTGCATAGATAGGGAGTAATGTTCTGAGTACCTTACTTATAATAGTTTCATCTAAGATTGTTCCTCCAGAAGCTCTAATTGCACTTACACTTACTTTGATTATTTCAACATATTTTGCAATGTTTTCATCTTCCTTCATATTCATCTTGTCAAACTATCCTCTTAGGCTTTCTGCTTTGGCTCTTTTCACATTTGCATCACCACCATATATTTTCTTCAGTGCCATCCACATTTCATATGTAGTAGTGCATTCTTTAATATCATCAAATTATTCATAGCTGAGAGCAGATGCAATGTCTATCATCATGGTGTTATGAGTCTTTTTATCTGCAATGTCTTCAATAGTTAATGCACCATTAGGAATTGTGTATTCTTCATCAATGTATTTGCATCCTGAATCACCAATGGAAGCCAGATGAAGTTGCATGAGACCTTGCCATGCTGAAAAGTTATCTCTGTTGAGCTTTGGAATTTCCCTCTTGTAAGACATCCTGATCTTTAGCTTAGGTCCTTGAAACCCTCCCTGCAAGCACCAAAAGCTCTGATACCAATTGATGGAATATGATTGAAGTGACTAAGAGGGGGGGTGACTCAGTCAACCATAAAAACACTTCACAATTAATTCTTTCGAGATCCCTTAGGATATCTTAAAAATGTTATCTGTTTTAGCACTCGGTAAATAGATTGCAGTAACTTTGAAGATGCAGAAAGTATTAGCAAAATTATCTTTTAGATATTCATCAGCACTAGTGTATGATTAAGATAGCAATTAAGAACACAAGAGACACAAGATTTAACATGGAAACCCAATATGGGAAAAACTACCAATGTATCTAGATACTGATTTTTCACTTTTCTGAAGTGATGCCCGGTTAGAAGCCAATCCGGTAAAAGGTTACAAAATACACTGTTAGGTGTGACCTTGTTAGAGGATTTAATCACCCTGCTAGGAGTGGCCTGGTAAGAGGTCTTGAAAACAATTCAATGGAATTGTCACCTTGTTAGAGGATTTACAATATGGTTGTTAAACCAACTCGGTTAAGAGATTTAGAATTCACTGTTACAATGATAAGAAGGTAACAATGAAAATGACCTATATAATAATGCAACTATCTTGCTGATTACAGATCTCTATTCTACATAAGTGTGATCCTTCCTGATTGAATAAATCCTTGCTGCACCTTAAGGATATCTGAACATCCTTCACAAATTCGCACACACCTTTCCTGTCTTTCTTCTATAAATCTTCTGCTGTATCTCCTTTTTATTTTTCACATTTGACCTTTTAATTATATGATTTTAGATTTGTCAAATTGACATTATTTAGTATAACAGTTGGCTGAATTAAGCAAACTCTATTTGCAAAAATCCTTCAAGGGCCGATAGTGCTTGGTGACCATAACTTTCTACAATCTTTCAGAGACCGAGGGAACTCAGTAAACACCGACAATCCTTTACCTTCGATAACCGACTGAACTCGGTAAACACTAAATTTCCTTTGACGACCGACTGAACTCGGTAAACACTGAATTTTCTTTGACGACCGACTGAACTCGGTAAACACTAAATTTTCTTTGACGACCGACTGAACTCGGTAAATGCTAAATTTCCTTTGATAACCGAGTGAACTCGGTAAACACTGATTTTCTTTGATAACCGACTGGACTCGATAGTCACTGATCTTCCTGTCTGGTGGACCGACTAAGCTCGGTAGGAACTGATTGCTGCAGACTATGACATTGTGTGACATCAAAGACAATACATAATTTGAGTAGCAATTTCCTTCAGACAATTGTTTCCAACAATAAACATGTAATTACTAACCATAAATGAGCATATTCATCATGTCATCATCCACAAAACATAAATGTAAATGTATAGTCTTGACCATAATAATAATAAAATGTCCAAATCAGAAAAGTCTAAGTATCACCATAGGAGAGGTATTACACACCTTATCATGCGTTAGGACCGCTAGGGAGTCCCCATGACCCCTTTTGATGCATTTGAATGCTCAAGTGTGTCTAAAGGGGTCCCAAGACCCCTTAAGACAAACTTGAGCATTCAAATGTGTCAAAAGGGGTGATGGGAACTCCCTAGGGGTCCTAACACTTGATAAGGTGTACTATGACCCATAAGGAGTTCCCCTGACCCCTTTTGACACATTTGAATGATCAAGTGTGTCCGAAGGGTTCTTAAGACCCCTTAAGACACACTTGAGCATTTAAATGTGTGAAAAGGGGTCATGGGGACTCCCTAGCAGTCCTGACACATGATAAGGTGTACTAAGACCACTAGGGAGTGCCCATGACCTCTTTTGTGACATTTGAATGCTGAAGTGTGTCAAATGGGGTGCTAAGACCCCTTAAGACACACTTGAGCATTCCAATGTGTTAAAAGAGGTCATTGTGACTTCCTAGGGGACCTAACACATGATAAGGCATACTAGGACCCCTAGGGAGTCACCATGAACCCTTTGACACATTTGAATGCTTAAGTGTGTCTGAATGGTTCCTAAGACCCCTTAAGACACACTTGAGTGTTCCAATGTTTCAAAAGGGGTCATGGGGACTTCCTAGGGGTCCTGACACATTATAAGTTATACTAGGACTCCGAGGGAGTCCCTATGACCCCTTTTGACACATTTGAACACTCAAGTGTGTTTGAAGGGGTGCTAAGACCCCTTAAGACACACTTGAGCATTTGAATGTGTCAAAATGGGTCATGGGGACTTCCTAGGGGTCCTAACATGTGATAAGGTGTAGTACAACCCCTAAGGAGTCCCCATGACCCCTTTTGATAGATTCTAATGCTCAAGTGTGTCCAAAGGGGTCCTAGGACCTCTTAAGACACACTTTAGTGTTCCAATGTGTCAAAAGGGGTCATGGGGACTTCCTAGGGGTCCTAACACATGATAAGGTGTACTAGGACCCCTAGGGAGTCACCATGACCCCTTTTGAGACATTTGGATGGTCAAGTGTGTCTAAAGGGGTCCTAAGACCCCTTAAGACACACTTGAGCATTTGAATCTGTCAAAAGGGGTCATTCCAGATTCTTTATTGCTTCTAGTGAATCCAAATTTAGTTCTTATAAAGATGAGATGTTAGTGAGTGACTTCTTGCTAATACTACTCTTCCACTAGATCCAAATTTCAATCCTTTTATGGATATATAGGCTTAATCGCAAGCCCATAGGATTGGCCAAGAGAAAATTGTGATTGTATATCAACTGATTATAAAATGTTCAGTTGAGGAGAAAATATTGCAATGATCAGGAAGAAAATTGACTATTGAAAATCTAGTTATGAATTCTATTAAGAATGACACTATTAAGGAATTGCATGAATCACAAACCATGAAAATAACCTTCTGCAACAAAGAACATTCAAGCTATAAAATTTATTAATTCTAAATTTAAATGTCTTATCAGCATTCATGGAAGAGATTTCATTAGCATCCATGGAAGAAATTTCATTAACGTTAGACAAAATCATCTAAAAAAATTCATTAACTTTAGGAGAAATCATTTAAGACGGACAAAAACAAAATCATATTACTTAGAAATGGTAGAGAAAGAAAATGAGATAAACCAAAATTTTCAAATTATTGCAATTGGCAGCTTTTCTCCGAGCGCAAAATGACAATACATGGAGCCAAAATTATGGTGAAAATTAAATTCTCTGAGTAAGTCATTTAGAAACATGCAAAATACTATAACACATGCTGATTTATAGAGAATTTATGATGGACTATGTTGTGCAAAAGCCCGCAATCCCTGCCATATCTCAGAGTACTGATGAGAAGCAATGGCGAAAGTCTGAGATAGAGGTGGCACTGGCATTAAAGCAGCAAGAAATTCTTCATAATATCGGGGCGGCGCCATTGAAACAACAATGCTTTCCTCATAATATCACACCACCATTGATCTCTTCTTTAAATTTATTAATGCGGTTGGTTCTATGACGCTTGCATAATTTCCAGTACAGCTGCTCATTTTACCAAACCCTTCCCTGCTCTCCATAATCTTCGACCAGTTCAAAGATCCATTTGGTTGTTCTTGTTTAACCTCTCAATGACTCTATTGAGCTATCGAATTATCAACAGGCATGGTACAATTGTTCAGTTCTATTAGTGCTTAAATCTATAGATTATCAAATACTCATATATTCCCAATGGACATAATCCAACAAAATACAAACACTAAGGTATTAAGGTTAGAAAACCTTCTTCACTTCGAGTATGAATACTCAGGCGGGTATACCTATATCAATTCACTATTTAACCGAGCTCTGAATTGTGATTTAGCTCCTCACTACTTTGTCCTTGCTTCCAAACTCAACTTAATAAGATGAGAGAACCCTGAGTATGGCCCATATTATCTTGATACACAGTATAATGATAGAAATTATGAAAGCAGCAACATGAAACAATGGTTTAAGGATATTCATCCTTCTTCTTTTTAGAGTTAAACTCAAGGAAGGTTAACCTCATTCAGTGCTTTTACAAACAATTACAAAACACATCCATGAACTTGTCATGGAATGATTTAGATTATGATTGTGCCGGTAAAGTAAAATGAAAGAATTATTTATATTTTGGATGGCGAACAAATGTAAATGGATCTAGAACTAGTGCCTTATCCACTTGGGCATCAAAGTCAAACCCTACCTCCACATATATCTATCAAAACAAAAATACTGAAGCTCAAATGACATGCCTAACATACCATCCTTTTTATTTCTACAACTATCATCAAATTCATACATGGATTATTAATTCCCAGAGACCTCCCTTAAGATTTTACTTTTTCCTTGAAAGAAACTTAAGCTTAACCCCTATATTCACCTTGTGAGTAATGTATTCAAAATGCCTTGCAATCTAAATACATAAGAAAACTAAAACACTCCATACATAAAGACACTAAAATGGTAGTAACAAAGCTCCAATATTTTTTATTAATGGTCAAAATGTGTTGATACAGTATCTTCTCATTTAAAGAAAATAAGGTTTTGTATTCAGAACCTTTCTTATAGAGTATTTTTTTCACCCTTTCTAATGAACAAAGACTTGCTACTTATACCAATCAGCTGTCTTGGAATCCTTGAAAGGATGCAACAAGCTTCAGATGGTTGTTAAAAGATCTTGCACTAAAAACAAGATTACAAACTGACAAAGTTGTTTGTAACAACAAATTAAAAATATCTATTTCCAAAAATCTTGCAGGTGGTACCTTTGTCTAAGGATATTTCAGAGCAGTTGCTAAATTTGTTGCATGAATAATGACCACCATCCAGCTAACTTACATCATCCTCTATTTGAAATCGTTCATCCTCAAATTCTGGATCAGGTTCCATGTGTATTCTATTCTTCTTCCTCCTTTTCTTGCTACAAATCTTCAAAATGGATTGTTAGGAAGAGCATCAAAATCTTTTAATAGCTCCCAAGTGTAATTCAACTTTGGCCAAGTGTCATATTCGTGCCTATGATAACTTGCTTGACATCTTTTTCCTTTTTACTTTGATCTTCAAGGGTTTGGATTACTAACACCTGCCGCTTCTTCACCTGATGCCTTTTCTTCTGAATCTTCTGACAGATATGTCAATTCCCAAGTCATGTAGGTTTCTTCACTTGGCCAATGAAAGGCAAGGACCTCATCTTTCTCTGGGGACAACTTGTCCCACTCAGCAACCAACTGGTGAACCTCTATTCTTACATTTGCAAAGTATATCCTAGCATCCTGAAGGAGTTCAATAAATTGTATGAATGGGGTATTATCATCTGTACATAAAATGGAATCTACTTTAGACAGTACTTGTCTATGTATTTGCTCCATCCATTGATCTTTATCTTTGATTACCCCATCTGCCTTAATAAGACCAGGAAAAATTTGGAAATCATCCTGGAAATATCTTGCCCTTAGGATTTTTGACCTTCTTCTTATACTCTCCCTATTTACCTCAAAGTCAAAAAGATCCTTGACAAACCTGTAAGTATTTGCTAGCTCAATATTTACAACACATTTATCCTTATTTTGATCAAACCATGACCTCAGACTATCTTTTCTTCCAGACCACCTTTCCAAAATTTTGTCCACAGTAGCCACCTCTTTCTGAAAAATTGCTAAGACATCTGCCAATTGTTTTGCAGATTTGTATATTTCTTTAGGCCTCACCTTTGCAACAAAATGTGACACAACATATTTTATCTTCTCACCTAACCTATCCTTTACTTTTTGATCAATATCCTCCTCATCTATGGAAGGAGGAAGAGGGGAAGGGGGATGTTCAATAATAGGGCTTGATGAGGAAGGCCCAGCAGGGGAGGAAGCTATCTGAATTTTCTCTGATAATTGTATTGGGCCATGTTCTCCCAATTTCTTTCTTAAGTCTGCAATCAGAATATCTCTCTCAAGAATCCCCTGTTTCATCTCACCATAAACCTTCAACACTGTTTCCAGTTTTGCAGTGAGCTCTTCCTTCTCTTTAGCTTCCTTTTCTGCCACTTTTTCTATTAATTATGCCATGGCCATTACCATACCTGATGCTTCCACCAAAGAAGTATCAGTAACTCTTCTTACAATTAGACTCCCTAAGAGGTCATCTTTGATAATTTGTTTTCCCTTGTTACTTTCATTCTTTCTTAAAGACCACATTACCAATGCTCAATGATTATCATTGAAAGTGACTCCTTTAACAGCCTATTCTACTTCCTCTAGAGTTCTATGGAGAGGAGTGGTCTATTTTTTGACTGCATCAAACAATACTGCATCAGCTATATCCCATTCTGGGAGGATTAGTACTCCTGACACCTTTACCATATCTCTTCCCTGTTCTGAAGTGATTTGTTCAAATTTTGCAGTCATCTCTATTTTCACTTCTTCCTCTATGACTTGTAAATGCTTCTCCAAATTCTCTTCATGTCTCTTCTCACAGATTTCTTAAAATTTTTTGATGTTTAATTTCCAAAGAAATTGCATAAAGGCCTTAGTTTTAACAAAAGTATCATCAACCAAAAACTCTTCACAAGGTTGCTTGATTACATGGTCCAATTCTGTACTTGCCAATTCCCCTACTGTTAAATCCAACTTGGGTTATTTTGGTAACTCTGGCACTCCCTCATTTACTTCTTTATAAGTCATAAAGATTTGACCTAGAGCATCTACTTGCTGTACTTGTTCTGCAATCTCTTGGTCATCAAAAATTCTTAGAGGAGACTGTGATGGGGAGTACTCCTTTTCAACATGAGCAGGTCTTTCTTCCAATCTTTTCATTTTTGATGGGGGTGGAGAATCAATTATATCGTCAGAGGTTTGAGGATGAGGAGGATCGGGGATCTCCACAATATCCTTTTGTTTTCCAACCTATTGTGAGGTTGATGGGATATCCCTTTTATCTATTTGCTTTTGCTAGTTTTGTTCTGGTATCACCACATTGTAACCAATCTTCTTTTGCACCATATACCTCCTCGGGGGTAACCTTTTTGCAAACACAGGCTTGCTCAACAATTATCTAGCCTTTTCTGGATCATCCTTCATAACCTTTTCCTTCTTCTCATTTAGGGTCTAAAAAATATCCTGAAAACAATTCATAAGAGTATCTATTTTCTTCCCCATTGGAGTTATGCTTTTTAGGGGATCCCATCCCGAATCAAATTGCTGGATAAAATCTAGTGTCTTCCTGTATACCAACCATTTTTCTTTCATAACCTCTTGTTCTTGCATCTTTGCTACATTCCTGACAATATCTTCAAGGAAATTAAAAATATGGTTAATCATGGCACACTTGGCTCTCTTTTTAAACATTTCATTATAGAAACCTTCGGGATCTGCTATTCTGGGAATTGCAGTAGCCATTTGGTATGGACCCAGAATTTTATCCATGTAAACCCATCCACCCTTGGTAATTATGAATTGATGGGAAATGGTAACATTTGGGAATAAAGTTCCCTTGCCTTTCCCAGTGAGGGCACACTCTTCAATATCTCCTAATTGCCTCAAGAACTCTGCAATTCCAATCCTAAGGGGTACCTGATAGGGAAATATAAAAGGGGTCCCCCTAAAACCATACAACCTGATGATAGTTGATACATTGTAGAAAATAACTTCTCCCCAATTGTGTAGGATATTCAGATTCTTAGCAAACTGGTTTGGCCTAATAAGCTGTGCCAATACTATTGGGATCCTTGGGTTGTCTAAGACAAACAACTTCCTAAGTCTAGCTACAAAATGTTTATCAAAATTAATGAAACTATGATCCTTCTTATCCCAGGTCATTGTGAGGCTCCATAGTTGGACTGGCATATCTTGACCATCCTTCTTTCTCACTAATTCCATTTCTTGTTCAAAATAACTTGCTCCTTTAAACAGAAACATGTACATTATGAAAGAGTACCAGCAAAAGGGCCTGTCACCTTCATTCTTTTGAATCTTCACTAATCCATTATGGATTAATTCAGCAATAAAAGGAGCAAAGTCAAAAGTAATAGATACGTGTGCATGTAAAATTTGGATCATCATGCACATCAAGTGTATTGGCATCCTTTCACTAACATCTTCTCCAAAAAACTGACATAATGACCAATATGCACCCTTAGCTCTGAGATCAAAATATTCTATTTTAAAAGGCTCCTGAGTGTTCTATCCCACAATAACCATTTTTCCAATTTTGGTGCAGAAATCCTTCAACAACTTGCCTCTAAAATAGTTCCTTTGTGCATTACACACTTACCTTAGTTCTTCAAAATCAATGCTCTCCAAACTGTCTGAGGGTTCACTTAACCTGAACACCTTCTTGATTTCTTCAGTAGAAACTTTAATCAATAATACTCCCTTTGCATCCCTAACTTCTTTAGTGATTGGATCATAACTCTTTGCAACCTGGGTCATCAAATCTACATCTAAAAAGACACCGGGCATGACAAGTTTTCCTAGGTCAGACTTCCATATATTGCTTGCAGGGTGACAGGCATTTCTCTGACTAAAACCTACTTTGAATAATTCCAATCCTGTGATATCAGAGTCACCTCTTGCATTGATTGTACCAATTTTGGCCTCTCTAATCAAACTTGCTATGTCATATAAACCCCCCCCTATTTTTACACTAGGATGTTTGGGAATCAAACTCTTCATTTTCACAGGGGTAGTGGAAGAGCCAGGAAGTAATTGCAATAAATCCTCGTGCAAACCTCTTTCACTATACTCAATTTTACCTGACAATTCTTTCCTTGGTGCCATTTTAAGGTTTATCTTTAAAAGAAATCTTTGCAAGATAGACAAAATACAGAACTGTGATTCTTTTAGTAAGGAAGCAATTCGCACAAGTATTTCACCAACCTTTTTTCTTGGAAACCACCGGGGAATAGCAGCTAGTCCTCGTAATTCTTCACACCTGAGTCTCTACAAATTTTTGATCTCTTTGTGCTTCTGAGAGTGCACAAAATTTTGATATATGAGCCATTAAAGAAATCATGTCAACAATTAATTTAGCATGATTGAAACAATTACTCCTCCGAAAGAGTGAACTATCACTTCTCAACTAAAAACTTCAAATTTGCATCACTTTATCTCCAATTTAAATTAGAACCATCGATCCTCATTAGTAGATGATCTAATGGCCTGTCGCATGATCGCAAAGCATGAAAATCACTCATGTGAACATGCGACTAACCATCATGTTACCTCTATATTTTTGGTGGTCTCTTGTAACTTCCACCGTTAAGACAAAATGTTATTTGCATGATTGCATAGCTTAAAAGAAGCTTATGCGAACATGCAAAAACCTGTTAGCACTTATCACCTTCATTGTCTTCCTTCAAATCACCGGTCCCACCTCACCTTTTTCAATAAAGAAAATCCATGCTTGCAACACCTGGAAAATTGTTAGGTACTTTCTTTCTTTCCGAGCATTGGTGTCTACTAATACTAGCCAATGAGAAAACATTATTCATGCACATCTGTCAAAAGTTCCACCTGAGAATCACGCTTGGTTTAATGCAAGATCAATGGCTTGTCACATGATCGCATAGGCTTCTAAGATCCCATGCGATTATATGATAATCATTCGATCTTCCCCTTATTGCTTTTCAAACTTTGGAGATTCCTCTGCCATCGGCCCCACTATCCTTTACAAATAAAAGGCCGCCACTTGTGAAATACTTATCAGTGGTCCCACCTTATTTCTGCATCAAGCTTCATTATAAAATCAATGGTTATTTTTCATGTTCACATGGCTTGGAAATATTCCATGTGAACACGCGACCACTATTATATCTTCTTTAAAGATTCACAGTTGAATGAAACTCAAAACATTAGAATACAAGGTAATTAGGACATAGGATATGTTATTTATATCACCGGGGTCCTAGACTTAGGAAAAGATATAACCCCCACATGAAAAATAAATGCATGTGCTCTTTAATGAACTTAAGTGACTTAAAAAGTAACGCTCAAAAAGAAATGAGGAGAATGACTTAGGGTTTATTTGAAAATGGCAAACATTTTAGGGTTTTTGACATGAATTCAAAATTCTTCAAAGACAAGACCTAGGGTAAGGATTTTTGAAGTGGGCTATGACAATTTTTTGAAGAAATGCTGACACCTATACCTAGGAAAACTTGACAGACCAGAGGACTAAACCAACGTTTGGACAAAAACCTTAGAAAATTAAGAATATACCCAACAGTGGCTCTATCTAAGGATGCTTGATTGAAAAATCATAGCAAGAACTTACGAATCTCTGGTAGGTAGACCACAAAACCTTAACCTAAAACAAGAAACAAACACACAATAGAAACAAACACACCTATACATATATACAAACCTACTGTGCATAGAAAAGAATTAGCTAAAGAAAAATTTTAGGAATTGTCCATGCACTGGCAATTCCTGCTTTTCACCATCTAAATTTTTTAGAAAGTATGAATCCATACCATGGGTTTGATGAACAATATAAAGTCCCATCCACAAAGACTCAAATTTTTTGTGTTTCCCTTTATCTTCAGCCCTAACATTCCATTGAAGAACCATATCACCAGGCTGGAATTTTCTCATAGTTGCTCTCTTATCAAAAAGATACTTCATTTTTTGCTGCAATTTCACATTTTCTCTTTGTCCTTCTTGTTAGCTCATTTTCATGTAGAATCACCAATATAGTTTTCAAACCTGACTCTCAGGTTCTCAACTTCAGATTCTTACAGGGAAAATGCTAATTGATAAGGACCAAGTCCTTCTTCTACTTCGGGCTCCATAGACCCAGGTAGGTATACCTATCTTCAGAATCATTGCTTCAGAATGATATTAATGAAAGTAAACACTCATTGCAAAAAAATGGCAAGTGTGACAAGGATAAACTCCTTCTTTTTGAGCTTTGAACTCGGGCAGGTTAACCCATGTCAGATCTACTTCTTGAAAGGATCACAACACTAGTTTATATCCTTGATGCAAACTTTATCTTCTCAGTCATTCAAACATACACGAAAGTAAATTATTATTTAATTTTTGTTGATGGTGAGATCTCTGCAAATTGAGGATAGACCAGTGCCTTATCTTTGGGTATAGAGTCAAATAGTGAAACATATACTTACAGAAATCTTCTAAGTGAAACACAACCAAATCCCAGATGAAATGCCTTACAATTCATCCTCTCTTAAACACATTTGATCATCAAATTCTTGCCAAATTCCTAAGCTCTCAGAAATTAACCTAAAGACATTACCCTTTCCTTGAAAGGAGCTAGAGATTAAAATCATAGATACCTTGTAAATGGTATATCAAAACTACCTTATAGATTCAATACACAAAAGCCACATAATTCAAACAAGAAGACAATTGAAATCATGCAAGGGAATTCTATTGTATTCTAATAAAATTTCACTGTATCAATACATTTCAAAATTTGATAAAATATTCTAAGATTTCAAGAATGGAGCCAAGCCTCTACAGTATATTTTTCAACCTCTTTTGAAATGAACCAAGACTTACTACTTATAACATAGCCATCTTGGAATCCTCGAAAGGATACAACAAGCTTGGGATGGCTAGAAAAGATCCTATACTAGAGACAAGATTACAAATTGACAAACAGATTGTAACAACACATTACAAAGATCTTTTCTCACCAATTCTGCAGGTGGCATCTTTGTCTAAAGATATTTTGGAGCAGTTGCTGAATTCACTGCATGAATGATGACCGTCATCCGGCTAATTTACATCATCCTTTGCTTGAAACTTTCTCTCCCTCAATTTCTAGATCAGATGCCATCTGCAACTCTATTCCTCCTCCTCCTCTATAAGTTGGACAACTGGCCTCTTTTTCTTCTTTATTGTTAGCTTCTCCCAAGCCGCTACTTCATCATTTGCTGGCCAGTTGTAAGTCTGCAATTCTTGTAACAAGCTGACTTTCTTGTCCCACATGGAGTCAGTTATATTTTTGACTTCTAGCACAAATCGTATGCAATCATTTTCAATTTTAAATAGACTATCAATGATGTTATTACACCTCTCAAAATCTAGAGTATTGTCATTATTAAGGAAAGCAGCATGTGTAATCACCAACTGATCCATTGACAGCTTCCATTCTTCCAACTTGATCGGGTTTCCACTGTCATCACATACAGTAGGCAGATACTTGCTATAATGTTTATCAAACATAAACAACTTAACCCTCACCTCATTAGACTTACCTTTAAAAAAATTTGAAACATCATTTATTAAGCCAATCTTCTCAAAAACTTCTGTAACTACTCTAGGGATCTCAGGCTTATGCTCTTGTACAATCTTTGACATGGTGTCCAAAGATGCCTCTATCCATATCTTATCTAAATCTTCATTAGGTCCCTTAGGTACTTCTTCATCAATTTGAATTGGGACCTCAATCTGCACAGGGGGGACAATAACCACCTTCGAAGCTTCTTCCAGCTTAACTTTTATCTCTACCAATTCATCTTCTAGCTGCTTGATCTTCATCAATTTTAAATCTCTGTCCTTGGCCACTAGGTTTGCACTTTCAAACAACTTTGAGTACCTTTCAGATAATTGAACTATTTTTGCCTCATTCAGGTTAGCCCAATGAGTCACTGTCTTAGAAACTTCAAGGTCAGTTGTATTTTGCACAGTCCAAATAATCTGATTCCCTTCCATTTTATCTTCAATACTCAATAGGGATGGCTTTTGAGTCCTAGGGGCCATGGACCACATTGAAAAAGCTTGAGACTTAGGGTCATAGCCACTTCCTCTTATCATATCACCAATGTGAACCTCATATGACAGGCTGCCTGACGGTTGCCTTCTTATTTGATCTATAATGAAAGTAGAGGTCAGATCCCATCCTGGATTTAATAGCATTCCACTTGACTTGACCAGTTGTCTAGCCTCATCTGTAGTTATGGGATCAAGGCTAGGATCATAGGAATTTAAGGCTCTCAATGTCTCTTCACTTGGTTCCATACCTTCAGGCAGAAGTTTCATGACTTCTTGCTGCTTATTCCAAACAAGGAAACTCTTGAATTCATCAGTTTTAATAAACTGGTCATTACTCAAAAATTCCTCCTGATAGACCTCTCTGATATCCCTTTCTGACCACAAGGACTATTCCTTATCTGCTTCATTAGTGGCCACCTTCTTTCCTTCTCTTATTTCTTTTCTCAATTGGTGATGGTAAACCCTATCACCAGGCACTAGAGCAGATGCTCTATCAATTATTCTCCTTTATTTTTCCTTCCTTGAAGGCTCTCCCACCTCAAGCCTCTGTTTCTTCAAGGGTGGCTCTGGAGTATCCCCTGTTTCTGGTTGGTCGTCAAAAGGCCTAACACTTTGTACATCTTCCATTTGTGGTGGACTGTTCCCTTCCTGTGATTCATCAAAAAACTCCTCTTGATTAGAAGATGAATAATCTTTCACTTTCTTTGGTTGACTCTGGTCAATCAACTTCTCCAACTAATTTGATAGAGTGTCATGCATCTCTATCATCTTGTCAATTCTTTTTAAATAGGGAAGGTTAGGGAAGAAACCCTCAAAAGGAAGCTGGGCTGCCATCACTTGTTTTGACAAGTCTATCAAATTGAAGTACCTATTCCATCTCCTCTTGACCTCATCATCATCAATGATATTTCTGACTACATCTTCCTCATCCAAGCCTTCATGTTCTTTGTTCACACCAATGTTTGGGATGTATAGCATCCTGGCAATTTTGATAAAGCCCTCAGGATCTACATGTCTACAAGCACCAGTAGCCATTTTGAACTGATTTAACCATGCAGTAATCTAAGGAAATGCCCTCTTTCCTACCAGGAAGTCACCTATCTTGAATTGCCTAGGTGTGAATGTACCCTTCTTGTGAGGGGCTAGAATTTTGCTATCTATCCACATCAACTGCCACACAAATTCCAAACAAGAAACCCTTGGAGGCACAAATTTTGGTAAAAAATGTGGGGGTTGGGGGCAACCATAGACTCTCAAAATTGTAGCATTCTCCCCCAAGTAAAAATCACCCCAATTGTGATCTCCCTCCCATTTGTTCACAAACTGCACTAGTCATAGGAGCCTGAGGACCCTTGGGGATATCCTTGTAGTGTTGATACCTAACATCCTTATGAGAGGATACACAATGAAATTCTAAAAGAGATAAAAATTCCCCTCATTGGAAGTAGAATTCCACATCCTCACCCATAATTGCACTGGATTATACTGGCCTTCAAAGTTGAACCTTGGCTTCAACATGTTCGAATCAAAACTATTAATATTGAAGAACAAAATTAAGTGCATTAGCAAAGAATAATGCATGAACTTAATTGGGATCTTACTATCCTTGATAGAAATAAAACCCTCATGCATTCTATCAATGATGTACTGGATGTAATCATAGTCAGTGTTAACCAAAGAATTTTGGATGTCCAGGATAATCATCAAAAGGTCAGCTGGTAAAAACTCTGCATCCCCATCAATTCCCAAAACCCTACACAACCCATAACAAGTTTGCTTCATGTAATGCTGAAGGGACTTAAATTGGGAAGGGGCATTCATGTGAGCAGGGAGGGGAGCTATATACTTTTCTTGTTTTAGGATATGCTTCATTATTTGTTCCTTCACTATCCCTATATTCTTCTTATACCTCTCCTTTTCTTTGCTCAAGTCAAATTCAGTAGAAGTGGATGTATAAACATTAAAAGCCTTCATGAATGAACCCCTATCAAGAGTAACCAAAGCTGATTGGTCCTCTTTCCTAATAGTCTTAGAGATATGGTCGTAACACCTAGCTAGAGCAACAATTAAATCCACATCCAAGAATACATCAGGTACTACTAATTGCCCTAACCCTGAAGCCCAACCATTACATATAGGGATATGACTATCTCTATTTTTATAAAAGAAGTTGAAGATAGTATAACCTATGGTATTTGGTGTGATAGGATCTTTGCAAAACCCTAGAACATCTTTAAAAACATCATCAGTAGCTCTTTTTTTTTGACTAGAACCAGGTAGCAATTTCAAAAACTCATTTGAATAATTAGGCTTGCCCTTATCTTCATCACTTTTAGCCTTTGCTTCACTATTGGAAGATTCTATGCTTCTCTCAAGTTGACTCATCTTGGCTTTAGAATTATCTTCAATCTCTACAAAATGGATTCACTTGGCACTCAACAATTGCTTCAGAATGACACAATTCTCTTCGAATGATTTTGGACATAGGAAACAATGATCTGAACTTATTTATCAACGTAGATCAAGTAAGTACAACTAGCACAATCATTGTAAATCTCCTTAATTTCTCCCGCATTCAAGTTTGCATGTCACCAGTTTTCAAAATGGAGCTAGCCGATGTACAGATGTTGACAGATAGATTTTAAAAAACTTGAAAACAAGGCAAAGAGGCAAATGATTAAGATCTTGCACTTTAAACCTATTTACATCATGCAATCTTCCTTTGAAACTGATTGGATGGCTCATTAGTTTACTTTCTAGCTTGATACTGTACTTTATCCACGCAAGCAACGATCCCTTTTCTTTTCTTTTATTACCTTTTCCAACTGGGCTCATTTAGCGAATCCACGACTGAAAGCCATGATCACTGAATGCAATGTTAACCCTAGCATATATTTAGAGAACTAGTGACCAAAGCCTTCGCGGGTTCTTGAAATGCAACCCTTAACTCATGATACTTTTCGTGAATTAGCGAACATAGTAACACCCTTCGAGCGCTTGAGTGTAGTTATTATTTGGCGAACCAGCGAACAAAGCCATCTCACATTCTCTTAATGTCACAGCTAACTATTAAATCTTTTGGAGATTCAATGAACAAAGGGTTCACAGATTCACTTAATGGATCCCTTAACTGTTAAATTACTTGGAGAACTAGTGAAGCCTTCACTCTCTGAATCGCTGAATCTTTCTTAACCATCATCTTTACTCTAAGATTCTGAATGAACCATTGATCTTGTTGATGATCTATGACTATCACCAGTTTGTTGAAATATTTGATCCTTGGTCATTTGATTACGAGATTCAGCGAACAAAGGGTTCACTGAATCGCTAGATCATATTAAACACTGAGTATTTCAATCCATGATTAAGCGACTAAAGACTCAAAACTTAGCCAATCCTTTTATTCGTGCATTCGCCAAATGATTATGCCCTTTACCTTTTCCTTTTAGAGAACCCGCGACCACATGACTCACTGAATTGCTAAATCATTTAGCTTCTTACTAATTTATTCTGAGAACAAGCGAACACTTAAAACACCCGTTCTGCCAAATTCTTCATACCAAACTGTCAGGGCTGCCAAACTTAGAAGTCTTTACACATTCGCTTATTCACCAGATGAAACATGTAGGACCCAATAATACCTGAGATTAAACCACAATCATCGATCCTGACAATGATCTATGGTATTCGCTAAGTCGCTAGGTTATTTTGCCCTTAACTGCTAGACTCAAAAAATGAGTGATAACCGTTGTCGCCAAGTCGCTGAAATATTTGTAAAGAACCACCAAGGAATATGTGAATTGGAGATAATGCATTTGTTGAATTGCTAGATGTTTTCTGATAACCATCAGATATTTGGAGACTACGCGAACAAAGACAACACTTAACATTTTTAACATATTCTCCAGTTCGCTGAATGGTTGAGGTGTTAACTAGGATACTTAGAGACCACATGACTAAACTGACGCTTAGCATAAGATTGACTTGTTCCCTAAATTTCCAAATAATATATGAGACACGCTATGACCTTTTCTGATTCAACAAACACAAAAATTTTAACACGTGCATGATTTAATCCGCTTAAGTGACTTAAAAAGGTAACAATGAAAAAGAAGAATAAGGGCTAATCATGAGGGCTTTTGCATGGATTCAACATTTTTCAAGGACAAGACCTAGGGTAAAGATTTTTGAAGTGGGTTATGACAAATTTTTGAAGAACTTTTGACACTTGTACCTAGGAAACTTTACAGACCAGAGGACTAAACCAACATTTGGACAAAAACCTTAGAAAATTAAGAATACTCCCGACAGTGGCTCTATCTGAGGATGCTTGATTGAAAAATCATAGCAAGAACTTACGAATCTCTGGGAGGCAGACCACAAAATCTTAACCTAAAACAAGAAACAAACGCACCTATACATATATACAAACCTACTATGCATGGAAAGAGAATTAACTGAAGAAAAATTTCATGAATTATCCATGCACTGGCAATTCCTACTATTCACCATCCAATTTTTGCAAGAAATATGAGTCCTTACCATGGGTCTGATGAACAATATAAGGTCCCATCCATAAAGACTCAAATTTTTTCTGTTTCCCTTTATCTTCAGTCCTGGCATTCCATTGGAGAACCATATCACCAGGCTAGAATTTTCTCATAGTTGCTCTCTTATCAAAAAGATATTTCATCTTCTGCTGCAACTTCATATTCTCCTTTTGTCCTTCCCTCCTAATCTGATCTAATTCAATCAGTTGAACCATTCTATCTTGTAGTGGATCATTGATTTCCATGTCCTCTTCTTGCATAAACTTATAGATCGGAAGGAGGTTATTTACTGGCAATCTTGATTTAGCACCATATACCATTTCAAAAGGGGACTTACCAGTAGCCCTCTTCTCAGAAATCCTATCAGCCCATAGTGCTAACTTTAATTTTACATGCCAGCTTCTCTTATTCTTTTCCAGGGTTTTCTTCAGAATCTACAAAATACTCTTGTTGCTGGATTCAGCCTGTCCATTGGCTTGTGGATGATAAGGGGATGAGTAAGACAATACTATGCCCATTTCTAAGAAAAAGTCAGTGATCTCCTGTGACCTCAACCTCATAGCATTGTCAACAACCAATTTAACAGGGACACCAAATCTAGTAATTATGTTGTTCATCAGAAACTCGATCACAATAGCACTGGTTTCCCTTTTGGTTGGGATGGCTTCAATCCATTTGGTAAAATAATTAGTAGCCACCAAAATGTGACTATGTCCCCCACTAGACTTCTCAAAGAATTCTCCAATAAAATCCATACCCCACATTGCAAAAGGAGCTTCTGCAACAATAGGGCTCAATAATAACACACCTAAAAACTTCAATTTTTTAGAGAACCTTTGACAAGGTTCACATTTCCTCACATAAGAATGAGTGTCTTTGAACAACACAGGCCAATAGTATCCTGCTCTTAAGATTTTATGAGCTATTGATCGAGCAGAATGATGTCCTCCACACATTACAGAGTGCATTTCCTTTAACATTTTCTCTGATTGATGCTTATCCAGACAAAAGAATAAAATACCATCATTATCCTTCCACTACAAATCACCCTGGATCAACACATATCTCTGAGCTTCCAATCTCAGACTCCTTCTTTGATTATCATTTAAATTACTTGGACATTTAGCATTTTTAATAAAATAAATAACATCCTTGTACCAGGGTTGCATTTCAATACTAGTAATCATATCAATGCCAACAACAACATTATTTACCTGAACAAGGTCCATATTTTCCTCAATCATTAACTTAGCAAGTCCCAATCCTCTCACCAATTTGGTAACATGAATTTCGAGGTCAAACTCTTGAATCCTCTTTATCCATTTGCACCTCTTTCTTGTGACTTCACTCTGTGTTAAGATATCCTTTATTGCAGCATGAGGCACATAAGCACTAACCTTTGTGCAGACCAGATATGGTTTGAAAGCTTTGACTACCTTCACAAGTGCATAGGCTTTCTTTTCCATTAGTTCATAATTTAATTCAGCAGACTGTAATGACTTGCTGAAAAAGGCTATAGGATGCTCATACCCTTCTTGATCCTTTTGCAAAAGGATAGCTGCAATAGTATGAAAAGATGCAAAATAAAATAGAGAAAATGGTTTCAAGTAATCAGGTGATACCAAAACTGGGGCTTTTTGAATTGCTTGTTTGATTTTTACAAAAGCTTGCTGAGCTTCAAGGTTCCAATCAAACTTCACATCCTTCTTTAGGAATTTCACTATGGGCTTGACCAATTTTGCAAAGTTAGAAATAAATCTTCTTACAAAATTAATCCGTCCCAAAAATGACTGCACACCTTTTATGTTCTTTGGTGGAGGGACCTTTTGAATCGCTTCTACTCTTTTAGGATCAATCCTGACTCCTTTTGACACTATGTGTCCAAGTAACTTCCCCTCTGTCACAGAAAACTGACACTTTTTGGGATTCAAGGATACACCAAATTCTAAGGCCTTAAGAATGACCTTCTCCAAATGGGAACAATGATCCTCAAGTTTCTTGGAATAAGTAGTTAGATCATCTTGATAAACAACCATTAAAACATTTATCAATTCCTTAAATGCAACATCCATGGCTCTCTGAAATGTTTCTCTAGCATTTTTCAGACCAAAAGGCATGCAAACATATACATATGTTCCCCATGGGGTTGTAAAGGCTGTCTTAAATTGTTTTGATTCTTTGACCAGCACTTGATTATACCTGGAGAAACCATCCATCATTGACAAGAGTTCACATCCAGTCACCCTATGCAGCATAGCCTCCATATTGGGCAATCCATAGTTATCCTTAAGTGAAGCCACATTTAGGTTCCTGAAATCAACACACAGCCTAATATCACCATTCTTTTTCCTTACTGGCATAAGATTCGAAACCCAAGTTGAGTGCCAAATTGGTTCAATAATACCAACATCTCTTAGTTTTGTCTACTCAACTTGCATCTTGGTAGCCAATAAAGGGGTAATGGGTCTCTGCTTCTGTCTAAAAGGCCTGGTTTCCTCTTTTAGAGGAATTTCATGCTGAAACAGGTCAACCCTATAAGCTTTGAGGTCATCATAAGACCAAGCAAATACATGCTTGTACTTTTTCAGAAGTCTTATCAAATTTCCTCTAATCTCTTTGCTCAGTTTCTTGCCAATGTATACCATTTGTGGGGAGTTTTCTGAACCCAAGTTTATTTCCTCTAAGTCCTCCATTTTAGTGTTAGACTTCTGAGACAAAAAACCATCATTTATTTTGAACATTCCTTCCAATTCTACTAACCCTTTAGGTATGTGGTTGGATGGCAACTGCACTATCTCATTTACCATAATGCATTATTTTCCCTCAACTCACTGTTGTATCTCATTGAGATCAATTTTCTGACCATCATATTGATCAAGGCCTTGAAGGAACCTAAGGATATCTAAGTCATCCTCAAAAACTTGCCAATTATATACATTGTTAGGCACTGTAGGCCTAGATTTGACCTCTAACATAGACACACCAGTGAGGGTTCTATCTTCACTCTTAAGGGAAACATTTGCAAGAAAATCTGCCATGATATTATTGGATCTTTCTACCCAAAGCAGATTGAAAGCATCAAAAAACTCTAGCCTATCCCAAATAACATGTTTATACAGTTTCAAATTTTCATCTTTAGAAGCATACTGAGATCTCACTTGGGCTATAATCAATTGGGAATCACCATGAACTTTTAAAGATTTAATACCATGTTTTATGGCCACATCTAACCCCAGTATTAGAGCCTCATACTCAGCAGTGTTATTTGTACACTCAAAAGTTAACAAGAAAGAGTATTTAAATGTAATACCTGATGGGGAAATGAACACCACACTAGCTCCTGATCCTTCCTTGGAGCATCCACCATCAAAGAACATTTTCCAAAGCCCATCTTGCTACAAAATCAACTCATCTACAATTGGGTCTATGTTTTTTAACCGAGGTACTATTTCTTCAATCACAAAATTACTCATGTCAATATCTATAAAACAATTTAGATCCTCCAGAGCAACCACTTCAATCATGACTAAAGAATGGGGCTCCCTGTATAACTTTATCTTAGTTCCATTTATTGGGATGGTAGTGTATGATAAATCTAGTTGCAACTTTCCACCCACTGCTATAGCCCATTGTCTTGATAATAACATGCCATAGTGAGGTTTTGTATCAACAACAACCACATCCATTTTATATGTGGCTTCTGGGAATGCAGCAATTTTCACTTCAATTCCAATCAGGCTCCCTACAATAGGTACTACCCTGTTGTCCATGGCATAATACCTTCCATTGGATGTATCACATTGCAACCCTAACTCCTTCATCACTTGGTAAGGCATTACAGTTGTAGCAACACCAGAGTCAATCATACAATTATTTAGCAAAAAATTATTTACAAGAAAAGTTACATAGAAAGGATTGATAGAAGAGGGTTCTTGTGTCACAGTTGTCCCAACACATACATTAGAGATGTCATTAATTGCAATTGTCTTGTCTAGGGATTTCCCTTCATCTTGTAAAACAGGAGTAGTTCTCTGCTCACTTATGAGAGCCAGGGCTGCTGCTTTGTGCTCTTCTATTTTCAACATCTCAAGTAGAGGGATGGAAACCTTCATTTGGGACAAGGCATGTCTCATATCAAAAGTAGGGGAGTCAGTACAAAAATCAGGGTGATCCTTTGACCTACCAAATTTCTTTTTCACCTTCTTGGCAGTAACTTCTTGTTTCCCTTTCTTTTCAGCTTCAAACCCTTCATCTTTACTATTTACAATATTGGGCTTTGGGGAGTCCTTATTCTGAGAATTACTTTTGACAAACACTGATCTATGGACTCCTTTCTCATTATCCACCTTTTTGTTCCTCAAATTGTATGAGGATTTTTCTTGTGTAATAGCAACCATAGTTAAACTCCTGATTTCTTCTTCACTAGGCTTTCTCCATTGTCTTTCACCTGACCTGGATTCTACCATGTGAGTCTTATGATCATCATTATCAAACTCTTCTTGATCAGACTGAGTAAATATTTGTTGTTAATAGTCAGAGAAAATATTCCTCTTATGATCAACATCAGGGCAAATAAATTCATCATCTAAGGACTCAAGATCCTCCATTAGTTTAGTAGTGAACATGTTAATAGCAGGCTTTTCAAATCCTTCATAATCTCCTGCATATGAATTACTAGCCTCTTCTCCCAAGGCCTGAGCAATAGCACACTGGAATGGTGAGTGGGGCATATTATAGGCCACATACCAAGGGGTACTTTCCACATTATGTGCTATATTTTTCTTCAAGGGATCTGGTGTATCTCTTCCCTTTTGGGGTTCATTATTATCAGGAACAGGTCTCCCATCTTTCCAATTTATTTTGTAAGGCATACCTCTCAGATTAGGGGCTTTGTCCTACCTTTGGTAAAGAGGTCTCACATCTTGAAAGTTTCTACCACCTTTATCAAACCTTGCTGGGAAATATTTAGTGTTACCAAGCCCTTTGTCCATTCTATCCTCCTCTTTGGATGGCCTTGTAGGTTATGGCCTGGTTTCTTTCCACAGTCTACCTTCATCCCTTTTGTACATTTGGCCAAATGCCTTTCAGTTACTTTCAATATTTATAGCCAACTTAAAAGCATCTCTAAGGGTATGAGGATTCTTGTCTCTCAAAAGATAAGACATCTTACCATCCATAGAATTGAAATAAGTCATCATGCAGACTGCATCATCTAGCCTCAATACTTGGAATAGTTTATACATAGCCTTTTGGAATCAGCTATTAAACTCTGACATGCTCTCATTGTAATGTTTCTTGATATTATTTAACTCATTGAGCATGTAGCTAGAGTTCACATGTTCTAGATATTGCTCTTTAAAGCATCTGGCAAATTCTTCCCAAGATGCAATACTGTTCTCAGGTAACCCCCTATACCAATCCCTGGCATCCTCAATCAATGATTGAACAAAGAGCTTCATTATGACATCTTCATGTTCAATTTCATAATCATTTACCTTATCTATAAAAAAATTCAGATGCTCTTCACAGGTAATAACATTATTCCCAGTAAATAATGGGATCTTCTTTCTAATTTCATTGGGGATAGCATTAGGTTGGCCAGGAATACCATCAAAAAATAAAGGCCTATATCTATCCAAATGAACTGGTCTCCTTTGGATATTTGGTTGATTCAGAGGGGTAGTTGCAACATTTTGACAGGGTATAGTTCCCATTGTACAACTAGCTATAATGGGAACTTGATTGGGAACTGGTCTAGGTAAAGTTTGTCTAGGGTGAAAGGCTTGAGCATGTGGGAGTGAAGTATTGGGCTGATTGAATGGAGTTTTTCCTATGGTGATAGGGATAGAGGTACTAGCAGATGTGTTCATGTTAGCATGTAGGAAGGCAATCTTCCTCTTCATTTCATTAGTAGCAGCCTCCAACTCAAGTTTCTCCAGTTGAATAGCCAATTCTTCTTTCACTTTCCTAGCCTTCTCCAAGTCTATACTTGTTTGAGAATGTACATTAGGAGGAACCACAACTTTCTTAGGCTCATTAATATTTATACCCACCAATTCTATTTTCCCTTATCAGGGATTTCTTTGGGAGTAGTTATAATCTCCTTATTCCTCTGGATTTCAGAGGGATTCAATTACCTTAAGACATGGCTTGTTCCCTCAAATTCACCTTGCTTAGGTTTATCATCCTGAGCCTACTTTCTCAAATCTTCCATGTCACCAAATAAGTCCTTATTTTAACCTTGAACATCTTGGTTTAAATCACTAACTTGGGTCTCATTTTTCTTGCTTCTTTTGAGAAGTTCCTGCCTCTCTATGAGCAAATCACAGATTTGTTGTTCCCTTGCTTTCAACCTATTTGCAATCTCAGCCAATTTTTCACTCTCCTTTTTTCTTAAAGCAATGACCTCTTCTCTCAACTTCTCAAAATCATAGGAGGTGGTCTTAGTAGTAGAGGTTTCTTCTAGTTGTTCTAGAGTTTCTCTCACAGGGAAATAACCTGCTTCTGTGACCTCTGTGATTACTTCTTTCTGCATGTGCACACTTGGTGTAATCCTCTTGACATGTTTAGGATCATCAGAAGAGGATGAAGATTCATGAGGAAGTGGGACACAGGATCTTTCTTGAGAAGGGCCTTGGGAACTAGCAGTATGCTGACCTCTTCTAGACCATTATTTCCTACTTGGTGTATGGAGCTCATCACCCATATTATCTTCAGGGTGATCCTTATAATAAGACCTAGTGTATCTTGGTCAACTCATGGTATAGTACAACAATGTTAGCAAAGTTTACAACAATTAGCAACTGGTAGCATAGAGTTTTAGAGTTGCCACCCACTTTTATGCGGGAATGAAAATATTCTATACTGGTCTACAAATGCACAATAGACAGGATTTGCACTAACCTATTGCACGCTATTCAGAAGGTTATCCCCAATAGAGTCACCAATTTGTTAGCTCATTTTCATGTAGAATTGCCAATATAGTTTTCAAACTTGACTCTCGAGTTCTCAACTTCAGATTCTTACAAGGAAAAGGCTAATTGATAAGGACCAAGTCCTTCTACTTCGGGCTCCATAGACCCAGGCAGATATACCTATCTTCAGACTCACTGCTTCACAATGATATTAACAGAAGTAAACACTCATTGCAGAAAAATGGCAAGTGTGACAAGGATAAACTCCTTCTTCTTTTCAAGCTTTGAACTTGGGTAGGTTAACCCATGTCAGATCTACTTCTTGAAAGGATCACAACACTAGTTTATATCCTTGATACAAACTTTATCTTCTTAGTCGTTCAAACATACACAAAAGTAAATTATTATTTAAGTTTTGTTGAGGGCAAGATCTCTGCAAATCGAGGATAGACCAGTGCCTTATCTTCAGGTATAGAATCAAACAGTGAAACATATACTTACAGAAATCTTCTAAGTGAAACACAACCAAATCCCAGATGAAATGCCTTACAATTCATCCTCTCTTAAACACATTTGATCATCAAATTCTTGCCAAATTCCTAAGCTCTCAGAAATTCACCTAAAGATATTACCCTTTCCTTGAAAAGAGCTAGAGATTAAAATCACAGATACATTGTAAATGGTATATCAAAACTACCTTATAGATTCAATACCAAAAAGCCACATAATTCAAACAAGAAGACAATTGAAATCATGCAAGGGAATTCTATTGTATTCTAATAAAATTTCACTATATCAATACATTTCAAAATATGATAAAATATTCTAAGATTTCAAGAATGGAGCCAAGCCTCTACAGTATATTTTTCAACCTCTTTTGAAATGAACCAAGACTTACTACTTATAACATAGCCATCTTGGAATCCTTGAAAGGATGCAACAAGCTTGGGATGGCTAGAAAAGATCCTATACTAGAGACAAGATTACAAACTGACAAACAGATTGTAACAACACATTACAAAGATCTTTTCTCAACAATTCCACAGGTGGCATCTTTGTCTAAACATATTTCAGAGTAGTTGCTAAATTCGCTGCATGAATGATGACTGCCATCCAGCTAATTTACATCATCCTTTGTTTGAAACTTGCTCTCCCTCAATTTTTGGATCAGATGCCATTTGCAACTCTATTCCTCCTCCTCCTCTATAAGTTGGACAATCGACATCTTTTTCTTCTTTATTGTTAGCTTCTCCCAAGCCGCTACTTCATCATTTGCTGGCCAGTTGTAAGTCTGCAATTCTTGTAACAAGCTGACTTTCTTGTCCCACATGGAGTCAGTTATATTTTTGGCTTCTGCCACAAATCATATGTAATCATTTTCAATTTTGAATAGACTATCAATGATGTTATTACACGTCTCAAAATCTAGAGTATTGTCATTATTAAGGAAAGCATCTTGTGTAATCACCAACTGATCCATTAAGAGCTTCCATTCTTCCAACTTTATTAGGTTTCGACTATCATCACATATCGCAGGTAGATACTTGCTATAATGTTTATCAAACATAAACTACTTAACCCTCACCTTGTTAGACTTACCTTTAAAAAACTTTGAAACAGCATTGATTAAGCCAATCTTCTCAAAAAATTTTGTAACTACTGTAGGGATCTCAGGCTTATGCTTTTGTAGGCTATCAAGTTTATAAAACAACAAACTTCTTCTAGACCAAACACTATGAAGTGGCTCCAAAGTAGCCAATGATTCATTTATCTTTCTGTTTGTCTGGTGTAATTGGCTGACTGATTGATAAACTGTATCCATTTTCTCTATTATCTTATCTCGCCTATATTGTACAATCTTTGACATGGTGTCTAAAGATGCCTCTATCCTTATCTTATCTAAATCTTCATTAGGTCCCTCAGGTACTTCTTCATCAATTTGAATTGGGACCTCAATCTGCATAGGGGGGACAACAACCACCTTTGAAGCTTCTTCCAGCTTAACTTTTATCTCTACCAATTCATCTTCTAGCTGCTTGATCTTCATCAATTTTAAATCTCTGTCCTTGGCCACCAGGTTTTCACTTTCAAACAACTTCGAGTACCTTTCAGATAATTGAACTATTTTTTCCTCATTCAGGTTAGCCCAATGAGTCAATACCTTAGAAACTTCAAGGTCAGTTGTATTCTGCACAATCCAAATAATCTGATTCCCTTCCATTTTATCTTCTATACACAATAGGGATGGCTTTTGAGTCCTAGGGGCCATGGACCACATTGCAAAAGCTTGAGACTTAGGGTCATAGCCACTTCCTCTTATCATATCACCAATGTGAACCTCATATGACAAGCTACCCGATGGTTGCCTTCTTATTTGATCTATGATGAAAGCAGAGGTCAGATCCCATCCTGGAGTCAATAGCATTCCACTTGACTTGACCAGTTGTCTAGCCTCATCTACAGTTATGGGATCAAGGCTAGGATCATAGGAATTTAAGGCTCTCAATGTCTCTTCACTTGGTTCCATACCTTCAGGCAGAAGTTTCCTCACTTCTTGCTGCTTATTCCAAACAAGGAAGCTCTTGAATGCATCAGTTTTAATAAACTAGTCATCACTCAAAAATTCCTCCTGATAGACCTCTCTGATATCCCTTTCTGACGACAAGGACTATTCCTTATCTACTTCATCAGTGGCCACCTTCTTTCCTTCTCTTATTTCTTTTCTCAATTGGTGATGGTAAACCCTATCACCTGGCACTAGAGCAGATGCTCTATCAATTGTTCTAATTTGTTTTTCCTTCCTTGAAGGCTCTCCCACCTCAAGCCTCTATTTCTTCAAGGGTGGCTCCAGAGTATCTCTTGTTTCTGGTTGGTCTTCAAAAGGCCTAACACTTTGTACATCTTCCATTTGTGGTGGGTTGTTCCCTTCCTGTGATTCATCAAAAAACTCCTCTTGATCAGAAGATGAATAATCTTTCATTTTCTTTGGTTGACTTTGGTCAATCAACTTCTCCAACTGATTTGATAGAGTGTCATGCATCTCTATCATCTTGTCAATTCTTTTTAAATAGGGAAGGTCAAGGAAGAAACCCTCGAAAGGAAGCTGGGCTGCCATCACTTGTTTTGACAAGTCTATCAAATCAAAGTACCTGTTCCATCTCCTCTTGACCTCATCATCATCAATGATGTTTCTGACTACATCTTCCTCTTCCAAGCCTTCATGTTCTTTGTTCACACCAATGTTTGGGATGTATAGCATCCTGGCAGTTTTGATAAAGCCCTTAGGATCTACACGTCTACAAGCACCACTAGCCATTTTGAACTGATTTAACCATGCAGTAATCTGAGGAAATGCCCTCTTTCCTACCAAGAAGTCACCTATCTTGAATTGCCTAGGTGTGAATGTACCCTTCCTATGAGGGGCTAGAATTTCCCTATCTGTCCACATCAACTGCCACACAAATTCCAAACAAGCAACCCTTGGAGGCACAAATTTTGGTAACAGATGTGGGCATTGGGTGCAACCCTAGACTCCCAAAATTATAGCGTTCTCCCCCAAGTAAAAATCACCCCAATTGTGATCTCCCTCCCATTTGTTCACAAACTGCACTGGTCGGAGCCTCAGGACCCTTGGGGATATCCTTGTAGTGTTGATACCTAACATCCTTACGAGAGGATACACAATGAAATTCTAAAAGAGATAAAAATTCCCCTCATTGGAAGTAGAATTCCACATCCTCACCCATAATTGCACTGGATTATACTGGCCTTCAAAGTTGAACCTTGGCTTCAGCATGTTCGAATCCAAACTATTAATATTGAAGAACAAAATTAAGTGCATTAGCAAAGAATAATGCATGAACTTAATTGAGCTCTTACTATCCTTGATAGAAATCAAACCCTCATGCATTCTATCAATGATGTACTAGATGTAATCATAGTCAATGTTAACCAAAGAATTTTGGATGTCCAGGATAATCATCAAAAGGTCAGCTGGTAAAAACTCTGCATCCCCATCAATTCCCAAAACCCTACACAACCCATAAAAAGTTTGCTTCATAAAATGCTGAAGGGACTTAAATTGGTAAGGGGCATTCATGTCAGCAGGGAGGGGAGCTATATACTTATCCTATTTTGGGATATGCTTCATTATTTGGTCCTTCACTATCCCTATATTCTTCTTATACCTCTCCTTTTCTTTTCTCAAGTCAATTTCAGTAGAAGTGGATGTATAAACATTAAAATCCTTCATGAATGAACCCCTATCAAGAGTAACCAAAGTTGACTGGTCCTCTTTGCTAATAGTCTTAGAAATAGAGTTGTAACACCTAGCTAGAGCAACAATTAAATCCACATCTAGGAATACATCAGGCACTACTAATTTCCCTAACCTCAAAGCCCAACCATTACATATAGGGATATGACTATCTCTATTTTTATAAAAGAAGTTGAAGATAGTATAACCTATGGTATTTGGTGTGATAGGATCTCTGCAAAACCCTAGAACATCTTCAAAAACATCATCAGGAGCTCTTTTGTTTTGACTGGAACTAGGTAGCAATTTCAAAAACTCATCTAAATAATTAGGCTTGCCCTTATCTTCACCACTTTTAGCCTTTGCTTCACTGCTGGAAGATGCTGCACTTCTCTCAGGTTGACTCATCTTGGCTTTAGAATTATCTTCAATCTCTGCAAAATGGATCCACTTGGCGCTCAAAAATTGCTTCAAAATGACACAATTCTCTTCGAATGATTTTGGACATAGGAAACAATGAGCTTAACTTATTTATCAACGCAGATCAAGTATGTACAACTAGCACAATCATTGTAAATCTCCTTAATTGCTCCCGCATTCAATTTTGCATGTCACCAGTTTTCAAAATGGAGCTAGCTGATGTACAGATGTTGACAAATAGATTTTAAAAAACTTGAAAACAAGGCAAAGAGGCAAATGATTAAGATCCTACACTTTAAACCTGTTTACGTCATGCAATGTTCCTTTGAAATTGATTGGATGGCTCATTAGTTTACTTTCCAGCTTGATACTGTACTTTATCCATGCAGGCAATGGTCCCTTTTCTTTTCTTTTATTACCTTTTTCAACTAGGCTCATTTAGCGAATCCGCGACTGAAGGCTTCTCATGATCATTGAATGCAATGTTAACCCTAGCATATATTTAGAGAACTAGTGACCAAAGCCTTCATGAGTTCTTGGAATGAAACCCTTAACTCATGATACTTTTCACAAATTAGCGAACATAGTAACACCCTTCGAGCACTTGACTGCAGTTATTATTTGGTGAACCAGCAAACAAAGCCATCTCACATTCTCTTAATGTCGCGGTTAACTGTTAAATCTTTTGGAGATTTAGTGAACAAAGGGTTCGCACATTCACTTAATGGATCACTTAACCACTAAATTACTTGGAGAACTAGTGGAGCCTTCACTCTCTGAATCACTAAATCTTTCTTAACCATCATCTTTACTCTGAGATTCTGAATGAATCGTTGATCTTGTTGATGATCTACGGCTGTCGCCAGTTCACTAAAATATTTGATCCTTGGTCATTTGATTATGAGATTCAGTGAACAAAGGGTTCACTAAATCACCAGATCATATTAAACACTGAGTATTTCAGTCCGCGATTAAGTGACTAAAGACTCAAAACTTAGCCAATCCTTTTATTCGTGCATTCACCAAATGATTACGCCCTTTACCTTTTCCTTTTAGAGAACCCACGACCACATGACTTGCTGAATCGCTAAATCATTTAGCTTCTTACTAATTTATTCCAAGAACAAGCGAACACTTAAAACACCCGTTCTGCCAAATTCTTCATACCAAACTATTGGGGCCACCAAACTTAGAAGTCTTTACACATTCGCTTATTTGCCAAATGAAACATGTAGGACCCAATAATACCTGAGATTAAACCACAACTGTCGATCCTGACAATGATCTACGGTATTCGCCAAGTCGCTAGGTTATTTTTCCCTTAACTGCTAGACTCAGAGAATGAGCGATAATTGTTGTCGCCAAGTCACTGAAATATTTGCAAAGAACCACCAAGGAATACGCAAATTGGAGATAATGCATTCACGGAATCGCCAGATGTTTTCTGATAACCGATGGATATTTGGAGACTACGCGAACAAAAACAACACTTAAAATTTTTAACATATTCTCCAGTTTGTTGAATGGTTGAGGTGTTAACTGGGATACTTAGAGACCACATGACTAAACTGACACTTAGCATAAGATTGACTTGTTTGCTAAATCGCCAAATAATATATGAGACATGCTATGACCTTTTCTGATTCAGCCAACACAAAATTTTTAACACGTGCATGATTTAATCCGCTTAAGTGACTTAAAAAGGTAATAATGAAAAAGAAGAATAAGGGCCAATCATGAGGACTTTTGCATGGATTCAACATTTTTCAAGGACAAGACCTAGGGTAAAGATTTTTGAAGTGGGTTATGACAATTTTTTGAAGAACTTTCGACACCTGTACCTAGGAAACTTTACAAACCAGAGGAGTAAACCAACATTTGGACAAAAACATTAGAAAATTAAGAATACTCCCAACACTTCCCTCCTAATCTCATCCAATTCAATCAGTTGAACCATTCTATCCTGCAGTGGATCACTGATTTCCATATCCTCTTCCTGCATAAACTTATAAATTGGAAGGAAATTATTTACTGGCAACCTTGATTTTGCACCATATACCATCTCAAAAGGGGACTTACCAGTAGCCCTCTTCTCAGAAATTCTATCAGCCCATAGTGCTAACTTTAATTTTACATGCCAGCTTCTCTTATTCTTTTCTAGGGTTTTCTTCAGAATCTACAAAATACTCTTGTTGCTGGATTCAGCCTGTCCATTGGCTTGTGGATGATAAGGGGACGTATAAGACAATACTATGCCCATTTTTGAGCAAAAATTAGTGATCTCCTGTGACCTGAAGCTCATAGCATTTTCAACAACCAATTTAATAGGGACACCAAATCTAGTAATTATGTTGTTCATCAGAAACTCAATCACAACAGCACTAGTGGCCCTTTTTATTGGAATGGCTTCAATCCATTTGGTGAAATAATCAGTAGCCACCAGAATGTGACTATGTCCTCCACTGGATTTCTCAGAGAACTCTCCAATAAAATCCATACCCCACATTGCAAAAGGAGCTTCTGCAACAACAGGATTCAATAATAGTGCACCTGAGAACTTCAATTTTTTAGAAAACCTTTGACAAGGTTCACATTTTCTCACATAAGAATGAGTGTCTTTGAACAATATAGGCCAATAGTATCCTGCCCTTAAGATTTTATGAGCTGTTGACCGGGCAGAATGATGTCCTCCACATAGTCCAGAGTGCATTTCCTTCAGCACTTTCTCTGATTGGTACTTATCCAGACAAAAGAGTAAAATGCCGGGTAAAAGCACAAAGGTGTGTCACATTTCAGGACATCTTATCAGCATAGCTAAATTTGAATATTTCTAACTAAAGCTATTTTTTGTCAAACATATGGTCTAGCTAGATTCATTCTAGCTAAGTTAGATAAGTACTTCAACTTTTCCAACTGAAAATATCTATTAAATGTATGTTTTATACCAATTAATAAAGAAATAAAATTATTTCAGAAAAGCGATGTTTCAATAACTCCTCTTTTTAATGATATTTTTTTACAAATATAAAAATACCCTTTTTTAGAGCATAGATTCAAGATTATCATCATATAATTTTTGTAGTATTTTAATTAGATCTAATATGTTATAATTTCAAAATACTGTAAGTAGGTATTTTAACCTTTGAGAATGAGCTTCTTAAAAAATAGAAAAAAATAGTAAAGCTTATCAGAAAAATTAAAATTTTATATTTAACACTAGAGGAGGGAGTTCTCTTCAAGAATGTGTAATTTATTTTTGGAATGGTGTAGATTTGATAGGGGAAATTTGTTGCGAGATGAAAACTGTCGATTTCAGGTATGTTCAACTTTGAGTAGTTATAATGGAGAAAATATAAATTGAAAACAATTTTTTCTTCTTTCTTGCACTAGTTATACATTTCATCTATAACATATTTTGAAATCAAAGGAAAAAAAGATTATTTGCATATACTTTTTTGTTGCGAACAAGACCCTCATTTTTCAGCATTTTTCAGCAAGTAAAATATGGACTTTAAAAATTAAGAAACTATTTGAATTCTTGTTCAAAATTTTTAAAAAAAATTATAGGCATAAACTTCATCCATGTAATACCCCTCGAACCCTAATATAAGTTTTGTGTTTTTGAAAGAATTAAGATCTTTCGATGTTTTCTTACAGCTTAAGTTGTAATGATACTTGTTTGATCTATTCCTATAGTTTGTTTATAATAATTTCATAAGCTAGTACTCAATGATTCTAATATCAGACATACTATCTAAAGGTATCATTTTTGTATGTATTTATCTCCGTGTATGTATTGAGTACCTTCAAGACCTTTATGAACATAGTTAGGATGTTATATGATATGTACTTGATAGATATCTATATAAGTGGTTATTTATATTTTCTTCTATTAAGGTTACTTTGGATGAATCTTGTATCTCACTTGATGATTTGATTATGTTGATTTATTATTAGTATTGATAAGAGACTAACACAATGCTTGAGATTCTAACCTCCGTTATGATGATGCTACATGATTTGAGTGTATATATATACATGATGTGTTTTCATGATTCAGGATGAAGTTGTAGTTACTCACATAGCTGAGGTCCACGTGATGTATCGATCCCGGTCATCTGTCTGCAATGTTTTCTTTTATATGTATATCTGTGCATATGTATTTCTTCTTTGTGATGTAGGCTTACAAGCACCGGGCATCGACTCCACCTGGCTTCACATGTCTAAGCATGCCCTCAAATCCTTGATGGTTGTTTTTATGGAGATAGTACTAAGGCCCCTACATGAGTCTTCCTTTGTCATTATTCCAATTTGGGAATATTAGGGTTCCTTCTTTGTCAGTCAACCTTTGGGTCAAAAACCTAGATCCAACGCACCCGGTTTGGGCATGGTTGTAGTTAGTGCCTTGTGGCCACTTGAATTCATTTGGTTGTATGATTTGTTTACTCATTTTATTTATTTCTCCTTCTTGGTATGATTCTTAGTTAATCTTTCTATGTTGTGTTTCAAGAGTTTGGCTTGACTTTCCTTGTTGACTTTGGTTGACCTTGTTTGATCTTATGGTTTTCTCGATATGTTTCATAGATGATTTGTATGGCCTCTTTGGATGATTAGATTTATTTTGAGGCATGTGATTTTATTCTACCTCAGTGATTATATCCTATAGTAATTATAAATAGGTAATAACATTGTGATCTATTACTTCATAATCTTATAGATTATAGTGTTTGGTATTTGGCATGTATCTATATAAATATAAATATATACATATAGAAATATATATATGGGTGCACACATATATGTATTTATATATATATATAATTTATATGTGATTATATGTTAATTATTGTAGATATTGTTGATGGTGTATATTTTGGGATTAATGTAAAGTATAATATTATTAATAATTAAATACTAAATAATGCGAGGTATATTATTCTCAATTGTTAATTATTAATAATGAGGATAGGTTATATATATAGATATTGATGTAAGTAATGATGAAATATGCATATATGTTAGGATAATATTACATATGTGTATGAATGAATACAAATAATCTTTTATTGTATATTTGAGTAATATAGTTGTATGATATTAAGTTATTTTATAATACCCTTTAGTTATGAGTTAGTTGGGAGTTGGTTACTTTTCATCTCAACCTTTGGAAATCTATTTATATGCACTAATTTCTCATTTGAAGAGAGGGGATTTTGGGGCTGAAGCATTGAGGAGAGGATGGCCTTACTTTTCATGGAGATTTTGGAGAGAAAACTTGGAGATGTGAGGGAGAGTTTGTAAGCATATGTCTTTAAGAATTTTTGGTTATCTTCGCTTTTGGGAGAGATACATTTTTGTGAGAATTTCAGTACTTGAGAGAGGGATTCTTTGTTGTGAAATTATTTCTTTCTTTCATGGAGATTTCTGAAAGTGGCTAGGGTTTGAAGGATGCTTCTCAAGTTTGGATTTGTCTTCTCTTATGTTTCCTTCCTTCTTCGATTCAACCTTCGTAGGACATGAGGTATGGATTGAATATTTTAGTTACTTTATGTCTCTGATAGATTATGGATCTATTTATATATTATCATTATTTATTATATCTGTACTTTTCATTTCTATGGTTATTTTAATTTTTGAGTTTTTGTTTGTAAGAATTGGCATGTGTTTTCCTAGGGTTTTTAGCAGCCTATTTTTGGAGATCTATTATTATAATAATTTAAATTGCATCTAGGGTTTTACTAAATTGATTTTATAGAAGTAAAATTCACAGTTCTCAAATGGGTATCTCTCTGATTTTATTTTTAGGGTCGAATTAATGACTTTTTTTTTACATTTTGGCAGACTATGCTTGTCCATTCTTGATTCTGAATTTTCTGTCAAATGTATTCATATGCTACAGGCTGATATGATCATATAAAAGTTTGAATTTGATATCAGAGATTATCCTAAGTCTTATATTTCATTTCCAATTAGTTTGGTGAATTTTAATTATGTTTTGTGAAAATTAAAACCGTTTTAGAGAAGGCAGGTCTGAACCCTAACCAGAATTTTCTGTTTTAAACCAGAAGTCATAACTTTCTTTCCCACCATTGGATCTTCCTAAAAATAAAATTGAGAGTCCATAATTATGTTATCTAAATCTCCACCAAAGATATTTCCTTTATTATTTTTTTCTTGGAAGATATGGATGACTATTCTTTACATTTAATCCTTGCTTGAAATAATCTAGTTTAAGAACATCATCAAGTTTTAAGATTTCGTATGGTTACCAGAGGCTATTAGAATTTTTTTTTGGTTAAGTGGATCTATGTATACTCTGAATATGTTTATAATATCACTTGGATGTCTTCTTATATGTTTGGAACATTTTGAATGCCATTTGGGTTTAGGGTTGTCAAGTGGACTAGGGACAACATATGTTTTTCTAAACTCAATCAAATGTTGTTATGGAATTGATATGAATTCTTGATGATGAATCTATTATGTTCTTATGATTTTTATATGTGTGTTAGGGAACCTAAGTACACTAGGTGAGTGGCTCATAGTGAGGGGCCGGGGCCCTAAGTGGCTAGTACTAGGATAGCCTACTATGAGTTATTTAATCAAGTGATAACCTAAATAAATGAATTGGGAATGGGTGATTATTGGAATGAGAAATTACACACTAATGAAGATTAATTGTGCCTTGCCCATGCCTTTAGTGCTAGTAAAGACTAAGGATGGTAGTGGGAGAAGGTACCTATGCGCAAGTATGACTGAATGACCTTGTCTATACGAGAGGCATTCGGTTCCGCATGTGCCTACTTGGGAGCCGGGGCCAAGAGTGGCTAGTACTAGGACAACCAAAGGGATGAGGGCTATGTGATAACACTCACCTAGCTTGTAGCTTAGAGTCTCTACCAAATTTTTCATGCCTCTGGTATTCCTTTTGGTCTTCTTGTCTTTTCTTTTGTGTTGTGACTTTGGGGAAATTTTATCACCACCTTAAGAGTTTCCTAGTTGTTACCTCTTGTATGGGCCTTTGGTTCTATCGCCTAGCTCAGGGGAGTGGGCCTATTGGTTCCACATAGTTGGGTGGTTAATATTTATATCGAGGTATTGATCGTGATTCTTTGGATGATCCTAGCACATATTCCTTTCCAGTTCTGCAGTTGAAGATTTCTTATTGGATATTTTAATATGTTGAGATGTACTTATGTATTTGTATTCATGTAATTTTTAATCTCCTAAAAGGAGTCTTGTAGTATTGATGTAATCTCAATTCAAAGCAATGCATAAGGGAATGGGTAGTTCTAGGTAAAAGAAAGGGAAAAGAATGTGGAATATTGGACATGTTACTAGCATTAAAAGAAAGTGTTTATGTTATTTCTCCTATCCTCTTATGTTGGCCACGTGTAAAGGAAATAATCTTAAATATAGTTATATATAATGATGTATCACAACAATAATGTATTCTCTCTTGATGGAAGAATCCAAGGAAATTATTAAGAAATGATAGATTAGTGATTGGAATTATTAACAATGAATGGTTATGAAACAATGAAATAAAATAGTAATTTGATTTTAATGTTAATACTTGGTTCATGTTAATGAAGTACCTAGGATGATGCCTACCTTAATGAATATTAATCTCTTACCTAAATTATTAGAGAAAAGTGATATAAAGGATAGTAGATGTAGATGAAATGAATATGAATTTATGGAATGAGTTGATAAAAGGAATAATGATGTTGGATGATTAACTTATATTTAATAAAAGAAACAAGTTAGGGACATTTAACTTGATGCATGAAAATGAACGTAGATCTTTTAAGCTCATGATTCCATGAATATCTTATGCATGTAAATGGTTTATATAATGTTGCTATAGTAGCGATGTGAGGGGACCCATGAGGACTTAAGTTGTATAAATATTACATTCAAGTAGTACAAAATTATTTCTTCTTTTAGAAATATGAAGTGTAATGATGAATATTGTTCTAGTTAAAATTATAAAAAAAGTGTTTACTACTTGCATTTTATAGAGGTTTATGTCTTGTCCTCTTGGGTTTCCTCACGGGGCGTTACATCTGGTATCAGAGCCCTAGGTCTCTACACTGGGAACTCTGGGACTCATAACTCACCTATGCATAACCTTGAGTATCTTAACTTTGTCTCTTTTTGGATTATGTTGTTATGCTAAAACATGAATCTTAGGAAACGAAGGCTACATTTTGTGTTCTTATGTTGTATTGTCTTACAAGGGCACACCTATTCCTCTATGATTGAGTTATATTCTAAAAATTATTTATGTTTTTGCATAATGAGATCAATGATGTGTTAAGTGGATGTTTCCTATAATATTAATGGAATGGCGAAGAATTCTTGAGACTTGTGTTTGTTTTCTTGAAAGGTACTGGTATCTCTAGAAGGGTCAAGATTTAAAGGATACTAAATGTTTTGAATCTTAATTATGGTAGTAGATAATATTACCCCTTGATCCTACCTATAATATAATGTTGTGCACTCTATCTTCTTACAAATACCTAGTTGAATTTTATCCTACTCAAGGTATCTTAGAAATAGATTTTTTTTGGATCTTTAAAGAATGAAATGATTGTGGTAGTACTTGATAGGACTGATAGGGCAATAATTAGATTACATGGCTAATAATATGTACCTAGGAAAGAAGTCAAAATAATAATAATAATAAATAAATAAATTAGGAACAAATAATTTACTGTCATATGCATTTCTCTCTCTCTTTCTCTCTCCCCTCTTAAGAAATAAGTTTTGCATGACTAAAATTGTTTAGACAAGGCAATAATATATTAGGAAAATTTGTAAATACTCAATTAGGAAACCCTTGGGTGAAGGACCTATGTCCCCAAGATTTTATCATAGGCTATAATTCACATTTTCATTTAGGAAGAGGAATTTTTATCCCTATCTTGGTAAGAAGTTATATCCTTTCTGCATATCTTATTAAATTGCACAAAAAGGATTTAAGATAACATAATCAAGAAATTCTAGGGAAGAGTATGTGCGATGATGGATTATCTGTACTAATGATGGAAGTTGTTTTTATTAAATATATGTCTTGCAAAATGCCTAGTGAATAGTTAGGATCCTAGATGGGTATTTTGGAAACAAATTGATGTTTTGTATACATTGTGATCAACACCATAGTAGTAAGAAATTAACAACATTAAGTGATTGAACAACTATGAATAAGGAGTTGTTGTGGTAAATAAATGTTATAGAAATGTACCTTACTCAATTTCTACTTAGAACTGATGTTATCTCAAAATTTTAAAGTGTATGAGGGTAATGTTTCAAATAGGTAAAGGGTAGAAATTAAAGTTATGTACAGTAGTTAATGTTATTAATTTAGATGTTGTGGTTATGAAGATAGTGGTAGGACTCATATACTTCTTTCTCTCTTGATGGATCTATGATCGTTACGAAATAAAGAATTTGAAATAACTCTTAAGTAAATGCTATATGGAAACCTCTTGACATGCAAATTAGGGAAAAGTGCATATATAAATAGTAAGCTTTAAGAAGGGATCACAACTTAATGAATAATGGTGCAATAAATTGTAAATTATTTAGATCTCCTCTAGGGTGTGAATGTGTTTTTTGAAATCAAGCACTACAACTATTATGAAAGATGACTTAGAATATGTATATTGTAAAATTTGTGTGTCCTATGTCATTGGAATTCTACTTAAAGCTTTGATGGAAAGGAATATTTCTTATAAAACTATGTGTTAATGAAAATGGTAAGTTTCAAGTATCTAGATTGTTTTATTTTTATGATTACAAAAGTAAATAAAAATTATTTGATGTATTCCCTTCATGATCATAACAAATATAAATGTTACATACCTCTCTATGTTTGGTATTCATAGCTTGTAAGGAACATGAATTTTGGACCTTATTTGTAACAAGGTCTCACAGGTTGTATTATGCAGGGTTAGATTATGTCTCAAAAGGGAAAATATATCATAAATTCTTTCTTTCTTTTTATACTGGTTACCATAGATAGGAACTTTGATATTGTGAAAGGAAGTGATAATCTCAGTTGGTAAAACATGCAATTTCATAATATATTGATATTAGTGAGTAAACATGAATACCTTAGAGTTTCGACTTGATAACAATAATTTTTATGTAATTTCAAGTATCTTGTTAACAAACTTACTGCATAAAGTGATAGAATCACATAGTTAATTCTTTTTAAAAGTCATTAATAATTGAACTGAGTTAATCTACACTAAAGTTGTAATAAGATAGGATTTACCAAAACTCTTGATAGGAGAAGTATGTGTGCAGTCATTAAATGAGGTTCTAGAATAGTAATATTACAATTCTGTTAGCTAATGTGTGATATATAGTTCACCTTCTCGACTTCTAGGAGTAAGTCGAATCTTAGTGCGGGAGGATGTAATGCCCCTCTAACCCTAATATAAGTTTTGTGTTTTTGAAAGAATTAAGATCTTTCGATGTTTTCTTACAGCTTAAGTTGTACATGATACTTGTTTGATCTATTCCTATAGTTTGTTTATAATAATTTCATAAGCTATTACTCAATGATTCTAATATCAGACATACTATCTAAAGGTATCATTTTTGTATGTATTTAGCTCTGTGTATGTATTGAGTACCTTCAAGACCTTTATGAACATAGTTAGGATGTTATATGATATGTACTTGATAGATATATATAAGTGGTTATTTATATTTTCTTCTATTAAGGTTACTTTGGATGAATCTTGTATCTCACTTGATGATTTGATTATGTTGATTTATTATTAGTATTGATAAGAGACTAAAACAATGATTGAGATTCTAACCTTCGTTATGATGATGCTACATTCTTTGAGTGTATATATATACATGATGTGTTTTCATGATTCAAGATGAAGTCATAGTTACTCACATAGCTGAGGTCCACACGATGTATCGATCCCGGTCATCTGTCTGCAATGTTTTCTTTTATATGTATATCTGTGCATATGTATTTCTTCTTTGTGATGCAAGCTTGTAGGCACCGGGCATCGACTTCACCTCGCTTCATAGGTCTGAGCATGCCCTCAAATCCTCAATGGTTGTTGTTATGGAGATAGTACTAAGGCCCCTACATGAGTCTTCCTTTGTCATTATTCCAATTTGGGAATATTAGGGTTCCTTCTTTGTCAGTCAACCTTTGGGTCAAAAACCAGATCCAACGCACCCGGTTGGGCATGGTTGTAGTTAGTGCCTTGTGGCCACATGAATTCATTTGGTTGTATGATTTGTTTACTCATTTTATTTATTTCTCCTTCTTGGTATGATTCTTAGTTAATCTTTCTATGTTGTGTTTCAGGAGTTTGGCTTGACTTTCCTTGTTGACTTTGGTTCACCTTGTTTGATCTTATGGTTTTCTCGATATGTTACATAGATGATTTGTATGGCCTCTTTGGATGATTAGATTTATTTTGAGGCATGTGATTTTATTCTACCTCAGTGATTATATCCTATAGTAATTATAAATAGGTAATAATATTGTGATCTATTACTTCATAATCTTATAGATTATAGTGTTTGGTATTTGGCATGTATCTATATAAATATAAATATATACATATAGAAATATATATATGGGTGCACACACACACACACACACACACACACACACACACACACACACACACACACACACACACACATATATATATATATATAATTTATATGTGATTATATGTTAATTATTGTACATATTGTTGATGGTGTATATTTTGAGATTTATGTAAAGTATAATATTATTAATAATTAAATATTAAATAATGCGAGGTTTATTATTCTCAATTGTTAATTATTAATAATGAGGATAGGGTATATATATATATATATATATATATATATATATATATATATATATATATATATATATATATATATATATATATATATATATATATATATATATATATATATATATATATATATATATTGAGGTAATTAATTATGGCATATGCATATATGTTAGGATAATATTACATATGTGTATGAATGAATACAAATAATCTTTTATTGTACATTTGAGTAATATAGTTGTATGATATTAAGTTATTTTATAATACCCTTTAGTTAAGAGTTAGTTGGGAGTTAGTTAATTTTCCTCTCAACCTTTGGAAATATATTTATATGCACTAATTTCTCATTTGAAGAGAGGGGATTTTGGGGCTGAAGCATTGAGGAGAGGATGGCCTTACTTTTCATGGAGATTTTGGAGAGAAAACTTGGAGATGTGAGGGAGAGTTTGTAAGCATATGTCTTTAAGAATTTTTGGTTATCTTTTCTTTTGGGAGAGAGACATTTTTGTGAGAATTTCAGTAGTTGAGAGAGGGATTCTTTGCTGTGAAATTATTTCTTTCTTTCATGGAGATTTTTTAAAGTGGCTAGGGTTTGAAGGATGCATCTCAAGTTTGGATTTGTCTTCTCTTTTATTTCCTTCCTTCTTCGATTCAACCTTCGTAGGACATGAGGTATGTATTGAATATTTTATTTACTTTATGTCTCTGATAGATTATGGATCTATTTATATATTATCATTATTTATTATATTTGTACTTTTCATTTCTATGCTTATTTTAAAGTTTTGAGGTTTTGTTTGTAAGAATTGGCATGTGTTTTCCTAAGGTTTTTAGTAACCCATTTTTGGAGAACTATTATTATAATAATTTAAATTGCATCTAGAGTTTTACTAAATTGATTTTATGGAAGTAAAATTCATAGATATCAAATGGGTATCTCTCTGATTTTATTTTTAGGGTCGAATTAATGCCTTATTTTTGACATTTTGGCAGACTATGCCTGTCCATTCTTGATTCCAAATTTTTTATCAAATGTATTCGTATGCTACAGGCTGATATGATCATATAAAAGCTTGAATTTGATATCAAAGTTTATCCTAAGTTTTATATTTCATTTCCAATTGGTTTGGTGAATTTTAATTATGTTTTATGAAAATTAAAACCGTTTTAGTGAAGGCAGGTCTGAACCCTAACCAAAATTTTCTGTTTTAAACCAGAAGTCATAACTTTCTTTCCCACCATTGGATCTTCCTAAAACTAAAATTTAGATTCCATAATTATGTTATATAAATCTCCACTGAAGCGATTTCCTTTATTATTTTTTTTGTGGAAGATATGGATGACTATTCTATGATGACTATTCTTTGCATTTAATCCTTGCTTGAAATAATTCAGTTTAAGAACATCATTAAGTTTTAAGGTTTCGTGTGGTTATCAGAGGCTATTAGAATTTTCTTTTGGTTAATTGGATCTATTTATACTCTGAATATGTTTATAATATCACTTGGATGTCTTCTTATATGTTTGGAACATTCTGAATGCCATATTGGGTTTAGGGTTGTCAAGTGGACTAGGGACAACATATGTTTTCCTAAACTCAATCAAATGTTGTTATGAAATTGATATGAATTCTTGATGATGAATCTATTATGTTCTTATGATTTTTATATGTATGTTAGGGAACCTAAGTACACTAGGTGAGTGGCTCATAGTGAGGGGTCGGGGCCCTAAGTGGCTAGCACCAGGATAACCTACTATGAGTTATTTAATCAAGTGATAACCTAAATAATTGAATTGGGAATGGGAGATTATTGGAATGGGAAATTACACACTAATGAAGATTAATTGTGCCTCGCCCATGCCTTTAGTGCTAGTAAAGACTAAGGATGGGAGTGGGAGAAGGTACCTATGCGTAGGTATGACTGAATGACCTTGTCTATACGAGAGGCATTCGATTTTGCATGTGCCTACTTGGGGGCCGGGGCCAAGACTGGCTAGTACCAGGACAACCCAAGGGGTGAGGGCTATGCGATGACACTCACCTAGCTTGTATCTTAGAGTCTCTACCAAATTTGATCATGCCTCTGGTAGTCCTTGTGGTCTTCTTGTCTTTTCTTTTGTGTTGTGACTTTGGGGAAATTTTATCACCACCTTAGGAATTTCCTAGTTGTTACCTCTTGTATGGGCCTTTGGTTCTATCTCCTAGCTCAGGGGAGTGGGCCTACTGGTTCCACGTGGTTGGGTGGTTAATATTTATATTGAGGTATTGATCATGATTCTTTGGATGATCCTAGCACATATTCCTTTCCAGATCTGCAGTTGAAGATTTCTTATTGGATATTTTAATATGTTGAGATGTACTTATGTATTTGTATTCATGTAATTTTTAATCTCCTAAAAGGAGTCTTGTAGTATTGATGTAATCTCAATTCAAAGCAATGCATAAGGGAATGGGTAGTTCTAGGGAAAAGAAAGGGAAAAGAATGTGGAATATTGGACATGTTACTAGCATTAAAAGAAAGTGTTTATGTTATTTCTCCTATCCTCTTATGTTGTCCACATGTAAAGGAAATAATCTTAAATATAGTTATATATAATGATGTATCACAACAATAATGTATTCTCTCTTGATGAAAGAATCCAAGGAAATTATTGAGAAATGATAGATTAGTGATTGGAATTATTAACAATGAATGGTTATGAAACAATGAAATAAAATAGTAATTTGATTTTAATGTTAATACTTGGTCCATGTTAATGAAGTACCTAGGATGATGCCTACCTTAATGAATATTAATTTCTTACCTAAATTATTAGAGAAAAGTGATATAAAGGATAGTAGATGTAGATGAAATGAATATGAATTTATGGAATGAGTTGATAAAAGGAATAATGATGTTGGATGATTAACTTATGTTTAATAAAAGAAATAAGTTAGGGACATTTAACTTGATGCATTAAAATGAACGTAGATCATTTAAGCTCATGATTCCATGAATATCTTATGCATGTAAATGTTTTATATGATGTTGCTTTAGTAGAAACATGAGGGGACCCGTGACGACTTAAGTTGTATAAATATTACATTCAAGTAGTAGAAAATTATTTCTTCTTTTAGAAATATGAAGTGTAATGATGAATATTGTTCTAGTTAAAATTATAAAAAAAGTGTTCACTACTTGCATTTTATAGAGGTTTATGTCTTGTCCTCTTGGGTTTCCTGGTGGGGCATTTCAATCCACTTTTACACATTTCATTAGTTTACATCATCTCCAAATTCTAAACATAAATGCCATTTTTATGTCGTTAAAGTTAAAAATTTCGTGTGTTGTTGACCTTTTCCTTTATAAAAGTGTGACACAGCTTTGTACTTTTACCTTGCCATCATTATCCTTCCAATACAAATCACCCTGGATCAGCACATATCTCTGAGCTTGAAATCTCAGACTCCTTCTTTGATTGTCATTTAATTCAGGTGGACACTTGGCATTTTTAATAAAATAAATGACATCCTTGTACCAGGGTTGCATTTCAATACTAGTAATTATATCAACATTAGTAGCAACATTATTTACCTGGACAAAGTCCATATTTTCCTTAGTCATTAACTTAGCAAGTCCCAATCCTCTTACCAACTTGGTAATGTCAATGTCAATGTCAAACTCTTGAATCATGTTTATCCATTTACACCTCTTTCATATGACTTCACTTTGTGTTAGGATATCCTTTACCGCAATATGAGGCACATAAGCACTAACCTTTGCACAAACCAAATATGGTCTAAAAGCTTTGACTACCTTTACAAGGGCATAAGCTTGCTTCTCCATTAGTTCATAATTTAATTCAGCAGATTGTAATGATTTGCTGAAAAAGGCTATAGGGTGCTCATATCCTTCTTGATCCTTTTGTAAAAGGATAGCTGCAATAGTATGAAAAGATGCAAAAGAAAATAGAGAAAATGGTTTCAAATAATCAGGTGATACCAAAATTGGGGCCTCTTGAATTGCTTGTTTGATTCTTACAAAAGCTTGCTGAGCTTCAAGGTTCCATTCAAACTTCACTTCCTTCTTTAGGAACTTCACTATGGGCTTGACCAATTTTGCAAAGTTAGCAATAAATCTTCTTACAAAATTAATCTGTCCCAAGAATGACTGCACACCCTTTATGTTCTTTTGTGGAGGTACCTTTTTAATTGCCTCTACTCTTTCAAGATGAATCCTGACTCCTCCTTTCGACACTATGTGTCCAAGTAACTTCCCTTCTGTCACAGCAAACTGACACTTTTTGGGATTCAAAGACACACCAAATTCTAAGGCCTTAAGAATGACCTTCTCCAAATGGGAACAATGATCATCAACTTTCTTGGAATAAGCAGTGAGATCATCCTAATAAACAACCATTAAAACATTTATCAACTCTTCAAATGCCACATCCATGGCTCTCTGAAATGTTGCTCTAGCATTTTTCAGACCAAAAGGCATGCGAACATATACATATGTTCCCCATGGGGTTGTGAAGGTTGTCTTAAATTGCTCTGATTCTTTGACCAGCACTTGATTATACCCCAAGAAACCATCCATCATTGACAAGAGTTCACATCCGATCACCCTATGTAGCATGGCCTCCATATTTGGCAATCCATAATTGTCCTTGAGTGAAGCCACATTTAGGTTCCTAAAATCAACACAGAGCCTAATGTCACCATTCTTTTTCCTTACTGGCACAAGATTAGAAACCCATGTAGAATGCCTAATTGGCTCAATGATACCAACATCCCTCAATTTTGTCAACTCAACTTGCATCTTAGTGGCCAGTAAAGGGTTAATGGGCCTCTACTTTTGTCTAAAAGGCTTAGCTTCTTCTTTTAAAGGAATTTCATGCTGAAATAGATCAGCCCTATAAGCTTTAAGGTAATCATAAGACCAAGAAAACACAAATTTATATTTTTTCAAAAGTCTAATCAGGTTTCCTTTGATCTCTCTGCTCATTTTCTTGCCAATATACACCATTTGGGGGAAATTTTTAGATCCTAGGTTTATTTCCTCTAAGTCTTCCATTTTAGCATTAGACTTCTGAGACAAAAATTCATCATTTATTTTGAACATTCCTTCCAATTCTACTAACCCTTTAGGTATGTGGTTGGATGTAAATTACACTATCTCATTCCCCATGATGCATTCTTTTCCCTCAACACACTGTTGTACCTCATTGAAATCTATTTGCTGACCATCATATTGATCAAGGCCTTGAATAAACCTAAGGATATCTAGGTCATCCTCAAAAACTTGCCAATTGTATACATTATCAAGCATAGCAGGCCTAGTTTTGACCTCTAACATAGACACACCAGTGAGGTTTATGTCTTCACTCTTAAGGGAAACATTTGCAAGAAAATCTACCATGATATTATTGGATCTTTCTACCCAAAGCAGATTGAAAGCAACAAAAAACTCTAGTCTATCCCAAACGACATGTTTATACAGTTTCAATTTTTCATCTTTAGAAGCATACTGAGATGTCACTTGGGCTATAATCAACTGGGAATCACCATGAACTTTTAAAGATTTAATACCATGTTTTATGGCCACATCTAATCCCAGTATCAGAGCCTCATACTCGGCAGTGTTATTTGTACACTCAAAAGTTAATAAGAAAGAGTATTTAAAAGTAATACCTGATGGGGAAATGAATACAACACTAGCTCCCGATCCTTCCTTGGAGCATCCACCATCAAAGAACATTTTCCAAAGCCCATCTTACTGCAAAACCATCTCATCCACAATTGGATCTATGTTTCTCATTTGAGGCACTATCTCTTCAATCACAAAATTGCTCATGTCAATATCTACAAAATAGTTTAGATCCTCCGGAGCAACCACTTCAATCATGACTGAAGAATGGGGCTCCCTATACAACTTTAGCTCAGTTCCATTTATTGGGATGGTAGCATATGAAAAATCTAGTTACAACTTTCCACCCACTGTTGCAGCCCATTGTCTTGACAGTAACATGCCATAATGAGGTTTTGTATCAACAACAACCACATCCATTTTATATGTGGCTTCTGGGAATGCAACAATCTTTACTTCAATTCCAATCAGGGTCCCTACAACCGGTACTACCCTATTGTCCATGGCATAACACCTTCCACTAGATGTATTGACCTGCAACCCTAACTCCTTCATCACTTGATAAGGCATTATAGTTGTAGCAGCATCAGAATCAATCATACAATTTTTTAGCAAAAAATTATTTACAAGCAAAGTAACGTAGAAAGGATTGATAGAAGAGGGTTCTTGTGTCACAATAGTCCCAACACGTACATCAGAGATGTCATTAATTGAAATTAGCTTGTCCATGAATTTCCCTTCCTCTTGTAGAACAAGAGTAGTTCTCTGCTTACTTATAAGAGCTAGGGCTACCGCTTTATGCTCTTCTATTTTCAACATTTCAAGCAGAGGGATGGAAACTTTCATTTGGGACAAGGCATGTCTCATATCAAAGGTGGGGGAGTCAATGTAAACATCAGGGTGATCCTTTGACCTACCAAATTTCTTCTTCACCTTGTCAGCAATAATTTCTTGTTTCCTTTTCTTTTCAGCTTCAAACCCTTCATCTTTACTATTTACAACATTATGCTTTGGGGAATCCTTATCTTGAGGGCTACTCTTAACAAAAATTGATCTAGGAACTCCCTACTCATTATCCACCTTTCTATTCCTCAAATTGTATGAGGATTTTTCTTGAGTAATAGTAGCCATAGTTAAACCCTTGATCTCTTCTTCACTGGACTTTCTCCATTGTCTTTCGTCTGACCTAGATTCTACCATATGAGTCTTGCAATCATCATTATCAAAATCTTCCTGGTCAGATTGAGTAAAAATTTGTTGTTCATAGTCAGAGAAAATCTTCCTCTTATGATCAACATCAGGGAAAATAAATTCATCATCTAAGGACTCAAGATCCTCCATTAGTTCAGTAGTAAACATGTTAATAGAAGGCTTTTCAAATGCTTCATAATCTCCTGCATATGAATCATTAGCCTCTTCTCCCAAAGCCTGAGCAACAACACATTGGAATGGTGAGTGGGGTATATTACAAGCCACACACTAAGGGGTACTTTCCACATTATGTGCTATATTTTTCTTCAAAGGATCTGGTGTATCTCTTCCCTTTTGGGGTTCATTATTATTAGGAACAGGCCTCCCATCTTTCCAATTAGTTTTGTAAGGAATATCTCTTAAGTTAGGGGCCTTGTCCTACCTTTGATAAGGTGGTCTTGTATCCTAAAAATTTCTACTACCTTTATCAAACCTTGCTGGGAAATCTTTAGTGTTACCAGGCCCTTTGTCCATTTTGTCCTCTTCTTTGGATGGCCTTGCTGGTTGTGGCCTGGTTTCTTTCCACAGTCTACCTTCATCCCTTTAGTACATTTGGCCAGATGCCTTTTGGTTACTCTCAATATTTATAGCCAACTTAAAAGCATCTCTAAGGGTACAGAGATTCTTGTCTCTCAAAAGGTAAGACATCTTACGATCCATAGAATTGAAATAAGTTGTCATGTAGACTACATCATCTAGCCTCAATACTTGGAACAGTTTATACACAGCCTTTTGGAATCAGCTATTAAACTCTGACATGCTTTCATTGTAATGTTTCTTGATATTATTGAACTCATTGAGCATGTAGCTAGAGTTCATATGTTCTGTATATTTCTCTTTAAAACATCTGACAAATTCTTCCCAAGATGCAATACTGTTCTCAGGTAGACCCCTGTACCAATCCCGGGTGTACCAATCCCGGGCATCCTCAATCAATGATTGAATAAAGAGCTTCATTATGACATCTTCATGTTCAATCTCATAATCATTTACCTTATCTGTGAAAAACTTCAAATGCTCTTCATAGGTGATAACATTATTCCCAGTAAATAATGGGATCTTCTTTCTAATTTCATTGGGGATAGCATTAGGTTGACCAAGAATACCATCAAAAAGAGAGGTCTATATCTATCCAAGTGAATTGGTCTTCTTTGGATATTTGGTTGATTCAGGGGGGTAGTTGCAACATTTTGAGAGGGTACAGTTCCCACTGTACCACTAGCTATAATGAGAACTTGATTAGGAACTGGTCCTAGTAAAATTTGTCCAAGGTGAAAGGCTTGAGCATTTGGAAGTGCAGTATTGGGCTGACTAAATGGAGTTGTTCCTATGGTGATAGGGATAGAGGTACTAGCAGATGTGTTCATGTTAGCATGTAGGAAGGAAATCTTCCTCTTCATTTCATCAGCAGCAGCCTCCAACTCAAGTTTCTCCGGTTGGATAGCCAAATCTTCCTTTGCTTTTCTAGCCTTCTCCAAGTCTATACTTGTTTGAGAAGGTACATTAGGAGGAGCCATAATTTTCTTGGGCTCATTAATATTTGTACCCACCAATTTTTGTTTTCCCTTATCAGGGATTTCTTTGGGAGTAGTTATAATCTCCTTGTTTCTCTGAATTTCAAAGGGATTCAATTGCCTTAAGACATGGCCTATTCCCTCAAATTTACCTTGTTTAGGTTTATTATCTTGAGCCTGCTTTCTCAAATCTTCCATGTCACCAAATAAGTCCTTATTTAAACCTTGAACATTTTGGTTTAAATCAATAACTTGGGTGTCATTTTTCCTGGTTCTTTTGAGAAGTTCCTGCCTCTCTATGAGCAAATCACAGATTTGTTGTTCCCTCACTTTTACCCTATTTGCAATCTCAAAAAGTTGTTCACTCTCCTTTTTTATTAAAGGAATCACCTCTTCTCTCAACTTCTCAGAATCATAGGAGGTGGTCTCAGTAGCAGAGGTTTCTTCTAGTTGTTCCAGAGTTTCTCTCGCAAGGAAATAACCTGCTTCTGTGACCTCTATGATTACTTCTTTCTACATATGCACACTTGGCGTAACCCTCTTGACATGTTTGGGATCATCAGAAGAGGATGAAGATTCATGAGGAAGTGGGACATGAGATCTTTCTCGAGAAGGGCCTTGGGAACTAGTAGTATTTTGACCTCTTCTAGACCACTGTTTCCTACTTGGTGCATGGAGCTCATCACCCATATTATCTTCTGGGTGATCCTTGTAGTAAGACCTAGTGTATCTTGGTCGACTCATGGTATAACATGACAATTTTAGAAAAATTTGCAACAATTAGCAACTGGTAACATAGATTTTAGAGTCGCCACCCACTATTAGGTGGGAAATGAAATTATTTTATGCTGGTATACAGATGTGCAATAGACAGGATTTGCACTAACCTATTGCAAGCTATTCAGAAGTACCCAGTAGAGTTGCCATTTTTGTTAGTGTTTAAATCTATAGATTATCAAATACTTATATATTCCCAATGGACATAATCCAACAAAATGTAAACACTAAGGTATTAAGGGTAGAAAACCTTCTTCACTTCGAGTATGAATACTCAGGCGGGTATACCTATATCAATTCACTGTTTAACTGAGCTCTGAATTGTGAACTAGCTCCTTCATTGCTCTGTCCTTGCTTCCAAACTCAACTTAATAAGATGAGAGAACTTTGAGTATGGCCCATATTATCCTGATACAGAATATAATGATAAAAATTATGAAAGCAACAACATGAAACAATGGTTTAAGGATATTCATCCTTATTCTTTTTAGAGTTAAACTGAAGGAAGGTTAACGTCATTTAGTGCTTCTACAAAGCATTACAAAACACATCCATGAACTTGTCATGGAATGATTCAGGTTATGATTGTGTTGATAAAGTAAAATGAAAGAATTATTTATATTTTGGGTGGCGAACAAATGTAAATAGATGTAGAACCAATGACTTATCCACTTGGGCATCAGAGTCAAACCCTACCTCCACATATATCTATCAAAACAAAAATATTGAAACTCAAATGACATGCCTAACATACCATCCTTTTAATTTCTACAACTATCATCAAATTCATACATGGATTATTAATTCCCAGAGACCTCCCTTAAGATTTTACTCTTTCCTTGAAAGAAACTTAAGCTTAACCCCTATATTCACCTTGTGAATAATGTATTCAAAATGCCTTGCAATCTAAATACATAAGAAAACTAAAACACTCCATACATAAAGACAATAAAATGGTAGTAACAGAGCTCCAATATTTTTTATTAATGGTCAAAATGTGTTGATACAGTATCTTCTCATTTAAAGAAAATAAGGTTTTGTATTCAGAACCTTTCTTATAGAGTATTTTTTTCACCCTTTCTAATGAACAAAGACTTGCTACTTATACCAATCAGCCATCTTAGAATCCTCGAAAGGATGCAACAAGCTTCAGATGGCTGTTAAAAGATCTTGCACTAAAAACAAGATTACAAACTGAAAAAGTTGTTTGTAACAACAAATTACAAATATCTATTTCCAAAAATCTTGCAGGTGGCACCTTTGTCTAAGGATATTTCAGAGCAGTTGCTAAATTTGTTGCATGAATGATGACCGCCATCTGGCTAACTTAAATCATCCTCTATTTGAAACCATTCTTCCTCAAATTCTGCATCAGGTTCCATGTGTATTCTATTCTTCTTCCTCCTTTTCTTGCTACAATATCTTTAGGGAAATTAAAAATATGGTTAATCATGGCACACTTGGCTCTCTTTTTAAACATTTCATTATAGAAACCTTCTAGATTTTCTGTTCTGGCAATTGTAATAGCCATATGGTATGGAACCAGAATTTTATCCAGGTAAACCCATCCACCCTTGGTAATTATGAATTGATGGGCAATGGTAACATTTGGGAATAAAGTTCCCTTGCCTTTCCCAGTGAGGGCACACTCTTCAATATCTCCTAATTGCCTCAAGAACTCTGCAATTCCAATCCTAAGGGGTACTTGATAGGGAAATATAAAAGGGGTCCCACTGAAACCATACAACCTGATGACAGTTGATACATTGTAGAAAATAACATCTCCCCAATTGTGTACGATATTCAGATTCTTAGCAAACTGGTTTGGCTTAATAAGTTGTGCCAATACTGTTGGGATCCTTGGGTTGTCTAAGACAAACAGCTTCCTGAGTCTAGCTACAAAATGTTTATCAAAATTAATGAAACTATGATCCTTCTTATCCCAGGTCATTGTGAGGCTCCATAGTTGGACTGGCATATCTTCAACATCCTTCTTTCTCACTAATTCCATTTCTTGTTCAAAATAACTTTGTCCTTTAAATAGAAACATGTACATTATGAAAGAGTACCAGCAAAAGGGCCTGTCACCTTCATTCTTTTGAATCTTCACCAATCCATTATGGATTAATTCAGCAATAAAAGGAGCAAAATAAAAAATAATAGATACGTGTGCATGTAAAATTTGGATCATCATGCACATGAAGTGTATTGGCATCTTTTCACTAACATCTTCTCCAAAAAATTGACATAATGACCAATATGCACCCTTAGCTCTGAGATCAAAATATTCTATTTTAAAAGGCTCCTGAGTGGTCTGTCCCACAATAACCATTTTTCCAATTTTGATGTAGAAATCCTTCAACAACTTGCCTCTGAAATAGTTCCTTTGTGCATTATACACTTTCCTTAGTTCTTCAAAATCAATGCTCTCCAAACTGTCTGAGGGTTCACTTAACCTGAACACCTTCTTGATTTCTTTAGCAGAAACTTTAATCAATAATACTCCCTTTGCATCCCTAACTTCTTTAGTGATTGGATCATAACTCTTTGCAACCTGGGTCATCAAATCTACATCTAAAAAGACATCGGGCACGACAAGTTTTCCTAGGTCAGTCTGCCATATGTTGCTTGCAGGGTGAGGGGCATTTCTCTGACTAAAACCTACTTTGAATAATTCCAATCCTGTGATATCAGAGTCACCTCTTGCGTTGATTGTACCAATTTTGGCCTCTCTAATAAAACTTGTTGTGTCATATAAACCCTCCCCTATTTTTACCCTAGGATCTTTGGGAATCAAACTCTTGGTTTTCACCGGGGTAGTGGAAGGCCGCGAAGTAATTGCAATAAATCCTTGTGCAAACCTCTTTCACTATACTCAATTTTACCTGACAATTCTTTCCTTGGTGCCATTTTAAGGTTTATCTTTAAAAGAAATCTTTGCAAGATAGACAAAATATAGAACTGTGATTCTTTTAGTAAGGAAGCAATTCACAAAAGTATTTCACCAACCTTTTTTCTCGAAAACCACCGGGGAATAGCAGCCAATCCTCGTAATTCTTCATGCCTGAGTCTCTAAAATTTTTTGATCTCTTTGTGCTTCTGAGAGTGTGAAAATTTTTGATATATGAGCCATTAAAGAAATCATGTCAACAATTAATTTAGCACGATTGAAACAATTACTCCTCCGGAAGAGCGAACTGTCACTTCTCAACTAAAAACTTCAAATTTGCATCACTTTATCTCCAGTTTAAATTAGAACCATCGATCCTCATTAGCAGATGATCTAACGGCCTTTTGCATGATCGCAAAGCATGAAAATCACTCATGTGAACATGCGACTAACCATCACGTTACCTCTCTATTTTTGGCCGTCTCTTGTAACTTCCACCGTTAAGACAAAATGTTATTTGCATGATCGCATAGCTTAAAAGAAGCTTATGTGAACATGTGAAAACCCGTTAGCACTTATCACCGTCATTGTCTTCCTTCAAATCGCCGGTCCCACCTCACCTTTGTCAATAAAGAAAATCCATGCTTGCAACACCTGGAAAATTGTCAGATACTTTCTTTCTTTCCGAGCACTGGTGTCTGTTGATACTAGCCAATGAGAAAACATTATTCATGCACATCTGTCAAAAGATCCACCTGAGAATTGCACTTGGTTTAATGCAAGATCAACGGCTTGTCGCATGATCGCATAGGCTTCTAAGATCCCATGCGATTATACGACGATCGTTCAATCTTCCCCTTATTACTTTTCAAACTTTGGAGATTCCTCTATCACTGGCCCCACTATCCTTTACAAATAAAAGGCTGCCACTTGTGAAATACTTGTCAGTGGTCCCACCTTGTTTCCGCATCAAGCTTCATTATAAAATCAAAGGTTATTTCGCATGTTCGCATGGCTTGGAAATATTCCATGTGAACACGCGACCGCCGTTAGATCTTCTTTAAAGATTCACAGTTGAATGAAACTCAAAACTTTATAATACAAGGTAATTAAGACATAGGATATGTTATTTATATCACCGGGGTCCTAGAATTAGGAAAAGATATAACCCCTGTGTGAAAAATAAATGCATGTGCTCTTTAATGAACTTAAGTGACTTAAAAAGTAACGCTCGAAAAGAAATGAGGAGAATGACTTAGGGTTTATTTGAAAATGGAAAACATTTTAGGGTTTTTGACATGAATTCAAAATTCTTCAAAGACAAGACCTAGGGTAAGGATTTTTGAAGTGGGCTATGACAATTTTTTGAAGAAATTCTGACACCTGTACCTAGGAAAACTTCACAGACCAGAGGACTAAACCAACGTTTGGACAAAAACCTCAGAAAATTAAGAATATACCCAACAGGTTCAACCATAATCTATTTTTCATATTAATATATAATTAAATAATATTTAATGTAAAATGTATATTAGATATAATATTTAATATATATAATATATAATCTAATATATAGTTTTTAATATTAATATATATTAAATAATATTTAATGTAAAATGTATATTATATAATATTTAATATATAATTGATATTATAAATATTTAATATATCTAATAGATAGTTTTTTATATATAATATATCATATGAAGCATGTAGAAATGGGAGGGAGAAAGTGGAGGGAAGGGAAAGTGAAAATTAAAAATTCTGCCGTCATTTTTGGGTACCCGATTAGGCTCAGTATTGCCTTGTGCACCAAACCTACATGGTCAACTATTGAAATGTCTCAAATACATGTTTTTCCCCTGTTTCTCTGAGTTCCAAACTTTGACAATGTAGCTGACGACTTTTTTTTCACCTGAATTTTATAAAATGAAAAGGGTATTTTAAGGATATTATCAGCTTTCTATCGATATAATTGCTGTCAAATTTTGAATTCAATAAGTAATTATTAGTTATTTTCTAATTGAGCTACCTCTAAAGTGCTGATTTATATACTGATTGAAAAATGACTATAACTTTCAAATAGTATAACATTTTTGAAATCAAAAAAATGTGTCACATTCTATGCTTCGCCTACTATAAGAAATTTTTTTTTTTTTGAATTTTGTAAAGTTTTGAATGAGTTAAGGTGGTCAGACATGAAAGTTTTTTTATTCTGAATGTTGTAGCAGAAAATTCATAATTAATTATTTTTTTGGAATAAAATTACAAAAAAATATGTGTCACATCCGGGGATGAGTCTACTACTTATACATTAAATCTTATAAAAAAATATTATCATTTGATCATGATTAAGGTGCTCAGACATACACCTACTTCTTATTTGTTTCCTAAAATTTTTGTACTCCTGTATTGAAATCTATACTTTTCACCAATTATATTAATTTTTTGTAGAAAAGGCCTAGTAGTTTAGAAACTACATTCAATTTCCTACAGATTCTATTCTTACAACTTTTTGGTATTAGGTTGATAGCTAGTTCAAATTTTCACGTCAAGTTGACTAACCCTGATTTGCTGATTTTTCATTGCCACTTTTGGGCATAGTTTGGCCCCTCATGATCTTGCACATACCCATATATATATATATATATATATATATATATATATATATATATATATATATATATATATATATATATATATATATATATATATATATATATATATATATAGTTTGCATTACATATAATTGTATATTATATTTAATAAGTTAATGTATGTATATATGTGTGTTCATAAATCCATTTATTATAATGTTATTAAGTGAGAAAAGTACTGTCAAAATTATATTATTGTTATTAAAGTTATTTTATTATCACATTCTTTGAGAATTGGTTCCCTTCCAACACAACTCTTGGAAATATATTATATGGCATTTATTTTTCATTTTGGTGGATATTTGCTAAAGTTCAAAGTTGAAAAAATTAAGAGAATTTTTGTAGAAGAGATTGTGATTGGATTGTGGATTTGAGTGTGAGTTTGAGGAGAGATAGATGAGATTTTTTGTAATCACTTTGAGAGGTTGATATTTTTTCAAGAAGGGAGATTCTTCTATGTGATGAGGTTGATTTTTTATTGGTATGTCCAAAGTGTTGATGATTTGATTAGTGCTCATGGATGGATTGGATTGATATTTGTTTTCTTCAATTTGTTTTGGATATTTGCATGACCCAAGGTAGGGATTTAACCCCTTACTCTTATTTAGTGAATGGAAATTATTGTAATTATTTTTTTATTTGTTTTTGTGCCTAAAATGGTTTATATTTTTCCTTTGGAAATCGAAAAATTATTGTGTTAAATATTGCTTTCAATTGTGTTTTATTTATAGGTTTTTCAATGAACTTGTTTTTTGTTTTGTGTTATTGTAATTACATAAATGCATGTAGGTTTTCAATTCATTGATTTTTTAGAAATAATACTCAAAGATCTCAACTATTATCTCTCATTTTTTCTAGAGTCCAATTAATGCTTGATTTTGAGCGTCAACCTAGACTATCCTATGAAACTATCCATATACCATCACTCGGTAATTGTGTCACATAAATATTATAGTTGTACTAAATCCTAATATAGATCATGATGAATATTCAGGAATTACATTGAATGCTTATGGAAATCATGTAGCATGCTTTTTTTGGGTCAAAATTGGTCATTTTTTTTCAAAATTAGGGTATTAGAGCTATACCAAAGGCTAAGAGTTTGTTTATATCATGTGTTCTCTATCATCGATGAATAGTGGGGAAATTATATGTAATTTATGTGGATTATGTGTCCTTTGAATTCCATTTTTAGTAATTAAATTCAAATTGGTCTTGTGAAATATGGTTTTGGATTGTCCTAAGAAAGAGCAATAGAAGTTCTCATAAACATATATATTTTTATTCTGATTATTGGATAAGATTCAATTTATGCATTTTATATAATTTATTATTCATATATATCTATTTTATGGTTTTATTCTCAAGGGATCAATAACCAAGATACATGGTAGGTGAGTGGCTCTCAATGTGGTCAAATGTCCTAAGTGGCTTCCAAAATAACCTGTTGATGAGTTGATTAATGAAGTAATAACCTAATAAATTAATTGTGAGGGGGATACACATTAAAAATATAATTTTTATGTCTTGAGAATACCTTGAGAACTACTACAAGATAAGGATGGGAGTGGGAGAAAATGCTTGATGGGATAGTCATGATCAAACTACCTCATCCCCATAAAAGGTTATTAGATTTTGCACATACCTACTTGGGGGTTGGGGTATAGAGAGACTACTATGATAACCCAATAGGTGAGGGATATGTGATGACACTCACTCTACATGCGATCTGAAGTGTTTTCTATTTGGTTTTATACCTCACCTATGGAATTTTTGGCCTTGTTTTTTTTTATTGTTTTCCTTACACTTGTATGGAGTTTTGGATACCACCTTCTTTACTATTCATGATTTTCTTGGGTTTTCATGTGGTGTTGGTGTCTACCTTCTTTAATGCAGGGGCATTCTAGGGTACTGGTGAATTTGCATGGTGGTGTGTTATTTTGGTTCTGTGTTACTCGGTTGTAGCTTTAATTGACGGTCTTAGTTATTAAAGGAAGCTCGATCACTGAAGGAACTCAGTGAAACCTCTTGTGCTTGATGAAACTTGTACTCGGTAGTGCCTATGGTACACAATTGACATGCTTGATTGATGATACCTATGTTGCTCAGTGTTGCTTGGTGTGGTCAGTTGTTTCACTAGTTCTGGGTTGTTCTAGTTTACCGACTGGAGTTATTGGAGATTTGGTTGGCTGACTTTGTGCATTTATTGTTGGTTTCTTTTGTTGTATTCTCCTATGTAGATTTAGAGGCCGACATGGAGAATTAAATGTTTTTAAGGCTATTTGAGAGTCAACTATTGTTACATTTAATATTTGTTTGTAATATAAGCCGACTTGGCTTAGGAGTTAATTATTTCTTCCAACCGACTTGTGGTTGAGGAAATTGTTTTAAGGAGTGTTTGGGTAGTTTTTAGAAAGTAGATTTGGAGTCATTCAATGAAGGAGATAGAAGATTAGATCTAGATCCCATGATATCTTGAAGATCGAATTGTTATCTGATAGTTTGTAATAGCAGAGCTAGTGGTTTGCATGCTTGGAGACAAGGAGATTGCTTGGAGGCTTGTGAGCTTGTAGTACCCTGCCCCTAGTCTGATTTTATAAATGTTATGATTATTTTAGGATGATAGATTATATGTTAGGAAATCATTGATGCTTATGATTTTACTGACTCCATACTTGCATATGTATGGTGGATGTGTTTGTTTTATATTTCTATTTGACGTGCCTAATGTGGTTGAGGGACGAAGTCGTAGTTACTTGCTTGCAAGATCCACACGATTAGTCGATCCCCTCCATTTTCTATTACATATTTAAATATGTATGTACATGTAGGCTTTATATGCAGGTTTACAAGTACAGGGCATTATCTTCCCTTAATTGGCAGGAGTGAGCGTGTCCATAAATATCCATCTCAATGGTAAAGAGGGGAGATAATACACATACCCAAAACCCTAACCTAAGCCAAATTGTCCTAGGATTGGACAAGTCAGTTTGACTACCCTACCCAAATTCATCTAGTTGACATGGATTTGTGGATCCCTTCTCCTGAGTTTTCTTGGTTTTATGTTGTTAGGTCTCAGTTGATTTATTGCTTATGTGGGTGATTTTATGTGATTATTAATTTAATGATTATATTTGAAATTTAATATTAATCATGTTCCTAGGTTTATTTGAGAAAAATTAATTAAAGGTTAAATATTTGATTACTTGGATTTAATTGATTATTTAATTGAAATTAGATTTAATTATGTTGAGTGTGTTATTAAATAATTAAATATTTAATCACATGGTTTTAGGATGCTTTAAATATTTAATCTATTTAATATGAACTTTTAATTATTAACATGTGCATTATTGGAAGTGAATTGTTCTAAAAAATAACAACTTTTTTTCAAAAGTCAAAGTTGAGTTATGCAAAATAAAGTTATTCTAATTTATTAATTAGGATTTACTTTTAAATTGTAATTGGAGTTTGATTGGGAGTTAATTGTTGAGTCATCTCTAGGGTTTGCATGAAGGGGGGAATTAAATCCCTAATAGGCGAAATTGCATTCATTTTTGAGATTAGACAGGTTTTGGAGGAGAATTTTGGGGAGAGCTTATGTGCTTTGAATTTTGGAGAATTTGGATGGTTGTGGTTGCTTCTTGTTTTGGCTATGTTGTGCGTCTAGATTTTTGGTGTTTGCATAGTTTGTGGATTCATATCTGCAAGTTGGAATTCTTACATAGAGGAATCAGGTGTTTCAGGTCTTTCAAGGTTTCCATTTCAGTTGTGTGCATTGGATCTAAGGTAGGATTTGAAAATCTCCTTCTGTGATTTGTTTTGTAGTTTGATGGATTTTTATGTCTAAATGATTTCATGATTATCTCCTTAGATCTTTCTGTGATTTCCTTGTTTTAGGTATTAGAGAAACCCTTGTATCTGATATTTTAAGTTTTATTGAATTTTAGCATAGTATCGTTATCTAGCAAAATTTTGTTGAAGGATAGTTTATACATTTCCTACAAAATGAAATATTAAATTTGGACTATAGTCTGGCTATAGGGGTTGGATGAAAAACCCAATGTTTGTAGAAAAACCCAATTTGGGTGTAAAAGTCAATTCTGGAAAATATGTATTACCCTCTGTTTTAAAAAAAAAACACAGTCATTAGTACTAGTAAAAGACAAAAAAAAAAGAGAAAAGTCCAAATCAATTTAATTGCATGAGAATGTCTTTAAAAATAAAATAAAATATACATCTCCTTTATGTTTATTTTCCATTTTTTAGAAATTATTAATTAATTAAATTAAAAAAAATGCATTGCAATTTAGGAATTTGTGTTGATTCCTTTTTTTTAAAAAAATATTATTAAATTTTTTTTTAATAAATATATTGGAGGGGCGGGGGCCACCACCCCCCCACCCGTCGGCTACCACAATCTCCTAGTGACCTGCCCAAGGGAGGCCACATGGTAGGCCTATCGGCGGCAACCCCGAAAGGGGGCCTGCACGGCAGCCACCGGTGGTTACTCCCAAGGGGAGGCCGCCGGTTGGGTAAACCTAGCAAGGGTTGTGCCCCCCGCGTCCCCCCCCCCCCCGAATGTTTTATTTGGTTTTCTTTTTTTTTAATTACTTTTTATTGTATTTTAAAATGTTGATTTAATTCAATATAGTTAATTAATTTTATTCTATATTTTAGTTTGATTTTAATTTTAGATTATTAATTAGTTTAATTAATCTTATTTATTAATAAAGTTAAATTAATCTTTGCATATTTATTTAGCTTAATCACTTTGTTAATTTGGTGAAATTAATTTTATTTATTAGTTAATTTGCTTACTATTGTTGGTTAGATAAATTTATAGAACTACTAAAATTGGGCTTTTTACCTTGTTGAATTCATAGAACGTATATAGGGAATATTCCTTCATGAAGGGCTTGTAATGTTTATGCTAAAATTCTTTCAGTAGATTTATATACTCTTATGCTTGGATTCAATTATGTTCAAAATGGAATTTAAATACTTGTACTTCAATTTCAATTCTTTATGATGAGAGTGTTGTATTCTTCATTCCTGGAGTGTCTTCTTTTTCTTATTGTGATATTAGGTACTAGAAGACCTAGGGGGAAAACATAGGCTGGGTATGTGTCAGTTGTACATAATTTCAACATTATGTTTTGATGTGTGTGTATTTTTTGATCATCACCTGATTTGATCATATGGGCTCATGTTGCTTTGTTTTCTGTTTATGGTATCTTTGTAATCATTTCTAGTTCTTGTGTGTGAAACTGGATCGAAGATTACCTTGTTGTAGACCTGTTTGATCTATGTGAGATTTGTGAGCCTAGTAGAGGTTAAATAGGTGCATCTTAGGGGAGTGGCTTACAATAGGGGTCTGGGGCTCAAAAGGGGCTAGTACCAAGGTAACCTATCATAAGTTGATTAATAAGTGATAACCTAATAATAAAAAAACTTGGGGAATAACATTAAATACAAGATTGATATTCTAGTTCTGCATGGATTATGTTGAGGGTCCGAGGTCCAAAGTGGCGAGTCCAGCGTAACTCAACCTGATAGATGCTTGAGGGTCTAGGGTTGAGAGACTAGTCCAAGGTAACTCAAGTAGTCATCCATGTGATGACACTCCCATAGTATGTAGCCTAAGTCTCCTCCATGGTTATTCTTCATGTATCAGATGCCTCTAGATTAATGAATCTTACCTATCACTATCTTTTGTATACCTTGAGTTAGAGAGCTTCCAAGATCTCCTTGCTTAGTGTTTTTACCTTGTTTTGGTTTTGGATATCCGATTGGGCTTTTTTGTTATCTCCTCAGCATGGTGGGGTAGACCTTTGTGGTTCTACATGGATGGGTGGTAGTGATTCTTTACCATTTGAGATTCAACATCCTGGTGCTAGTGCTTGATGGTGCTTTTGTAGTTGGATTCCTTATGATTCTTCATTGATGTTTCTTTTCTTATCTTCATTATTTGTAATCCTGTATTAGAGTATCGCATGTGATACCTAATCTGAACATTGTATTTTTTTATTGTTAGAGTGATTACCACATACCCTACGACATGTGCAGTGGATGTGAGTTTATTTAGATTTCATGGATGTCCATGAGGATTGTAATTTATTAATATATGATGTAATTGTAATATTCATGTTATGGAATCTTTTGTTGATGTTAGTTAGTTGTGTTTTATTCTTAAGTAATTCTATGTCATGGGACCCTCAAGTTTTGTAATCTGTGATGGTTGTTGGTTTAATGTGAGTAAATGGTAAATGCTTCCGCACTATTGTTTAACTTGTATGTTAACTTTAGAAAAAAAAATTATTCACCAAACTTAGTAGCATGTTTTAGGTTAATCTCTCTTGGGTTCCCTGGCGGGGCATTATAGAGCTCAATTTTAGATCTACCTTAGTGTTTTCCATTAGTTATTGATTTGTTTTAGAGGTGGACTAGCTGGAGGATTGCAAAAATACCTTTGATTGTATCTGGCCCTAACTTGGAAGGCCTTACAGATGGGCACGTTAATGAAAATTTAGTTGAAAACATTTTCTTCTTGAGTTATTCCACATTGTTGGTGTTTTTTGGTATGTTTGGATTGCCCTCAATTGGATCCTCCTTACCGATCTTGCATTAGGTGGTATTAGAGCTTGAAGATCTTGAGTGTGTAAACCGATCTCTAAGTTGAGGTTTTTTGCACTAGAACCTTATTGGTGATTTATTACTTGGGTTTTCAAAAATCTTGAAGGATGCCTCTGAGAATATTGGACCCTAGAGCAATTCCAAATCTCTGTGATGCTATGGAATCAAAGATTACAGAGAAGGTTAAAGTTGATTTCAGATCTGAGATGGAATTTATGAAGAATGACATCATCATCAAGGTCATGAGAGCTATTGCTTTTATGCTGAGGAATCTTGGTATTGATAATGGTTATGAGGAAGTTGTTGAAGACTTTAAAGCTATTGGATCTAGTGGAGATGACAAGAGAGATAGATCTGGTGAAGACAAAACTGGTCAGTTACATAGATCTAGAGCTCAATTAAGTACTAGTTACCGAATGGAAGTTTCTACTTTCTCTGGTACTTTGAGACCCAAGGATTTAATTGATTAGATTGGTGAATTATAAGACTTCTTTAAACTTGGAGAAATTGAAGACCCTCTTAGACTAAGATTGGCATAGACTAAGTGGAAAGGACATGTTGTTCTTTGGTGGAAAGAATTACAAAGAGATAGAGAAGATGAAGGTGAAATGAAGATCAATCAGTGGAGGTTGATGGTGACTAAATTGAAAGCTAAGTTCATACCTGCCAACTATGAGCTTGACTTGTTTAAGAAGTTGCAAAATTTGAAGAAAAAATATTTGACTATGGAGGACTATACCGAGGAGTTCTATAAGTTGACTATTTAGTCCGAACACATAGAACTTGGTAAAGAAAAAGTAGCTTGGTATGTGAATGGTTTGAGATTCAATAATCAAGATGAGCTTGGTATGGTGAAGATTTATTCAGTTGAAGATGCTTATCAATATGCTTCGAAGGCCAGAAGTTAATTTGAAAAGGAGACAACATAGTAATTCCCAAGGAAAGAAAAAGATTTATCACTCAGTGAAGGACAAATCGACTATTGAAGATGAATCGAAACCTATGGAATTGAAGAAGAAGATAGGTAGAGTTATCTTTAATGGTACTTTTTATAACTATAGTGAAGAAGGATATCGATCTTTTGAGTGTACACATAAGAAATTTGGTGACCCAAGGACTTCTGTGGTAAATGAGAATATTCAAAATGAACCTAAATCTAAGAAATTGCTGGTTCAGAGAACATTGCTCGGTGCAAAGGAGGAACCTTGTCAGAGAAGTAATTTGTTCAGAACTTGGTGCAAGTCTAAAGGTAAACTTTGTGATGTAACTCTTGATAGTGGTAGTACTAATAACCTTTTTGTTGAGGACATGGTTTAGAAACTTGGTTTGAAGAGAATGAGACATCCTTATCCTTACAGGATTGGCTGGTTGCAACATGTTCATGCTCTAGAAGTGAGGGAGCAATGCTTTGTTGATTTTCAGATTGGCTAATATAATGATCTAGTGTTGTGTGTTATTGTGGAGATGAATAGTTTTCATATATTGCTTGGTAGACCTTGGCAATCTAATTGTAGAGCTATGTATGATTGTGTCAAGAATGTGTTTACTATTGAGAAGAATAACAAGAATCTTTCCTTGATGCCTTTGTAGGATACAACACTCAGTAGGAGAAACCTGAGCTTTGGTAGTTGAGATGAGTTGGAAAATTATGATGGGATCGATCAATATGGAGAGCAAGCCTATGTGTTATCCAAGAAAGATTTGAAAAGATAGAGGAAACAAAAGCTGAAGAGTGTATAGGATGAAGAGTTGAAGGGCTTGTATGTGAAGAACCAGCTCGGGGTTTATGTGTTGAATCCTGGAAGATGTTCTTCCAGCTTATGAGAACATCTTTTTGAACCTAGGGTGTCTGATGCAGGAAAATTCTAGGGTACTCGGTGAATCTACATGGTGTGTTGTTTTGGTTCTGTGTTACTTGGTTGTAGCTTTAACCAACAATCTCAGTTATTGAAGGAAGCTTGATCGCTGAAGGAACTTGGTGAAATCTCTTGCGCTCGGTGAAACTTGTACTCAGTGGTGTCTATGGTACTCGGTCGATGTGCTTTATTAGTGATGCCTATTTTTCTCTGTGTTTCTTGGTGTAGTCAATTTTTTCACTAGTGCTTGGTTGTTTTGGTTTACCGACTAGAGTTCTTGGGGATTTGGTTGGCCAACTTGGTACATTTATTGTTGGTAGCTTTTGTTATATTCTTCTATCTAGATCTAGAGGCCAACATGGAGAATTAAATGTTTGTAAGGGTATTTGAGAGCTGACTATTGTTGCATTTAATATATGTTTGTAATAGAAGCCAACTTGGCTTAGGAGTTAATTATTTCTTCCAGCCGACTTGTGGTTGAGGAAATGTATTTAAGGAGTGTTTGGGTAGTTTTTTAAACAGTAGATTTGGAGTCATTCAGTGAAGGAGATAGAAGATTAGATTTGGATCCTTTGAGATCTTGGAGATCATATTGTTATCTGATAGTTTGTAATAGGAGCGCTAGTGGTTTGCATGCTTGGAGATAAGGAGATTTCTTGGAGGCTTGCAAGCTCAAGTTCAGATCTGCCTTAGTGTTTTCCATTAGTTGCTGATTTTTTTTAGAGTTGGACTAGCTGGAGGATTGTAGAAATACCTTTGATTGTATTTGGTCCTAACTTGGAAGGCCTTAAAACCATACATGTTAATGAAAATTGAGTTGAAAACATCATCTTGGTGAGTTATTCGACATTGTTGGTGTTTTGTTGCATGTTTGGATTTTCCTTAATTGGATCCTCCTTACCTATCCTGCATCATTCTTATCTCTCTGGGACTGGGCCTTTGGGTTCCATCTGGTTGGGTGGTTAATTTTTATCTTATCAATGTTCAATTAATTTTGCATTTATGGATCTTGCGTATGTAGCTATCAAATATGTTGCATTAGGGACTTTCATCTTGCACCTATTATTATGATATAGTGTACTCATTAATGTAATTATATACTCCTGAAAGAAGATTGGTGTATTAAAAAACATATTGATGTATTTTTAATTGGACATAGTGGATTGTGTAGATCAAGAGAAAATAATATAGAAATGTATATTATTATAAATCTAAGGTTATAATGTGGATTAGTAAAAGAAGGAATTCCTTATCTATGTAGTTGATAAATGTTAAGTTATAAATTAATGTATAGGTAATTAGAATAAATGGTTTAATAAAGTGTATATAAATTAATTGTGAGCTTAGTAAATATGATAAGTGATAGTAGTAATTCTACTTATTGCATTATTGGGGGTTGAAATAGATTAAAGTTACAAAATAGTTATTCTTGTGGTTATGGATGTAAATAATATATGCAAATACCTAATGATTGATCATATAGTAAGTAACCTAAGTTAAGGGAATATGTACATGTCAGTAATAAAAGTACTAGTACAATTGATTTAATAACATCATTAGTTAATTTATAATATTTAATCATGGAGTTTGTAGAGAAATGGTAGTATATAGGTTTAATGAATTTAAACTAATTATGAAAAGATAATAATGATTTAAAAAGATTATTAATAAAGATCAAATAATTTATAGGATTGAGATAATGTTTATGTAATGCAAAACAATATGTTTATAGCCTAGGTAAATGATATGGAAAGTGACTTAATAGATGATCATTTAGTATGAAATCAATGATAATAGTTAAGAGTTAGTAATCTATTTGATTAATGATTGTTAATAATTAAATTTAAGGAGATGACTAGTTTTATGTAAATGCATATATGGTTAACTCAATGATCATGTTTTATTACTTAATTAGAGAAAGAAAGAATTGGGAGAACTTGATTTAGTGCTCTAAAATTAATCAATAAGATATATCACTTAACAGTTATAAATCATATGATTCATTCCATTAATTCTTACAATTGATACATTTAGATGATTATATTGGGGAAAGAATGTTTCTCAATTATAAATATTAGGGAACCCTAAGAGGACTTAGGTTAAGTAATGGATTAATATTACACCCATTTTTAATGACCTTTTAGAGATGCATTAAGGAATTTTTATTTATCTTCCATTTATGTGCCTTGCAAAAAAATAATGTAATTAATGTTCAAGTAAATTTTGGAAATATATTTAGGAAATCTAAATTAGCATTCAATAGAAATATTGCACCTACATTTGGATTACAATAGTGTCATCCTCTCATGTTCCTTGGAAGGGTGTTACACCAATCAAATAGTTGAAGAGACCTTGACAGACAAAATGTCTCAACCACTTGTCTCTTATTTGGAATGAAATTACAAGAGTAGAAGGTCACATTGGAAGAGAGAGAGAGAGAGAGAGAGAGAGAGAGAGAGAGAGAGAGAGAGAGAGAGAGAGAGAGAGAGAGAGAGAGAGAGAGAGAGAGAGAGAGTTGATGGTATAGTGAGATATGTTATGATAATAAACACATCCCAAGGGTAAGAAAATAAAGAAATGTATCCCAAGAAATATAGCTAAAATGGTGCAAACATATTACCCAAAAGGAAATCATTATTTACATGTAAAACATATAAATAATACACAAGGTTGTAAAATGGATTACCCCTAGGAAAGAATTCTCTTTAAAAATTTAATACATAATATGAAAGGACACAAATGAATTAAGGAATTTTTTAAAATAATATAGAAGGGAGAAAAAACATTACCATAAAAATAATTGTCTCCTTAGGAATCCACTACATAATATGTAGGGATATAAAAATATTGCTCCAAGTAAATAATATTCTCCCTAGGAATCCATAACATAATAGTAAAGACCATAAAAGGATTTAGGAATCTTTTATAAAATATAGGAGGAGGCTAGACATGTTTCCCCTCAAGATGAAAAAATAGAGCTCTAACAACATCTTAAGGAAAATTAGGAGCAGGATACCCACAATAAACACAAAGGGGATGTGTTCTAGGAGACAATGTACAAGAAACCTAAGTTAGATAGATAACTCTTTGAAGGCCAAGGCGGAGATAAATGTGTAAAAATATATCATCCAAAATTTTTAAAAGGATACATAAGAGGAATATATATTTATTCCATGACATATACTTCCTAGATAGGTTCCTAAATAAAATTAATATTTTAGAGAGGAGAAGGAGAAAAAGAATTCACATTTTTTCCTTATTTATAGGCAAAAGGGGATTGTTTATAAAGGATGACATGCATCAAGCCCCCAAGTAAGGGATTTTTTTATAGTGGACATGTTATTTAAAATATATGGAAGAGATTTTGATTAATGATAAATACCTCTTGCATAAGAGATAATTCCCAATTGAAAAAATAATTCCATGTAATAAATTGTGTCACATGATAAAAAAACTATTACTCCATTGAATAAATTGAATCACAGGAATGGAAAATTAGGTTGAGAGATGGAACCCTATCACCAAAGGGTGAGGTGTAGGCAAATAATAACACTTTCTTCCCAAAGTGATAGATCAATTATAAGAAGATATAAACATCAAAGAAAGGAATAGGTTGTAGATAAGGATGTAAATATCATAAATGGAGAAAGGGTAATGTGTAGAAAAAATATGTCCATGCAATGAAGTACATCATGATATCAAAGATTAAATTGAGAAAAGAGATAATGGATCCTTTAAAGAGATGAAGATAAATAAAATGAGGAAGGCGATGTTAGATAATAGAGAGGGGGATGAATTAGTTAAATTAGTTATCCTACAGTCCCAAACTCTTAGATGTACTATTTCAAACTTCTTCTACAAAATAATCAACTAAGTAAGATAAGATAACTATCTTTTTGTCAATTTACTGAAAACCAATAATTTCCAAAACTATGTTTACTGATTAATCAAATATGAAATATGTAAAGTATGAGAGTAATCCAATCACAAAAAATAACACATAACACAAAGATTTAACATGGAAACCCTGCTAAGGGAAAAGCCACCTGGGATCGGTAACCCAAAATATTTCACTCTTTTGAAGTGAGCTCGGTTAAGAGCCAAACCTATTAAAGGTTAGAAAAAACACTGTAGGGTGTGACCTGGTTAGAGGATTTATCACTAAAAATTCTCCTTCGACCAGCATTCACTATGTGGTCAACAAGAAAACAATTAACATTCCTTGAATGTCATATTGAAATATAAAAGACTATTAAGTCCACTCGGTTAAGAGGTTTAGTTGTAACAATGGTTAAAGTGATATAGTAGTGATCTGATTCAAATACAACTCATTTTGCAAGTATTCAAATCTTTTCTAAGCTCAATATAAATCTTCTAATCAATAATCAATTCACTGCATCATATCCTCCAACTTACTTTACTTTGTTGTATAATTCTCTGACGCTCGGTTATGCCTGCAGTTTAGCTCGATTCTGTCTATAACCAATTTGATCAGTAGTGCATGAAAAATTTCTTTACACAAATTCTCCTATAGTCTCTATTCATCTAGCTTAATTCAACAATGAATCTCATGTCTCTCAAATAGACGTGTAAACCATTTTTATATCAGCCATTAGATTTTTCCTCTTAATCTCTATCATTCATTTTGTCGCTTCAAGTTTCCTTAGAAGATATGTAAATTGCACATTTCAATATCTTCCTTTTGATCATCTCTAAATTTTTTTAGTTGTTGATCTTCATAACAAACTTCATCTCTTAGCTTGGAATCATAAGCAATTTCTAGCTCATCAATTTTAGTAGGCTGTTATAAACATTTAATGTTTTCATCCTACTCTGTTAATACTGAATGTGTTGGTGATAATTAACTCAGTTATTACTATCACTCGGTATACACAAGACTGACTTGGTGTATACAAAAATCTTCAATTGCCAACCGTGTTAACTTGTTCAATTCTAATCTCTTCTTCATAATAGAATGATGCAACATGCTCAAGTCAATAACATAATACCATAATCTCATCAATAAGTTACCGAATGTATACCTTATCCATATCTATCATATCCATCTTTTCCTTATGTAAATATCTCATTTCTTCACCATTTCTTCCTTCTATAGATGTTCAGATGTTTGTAACTATCAAATGATAAGTATCGTCAAAACTAGTTGACATCAATGACAACATATTAACTGATTTAATCATCTTACATATTACTTTAACAACTCAGTGACCTCTAATCATTGTCCCTTCAGTTGATCAAGTTATTCAATTAGTTGTAGATCATCAATCTCCCCTTTGGCATTGATGGCAATACAAACAATATGAAATGTGCCATAGAATACCAAGCATTTGTTCTACAGCTATATAGATAAATATTGTAGCTCGGTAAGCTCTCCCTAGCTTGATATTTAATATGTTTAATCACTACAACAACATTTCATGCAGACTCTCCCTAGATATTTGATCTTCTTCAGCTCTCTGATTCTTTCTCTCCTTGTCGTGGATAGATGTTTCATTTTCCATTCTCTTTTTCATGTTCTTTCTAATAGATATTTCATTGAATTCTCTCTCCTTAATATTTCACATAAATCTCTCTCCCTTTGACAACAATGCCAAAAGAAAATAAATAGCTATTTAGTAGCCAAATAGTATTTCTATTTTTTAGTCCAGATCAAGTACCTTCGTGTACTGATATGCAATTCTCTGTTCCAACTTCTACAATCTTCACTTCCTTCACAACTTTCAAAACCTTAGGAATCGTAAAGTGTGAGCTACATGCATCAACATTTTGATTTTTTGATAAAGTATAGGTTGATGCAACCACTTGATCACCTTAGTGACTGATAGATAGGGGATGGACCTCTGGTCTAGTCCTCAAGTTCTCAAAAGTGTCCTTTGGTAAGGTCTTAGTAAATATATCTGCAAGTTGTTATTTACACTTTACAAATTCTAGTTTCACTTGCTTTTCTCCTACTTGTTCCCTCAAATAGTGATACTTAATAGGTATGTTCATTATTTTTCAATGCATCACCAGATTCTTGGAAATGTTTATAGAAATCATTTTGTCACAATATATAATCATTGGATCAGTGATCACCTCATTCATGCCTTCCAACAATTATTTTATCTATGCAATATTTGAATAATTAGCAGCAACAACAACATACTCTTCTTCAGAAGTAGACTAAGAAATACATGCTTGTTTCTTACTTATCCATGTTACAAGTCTTTCTCCCAAAAATAATGCTCCACCAGTTGTGCTCTTCTGGTCATCAATGTTTTTAGCCCAATATGCATCAATGTAAACTCGTAGATCAAAATTGCCTTCCTTTTTGTACCATAACACATAATCTTCAGTTATCTTTAAATATCTTAGAATCCTTTTAACAATAGTTATATGTGATTCCTTAGGATTAGCATAAAATCTTGCTACAATCTCAACTGCATGTGCTATATCAAGCCTACTATGTACCACATACATCAATTTTCCAATCATTGATCTATATAGTGTCTGATTTACCTTGGTTGATTCATCATCTTTTGTCAGTTTGCATCTAGTAACCATAGGTGTTCCAACTAGTTTTGAATCTTCCATTCCAAATGTCTTCAATACTTCCTTGATTTATTTTGATTGTGTGATAAATATCCCATCATTTTGTTTTATAATCTACAAACCTAGAAAGAATTTAATCTCTCCAAACATTGACATTTCAAACTCTTTTCTCATTTCATCATCAAATGATTCGCAAATATTATCATGTCCTCCAAATATTATATCATCAACAAAATTTTCAGCAATACAAATATTGTCATCATTTTCTCCTTTCAAATACAAATTGCTAGTCACTTATTCTCACAAATCCAATACTAATAAGATAAGCATATAGTCTTTCATACCATTCTCTTGATGCTTGTTTCGGTCCATATAGTGCTTTGTGCAATCTACATACCATTTTCTTCTAATTTGGATCAACAAAACCTTGAGGTTGTTTTATGTAGACCTCTTCCTCAAGAATTTCATTCAGAAATGTTGATTTAACATCCATTTGATATACTTTAAATCCTTTATAAGAAACACATGCAAGTAATATTATGAGTACTCCTTCAATTCTTGCAACTGGTGCAAAAGTCTCACCATAGTCAATTCCTTCTTCTTGTGCATATCCCTTACAAACAAGTCTTTCTTTGTTTCTAGTCACTTCACCATTCTCAATCCAAATTGTTTCTAAATATCCACTTAGTACCAATCAGATTTTTATCACTTGGTCTCAGTAACAATGTCCATGTTTTCTTTTTCTCTATTTGTTTGATTTCTTTATTCATGGCCTTAATCCATTCTTCATTCTCAAGTGCATCTTTAACATTTTTAGGCTCAAATTCACAAAGTAAACATGTGTTTTGTCTTAACTTACTTTGTGTCATCATGCTAGCTTGTTTATCTCCAATAATATGGTTCTCTGGATAGTGTCTTCTAACAAATCTCACCAATACTTGTTCTCTTCTTTGTTTATCACTTGGTTTGGGTTTAATTTCTTCCTTAGTAACATCTTCTTGATTCTCGATTTGCATTTGTTGATTCTCGGTACCATTTTCCTGTCGCTCGGTACACTCATCTTGTGGCTTGGGTAGATATTTTGGATGCTCATTATATGTAAATCTACCATAGTCTTCTATTTCCTTCCTTCTTTCTTCATCATTTTTCTTAGCAAACTCATCATCAAATAATTCCTAAGTTATATCTTCCTCAAGCTAGACTTGATATTTCTAATGCAATTGAAATAGTTGGAATATTTGTAGTAGAGCCTAAACAAATTCACCTCATGGATGTAAAGAGAATATTTAGATATTTGAATGGAAGTATAGATTATTTTTTATAGTATTCTAATTCAGAGAATGTTGAGCTTCATGTATATATAGATGCAGATTGGGAAGGATACGTGGATGATAGAAAGAGTACATCAGGAGGAGTAGTATTTATTGGTGATAGACTAGTCACCTGAACAAGAAAGAAGCAGAATTGTATTTCTCAATCAACATCAGAAGCAAAGTATGTTGCAATAGCTTTGAATTGTTCTACAATTGTTTGGATCAAGCAGATGATAAAAGATTTTGGAATTCAGATTTCTTATCCTATTGTTATTCATTGTGATAAAACTATCACTATTGATGTAGAGCTTAAAAGAAAAAAACTTCTTCAAGCCTTCAAAGGCTTCTCCTATCCAAATTAGGATCCTAGGAACAAATTCTAGTTCCTTTACCCACACTGGGTACACCTATCCAATGAGCCCTATGAAGAACTTTCTTAAGAAAATTCACCCCCTGACTCCAATACCTTCTAGACCTCTTATCTAGTCCTTGACTAATCACTTTTCACAATTTGTTAGGTTCTCCCAAACCCACAACTCCAACTTCTTGTTTTAGGCTTACAATTCCTTGTAGCCCTCCTAACCCTGATTTTTGGGTTTTTCTCAAATTTTCTCCAAACACATAAGGGTCTTCTACATAGTTTTAGATTCCCTTTTCAGCATACCAAAGGATCCCAAAAGCCTTTTGGGTGACCTTGATCCTGTACCCCCAAACCCCACTTTGACACCTAGGCCTAATTGGCCGGATTAGTCTAGGGCTTTGTGATGGAATGGTTTAGGTGGGTTCCCAAGACCCCAAAACCTCTTGGCTATCCTATAAAACTTCAAAAATCACCAAATCAACCTTCTAATACTTCACCAAAGTCAAATCTCTCGACTGTCTCACTTTGGCTTTTCATCCTAATCAAGCACATAGCCATGCTTGATCTAGGGCCTGCTTGAAAGTCCTTCTCCCCTTACCAAAACTCCTCCAACTCCTAGAATCATTGAAACAGGAGTCCTAACTTTCATTTCCAAAAATTTGAGTGGATTCCACTAGAGAAATTGCAAGTTAGGAAGACATATGTGCAGGACCCTTGTAAACAGGGCTAACCAAGACCTCTGAGACCAAATTTTCTATAACTTTCAAACCACTTAATAAAATTGCTTCAAACAAAAAAAAAATTACTCTTCATTCACTCCTAAAACAAAATCAATCACTTTTCAATCATAATTTGACCGTATGGAACCGTACAGGTCTCTGCAATGTGAGAATTTCCAGAAATTAAGGGTTTTTATTAATCAAACTTCAAGCCTCCATACATCCACACCTCTCTTGAGAGGTAACATTCATAGTTTAAATGCTTTTAGACCAAATATGACCATTGAGGTCCCCATATGGCCATTGGTAACTAATTTCTAACTTCTTTTCAAACCAAGCAACTTTTCAAAAAAGTTGTCATGCAACTTTTAAAGTTGTCAATGCAACTTTTTGAAACCCTTAACCAAAAGGTGTCTTAATGACCCTAAACCCTAAAAACACACTCAAATCCATCTAAAACACCCTAAAACATCCCAAAAAACAAAATCACACCTATTATGACTCCTTGGTTGCATATGGTCACTTGGCTTATAACCACACCAATGTGCCAATGTACCTTACAATTGAGTCTTTATTCTAAGTATGAACCAAACCTATTTTATAATGATTCTAACCTATCAAAAATCCTTGATTCCATGCCTTAGAGCCTTAGGTGCCCTACACCATACTACTCAGGCCAAAAGAAACTCAAGTCTCTTGAGTTGGCAAGTTGGATACATCATATCCCATCTTCTTTATAGCTGATTTCGACAACCAACTTGCATCTTCCACTAGTCTATCTATCCACTTGATGAGGTATTCCATGTACACCTATCTCCTAGTTCTTTTTCCTTCTCTTTTTTCCAAAACACATTGAATTGATGGTGCCCATGCCTTGGGAAGAGAGTCCATGATCTCTTTATCCACCTTGGTTGATTCAATGCCACTGTTTTCAGTCTGAGAGTCTCTATAAGGATATAGATTAGAGACATTGAACATATTGGAGAGCCCTATATCTCATGGAAACTCCACTTTATAAGCATTATGCCCACACTTTTTTAAGATCCTAAAAGGACCTATTTTCCTCATCATCAACTTAGTAAACTTGCCTTTAGGAAGCCTCTCCTTTTTAAGGTTCACCATAACCAGATTTCCTATTTCAAATTAAAGGTCTCTCCTCTTAGTAGATGCTACTTCTTTATACTTCATTGTCACCTTTTCTAACCTATCCTTCACCTCTTTGTGAATTTCCTTCATCACCTCTACAAAATAACTTTCTTAAGCACTTTTTCTTTCCATTGTTTTGATATCTCTGACCTCCATCACCCCTCTAGGATGAGTTCCATAAACAATTTGGAACGGGCTCAGTCTGGTTGTCCTATTCACTAAGTCATTATAAGAAAACTCTACTTGTGCTATGACTGAGTCCCAAGATGAATCATGTTCCTTAGTAAGGCATCTTAATAGGTTGCCCAATGACCTATTAACCACCTCCATTTGGCCATCTGATTATGGATGGTATGCTGATGAAAATGAGAGGTATGTACCAAGATTTTTCCACAAAGTCCTCCAAAAGTGCCCAATAAACTTAGAATCTCTATCAGAGACTATGGATAGGGGTAATCCATGTAGTCTTACTATCTCTTTGAAAAAAATCCCTGCAATATGAGAGGCATCATGACTAGTTTTACATGGTGAAAAGTGTGCCATCTTGGAAAACCTATCTACTACAACACAAACACTATCATAACCCTACCTTTTTTTTGGTAGTCCAAGCACAAAATCTAAACTTACTGCATCCCAAGGCCTGTTTGGTATTGGTAATGGAGTGTATAGTCCTACATTGGAAATCTTCCCCTTTGCCTTTTGACAAATCACACAAGCCTCTACAAATTTTCTCACATCAGTTGGCATCCTAGGCTAGTAGTAAAATCTTCTTACAAGTTCAAGGGTCTTGTCCAACCCAAAATGACCAGCTAGGGCCCCACAGTGCTTCTCCTTTATAATTTTCTCCCTTAAGGATCCTTTGGGGATGCATAGCTAACTCCCTTTGAAGAGAAATCCTTCCTACAACATAAAATCTACATAAGTACTGTGGTACTATCCTGTCATGTCCTTGCAAACTTGATAGGCTTCTTTGAAATCTTCATCACCTTCATACATGTCTTTTATGGAGTGAAACCCCACATTCTCCAACCTCATTTCTTGAATGGTCAAGTTTCTTCTACTAAGGACATCAACAACTTTATTTTCCACCCCTTTCTTATGCTTGATAGTGAAGGTATAGGATTGGAGATACTCCATCCATTTCACATGCCTATGGTTCAACTTTTCCTATCTATTCAAGAAACTCAATGCATGATTGTCAGTATAGACAATGAACTCCTTGGGCAATAAATAATGTCTCCATTTTCTCAGAGATTGAACCATAGCATACATTTCTAGATCATAGGTTGAATACTTTTTTTTGGCTTCATTTAACTTCTCACTAAAAAAGGCAACTGGCCTGCCCTCTTGACTTAGGACTCCACCTATAGCCCTATTTCTTGCATCACATTCTATTGTAAAGACTTTATCAAAATTAGGGAGCACTAGCACTGGCTGTTCTACAACCTTTTTCTTCAATGTTTCAAAGGCTTGATTAGCCTCTTATGTCCACACAAACATACATTTCCTTCCACCTTTGATGATATCTATCATAGGAGCACTGATATTGCTAAAGCCCCTAATAAACTTCTTATAGAAGCTTGCCAAACCATGGAAACTTTTGACTTCACTTGCTGTCTTGGGTGTAGGACAAATCAATATGGCATCAACTTTACTAGGATCAATTTTAAGGTTTCCTTTAGAGATGACAAATCCTAAGAAAACCAACTCTTCTTTCACAAAGAAACACTTCTCTAGGTTGATCCTTATTTTTTCTTCCAACAACCTTTTCAATACTTGTTTAATATGTTCTAAGTGCTCTATTTTACTTTTACTAAAAATGAGAATATCATCTAAATATACAACAAAAAGGTGGTTAATAAAGGGTTTCAATACCTCATTCATGAGTCTCATGAAGGTGCTAGGTGAATTTGAGAGACCAAAGGGCATTACCATCCATTCAAAAATCCCCTCATTAGTCTTGAATGTTGTCTTCCATTCATCCCCCTCTCTCACCCTGATTTGGTGGTAACCACTTTTCAAGTCCATTTTGGTGTAGTATTTAGCCCCTCCTAGGTAGTCCATCAAGTCCTCCACCCTTGGCATTGGGAACTGGCATCTGATTATAATCTTATTGATAGCCCTAGAGTTAGTACACAACCTCCATGTACCCTCTTTCTTAGGTGCTAACAATGCAGGGACTACACAAGGACTGATGCTCCTTCTTATGAACCCCTTTCTCAAGAGTTCTTCCACTTGTCTTGCTAATTCTTCATTTTGGCTTGGTGTAAGCTTGTAGGCAGCCTTGTTTGGAAGGGTAGAGCCTAGTATAAAATCAATGCAATGACTCACATCTTTGATTGGTGGAAGAGTCTCTTTCCTTCCATCAGCAATCACCTCTCTATACTTGCTTAATAAGTCTTGGACTTCCTTGGGTCCCAGTGTCCTCCATGGCTCTTCATGTTTGCATTCCTTCCACTCTACTTGTGGCCTAACTACGATGGTATAGCAGGGAGTGTTCTTCCCTTTAATGGTCTTCAAAAACATCTTTTCTCCAACTACTAGCATGTTACTAGCTTGAGGAGTCTCTTGCCCTTCTTTTGGTAGAGGTCTCATAGTGAATTTTCTTCCATCCTTTGTGATTTCATAGACATTAGTCTTTCTTTGATGGTGTGACTCCACATCATATTGCCAAGACCTCCCCAATAATAAATGACATGCATCCATATCAGCTACATCACATAGGATCTTGTCATGATAGTCTCCAATTCTAAACTCAACATAGACCTGCTCATTCACCAAAGCTTGTTGTTCTTTGTTCAACCAAGACACTTTATTAGGGTTAGGATGAGGCATCTTTTTCAATCCAAGCTTTTAAACCATAGAAATAGGGGCTAGGTTATCAGTAGAACCAGATGAAACTATAACCTTACAAACTTTACCTTTCACCTTGCAAGTGGTTTTGAAAAAAGTCTTCCTTTGTGGTGGCTCCTTGACCTGAGGGTTCTTCAACAGGGTTCTATTGAACATTAGGAACTCTCCATGCTCTGGGTCTGCAACACCTTTTCCTTCATGGTTACTTTGAAAATCCTCTTCATGTGCCAAATGGACCCTTCTGTCCCCTCCTTGCTGACTATTCCCCTTTTCCAGGCACCTAGAGGCTTGGTGTCCCACTTGGCTATAATTGAAACATCTACCAGTGAACACCCCTGGTGTCCTCCCTCCTAAATTTCCTCTTCCATTGCCTCTCCTACCTCTGAAACCTCCCTTTGAACTAGATTCACCTTCATTCTCCTTATTGTTTGACTCCTCTATAGGTCTGAAAGATCCTCTACCTCTGCTATTGTTGGCTCCCCTTGATTTATTTTGGGAGTCACCTCTCCTTGTTTTTTTTTCTTCTATCTTCAACACCATTTGGAAATAAGAGTGCATTGATTTAGGGTTAAATAGGGCCAATTCATCTTGAATTGAGTACTTAAGGCCACTCAAATATCTTGCCAATTTCTGCTTCTCTGTCTTAGTCACTTTGGCCCTCGAGGTGAGTTTATGAAACTCCTCAGTATAAGTACTCACATCCATGTCCTTTTGTCTTAAACTCTATAGCTTTTGGTGCACTAGGACTTCATAGTCCTCAAGGATGAATTGCCTCTTCACCTCCATCTTCATTCTCTTCCAAGTTGTGATGACTTCTTTCCCTTCATCAAGCCTCTCTATTTGAAGAAAGTTCCACCAACTCAAGGTAGACCCTTTCATCTTTTCTTTGGCTATTTTCACCTTTTGAGATCCAGGATCATTATCACATTCAAAGTGATTGTACAATGCTTCAATCTAGTCCATACACTCCTCTAGATTAAGTTCTCCACAAAACATAGCGATCTTAGTCTTGATGTCACTTCTTCCTACCCTTTCAAGAACTTCCAACATGACTCTCTGGTCCTCTGGTAGGGCTTGCCTAAAATCATCTGGTTCTCATCCATTACCATCTTCCCTTTCATCTTCGAAGTCCTCTTGAGACCCTCTATTCATCTTGCCCCTCAACTTCTCTATTTCTCTTCTCATCATTCTATTCTCTTCTCTTATGGCTCTACTTTCAGCCATCTGTTCCTTGACCAACTTGGTCAATTCAACATTTGTCACCCTTAGAGGGATCTCCCTCTCTTCCTCATTTTCAGACATCTTTGCCTTCCTCCTTGATCTCCAATCAAGATCTTAGTGGCTCTGATACCACTTGATGTAGATCTTAGCAGCAAACAACTTCTTCAAGCCTTCAAAGGCTTCTCCTATCCAAATTAGGATCCTGGGAACAAATTCTAGTTCCTTTACCCACACTGGGTACACCTATCCAATGAGCCCTATGAAGCACTTTCTTAAGAAACTTCACCCCTGGACTCCAATACCTTCTAGACCTCTTATCTAGTCCTTGACTAATCACTTTTCACAATTTTTTAGGTTCTCCCAAACCCACAACTCCAACTTCTTGTTTTAGGCTTACAATTCCTTGTAGCCCTCCTAACCCTAATTTTTGGGTTTTTCTCAAATTTTCTCCAAACACCTAAGGGTCTTCTACATAGTTTTAGATACCCTTTTCAGCATACCAAAGGATCCCAAAAGCCTTTTGGGTGACTTTGATCTTGCACCCCCAAACCCCACTTTGACACCTAGGCCTAATTGGCCAGATTAGTCTAGGGCTTTGTGATGGAATGGTTTAGGTGGGTTCCAAAGACCCCAAAACCTCTTGGCTATCCTATAAAACTTCAAAACTCACCAAATAAACCTTTTAATACTTCACCAAAGTCAAATCTCCCGAATGTCTACACTTTGGCTTTTCATCCTAATCAAGCACATAGCCATGCTTGATCTAGGGCTTGCTTGAAAGTCCTTCTCCCCTTACAAAAACTCCTCCAAATCCTAGAATCATTGAAAAAGGAGTCCTAACTTTCATTTCCAAAAATTTGAGTGGATTCCACTAGAGAAATTGCAAGTTAGGAATACATATGTGTAGGACCCTTGTAAACAGGGCTAACCAGGACCTTTGAGACCAAATTTGCTATAACTTTCAAACCACTAAATCCAATTGCTTAAAAAAAAAAAAAATTACTCTACATTCACTCCTCAAACAAAATCAATCACTTTCCAATCATAATCTGACCATATGGAACCGTACAGGTCTCTGCAATGCGAGAATTTCTAGAAATTAAGGGTTTTTAATAATCAAACTTCAAGCCTCTGTACATCCACACCTCTCCTAAGAGGTAACATTCATATTTTAAATTTTTTTAGACCAAATATGACCATTGAGATCCCCATATGGCCATTGGTAACTAATTTCTAACTTCTTTTCAAACCGAGCAACTTTTCAAAAAGTTGTCATGCAACTTTTAAAGTTGTCAATGCAACTTTTTGAAACCCTTAACCAAAAGGTGTCTTAATGACCCTAAACCCTAAAAACACACTCAAATCCATCTAAAACACCCTAAAACATCAAAAAACACAAAATCACACCTATTATGACTCCTTGGTTGCATATGGTCACTTGGCTTATAACCACACCAATGTGCCAATGTACCTTACAATTGAGTCTTTATTCTAAGTATGGACCAAACCTCTTTTCTAATGACTCTAACCTATCAAACATCCTTGAATACATGCCTTAGAGCCTTAGGTGCCTTGCACCAACTATCAACATGTCAAAGAATCCTATGATGCATGCAAAACACATAGAGATTAAGTATCACTTCCTAAGAGAGAAAGTGGCAGAGAAGGAAGTCAAATTGGACTATGTGAGTACTAAGAAATAGCTAGAAGATATATTCACAAAGCCTTTACCAAAGGATATTTTTAGTATCTCAGGGAGAAGCTAGGAGTAATTCCCTTCCCTGATTCTGATTGGAGAAAGTGGAGAGAGCATCAGTCCTCAAGGTCTGATGGATGGTTGACTACTCTACCTTAGGAGTAGTACCAATTCTTAAATGTTGGGCACCCTTTTCCATTGATTTCAAAGGGGGAGTAGTATATAGTCACAAAAAATAGTATTAAAGGGGGAGTACATACAAAATTAAGGAGGAGTAATATATAGTAGCAAGAGGGAGTAGTATTCAGTCATGGAGGCAATTCAGTTGAGGAAATGGAGAATATTGAAGAATATTGCAGTAGATGGAGGATTCATCCTTGGGGGAGTTTTGATAAGGAAATGGAGAATGTTATAAAAGAATTGTTCATTTGGATTGGTGGTGTTTTTCATTCCATATGTTTCCATCAATGCCAAAGGGGGAGATTCTTGGAGATTTTCCAGGAAGCTAGTACTTACTGTATGTTTGTCATTGATGACAACATATGGTAAGTAACATATGTGGAAGAATTCTATAGTAAGATTTGAGTATATGTGGCACACCAATGTTATCAGCATGATATCATGGACACAAAGGTTAATTATTAGTATAGACAGTTATGTAGCATCTTGTATCTGCAGTGTTCCTAACATAGTTACAGGTAGTGTTCTATGAGTGATTATTTGTACTATTATAATGGAGCCTTGTGCATTTGGATATGTAATGGAGACATGTTATTATTGTTATAGTCATGGATGTAGAGTCTGATGTTTAGTAGAAGTGAAGTTATGTAGTCACTATTCACCAGTTGCAATTTCCTGTGTTTATCTAGAATATCCCACAGAGATTATATTGGTACAGGAGTTGCGCCTATTATTTTAGTATACATGCTTGGATTAGTGATTGGAGAAGAGTTAAGAATGATTTTTTAAGAGCGCATGATGTAATTAAACTTGAGGAGAAAGTATTAGTTAATTTGGTAGAGCTGACAGTGTGTAGCGTGTGTCTACACTTATTGATTTGGACAGGTCCCACTTTGTATTGCGTGCTTATTAGAGCTAACTAAGATGTTATTGGAGAGTATTATTGTTTCTCTAATATGATTTCAAGGTGTTTCTAACAGGCCTACTTGATTATATCATTTAGAGGAAAGATACTTATAGCCAGTCATTTGTCTTTACTAGAAGTATGGTATTGACATGAAAGATTAGAGCAGAGCAGAGAGTGTAAAGTATTGTGCCATCAAGAAGAGGTCTATGTGATAGAGAAGATAGAGTGTTCTATTCATTAGAATTGATCAAGATATTAGGTCTACTTCATAATTCACCAAGATCCAGATATAGTGTGTATCTATTATTTAGAAGGTTGCAGCCTTCACCCCTTTGAGTGGTGAGCTCTCAGACATTGTTTCCTCAACCCTAATGGGGTCAATCATAAAAGACTCCTAATAGGGTCTGACCTTTAACTAGGTCACTATACTAAAAGCATTGTAAAGATCAACTCCTAACAAGGTTGTAAGATCTTCTAACAAGGATCATTATACACTAGTGCAATTTATTAGTCCATGTTAATTCCCACCTGGGTTTTTACCTATTTAGATTTCCCCGTAACTAAAATATTGTTGTTGTGCTCAAGTATTCTTTCATTGTGTTTATGCTTAAATTTTAAGTATACTTAATTGGATAAAGAATTGAAACTTGTAGATAAATGATTCACCCCCCCCCTCTCAATAACAACAATAACATGTCTCCATCACATATCCAAATGCACAAGGCTCCATAATAACTGTACAGATAATCACTCATAGAAAACTGCTTGTAACTCTATCATGAACACTGCTGAGACAAGCTGCTACATAATTGTCTGTACTAACAATTAATCTCTACATCCATGATATCATGATGATAACATGTCTATGCCACATATACTCAAAGCTTACTACATAAGTCTTCCATGCATGCTACTTACCATATGTTGTCATCAATGAAAAACATACAGTCAGCACTGGTTTGCTAGAAAATCTCCAACAATCTCCCCCTTTTGCATTGATGGAAACATATGGAATGAAAAACACCACCAATCCAAATGAACAATTCTTTTATAACATTCTCCATTTCCTCATCAAAACTCCCCCAAGGATGAATCCTCTATATGCTGCAATATTCTTCAATATTCTCCATTTCCTCAATTGAACTGCTTCCATGACTAAATACTACTCCCCCTTGCTATTATATATTACTCCTTAATTTTGTATGCACTCCCCCTTTAATATTGTTTTTCATCACTATATACTACTCCCCCTTTGACATCAATGGAAAAGAGCACCAAACATTTAAGCATCAGTACTACTCCTGAAGTAGAGTAGTCAACCATCCATCAGTCCTTGAGGACTGATGCTCTCTCCAATTTCTCTAATCAGAATCAGGGAAGGGAATTACTCCTAGCTTCTCGATGAGATACTCAAAAGTATCCTTCGGTAATGGATTTGTGAATATATCTAGCAGTTGTTCCTTAGTACTCACATAGTCCAATTTGACTTCTTTCTCTACCAATTTATCACTTAGGAAGTGATACTTAATCTCTATGTGTTTTGTCTTTTCTCCATGATACCAATTGATTGTTAGGAATGGGAACACTAAGAGGGGGATGGTGAATCAGTGGTCACTATATATTTATAATTTCTTAACTCTTGAATCTTAACTTGGTTGATTAACTACTGATATGAACATCAAACTAAACAAGATAAACAATCACAACACATAAAACCAATATGGTTATGGGGAAACCCAAATAGGTAAAAACCCCAGTGGGAATTGACACCCACTAAAAACTGCACTAGTGTTTTATGATCCTTGTTAGAAGATCTGCAACCCTGTTAGGAGTTGTTCTTTACAATGCTTTTAGTACAAAGACCTGGTCAAAGGTCAGACCTTGCTAGGAGTCTTTTAAAATAACCCTATTAGGGGTGGGGACACACTATCCTAGAGCTCACTACTCAAGTGGTGAATGCTACAATCTTCTGATCTCAAACATACACTATATCTGCTAGATGAACTATTTCTATGAGACTACTTGTCTAATCAGTTACTTTTGTGCGATGATGCTTTAGCCCCTTGTAAAGCTCTAAGTACTTCTATCTTCACTTTGCATGTCTTTTCTATGCTTATCTTATATTTATATCCACTTCCATACTTTATTACAAAGGTGCATCTTATATTTATATGCGCTAACAAAACAATTATCTAGGTCGGCCTATAACTGATTACATAAAATGCTTCCAAGTGAATTGGCTCAAGTGTGTTTACAAAAAAATATGTTTACATGTATAAAAAGTAATTACAATAGGTGCATAGCCTTTAGAAAACATTATTATAACCGCTAATCAAAATACTAATAGTCAGCTGCATACTCTATTTTGTTCTAGTGTTTACTATTTGTACCACTTCAACTGACTGTATCTTCATCATACCATCTTATCTGATCATGTGCTCTTAGACTTAGCATGAATACACACTTACCAACTTAACTTCAAGGGCACATACCATAACTCAGTCATACACATGTGTGCTGATGCTTTGGTCTTTTGGTGCTTTGCTAACTGTCCACTCTTCTATACTTAGCCATATTCTGACCTTATGATAATGTGTGCTGACTCCAAAAATCTATATGACTTTGTTGCCATAATGAAAACACTATATCTAGTCATATACAATAGTATAGTCAACTTGGCAACAATCTCCCCCTTTTTCATTAATGGAAAAAAAGGACTGGCGAAGTTACTAATTGTACCCTTATACAAAATTCTTTAATGTATACTCTAACTTGTATCTCCCTTATACTCTATACTATACTTCTTCTTTATATCATATATAATACTCCATATTCTTCATACAATACTCCCCCTTTGACATTAATGATAAAGGTGCTCAGAAAAGTGTATCTGCAAGTACTTACAAAGAAAGTACATTTGGATAAGCAATCTGCAAGTTCTGGATCTCTTGTTTTCAAAATGCTATCAGTGCATTGACAGTTTGTAGATGGGCGCATAAGGCATATGTCATCTTCTCTATCTTTTCCAAGTCTATACTCAGACCTTGATCATATGTCACCATAGTGGCATCGATCTCCTTGATGTTTTGATTAAGTACATCTAGAGAGGGCACAATAGCATTCTTGAGCTATGTTTTCCTTGCCCTTAACTTAGACATTTCCTTCTCAGCCTTTTCTATTTTTTCTATCTTCTCCTGGTATACACTATTTCACATGTTCACATCAGTGGAGGGATCTTCCATTGATTTTCTTACATTATCAATCATTGATTCTGCTTCCTAAATTTTCTTGTAGTGATCAACAGTCAGCTTATCTTGGTTTATAAAATCAACTATGATCTTTCTTCCCTTAGATGCAAACTCCTTCAAGGACACTTGACCTATCTTTAATGAACTGAGGTCAAGTGAAAAGTTTCCAACTAGTTCACTCAATCTCTTCTTCATATATTTCTCTTCTGCAACTTGGGATGCAAATTCTTCCAAGCTCAAAATGTTTTCTTTGAAGTTTGTCAATATGTTACTGACATCATCAACTGAATGAACCATAGACACTTTCTTGTCTGAAGGTAACAAGCTTTTTAGAATGTTGACTAATTCAACAAACAAAGGGTTCCTCATCACTTGCTTCTCTTTTTCTTTCTCCATGGCAAGGACACTGATCTTAATTAGGTCTTCTTCTCCCCAAGAGTCCAAGCTTGTGGTGTCTAGTGTCAAACTTAACAATAATGATGTTGAGGGTAAGGGAGTGATAGGAGTGTTGTCCATAACTTCTTTCTTTATTCTAGTTGCTATTTCAACAGATGGTTCATTTGTTGGTTCACTTCTTTTCACCTTTTCTTCTCCTTTCTCCTTTTCTTTTTCTATCTCTTTTTCTATCTCCTTTTCTTCTTCTTCACTTTTTAGATCCTCTATTAACACTTCTTCTTGTAACTTAGGTGAATTATCACCGCATAGAGTTTCAACCTCTTGTGTGCTCACAAAGGCTTCCTCAAATTTATCCAAGTCATTGTCTATGTCCTCCATTTCTATCTATACATTATCAATAAAGATTGTGTCATCTTTTGGTGTCTTAGACATGGGCGCAAACTTCACTACCTCTGTAGGTGTTACCACTATAGGCTTTGAATCCCAAGGACCTATTACTGTTACATTGGTGGTCTCTGACTCCTTGGCTTCCTTAGAGGGCACTTGAGTTGAGGGAACACTAGATGGGTACATGTGCCTATCTAGAAAAACTTTCTCAAAAGCTTTCTCAGTTTCTTTTTCTATCAACTCATAGTTTTTATCCATTAAGTGCAGAGTTCTTTACTTAGTTCTTAGGTGCGGCTTCACCAAATCTAAAAATAATGTTTTCTCTTCTAGGGAACATACAAGGAGGCTTTCATCTAGAATATTTTCTCTTATTCTTAGATCTTCCTCAATAGCCTATCTTTTCAAGAATTCCAAGATGTTCCACACATTGTCCGAAATTACTGTCTTAAGTTCTAAGACTATCTTCTTGAAGTTGAGCATGTGTTTTATTATCATTCCATGGATTTATGATTTGTCAATCTTACTGTATTTCTCATAGAATTTCCCTACTTGATCAATTCTACCTTCCTCAATAATCCTTGTTTTCAACACTTGAAGAATAGGTCTCAAAACTACCTACGGAGGGGCTTGAATGTTCTTTTTCTGACTTCTAGTTATTCGCAAGGATGGGTGGCTTGCATTGGTCTCCTTCTTCCTCTTGGCTATTGACTTATACTTAGGAGGTGATGTACCTTTGGGCATAGGAGAGATAACATCTATTTTACCCAGTTTATCCTTTGGATCATCAACCTTCTCAATTTTCACTTTCTTCATTTTAGGATCATCAGATTTAGCTTCCACTATGAATGCACTCTCAATTTCTGAGGCTATCTTTTCTTCTCTTTCTTTGTCAAGATCTGCCTATGTTACACCATGAATTCTGAGTATCTCAAATGTAATCTTAGAGTGTAGTGCCTCCCTGATTTACCCTTTTGCATGAACATACTAATGGTGTGGTTTCAACTGTCACTCTTGAAGGGAAAGGTCATGTTGGTCCCATGTGAGGGAGAATCCTCCAGGAGGAATGTTTTGGAGCACGTATTAACATTTTACATGAAATAGGAGACATATGATATGGTCTTGAATCACATTTTAGAGACCCTTAGAGTAGGGATGAGTCATTCACGTGGATGTAGTGATTGTTAGCCACATTATGGTTGATGGCATAATGAGATGCTCTTTTCTTAGATTCTCCTCATGTTTATCAAGAGTTTATCTTTGGAAATCATCTCAGGTGTTTTAAGAGATTCTATCTTGGTATTATCTTTCTATATAATAGACTTAGTAATTAAAAATTTATGTTGCTGCATTATGATTTGTGTCCTGGTGGATAGAGGTTAGATCACCATTTGTGATGTAATCCTTTCATGTTACTTATACACTCAAAATCCTAGGATGCTTTGTGTTTAAAATAAGATTAATTGAATTAATTGATCTTTGTGATAATACTATCAAGTGCATGTTTTATAGAAATTGTATCAGAATAAGGTAGTTTAAATAATAAAAGGGTAGAAGATATATATATATATATATATATATATATATATATATATATATATATATATATATATATATATATATATATATATATATATATATATATATATATATATATATATATATATATATATATATATATATATATATATTCTAATGTAGTTAAATATTGATTCCTGTGTGTATGTAATCTCTAGAAGAAATGTAGTAGGAAGGGTGTGAGTGTACCACTACTGAATGTTGAAATGTTTCTATTTGGATATGAATGCTTACATAAAGGACTATTTGAATTTATTTTATGTGAGACATGTATTAATAGAAAAGAGATTATTAGGTCCTGATTTTGAGTGGAAGATTTCACATAGAATGCTTTGATGTTATAATAATGCAAGAAAAGAGAATCATTTGAAATGTAGCTTGTAAATAATTTAGGACTTATTTTCATGTTGGATTATTAGGTCTTGACTTATGGTATTGATGAATTATTTAATTTAGAATATTATGCCATAATTTCATGTCTATAGAAGATGATTTTATGTGAGATAATCATGGTTAATAAATTAGGTGAATTGATATATTTATGTTCTTGAAATAGCTTGATTTGAAATTAAGAAATGTATTATTGGAAGTAAGTGATTTTCTTGTGATAAAGTGTGGATGCAGTTGGACTATATGATGTACTTGAGTTTGATTATTTATGATGTACATATATATGTTATTGACATTTCATGAGCTACTGATATTTTGTCAAGTGTACAGCTAAGACCATGGTTATATCAGGGGAAATTAAAGATGGATACTTGTAAAAATCTTGTTAAGCCAAGGTTATCTCCAAGGAGAGAAATTAACCTCATTGTAATGTTTGATGTTGTAAAGTGATGCATGGTTGTATTTATTTGAATATGTTTATTCTTTATTTTCAATATTAGTCCACTTGGCATGCCATGTGTATCGTGATGTGTTGTGATTTATTTGTGGTGTCAATTGACACATGTTATGTGAGTTGGCATGACCAAGTGCTTTATGTGTGTGAGTGGTCTTCTATTTTTAGGAGCATTAAGTGGGAATCTTATTCATTTTCGTGAGTTATCTTTAGGTGGACTTTTGAGAGGCATTAGTGACCCTATAGGTTAGTGGAGGTTAAAAATAGACTACCCCATAGGTGTGCCATGTGTTGGGGGTCAAATTTTGACCATTAAGATGTATTTTAGCTATTTTTGCCCCTCCAAAAGATGCTCTTTTGAAAAGTGACGAAAATTGGAGATGCTTGCCAAGCCCACTCCTCATTTTGAATTTTGAATTTTGAATTTCCCCCTCTTGATTGAAGGAATTAGGGTTTTCCTTCTTAAGGATATGGAGGGAAAATTTGAGGGTAATTGCCCAGTCTCCAATTTTTGGAGACTTGTGAGATTGTGAGAGTTTTGTCTTGGTTTGGGGATTTTGGTTGTTGCATAGAAAAGGAGGAGGCTTGTAGGAGCAATCTCATCTCAACCCACATTGCCATTAGCTTGGATTGAGGTTGGAGCTTGAAAACTCTTTGTCTTAATGTTATGTGCATAATTGACTTTCTTATGTTATGTGAATTCTAGTGTTGTAAGTAATTGATTGACATTTGGGTTTATGCATGCATGTGGTTTTTCCTTTCTTTTGTTGCATTGTCTTCTTTGGGGTGTGCAAGGCCAAACTCACCCTTGGGAGGGAAAAGAGCCTTAATGGGTGAAGGGAAAGAGTTGGGACTACTCATCTAGTTTAGAGTCCTTCTTCTAGGAGGAAGGGGATAAGGCATGGATGTATGGGCATTCATGTTGCCATCCTTGTGTATACTATTTGGGGGACATAAGGGTGTTGATTTTGTGTGGATTTGCGAAGCATTGATGGTTGTATCTTTGGCCTTGTGAAGGCATTATGATTAGATTTTAGGCCTTGTTGAAGGCAGGTATATTTTTATATTTTGGCATTCTCCTATTTGGGTAGATTCCACCTTCACCCTTACTATGGGTCCAAGGTCACCCATTGTGTGCATAGCCTTGGGAAAGATAATTTTGGTGTTCATGTTGATTTGCTAGTTTTGTTTGAGTTATGCTTGATGTATGAGTGTGAAACCCCATATCCATCTTTGTTTTCCCTAGCTCGGGGGTGGCCATGAAATGGCCTAGGTTGGGAGGTGAGCCTCCATGGTCTATTTGTTTTGTTTTGCAAATTGTTAAGGACACACTCGCTAGTTTTCTTGGAGTTAATGAGAATTCAGATATTTATCTTCTACATGTTATCTAAGTTGCATGGCTTTGATGCCTTTGAGAAAGTTATTTTTAAAAAAAAAGAGGCTATGTAAAATGCTTAGCATATATAATGCTTGTAATAATTAGTAGATTATTTATTTTCCTCAATCTCTTGTAATAAGATGAACAAGAAAGAAATTTAAAGGCCATGTTTGTGCTAGAAAAAGCAATATTATGTTGTGGTTTGGGCTTTCTACTTACAAGGAAATGAAATAGGAAATACTCTTATTCTATCCTATTGTGATCTTTTCCTTTTCAAAGATATATATATAAAGTACTTGATCTTATATTAAAGTTAGAATTAATGTCTTTAAATTTTCACTTAGAAAGGATTAAAAATTTTCTATCCTTCTTATGCAAAGTACAAAGAAAAAAGATAAGTAGGAAATCTATATTTAGCTCAAATAAATTTTTCTTTTTTACAATTACCATGAGCTTTAGTAGATATGTTCTATCTCTCTTCTCATTCTTCTCTTTATATGATGTGGTTTATTTAAAATGTATGCTACAAAAATATTTAAGCTTTAATGTTTTTCCTTTTGTTTTCCTCAAACTTTCGTCTCTAGCATAGAAGTTTAAATAAGATGTGATGCTAAAATAGGACCATATAAACTAACGAATATATATGTATCAAGCCATATTTATGTATAATAATACATTTTCTTATATTCAAGAATGAACATCATCTTTCAAGTCATACCCTTTTGTTTGAGCAGATTTATATATATAAATATATGCATATATTATTATGTATATATGTCGTTAAATATTATATATATAATAATATATTTAATAAATTATATAGCTTGCAAAACTTTATGAGTTTGAGCAGAATTATATATATATATATATATATATATATATATATATATATATATATATATATATATATATATATATATATATATATATATATATATATATATATATATATATATATATATATATATATATATATATATATATATATATATATATATATATATATATATATATATATATATATATATATATATATATATATATATATATATATATATATATATATATCATTAAATATATATATATAATAATATATAATATATTTAATATATTATATAATTCATTAAAAATTATTAATACATCATATCAAACAAACTGTGCTGGCCTTTATGAAAATTTTATTTCATAATAAATAAAATATAACTAAACTAAAGAAAAAAATGCTTATCGAAAATCCTTTTACAGTAGGCCGCCACATGAATGCTCAGTGACTGTGTCATTGACATCCCCGAAGGGGACTTGGTGCAGAGTCGGCACATGCACTGCGCAGTCCGGCCTCCATGCCATTGACTGGCAGCTCCATCCACCCTATAGGTGGAAGATGCAGGTACGACGTCTACAAATCCCGCGCCCCCCCCCCCCCCCCCCCCCCCCCACCCACCCCCCCCTCCCCATTTGTAATATAATATAAAGTCTTTTTTTTTATAAAATTTTCTTTGGTACAATTTGTATGTGTTTCTCATTTGGGTCTAATTAATTGCAATAAGATACTTTCGTTGTTGATTATTTTGTTTATTATGAAATTAAATAAGTATAAGAATATAAACAATATCCTATAACAGGAGGAAACTAACACCTGGTAAAACCTTTAATTTAAAGGTATTTATTACAGGCCTGGTTAAATTTTAAAAAAAAGGGAAAAAATAGAATAATAAATATATACCTATACTTATAATATTAAAAGAGAACCCACGCCCGTATAAGACCCATATTTATTCTTAAGATTATAAGGAAGGCATGTATGTTACTTCTATTGTAATATGAATTTGATTTTTATCTGTAGGTTATCATTCTTCAGAAAACCTACTTATTGGTAGAATACCATTGGATGTGTTGGACATGCATTGTATCAAAACCCCAGATCTAATCTCTGAGCTTCCTTCGTGAAGCCTGGATCCTTGAGCTATATACGTATGAGTACATATGAAAGTATACACACTAGATGTGTGTGTATACATTCATGTGTAATTGGGAGTATACTCTGTATCTTCTTCATTCCCCAATCTTTGGCCAACCTACAAACCCAAGACAACACAAGAATTGTGAATGTGTAAAAAGCTAGAGATTAGGGTTTCAGACCATGTTTTATTTTAGCCCAAACCCTAATTTCATTTAAGGTTTGGTTGACTTTTTAGAGCAAGGATTTTCATTTTGTTTTATTTAATTCATTGAAATATAATATGCTCTAATGAAGAAGGTGGATTATTTATTTTTTGGTGGACTTTATTCTCATCTTTTAATTCTTTTAATTAGGTAATTCCTTTATTATTTAAATGCTTTTGATTTTTAAACTTCCCTATTATTTTGGGATATGATTTGTTTTTTGATCAAGGTATTATCTAGATATTTTATTTCTAGATTATTATTTTAGTGTGTAGATATTGGATCCTTTTAATCATTTAATTAATTATTTAATTTAGCAGGTGTTAATGAACTTTTTTTAATGTATCTCCATTTTGGTTATTGGACCCTTATAATTTTAACATACTATTACCCCTCGTGGTCATTAATTCTTTTCAAGGGGTTAATTAATCTATAATCCCTAGGTGGACCTAGGTATGATAGCAACCCCTACAATTATTATTAAATTAATAAATATGACTTTATTATAGTGTTTTAAATAACTACATGTTATAATTAATTCTTTTATAAATTAAATTAGGGAAGTTTATTATTATTTAATTAAATCTTTTAATCTAGTATTATTGTCTTTATTTTTTAAACGATTTGATTTAGGGATTGCTCCCTCATATCCTCATTATGATTAAACCTAGTTAGTGGTTCCTTCGTCCTAGTAAACCTGACATATAGGGGATGATGACAAGCCAGTGCATGCCTCGAATTCCCCTTGTGGGATGAGTACATTGGTTGAGGTTTTTTTCTCATGTTTCAGTATGCAACCTTGTCATTAGTGTCTGTAGAAAAAAAAAATTGTGCATGTTTTTCCATAATTTTGGGCGTGACATAGAGGCTTTCCTCTTAGTTACTGCACTGTTCAGAACTACATCAACTTCCCTTGTCTTTTCTTCATAAGTTCCCCATCTAGGTTCATTAGGGTCCTTAGATAATGATAGTAATACTTGTGCATATGCTTCCAAGATTGGTTCTTCTACCTCATAACCAAGTGGATGGATCCACTTTGTTCTAGGCTCAAGTGCTTCCATACATGTTATGTCAGTTTCTACCATAAAACAAATGCTATCTTTGTATTTCTGAACAATACATTCTGGTAGCCTCCACCTCATCTTCATTTTAATCTTGAATGTCTTCAATGCTAGCTCCATGTAATCTTTAAATGTGCTCTTAGTAGATGCCTTAAGAGATATTTGAGGCATTGTAGGCATACTTTTGTCTAAGTACAAATCAGAGATCTTTCCAAGTACATGGAAGGACATGTAAATGATTAAAGACCCAAACCTAACTATTTTGGTCTTATCATGCTTGATGGCTCTAAAGTTATCAGTCAATTGTACGTGCAAGATCTCAAACATATTGAACTCTCCATTTTCTCTAACAAGTTTGATTGTTGCAATAATAGGGGCTACAGACACACTATTCACCCTGTTGGTGTACTGAAACCTGTAACCTAGTATCATAGATGTTAATTTGATGTCTTTCTCTTCAATAGGCTTAATTTTCATACTGCACCTATCACTTCTGGACTTAATTACCTGTTCAACTAATTTCCTCACATCCTTGCCCACTGGAAGAATGATGCCTATCTTAGAGAAGCCTATCATTTCATGAATGAGTTCTCCTGTGATTATAATTGGCACTTCACCTATCTAGAATAGGTCATCATGACTCCTACTTAGTAATATCTTGATCCACTTAGATTCATAAAAATCATATGTCATAGCATGCTCAACAATGGGATGGTTTTCCAACTGTGTGAAATCATCTAGGAATGTTTTTTCTAGTTTCATCATGGACTCAAGGTGCAACCTTATCCTATCAAGTCCAACCAGTTCCTTCTTATAGTAAATATACACATGAATGTCTTTGACATGCATGACACCCATAGGGGTTCTTGAAAATGCACCTTCTAGGTCATCTAAGGTGGACTTAAAAAGGCATCTCTTAAAACCATATCTCTTCCTTTCCATGACATCAAATACAACATGTGTAGCCATGACTTACTTGGTTAATCAATTTTCAAAGACTTCTAAATCATCACATTAGACTAGGGCTTCACAACTGATCAATCACACTTCTTTTCTAGTAAATCAAGCTCCAACACTTCACAATCTAATTGCTAGGGCTTATGTGGTCTCCATTCACTCTATCTCAAATGCAATGAGTGATCTGTAAGTCTCTATATATTATAAAGTGAAATTTTTTCCATTAATGTTTGTCGCATAAACCAAAATTTTACTAAGAATTTCCAACTTCTATCCTACAATCAATCAGGTAGTGTGCTCTTGCACATAGCATCAAATAGTCTCCAAAATTTTAAATCCAAAGGTGCATACTTTAAGGTTGAGTATACTAGCCACACATGGGTCTAGAGATAAATTATCTCCCCCTATGACCCTGAGGGTTATTCATCCAGATGTAGAGGGTGCATCCATTGCGGATGCATCCAATACATACTCATCAACCTTATCCTTCTTCGCCTCTAACCAAATCAAGCTTGCATCCTCTATAGCTTTTACAAACTTGACTTCTCCTTCTTCATTCAATATTGATACTGCTAGCTTTTTAGGGCTTTCCTGACTTTGCGTTCTTGATCTAGAAAACTTTGAGATGTGTCCAGCCTTGTTACAAGAGTAACAAATAACTAGAGGCCTTAAATTCCTCGGTGCAATTATATGGGTTACCATTTTACACTGTCTAGATAAGTGACCATTATAATTACATATCTGACATGTAATACTCTAAGAACTTCTTGCATTTGGTTAATTTTGATTTCTCTAATTATGTTGAGTCTTGTTCTTCTAACTTGTTCTACAATTCATAGCTCTATGACCAAATTTATTGCATGAATAACAATAGCCATTGAAAGGTATTACCTCTTTACAATCCCTTGCAATATGTCCATGCTTGTTACAGGCATAACAAGTTTGGTCTATTGGCTTGCACTCATCCTTAGATGGTCAACATTGTCTTTAGTCCGATTTCCAGTTTCCTTAGCATTTGTAGAGTCTTTTGGTGCTTTCATATTTTCTCACATATCATCAATCATATTTTTTTCTTCATTAAATCCAACATCACTAGTATCTCCTTTAAGCTTCTATGTATATAAATGTGACTCTATCAAATCAGAATTTGTGTGTAATTTCTCAATGTGATTCTTTACCCCTTTCAACTCAGATTCCAACTTTTCTTTGCAGTTTCTTAGCTCCAAGACTTCCATTTTTGCTTGCCTCAATTATTCATTTAGTTGAAGGTTCTCTTTGATCTGTTCATCATAAAATTCTTCATTGTTAGTTAGCTTTTAATCGAACTCTTCAATATGATCTTTTAGAGATGTGTTCTCCTCATTTAGCTTCCTAACCTTTTTTCCCAAATCATTGTTTGTATAATTTTTCAAATCTTGTCTTAGTTTCTTGATGAATACTTGTGTGCCACTAACATTCAATTTTAATTCTTCAACTTCTTTATCAGATCTTTCAAGGTTTTCAAGAGTTTCCATAAGATTCTTCTTTAGTTTTTTTGCTTCTTCTGAACCCATTGATCTCCTAAAGTGGTTAAAATTTTCTTCAAAGGACCAGACCTCTGATACCAATTGTTAGGAATGGGAACATTGAGAGGGGGGGGTGAATTAGTGTTCATTATATCTTTATAATTTCTTAACTCTTAAATCTTAACTTGATTTCTTAAGTACTGCTATGAACATGAAAAGTAAACAAGATAAAAAATCACAACACATAACACCAATATGGTTACGAGGAAACAAAATAGGTAAAAACCCCAGTGGAAATTGACACCCACTAAGAATTTCACTAGTGTTTTATGATCCTTGTTAGAAGATCTGCAACCTTGTTAGGAGTTGTTCTTTACAATTCTTTTAGTACAAATACTTGGTCAAAGGTTAGACCCTATTAGGAGTCTTTTATAATAACCTTATTAGGGGTGGGGACACACTATCCTAGAGCTCACTGCTCAAGTGGTGAAGGCTACAACCTTCTAATCTGAGATACACACTATATCTACTGGATGAGCTATTTGTATAACACTACTTATTTGATCAGTTCCTCTTGTGTACTGATGCTTTAGCCCCTTGTAAAGCTCCAAATCATTCTATCTTCTCTTTGCATGTCTCTACTATGCTTATCTTATCTCTATACACTTCCATACTCTATTACAAAGGTGCATCTTATATTTATATGCGCTAACAAAACAATTATCTAGGTTAGCCTACAACTGATTACATATAATGATTCCAAGTGAATTGGCTCAAGTGTGTTTACAAACAAATATGTTTACATGTCTACAACCTAATTACAATAGGTGCATAGCCTTTACAAAACATTATTATAACCGCTAATCAAAATACTAACAGTTGGTTGCATACTCTATTTTGTTCTGGCATTTAGTGTCTGTACCACTTCAACTGATTGTATCTTTGTCATACTATCTTATCTAATCATGCACTCTTAGACTTAGCATGAATACACACTTACCAGCTTAACTTCAAGGTGACATACCATAACTAAGTCATACACATGTGCATTGATGCTCTAGTTTTATGGTGCTCTACTAACTGTCTAGTCTTCTATACTTAGCCATATTCTAACCTTATGATAATCTGTGCTGACTCCAAAACTCTATAAATTTTTTTTCCATAATTAAAACACTATATCTAGTCATATACAATAGTATAGTCAACTTGCCAACATCTTTCACATTAGTACTTCCAATCTTTTTGTTAGTAGCCTTATTCAAACATTTGTATACTTTTCTCTTGGTAGAATATCCTAGAAATATTCCTTCATCACCTTTACAATCAAATTTATCATTTCTATCACCATTCAAAGTGTAACATCTACTTCCAAAAATTTTGAAATAACTTACATTCGATGTGTAGCCAAACCATAGCTTGTAGGGTGTCTTATTTGTATCTTTCTTTAGTTGAAATCAGTTCAAGGTTTATACATTAGTGCTAACAGCTTCTCTCTAGTACATTTGTGCAACATCTTTCTCAATCATCAGTGTTCTAGCATAGTCAACTATAGATCAATTCCCTCTTTCTACAATACCATTATGTTGTGGGGTCATCGGTGCAAAAACCCATCTTTTAATTCCATGCTCATTACAAAAGTTAGTGAACTCATCAGAAATAAACTCACCTCCTCTATCAGATCTTGAGAATTTTAAATCTTTCTCAGTTTCCTTTTTAACTTTAGCTTTATACAACTTAAACTATTTGAAAGCTTCAAATTTCTCTTTTAAAAACATAACTATCATCATCGTAGAGTTTTCATCAACAAATAAAATGAAATATGTGTCACCATAATAACTCTGATTTCTCATAGGATTAGATAAGTCGGTATGCACCAACTCCAAAATACCTTTAGAAGAATAGTCTTTTCTTTTAAAACTAGATTTAGGTCATTTTCTCTTTCTAACATTGATTACACATGATATGGTCAGGTTTAGTTAGACTTAGTAAACCTCTGACTCTTCTCTTCTTATTGATCTTAACCATGTTATCAAAATTCACATGACATGGTCTCTTATGCCACAACAACACATCTTCATTTTTATCCAACAAACAATAATTTTCATCATTGTCAAGATAAAATAGATTACCTTTGGATTGTTCACCAGTACTAACCAATTTTCAGGTTTCATCATAGATCTTCACCTTTCTACTTTCAAATGTAACTTAGTGACCTGAATGATTCAAATGAGCTACACTCAATGGATTATAGTTAAGTCCTTTCACCCAATATTAATTCTCACATCTAATCTTATTTTTCAACAAGATAGATCCCTTTCCTTTCACTAAACAAGATGTATCATTTCCCATTTTAATAGATCCTTCATTATAGTATTCAAGATATTCAATTTTTTCCTCATCACTAGTCATATGATGTGTAAAACCACTATCAATAATCTATGTATCATTCTTGATAACTCTATATATAAGTGTTGTTTCAACATACCTTTCTTCTTCTTATGAATCCTCTTTCATAGCTATGAATACCACCTCAATGTCTTCATTAGTATCGATGTCAATATCAACATCATCATCTCCGACTAGGAAACATGCCTTCTTGCCTTTGTCTTTATAGTCTCAGTTGTTTCTTCTATCATACTATCAGTTTCCTCTGTGTTCTCAGTTATCTCTTCTGTCAAAATTTCTATCACCAAATTGGTCATTGTATTTATCTTCATCTTTCCTGTTAGGACATCTAGCTACAATATGGCCAATTTCTTTACACTTAAAATATGCTAGAGGTAATTTTACTTTATACCTTCCTTTACCTTTCTGCAGCCTCCTAGCCATAAGAGCTTCAAGTTCATCAAGTCCATCTTCACTATCACTGTCACTTTGATTCCTTATGTTATGTTTACTGCTAGGCTTACCAATCTTCAAGGATGACATAAATGTAGACTCAACACTTGGTACAATATTGATATCATAGTTATTCAGCTCAAAAGTAGTCAATTTACCAATTAGATTGTCAAGTGTAAGAACACTACCCGCTGCAAATCTCATTTCAATAATAGTAGAGCTTGTAATAGCATAGATAGGCAGAAAGGTTCTAAAAATTTTACTCATAAGAGTATCTTCATCAATAACACCTCCTACTCCTCGGATATCATTGACCACCTCCTTGATTAAATTAGAGTATTGTGTAATGTTTTCACCTTCTTTTATCTCCATATCATCAAATCTACCTCTAAGGCTTTCACCTCTGGCCCTCAGTACATTTGCATCTCCTCCATGAACTTGTCCAAGCTTGTCCCATATTTCTTTTTCTATAGTGCATGCTTTGATATCTTCAAATTCAACATAAGAGAGGGAAACAAAAATACCTATCATTGTCAGGTTGTGTTCATGTCTATCTCTCACCTAATCAACTGTTAAAGGTCCAATAGTCAATTGTATGTAACCATTATCTAGAAGATGTAGAGAACATTCTCCAATTCTAGATATGTGAAGCCTCATCCTACTTTTCCATGTCAAGAAGTTATCTTTGTGTGGCCTAGGCACCTCCCTTTTATACATCTTGTGATCTTTAGCACAATTCCTTGAAAATTTCCTCCAAGAAACCAAAATGCCTCGATACCAATTATTAGATAACTTAGAGGGGGGCTGAATTAGTTAAATTAGTTATCCTACAGTCCTAAATTCTTAGATGTACTTTTTCAAACTTCTTATACAAAATAATCAACTCAGTAAGATAAGATAGCTATCTTTCTATTCATTTACCAAATAGTAGTAATTTCCAAAAATGTGTTTACCAATTAATCAAATATGAAATATCTAAAGTATGATACTAATCAAATCAAAACAAATAACACATAACACAAAGATTTAATTTCCTCTTAATCTCCATCGTTCATTTTTTCCCTTCAAGATTCCTTGGAAGATGTGTTAATAACATGTTTTAATCTCTTCCTTTTGATCATCTCTAAATTTTTTCAGTTGTGGATCTTCATAAAAAATTTCATCTCTTACCTCAGAATCATAAGAAATTGCCAACTCATCAATTTCAGTCAGCTGTTATAAACATTTAATGTTTTCATTCTACTCGGTTAATACTGAATGCATCGGTGATAACTAGATCAGTTGTTACTATCATTTAGTATACACAAGACTAACTCGGTGTATACAAAAATATTGAATTATCGACAACATTAACTTGTTCAATTCTAATCTCTTCTTCATAATAGAATAATGCAACATGCTCAAGTCAACAACATAATTCCATAGGCTCATCAATAAGTTACCCAATCTATACCTTATCCATATCTCTCATATCCTTCTTGTCTGTATGTAGATATCTCATTTCTTCCTTTTATAGATGTTCAGACATTTGTAACTATAATGATAAGTATAGTCAAAACTAGTTGACATCAATGAGAAGATATTGACTAATTTAATCATCTTACATATTACTTTAACAACTTGGTGACCTCTAATCACTATCTCTTCAGTTCATCAAGTTATTCAATCAGTTTTAGATCATCAGAAGAAAGAAGTATACTCCTTCCTTATTGCTAGATGAATGTCATACATGGTAAAGGTAAATATATTATATATTCCCAAGTGATAGATGATTTATAATATTTATCCATGACCATATTGGGTTCCCAGTGATCTTACATAATATTGGAGGAAGTTCTTTATGGTCTAATGAAGTTCCTTGTTTTGGGTAGTTTTTAGAGATTCTGTTTGTGGATGATCCATGGAGATATTTGGCATGTTTGATGAAAAGGGTTTTTTCCTTTATATTCATGGAAGTTGTGTCTGTGATCAAATCTATTTTGGTTGATGGAAGTTTGAGTTTGGATTCATCTAGTGTCTTTGGGTGACGTATTCATTTCCTATCTAGAAACAATTTTGAATATTTACTGTGCGTGGTTGGTGATCATTGGATTTTAATGAGTGAGATCATGGATCATGATCATTGGGACTTGTGTGGACCTATATATTTTATCATGCATTCTTATGTTTTTATTTTGGTTATTGGTGTTTTACATTTTGGGTCCCGACCTATATATTTGTCAACCATTTTCTTTATCTTGGGATTAATGATCAGATCAGCCAACTTGTGGTTGGAGATCTTGTATATAAGCTAGGTAGTAGTTCTTGTTTAAGATAGGGGGTAGAAGAGATATGAAAGAAGGGTAGATAGGGTGAGGGGCCAAAGGCACACCCTAAGCAGGTCCACCTTGCAGAGATCACATGCGGAAGAAACAACACAACAAGTGAGAGAGAGAATCCAAAGATCCTTCATATATTTAATTCAAATTGATTCATACATGCTGAGATGTAAGGCCTTCCCAGTTTGGCTAGATATTACAATCAAGTACAAAATTCCTCCAACATGCAATGATCTATGAACAATCTCTAATATTATATCTTCTATCTTTTATCCAAAAACTCACTCCCTAAACTCTAACCAAACAACTACATTTATACAAGAGGCTAATGAACAAGTCAGCCTTTAGATCCACCATCAACTAAAGGAACAACTAGATCTAGGTCCACATTCTTCCCAATGATAGATACCAACATTAAATCTGTGATGCAAATTAAATGCAAAAGTCAGCCTCAAAAGAAATCCAAAATAAACCACTTGGTAAGAAAGGAAACCAAGCTCTAGACAAGCATCACTAAGTGCCAGGGAAATTCACTAAGCACCAAAGAGATAAGTAACCAACACTAACAAACAAAGGAAATTGAGAAACACCGAACCAACTTGGTCAAAGAAGGAACTGAGAAACTCAAAAAACTACAAACATCTTTTTAGTGACACAAGATTGCCAAGGAACTGAGATGCTTCTGCATTAGACACTTGGGGTTATTTGAAATGATTCTTTGAATCATAAAATAGGTATGATTTGAGCTACATCCAACTCAAATTGTGAAATCCATGCACTCTCTTCAATCGGTCTATTCTTCCACTTTACTAGATATTCCATATACTATTTTTCTCTTGTACTTATACCAATTCTTTGCTCCAAAATCTGCTCAACTTCTTCCATCTTTTTCTTAGGATAATCTATTGGTACTATCATGTCTTCATCAGGTTCATGATACTCATACAAATCAGCAATGTTGAAAATAGGTGATATATCCATGTCATTCGGTAACTCAATTTCATATGCATTTCCACTGTCAAACTTCCTTAGTATCTTGCAAGGGCCAAACTTCTTCATTTTCAGCTTTCGATATGTTCCAAGAGGAAATCAACCTTTCTTCAAATGAACCATTACTTCATCACCGACTACAAGAGTCTTATGTCTTCTTGATCTATCAACTCTATCTTTTTATTTATGATTACTTTTCTCCAGCTTGTATTTTACATCTTCATGGAATGTCTTCATCTACTCAACAAACTTCACCCCTTCAACACTTCTCTTTCTGTCATCAGAAATATCCCTCAAATCAGATATACCTCTTGGTTGTATGCCATTTACAATCTCAAAAGGTGTTTTTCAAGTACTCCTATTCACTAAATTATTGTATGCAAACTCTACTTGTGCCAACATAGAATCCCAATTACTCGGTGTGTCTCCAACTAAGCATCTCAAAAGATTTCCCAAACTTCTATTCACAACTTCAATTTATCCATCAGTTTGTGGATGAAATGTAGAACTATATTTCAACTCAGTACCAAACTTTCTCCAAAGAGTCTTCCAAAAGTATCCAACAAATTTACTGTCTCGGTTAGAGATAATACTCCTCAGTAATCCATGCAATCTGACAATTTCCTTAAAAAAAAGATTTGCTATATGTATTGCATCTGATGTCTTTCTACAAGGTATAAAATGTACCATTTTAGAAAATCTATCCACAACAACAAATATAGAATCATTACCTCTTACTGTCTTCGGTAAGCCAAGAACAGAATCCATACTGATGTCAATCCAAGGTTTCTCATGAACAAAAATCAGGGTATACAATCCAGTATTCTGACGTACTCCTTTTGCAACTTGACAAATTCTAGAACTTTTCACAAATTTATGAACATCTTTATACAACTATGGTCAAAAGTATTTCTCCTTAAGAAAATTCAATGTCTTATCAATACCAAAATATCCAGCCAAACCACTACTATTTTTATCCTTTATCAAATTAGCTCTCATTGGTCCTCTTTGTATATACAAATAAATACCCTTAAACATGTTGCCCCACTTCTTATCCTATTTCCATGATGTGAAAGTGGTAGTCTTGATGTTACAAGTCAGGTCTAGTCATGTAATGTCTAGGTCTAGATTTCCTTTAGGATAGGAAATCTTTGTCGGGTTTCCCTTCAAATTGCTTTCATGTTTAAGCCAGGTGGGTTGTTTTCAAGGTCTCATTATTTGGGTAGGTTGTAGATCCCAACTTGACAAAGACTTGATGCTCAAAATGATGTTCTTTCTTAGGCAGAGTGATGATTTCAAAGTTATGATCTCCATATGTTTATAAGAAGTCAGGAAAAAGGATGCGGTGACAGAGTTAGTTTTGATTATCTAGAGAATGATTACAGAGGAAAGCTTTTTAATAAAATGACATACTCTGCAAAAAGATGTTGAACTCCTCGCAAAAGATAGAAGAAAATGTTGATACAGTGAGGTGAAAATGGATTGAAGGCAGTGACTGTGCATTTGAATTTCCATTTCAGGCTCGGGTCTTAGTTCTTGCTTGAGCATTGGATATATCTTTTTCAATATTTTTCATGTTAATGTTGTCTCGATCAGTCCCTTGGTGATCAGAGTAACTGAAAATAGTGAATGTAAAATGATTTAATTTTCTTTTAAGTTCAGGTGTGCCTCTCATATACAATAGAGCCGAATAATGTATTTTCCATAGTTGGTTAAAGTTAGTGATTTTTCATGTTATGAGTACATGGAGAGGTTCTTTGAATAGTAAGGATTCCATTGGTAAAGAAAAACCTAATTTGGTATTGTAACCTCAAAGTTATCACAAGGCGGAAGAAAATTGTGGCTGTTGCATGATCGCATAAACCAAATATGGGTTATGTGATCATGTGAAAAGTAAAAAGTGCAGATTAGTGGGCCCTGTTTCTCAGCGGGACCTGAGTCATGGCATAGCAAGAATCCACATGCACCAATCATGTGACAATGGAGTTCAGGTAGGTGAATGCACTCTATTGGGACCCACATATGCTAATAGCACAGGTGTGATGGTGAAAAGTTATAAGTCTGAGCTCGATGAAGATAATATTAAATATTATTTCATGCACCAGTGATAAAGTGGTCGCATGATCACATAGATTAAAATATTGCTATGCGATCATGTGACAACATAAATGCTTGGCGATAAAGTGGGATCCTTCCACGTGTCCAAGGTAGAGGCCACACTTCATCAAAGGTGCATCTGACGGCCCTCGCATAATCGCTATTCCTATCAAATGTTTTTGTGATCATGCGAGATGCATACACATGTCTCTTGGTGGGGCCAAAAGAGTTTTTATGTGATACCAAATCAACGGTAGTCACTTTGTCGCTAAGCTATGGGAGATTCATTGCGATCATGCGAGATGAAGCCACATGTAAAGTGGTCAGTCTGAAAGGTTTCCCATGGTTATTAGATCTTCAAGATACTAAATCAACGGTTTCCGTGTTTCCTCCATGTTGTTAAAGATTCATAGCGGGAAAGTGGGATGAATCCACGTATTCATGTGGGCCTCCCTAATGTTAAGCACAACCATTTAGGTGTGTGGTCACATGATCGCATGAATAAAATAATACCCATGCAATCATGAGACAACATGAGTCCATGACATGTTTTATAAACTCCACTTTGGTGTAAAGAAACAAATATAGGGAGACTTAGCACAAAGGTTCCATGTCATGAAGGAGATATATGTTGACTCCCAAGCTAGTAAGACATGTTACCAAGAGATTAGGCCGCTATGATTGTAGAAGGGAAACAGGGTATAAATTCGGTGCTGTAAAAGGTTATTGCAGGACTTTCAAGTTCAGGCACAGGCATACTTTTATTTTCAGCAACACACAATATAATAAATGAGGGAACATGATATTTAGGGGAGGCTTGCAATTATATGTTGAGCAGTTTGCTATTAAAGTTAGATCATGTTGATCTAACAAAGGACTGTTCAAGTTATTCTTAAAGAAGCTAGAGAAGATGAAGGGACAGAGTTAAATTGATTCATATTCATCATTTTTTTCATAGAGGCTGGTTCTTTGCCTTTTTGTATTCAAGTAATTGGAAGGTCATTACTTCCTATGAGCATTGTATGTTGTGAACTCTATATATATTGTCAAAGAGCTCAATGTAAGGGGTCGGCAAACTTGTCAATGAAGCAGTGTGATTCTATTTACAAAGCTGAATTCCTGTTTGTTGTTCCATTTTCATAGTTTATTTGCATGATGAATGGAAAGAACAGTTATAAGTGAAACTACTTTTTCTTATTGAATGCCATTTCATATCAGAAATTGTGGTGTGATCAATTCCAGTTGGTCTTTCATTTGTAATTCTTCCTCTGCTCACTCTTTATTTCACTTGCATCTTTGAATGGAAAGTACACTTATATTCTGAGACTGTAATTTCTTCCTAAATTCTATTTCATTCTAAGTGGTTTCAGTATTGGTGATTCCATTTACCTTTCATTGTATAGGTCTGCTTCTATTTATCAAGTAGAATATGCATTTCATAAAAGGGTAGAATAGAATTAGTTTAAGTGTTGAAATCATGTGATGATCTATAATCAGCATTCTACTGAGGGTTGTAGATTATCTCCATCTTATCCTTGCTTGAATTACTTGTGCCTACAAGTAGTTTGGTTACAATTTCATTGCTCAGAGTATCTGATGATTAATAAAAACATATTCATTGCATATCATACACAATTAGGGAGCTGTACCTGTCAATTCAAAGGGCAGTGATAGAAGACTTACACTGACCCATTTGTTGGTGGACATCCTTTTGTTCTCTCACCTTGGGTGTATAGAGAGTCAAAGATTGAAAATCTTAAGAGAGGAAAAACTGTTAACTAATAGAACAACATACCTCCTTGCATAAAATATTCATCTCATTTAGTACTTAGTTGATCTTAAATAGGTTCTCTACACTTTCTCCACAACTCAGTAAAATCAAGATCAAATTCATAAGAATATCTCATGTCATCAAAGCCAAGAACTTCAATTTTCATCTTGGTCATCAAAGATCTCCTTCTAGTTAATGCATCATCAACTCGATTAGTAACTCCACTCTTATGATTTATCACAAATATATAGCTCTGTAAATACTCAACTCATTTCATATGTCTCTGATTCAACTTATTCTGACTTACCCAAATACTATAAAGCCTTATGATCGGTATACAACACAAATTCACTAGATATCAAATAATGTCTCCAATTCTTCAGTGCTTGAACAATAGCATAGAATTCTTGATCATACACAGAATATTTCATTTTTGCATCATTCAACTTTTCACTAAAGAAAGCAACAAGTTTACCTTCTTGACTCAACACAGCTCCAATTTCACTTCCACTTGCATCACATTCCACTTGAAATACCTTATTGAAATCAGGCAATGCTAAAACAAGCAATTCAAAAACCTTCTACTTCAAAGTCTCAAAAATTTTATCAACTCCATGTGTCTACTTGAATTCTCTTTTATCTCCTCTCATAGTCTCAGTCATAACATTACAAATTGAACTGAAATTCCTAGTGAACTTTTGGTAAAAACTTGCCAAACCATGAAATGATCTTACCTCACTAACACTCTTAGGTGTAGGCCAATTCAAAATAGCTTCAACCTTCTTAGGATCAATTTTCAAACCATCAGCTGAAATCACAAATCCCAAATACATAATCTCCTCTTTCATGAATGAACACTTTTTCAGATTTATCAACAACTTTTCTTCTTTCAACCTTTGCAAAACTTGTCTAACTTGCAACAAATTTTCTTCTCTGGTCTTACTGAATATTAGAATATCATCAAGATATACAATTAAAAACTTACCAAAGAATTTCCTCAAAACTTCATTCATCAATCTCATAAAAGTAATTGGTGCATTAGTTAAACCAAAGGGTATAACCAACCAGTCATAAAAACCTTCTTTTGTCTTGAAAGAAGCCTTCCACTCATCACCTTCTTTGATTCTATTATGATGATTCTCAATTTTCAAATCAATTTTGGTAAAATACTTTGCTAAAGTCAAACTGTCCATTATGTCATCCATTCTCAGTACAGGAAACCTATATTTCACTATTATCTTGTTGATTGCTCTGGAATCAATACACATTCACCATTCTCCATTCTTCTTCGGTGCTAATACATCATGTACTACACAAGGGCTCAAATTTTCTCTAATCAAACCTTTTTGCAACAATTCTTGAATTTGTCAGTTCAATTCTTGATTCTCGATAGGTGTCAACCGATGTGGTGCCTTATTCGATAAAATAGCTCAATGGATTAGATCCATGCAATGATCAATGCTTATCTTCAGTGGAAAACCATCAGGTACATTATCAAAAATTATTTCACTATACTTGGTGAGTAACTTATCAAACTCCTGAGGGACACTATCCTCTATCATCTTACTCAGTTTGTTAGGAATCACAACAAAACATACATCATTCTTATTCAAGTCCTTAACAAATTTTATTCCTTCCATCAAGAAAACTTTCACATATGTGAAAACATTAATAATAGGTTCTTCAATCAAAGGTAACAAGATTTTCTTCTCCCATCAGCCCAAATAGTATATTTATGCAATCTCCCATCATATATAGCATGTATATCATATTGTCAAGGTCTACCTAATAAAATATGACAACAATCCATAGGCATGGTATCACATAACACCTTATCATAGTACTTTCCAATTTTCAAATTCACATAACATTGTTCACTTACCAAGAGTGTATGCTCATCTTTGATCCATGGAATCTGATAGGGCTTTAGATGTTACAACCTTTTCAACTACAATTTTGTGACCATTTCCTCAGATGCTAGATTCTCTGAGCTACCACTATCAATGATTACCTTTCAAACTTCATTAGAAACTCTACATCTGGTCTTGAACAAACTTTTCCTGATTAAATCTTCATTTTTACCTTCATTCCAAAGTTCTCTCCTTATTTTCAAGTTATTTTCCTTCTCAAGTTCATTCGGTGACTCTTCTTGCACCAAAGAATTTCTACTACTACTAGCCTTCTTACTTTCATGTGTACATTCAAATGATCTATTTCCTTCTTCACAATTGTAACAAGTTCCTTGGAAACCACCTCTATTATAACCACCTCAATAGTTACTGCCTCTTCCTCTAGATGAACTTTCACCTTTCCACTCGGTCTTGCCTTTATCCAGAGTTGTCTTTTTAGGTTCAGATCTACTTCTTTCCCCATGAGATCTACCTCTTCCTATAGGGAATCTACCACCTCTACCTCTTTGTCTTTGCTCATGTCTTATTAAATTTCTCCATAGCTTTCAATGTAAATTGATAAGCCTCTTCAATGTTCTCCAATTTGACCAAACTGATTTATTTTTGGATGGAACCTCTCAAACCATTCAAGTATATAGAAATTCTTTCCACATCATCTTCATCATGTCTCGATCTAATATCTAGTCTATAGAATTCCTTAGTATATTCCTTTACCAAGCTATCTTTCTACCTCCAACTTTGCATTCACCTAACTATGTTAATCTGATAATCACAAGGTAAGAATTTTCCTTTCAATTGATTCACCATTTTACTCCATACCTTGATTTTGTCTTTGCCTTTCATCTTTCTATCCAGCTGCACATGTTCCCACCATAAGGATGCATGAATTTTCAACTTTGTGCTTGCAATTTTCACCTTCTTTTCCTTAGGTATATTTTCATACTCAAATTACATTTCCATCTCAGTGATCCAATCCACCAATTCATCAGAATCCAATTTTCCACTATACTCGGGGGGATTAAAGTGTGGTGTAGACTTCAGACTTGTCAAAGCATTCAAGAATGTTTCCTCACCTTGATCCATCATAGGTGTAGGTTCTAAATCACCTTGTTCTACCTCAATTTCATCATCACTAACATATTCAAGATGTCTTCCTCTTCTCTAGGTTGTTTCAACAACTTCTAATCTAGCAGCAAGTTGTCTCAACATGTCTGCCAATCCTGGATCTACATCTCACCTCCCAAAAATCATCTTGAAAACCCTCTGCAATTATAGGTCAGATCATAATCTACTACTACACAACTAATTCAATTAGGGCTTCATAAGAAGGAACCTTCAAACCTAGATCCAGATCTCACCTTGCTTTGATACCACCTAACGCAAGGGTATACACTGTGAGGGGCCAAAGGCACACCCTAACCAAGTCCACCTTACATAGATTACATGCGAAAGAAATAACACAAGTGAGAGAGAGAATGAAGAGATCCTTCATATATTTAATTCAAATTGATTCATACATTATGGGCTGTAAGGCCTTCTCAGTTTGTCCAGATATTACAATCAAGTAAAGAAGTCCTCGAACATGCGAGGATCTACCAACAATCTCTAATCTTCTATTTTCTATCTTTTATCCAAAAAATGACTCCCTAAAATCTAACCAAACAACTACATTTATACAAGAGGCTACTGAAAAAGTCACCCTTCTGATCCACCATCAATGGAAGGAACGAATAGATCTAGGTCCACATGCTTCCTAATGATAGATAACAATATTAAATCCATGACCCAAATTAAAAGCAAAAGTCAGCCTCAAAATATATCCAAAATAAACCATTTGGTAAGCAAGGAAACTAAGTGCTAGAAAAGAATCATTGAGCATTAGGGAAATTCACTGAGTGACAAAGAGATAACCGACCAACATCGGCAAACAAAGGAAACCAAGCAACACCAAACCAACTTGGTCAAAGAAGGAACCAAGCAACATAGAAAACTACAAACATCTTTTTGGTGACACAGGATTGTCGAGGACCTAAGATGCTCCTACATCAATATATGAGAGAGGATAGCTCAGAGGTTTGATAGATCAGGGATATGACCTAAAACTACTTTCTTTCGATTGGTCGCAAATGAGAAGGCCTTATAGCCTAGCATGTTTGAAGAAAATTTGTTGTAAATTTTGTTGGTGATAATAAAAACTATTATTTTTAATTTTCATTTTCATATTTCTTTTTTCTGTTAGTTGTGTTGTCTCTAGATGAAATATTAGACATCTCCTTTGGGGAATTATCTACTATTGACTATGTCATGTGGTATCATAGTTTGTTAGATCTTACAATGGTGTGAATGCTTATGTTTGAATTTTCAAAGATTTTGGGGCATTGTTTGTGGGTTGGTAGAGTATAGATCTAACTTGCATCAGTAAAGGGCTTGCACAAGGTGGTCAAAATGGATTTGTAACTATAATGTTGAGTTTTTGTGATGATCTAAGTGAGTTGTGAATCTTAGAGTGATAGATATTGTTCCCAAGCTTGTGAAATCCTAAATTAGCTTGTTGAGAGATGGATGATTATTGATCTAGCCTATGATAGTAGAGGATTTTCATGAGGATATATCAGAAAGAGGATGTTACTAGTTATGATCCCATAAAGGAGGTGAAACCCTTGAGACATCCTATTGTTGGTGAATAGTTTGTCGAATCAAGGTAGTTTACAAAGATGTTCAATAGATCCCCGACCGTTAGGAAGATGGAATCTTGTAATCAGATCTCTAATCTGAGGCACTTGTACCTTGAGAGAGAAGGGAAGAGGCTAATAAGAAAGGCTGATGGGTTGGTTGAAGATAGGGTCTTTATCTAACTTGAGAAGATGTTGGAGGAGATTTATTGTAAGCTTGAGGAGATTATGAGGTTGGATTGTAGTTGGCATTTACTGATCCTAAATAAGATTTTTTAGCTTGTGAAAAGGATTGTTCAAAGAAGAAAAATGAAAGCTAAAGTTTCTTCTAAAGAGGAAAAGCTTGAAGAGATAATTATTGACCTTTCTAAAGCTAAGGTTGTAGATCAGGTTAGTTTTCATGATCAAATGGTTGGGTTTGATGTGAAAATTGTAGAGCATCTTGTTTTTGGTAATAAGATTATTGATGATGTGGAGGAGTTACCATTTTCTAAGGGTAATGTTGAGGATTTTGGTATTGACCAACTTGTTGATAGGGTTTTCATTGTAGATGATAATCCTATTATTGATGAGGAGTTATAGACTAGGTTATCCAAGTTGGTTGTTATTACTTATGTTGCAAAATTTCAAATGGTGGTTTAGGATATAGAGGTGGATGATGAAGATGGTGAACATCTTGATTTCCTTTTGGTTGATAAGCTAATTGTGGAAGGTGATGATTTGCATGATTTAATTGGGAAGAAGAATGAATGTCTGATGTATTATGATGAGGATGTTGATCTATTTGTTTCAGTTAGTAGGTGAGTTGACTAGTTGGCTATAGTGAAAAAAATTTAGAAGTTTTATTTGAGGAAGAAGAGGTTGCTTGTGTGCAATTTTATCTTCTTTCATTTGAGGATTGGGAAACCAAAGGTAAAGATGAGGTTGTGTTCATATTTTATTGTGATATCATAGTTTGAGGCACACTTTTCTATCTACCTCAGGTGTCTAATGCATGAAAATCTTGGGTTCTTGTTGATCTAACATAATCTTGGAGTCATTTTCTTATGGTTCTATAAAGTTACTTGTCTTGGGTAGTTTTCAGAGATTCTATGTTCGGAAAATCTATGGAGATCTTTGGTGTGTGTGATCAAAAGGGTTTATTCCTTATTGTTCATGGAGGATATATCTTTGATCACATCTCTTTTGGTTATTGGAAGTTTAGGTTTGGATTTATCTATTGGATGTGGGTAACATTGTTAATTTCTTGTCTAGACCAATTCAAGATATTTACTGATGCAAAGGAGGACGGAGGGTGGGAACAAAGGAACACCAAACTATCAACCTCCTTGTAGATAGAACACTCAAAAGTGACAACACAACATAATAGGAGAGAGAGAGAGAGAGAGAGAGAGAGAGAGAGAGAGAGAGAGAGAGAGAGAGAGAGTGCATAATTTCATATATTATTAATGAAAAACTTCATACATGTCAAGCTATAAGGCCTTCTTGGTTATGGCTAGTACAATAGAGTACAATTACAAATAGTCCACATACATATGAGGATTCAATATCCCAATTCTAACTTTTAGATTCTATCCTCTAAAACTGATGCCCTAAATCTACAACATACTATCCTATTTATACAAGAGGCTATTGAACATGTCGGCCTTAAGATCCAATTAGATCCACCATTGGAGGAAGGGATGACCTAGATCTAGCTCCACATGCTTCCTAATGATCAATGCAAACATTAACTCTGTGACCAAAATTAAATACACAAGACGACCTCAAAATAAATCCAAAACATATCACTCAATGAGAAAGGCTACCAATCAACCAATACCAACTTGGTAAACAACTAAACTAACTCGATGAACAACTAAACCAACTTGGTGAAACAACCAAACCAACTCAGTGAATAATTGAACCAAGTAGCAACCAAACTCCATCGATGAGAAATAATACTTTATAGTGAGCCTAGAACCATCTACCAAGAACATATAAAAACTCTAACATGTTTTTGGTGATAGAGAATTTCCAAGAACCCAAGATGCTCCTACATCGAACACTAGGGGTTGTTTTGAAAAGATTCTTTGAATCATACACTAGGTACAATCTGGATTGAATCCAACTCAAATTATGATATGCCATGTACTCTTTTCCTCTTGTTATTCTCCCAACTCATTGTTGTAAAATGTTATCAACTTCTTATGTCTTCTTCTTATCATAATCATTCGATACTGTCACTTCTTCATCAGATTTATGATACTTGTACAAATCTAGAATTTTGAATATAGGTGATATATCCATGTCATCAGGTAACAAAATCTCATAATCATTTCCACTATCAAACTTTCTCAATATCTTGTAGAGACCAAATTTCTTCATCTTCAATTTTCCATAGGTTCCAACAGGAAATTTTCCTTTCTTCAAATGAACCATTAATTCATCACCAGTTGCAAAATTATTATGTCTTCTTGATCTATATTTTCTATTCTTGTATTTCTAATTACTGTGTTCCAATTTATGTTTCAATTTGTCATGCAATGTTTTCATGAACTCAAAAAATTCTTCTCCTTCAACACTTGTCTTCTCTTTTCTAGTAATTTTCTTCAAATTTGATATAGCTCTCATTTGTGTACCATTAACAATCTCAAAATGTGTTATTATAGTACTCCTATTCACTGAATTATTGTATACAAATTGTTGGATTTTTTCCTTGCAGGACCAAACTTGAATCGAATGGCTGGGCTTGAATCACAGGTTAGGCACTCAAGCTTGACAAGAAAAACAATCCAATTGATGAGGATAGAGAGAAATTCTCCTTCTTCTTTGAGCTCCACATTCACTCAAGCGGGTATTGCCTTATCTGCACACTCATGCCATCCTTTTGGCGAATAAAAGGCCTATAGATAGATTAGTGTGGAATAGCCTTCAAACCCCTTTAGGTAACCTATACCCCAATGAAGCCAATTCATATACAAATAGCCCTATTTGCATAGAATGAGTCTGAAGACTAGAGAGGAACTCCTACTACTACCACCAACATAAAAATGGTATTGATATATAAAGATGCAGAAAATAGCCCAAACCCATCAAACACTAAACTCAGTTGAATGTACTATTCCGTGATCAGTGCCATTATCCATTGGGAAAATCATCAAATGCAAGTATAGAAACATGAACCAACTATTTTCAAAGACTCATAGCCATAAATATAACTATTTTAGCCCATCCACTACTTATAAGATCCTTTTGTAGACAACCAAACTGAATCTATGCCCTATCTGAAGTATATTTCACTTGACCCTAGATCAATAACTAAAGAACAAAACACATACAAAGGCAACCCAATGTAATGGACTAGAAAATCCAAAACTCATAAGACTGACACCAAGGAGAGACTTGAAAGCATGAGAATAGTTATATTAAGTATGATGAGGCATGTACATGTCTATACCAAAAATGAGACTACCACTTCAATAACCTGCAAAAGACTTCCAGAAATTTTATTCAGCCTACATGCAATGTGACAGAGTTTTCTATTTTCCCTGGAATTGACAAAATTTAGAACCCTTGACAAGTCAAAAAACTTGCAATTTATACCACCAGTCATCTTGGAAACCCAAAATAGGTTGCAACAAGCTATGGATGACTGGGGTCAGGGTTACAATAGCTAACCATAAAATTTTCAATAAAAAACCACTGGAGGGAAAACTAGCACCAACCTGTAAAAAGCCTTGAGCAACAAAATTTTTCCTTCACCATATGGTACAAATCCCTGCAAATGATCATCAAACAGCTTGGACCACACCACAACCACCAAACAAATCCAATCAGGCTACTAAAACATTTAAAACCAGTCCTTCCTATTTCAAAAACTCTCTGTAAGTTCAAACGGTCAAATTCATGGTGCTAGAAGCAAATTGGTAGTCTATATTCAAATCTCAGCCAACTTTAAGTCCCCATCATCAGATCTTCAGTCAAGCATCGACAAGATTGACTACAATGAAAGTCTTGGTTACATGTGCTCTTGGTCGCATGATCGGAAGGCACCCAACTCACCCTTGCGATCATGCAATCGTAGTCTCTTAGCCATGGTCGACAGTCAGTCAAAAACCCTTTGCAAAGTCCTTGGCCCCACCACCATTAAGTGACCAATCAAAATCAAGCACGTCAGCAAGACCTATGTCATATCTCAACAACCGTGATATACTTCTACAATTGTCACATGATCGCATAGCCAGGAGATGGGCTATGCAAACATGCGACACACTGCAATCCTCTACCTCCACATAATTGCCGCCACATAAATTTAACACCAAGGGGTTTGTCACATGATCATAGGCCATGAAAATGGTCCTTGCAAACATGCGACAAGGCCATAAGACCCCCACATTGTCACTCACCGGCCAATGAAAAGTGCCCACGCCACCTTTCTTCTGGACATGACCACCAACGCAGTAGCACGTGGCACCCAATAGAAATTTGTGACCTCACCACCACGGATGCCACATTAACACCTACCATGGGCCCCAGGGACATGTGTCGACCGGTCGCATGATCACATGTCAAAAAACTCTGACATGTGATTATGCGATAGCCAACCCCAAGCTGCCACATCACCACTTCCGAGACCACAAAACTACTCAAACCCCACAAATGGGCCCATGACATGTCCAAATCATTGCCTAGATCATCGGATCAAGTGACAACACCTCAGTCCAAATGACCCCACTGTGAACAAACCCATTAGCATCCAATCAGATGGTGGGCACATGATCGCAAGGGGAAAGAATATTCCTTGTGATCACACACTGACTGTAGATCTTAAATCTCTAACCAGGCCCCACAACTAGCTCTTCACATAGTCATACTGTCATTTCTCCACCTATCCCTAACACATCCAACTAGAATACGCTAGGATGGCTTGACTTATCATCAGACCCACAATATAGCACCGAAAAAAGAAGATCGGATGGTTGGTGCAATTTCACATAGCCCTGACAAATCCTTCATGCTTTAGTGACAACCGTTGATGCCTTGACATTTTAAGATCCTCTGACTCATCTAGAAACTAGATCCCACCATCCATCACACTTGCGCAGTTAGGGAATGCCAGCAAACAGGAAATTGTGAGGTTGAAAACACACAAAATTTTCGACATAGCGAAAGACTAAAAACACACAAAGTTTTTGACACCAAAAGATAAGTGAAGAAAATTTGGAAGGCATAAGGTCAAAAACAACAAAGGTTTTCACACAGACCAAAAACATCATAGATTTTCAAAAAACATTGTGGGTTTTCGACACTATGGCAGATTATAAAAATATTTTCCTACAGACCTTAGAACTTGAATAAGTTTCTAGATTTTTCTATTCAGCACATGTGTTTTGGATTGGAACTAGGTGACAACATGGACTACCCAGGGCTAAGGGTGCACACCATAAAACCTCATGGATTTTCATCACACATTAAAGCAATCTTGCAGCAGGGTGAGATAACTTCAAAATTTGCATGGAAGAGGCCATTTTCCTAGGATTTTGCTATGACTAGAAAATGGACTAACAGTGGCTCTAGCTAGGGACAATGGGTAACTTGTGCCCATGCAAGAATTCAAGATTTTTAGGAGAGCAGACCACCCACTGGACAAAAATAGGGAACTCAAAAACTGGCAACCGAACCAAGAAAATAGGAAGGGAAACACACGGTAGAAAGGGAAGAATATTTACAAAATTTACAAGATTTACAACTTTACTTGATGGCCCCAGGCCACCAAAATGAAATCAATGACCCCCCTGAATCAAAGGTCTGATTTTCATCTTCATATGTGGCCAAACACTTGAAACTATCTTGACCATCTTGCTGCCAACATATGTGAATTTTCATAGGCTGAAAAATGAAACTATAATGATAATTGCCCATGTCTTTCCAGTCACAACCATCATATTCATATTCATATTCAAATTCTAAGAAGTAGGGAACATCATCTACTTCTCCTTGATGACTAGAAACAAAACTTTGATGTAGTAATGCATCAGAAAATGCAGCATATTGATTACCATGGATTACATCAGAGTTACCTAGCTCAAAAGGACTTGAATCCTCCGGTTTACCTTCATGTATTGCTTCAGCCACTGAGCAACCTAGTTCACCAATGATGTCCTCATTGACTGGATCATAAACCAAGTGAAGGTCCTCTTTAAAATTTTTGTGATAGGGGAACAACTAATCTTCATCACTATTACCATCAAAATAAGTTCTATCCCAAATGCTGAAAGCAAGGTCTTCAACACTATCACAATCAGTATCATACTTAGCAAAAGAAGGAAAAGGATATGAACAAGAAACTTGTTCATCACTATAATTTTGATGATTGGAAAACACACTATCATGTCCTTCTACCTCTTCTTCTGTAGGGTAACCACATGAGGAGAACTCTGATGAACATGAATCATCAAAACTATGAGCATCCTACATCTTGTCAGCAGTTGACAAACCCAAAATTTGCTGGTGGGTGGGAGGGGAAACATCAACACATTCATTAAGGATATCTGCATCACATGAGGCCAAAAAAATATTGATGACATCATCATTTGATATATCATACTAAACCTAGTTGTCATCTAGTAATGTGGGGGCAATAAAAGAATCAGAGGCACACATGTCAAAGTCAAAACCTATCGACTCATGCTCTCAGTCAAAATCAATGTGTGTTGGTTGTAAGAACTCAGAGCCATCTCCCCCTGAATATCTGAGATATTCACAAGATAATAAATCTAAAATTTGTTCACTATGAAGTGAACAACTATCTACAAGAACACCCTCCTCTAATAAGCAGTCATCAGCAACATCTTCATTCATCCAATCCTCTTCTTCATCTGACTGACTGCACAAATCTTCTACCCCATATTAAGAAGGAGCATCACTCTCATGATTACAAGAAAGAGTGTCATCATTTGACACATCTCCATCATAGGTTCCATCATTCTCAATAACATTACTACTAGACACAACCCCAAATGTATCTTCAAGATCAAGATCAACATCATTAAGTATCCACTCCCTAAGATGCTCATAACACCCTTTATACAAGGAGGCTAGCCAATGGGTTGATTCAGGAAAAGAGAGCTCCAAAAACAAGCCAATGAACACTGACTGTGGAAACTCACACCCTCTAGAAGCTGATCATATGTTTCATAAAACTTCTCATAGAACAAAGGTATTAACAACTCCCTTCTATTTCCCACCTTCAATCTTACCAATCTTATGCAATCCCTCTAGATGCCTTGATCTAATAATTCAAGCTCATCCTCAAGCTTACCCATTTCAACTTATTAATCCAATACTTCCATAAAATTACAACTGAAAACTTGAAGCATGCAAACCTCTACTCACACCTTATTCCTTTTTATTATGCTTGACTAGTTAATACGGAAACATTTCAACTTTTGAGAAATACCTAAATGTATTGGAATAGCTGCAAGAAATGTGTGATTTGGAATCACCTTCAAATCACCCTTAACACTTTGTAGAGCCACCACCCACTTAGAGAGGAAATAGATTCTTTGTTTTTGCTCCCAACCAACCAAAACTCCACAGGTAACCACACTGTTTATCAGAAAATGCACTGATCAAATAGAAAAAAATCATAGCCACCACTCACAACTAGGTGAGAAAATATCAGCAAATACTTTGTTTTTGTATTTGACTCTTTCCAATGGCCTCCCCAATAGAGTCGACATCTTGTTGGATCTTTTCCTTGCAGGACCAAACTTGAATCAAATGGTTGGGCTTGAATCATAGGCTAAGCACTCAAGCTTAACAAGAAAAAAAATCCAATTGATGAGGATAGAGAAAAATCCTCCTTCTTCTTTGAGCTCCACATTCACTCAAGTTGGTATTGTCTTATCTGCACACTCATGCCATCCTTTTGGTGAATAAAAGGCCTGTAGATAGATTAGTGTGGAATAGCCTTCAAACCCCTTTAGGTAACCTGTACCCCAATGAAGCCAATTCATATACAAACAACCCTATTTGCACAGAATGAGTCTGAAGACTAGAGAGGAACTCCTCCTACTACCACCAACATGAAAATGGTATTGATTTATAAAGATGTAGAAAATAGCCCAAACCCATAAAACACTGAACTCAACTGAATGTACTATTCCTTGATCAGTGCCATTATCCATTCGGCAAGTATAGAAACATGAACCAACTATTGTCAAAGACTCATAGCCATAAATATAACTATTTTAGCCCATCCACTACTTATAAGATCCTTTTGTAGACAACCAAACTGAATCTATGCCCTATCTGAAGTATATTTCACTTGACCCTAGATCAAGAACTAAAGAACATAACACATACAAAGGCAACCCAATGTAATGGACCAGAAAATCCAAAACTCATAAGACTGACACCAAGGAGAGACGTGAAAGCATGAGAATAGTTATATTAAGTATGATGAGGCATGTACATGTCTATACCAGAAATGAGACTACCACTTCAATAACCTACAAAAGACTTTTAGAAATTCTATTCAGCCTACATGCAATGTGACAGAGTTTTCTATTTTCCCTAGAACTGACAAAATTCAGAACCCTTGACTAGTTAAAAAACTTGCAATTTATACCACTAGTCATCTTGGAAACCCAAAATAGGTTGCAACAAGCTACGGATGACTGGGGTCAGGGTTACAATAGCTAACCACAGTAAAATTTTCAAAAAAAAACCACTAGAGGGAAAACTAGCACCAGCCTGCAAAAAGCCTCGAGCAACAAAATATGTCCTTCACCATATGGTACAAATCCTTGCAAATGATCATGGAACACCTTGGACCACACCACAACCACCAAATAAATCCAATCAGGCTGCTAAAACATTTAAAACCAGTCCTTCCCATTGCAAAAACTCTCTGCAAGTTCAAACGGTAACATTCATGGTGCCAAAAGAAAATTGGCGGTCTATATTCAAATCTCGGCCAACATTAAGTCCCCATCGTCAGATCTTCACTCAGGCATCGGCAAGATTGACTGCAATGAAAGTCTTAGTTACATGTGCTCTTGGTCATATGATCGCAAGGCACCCAACTCACCCTTGCAATCATGCAATTGTAGTCTCTTAGCTATGGTCGATAGTCAGTCACAAACCCTTTGCAAAGTCTTTAGCCCCACCACCAGTCAGTGACCAATCAAAATCAAGCACGTCGACAAGACCTATGTCATAACTCTGCAACTGTGATATACTTCTATAGTTGTCACATGATCGCATAGCCAAGACACAGGCTATGCGAACATGCGACACATTGCAATCTTCTACCTCCGCATAACCACCACCACATAAAGTTAACACCAAGGGGTTTGTTGCATGATCGCAAGCCATGGAAATGGCCCTTGTGAACATGCAACAAGGCCATTAGACTACCACATTATCACTCGTTGGCCAATGAAAAGTACCCATGCCACCTTTCTTCTGGACATGACCACCACCGCAGCACCATGTGGCACCCAATAGAAATTTGCCACCGCACTACCATGGATGTGACATTACCACCTGCCATGGGCCCTAGGGACACATGTTGACTAGTCGCATGATCGCATGTCAGAAAACTCTAACATGCAATCATGTGACAGCCAACCCCAAGCTGCCACATCACCACCTCTGGGACCACATAACTTCTCAAACCCCACAAATGGGCCCATGACATGTCCAAATCATCACCTAGCTCATCAGATCAAGTGGTGACACCTCAACCCAAGTGGCCCCACTGCGAACAAACCCATCAGCTTCCAATCATATGGTGGGCGAATGATTGCAAGGGGAAAGAATATTCCTTGCAATCACACACCGACCGTAGATTTTAAATCTCTAACACTGGGCCTCGCAACTAGCTCTTTGCATAGTCACACTATCATTTCTCCACCTATCCCTGACACATCCAACAAGAATATGCCAGGGTGGCCTGACCTATCATCGGACCCACAATAGAGCACCAAAAAAAGAAGATCGAACGGTTGGCACAATTATGGATAGCCCTGACAAATCCTTCACACTTTAGTGACAACCGTTGATGCCTTGACATGTTAAGATCCTCTGACTCATCCAGAAACTAGGTCCCACCATCCATCGCACTTGCACAGTTAGGGAACGCTAGCAAACAAGAAACTGTGAGGTCGAAAATGCACAAAGTTTTCGACACATCGAATGACTGAAAACACACAAAGTTTTCGACACCAAAAGACAAGTGCACAAAAGCTGGAAGGCATAAGGTCAAAAACAACTAAGGCCTTCACACAGACTGAAAACATCATGGATTTTTAAAAAATATTGTGGGTTTTTGACACTGTGGCAGATTCTAAAATTATTTTCTTGCAAACCTTAGAACTTGAAGAAATTTCTAGATTTTGCGATTCAACATGTGTGTTTTGGACTGGAGCTAGGTGACAAAATGGACTACCCAGGGTTAAGGGCACACACCATAAAACCTCATGGATTTTTATCACACATTAAAACAATCTTGCAGCAGGGTGGGATAACTTCAAAATTTGCATTGAAGAGGCCATTTTCTTGAGATTTTGCTATGACTGGAAAATGGACTAACACAAATTATTCTTGTGCCAACATAGAAATCCAATTACTTGGTTCATCTCCAACTAAGAATCTTAATAGATTACCTAAAATTCTATACACAACCTTTGTCTATCTATGGGTCTATGTATGAAATTTAGAACTATACTTCAACTCAGTACCCAAATTTTTCCATAGAGTCTTGTAGAAAAAACCAACAAACCTATTGTCTTGATCAGAGATGATACTCTTCAGTAATCGATGCAATCTAAAAATATCTTTAAAGTAAATATCTACTATATGCATTGCATCTGATATTTTTCTACATAGTATGAAATGTTTCATTTTACAAAATCTATCCACAACAATAAGTATAGAATCATTACCTGTTGCCATCCTCTATAACCCAAGAACAAAATCCATACTGATATCACTCCAAGGTTTCTCAGGAACAAAAATTGATGCATACAATCTAGTATTCTATCTTAAACCCTTTGCAACATGAAAAACTCCACAACTTCTCACAAATTTTTGAACATCCTTATACAACTATGGTCAAAAGTATCTCTCCTTAAGAAAATTCAATATTTTATCAATCCCAAAATGTCCAACCAAACCACTACAATATTTATCCTTTATAAAATTAGTTCTCATTGATCCTCTTAGTATACACAATTCAACCTTTAAACAACATACCTTTTTGAATGAAATAATGTTCCCATTTAGTACTTGGTTGATCTTGAATAGGTGCTCTGCACTTTCTCCATGGATTAGAAAATCAAGGTTAGTTTCATACAAATATTTCATGTCCTCAAAACCAAGAAGTTCAATTCTCATTTCATTAATCAAATATCTTCTTCTACTCAATGCATCAGCAAATACTCAACCCATTTCATATGTCTCTGATTCAACTTATTCTGAGTAACTGGAAATATTTTAAAGCATTATGATTAGTATACAAAAAAAAATCACTTGGTATCAAATAACATCCCCATTTTTTTAGGGCTTGAACAATAGCATATAAATCTTGATCATATACAAAATATTTCCTTTTTTCATCATTCAATTTCTCACTAAAGAAAGCAACAGGTTTACCTTCTTGACTCAAAATAGCTCATATTACACTATAACTTGCATCACATTCAACTTTAAATACCTTATTGAAATCAGATAAAGCTAACAAAAATAGTTCAACATCCTTCTACTTCAAAGTCTCAAAACTTTTATTAGCTCAATGTGTCCACTTAATTTTTTTTTATCTACTCTCATAGTCTCAGTCATAGGATTACAAATTGCACTAAAATTCTTAATGAAGTTGTGGTAAAAACTTGCTAAACCATGAAATGATCTTACCTCACTAGCATTTTCAGGTGTAGGATAATTTAAAATAGCTTTAACCTTCTTAGGATCCATCTTCAAACCATCAGTTGAAATTATAAACCCCAATTATACAATCTCCTGTTTCATGAAGGAATACTTTTTCAAATTAATCAACAACTTTTCTTCTTTCAATCTCTGCAATACCTATTTAATGTGAATTTTTTTCTATTCTCTAGTATTATCAAATATCAAGATGTCATCCAGGTATACAATAAAAAATTTACCCAAGAATTTATTCAAAACCTCATTCATCAATCTCATAAAACTACTTGATGAATTAGTTAAACCAAAAGGCATAACCAACCACTCGTACAAACCTTCTATTGTCTTGAAAGAAATCTTTCATTCATCACCTTCTCAGATTCTGATATGATGATATCCAGTCTTCAAATTAATTTTGGTAAAATACCTTGCTCCACTCAAACTATGCATTATGTCATCCATTCTTGGTATAAGAACTTGATATTTCACTATTATATTGTTGATTGCTCTGGAATTAGTACACATTTGCCACTCTCCATTATTCTTAGGTTCTAATATAGCTGGTACTACACATGGACTCAAACTTTCTTGGATCAAACCTTTCTACAACAACTCTTTCATTTGTCGGTTAACTTCCTCATTCTCGAAAGGTGTCAACCGATATGGTGTTTTATTTGGTAAACTAGCTCTAGGAATCAGACCCATACAATGAGCAATACTTTTGTTCAGTGGTAAACCATCACGTACATTATAAAAAATGATCTCTTTGAACTTGGTGAATAATTTATCACCCTCTTCAGGGATATTATCCATTGTCTTCTCACTCGGTTTGTTAGGAATTATAACAAAACATATATCATTCTACTTCAAATCCTTAATGAAATTTCTTCCTTCCATCAAATAAACTTTCACAGATGTACAAACATCACCCATAGATTCTTCAATCAAAGGTAACAAGATTTCTCTTCTCCTATCATCCTAAATAGTATATTTATGCAATCTCCCATCATATATAGCATGTCTATCATATTTCCAAGGTCTACCAATAATATATTCTCATCCTTGATCCATGAAATTTTATAGTTCTTTGATTGTTTCAACCTTTCCAACCGCAATTTTGTAACTATTTCCACAGATGCCAGATTCTCTGAGCATCCACTGCCAATGCTTACCTTCCACACTTTATTAGAAACTTTGCATCTCATCTTGAAGAAGCTTTTCATTACCAAATCTTCCTTATTACTTTGAATCAATAATTCTCTTATGACCGTCAAGTTATTTTCCTTCTTTGGTTCATTCAGTGAGTCTTCTTGCACCAAGGCATTTCTATTGCTACTGGAATTATTGCTTGCATGTGTAAACTTAAATAATCTATGTCCTTCTCCTCCACAATTGTAACAAGTTCCTCTAAATCCACCTCTTCCATTTCCACCTTGGTTATTAGTGCCTCTTCCTCTAGAAGAACTTTCACCTTTCCACTCGGTCTTACCTTTATCCTGATTTGCTTTGTCTTGATCAGATCTACTATTTTCACCATAAGAACTACCTCTTCCTCTATGGAATCTACCAGTGCTTCCTCTTTGTCTTTGCTCATGTCTCTTGTTTAACTTCTCTTTAGCTTTCAAGGAAACTTGATAAGCTTCTTCAATACTTTCCAACTTTACCAAACTGATTTCCTCTTGAATACAAACTCTTAAATCCATTGACATATCTAGTAATTATTTCTACCTCATCCTCAAAATGTCTAGATCTGATGTCTAATGTATAGAACTCCTCAATATAGTCTTTTACTAAGCTATCTTTCTTCTTTAGACTTTGCATTCTCCTAACTAGGTTAATTTGATAATCAAAAGGTAGAAACTTGCCTTTCAATTTATTCACCATTTTGTTCCATACCTTGATTTTGTATTTTCCTTTCCTCTTTCTAGCCATTTGTAGATGTTCCAACCATAAGGATACATGAATTTTCAATTTTGTACTTACAATTTTCACCTTCTTTCCCTTTGAAACATTTTCATATTCAAAATACTTATAAATCTCAGTTATCCAATTCCTCAACTCATCTAAATCCAACCTTCCACTATATTCAGGGGGATTGAAAGTTGGTGTATCATTCAAATTGGTTAATGCTTTCAAAAGTATTTCTTCACCCTGATCCATCATAGGTGTAGGTTTTGATTCACCTTGTTCATCTTCAGCTTCTTCATCACTAACATCATCAAGATGTCTTCCTTTGCATTGGATTGTTGTAACAACTTCTTACCTAGCAGCAATTTGTCTTAGCATATCAATTAAGCTTGGATTTACATCTTTCCTCCCATGAACCATATAGAAACCCTTTATAATTGCAAGTTAGATCATAATATAGCACCCCACGATTGTGCATGTGAATTTTGTACCTAGCTATAGACACAACACTTCAGTAAAACATTAGAGGTTAGCAAATCAAGAAATCTACAAATGAAACAATATAGCTAACCAAGCGATTTACTACCTTCTAGTAGGTATGAGTTTGATATTCTTAGATTATGACCGAGACTAGTGACAATGCAATACCTAAATGAAGGATTTAAATTATTGAAAGATGGATGAAAATGAATGCAGCTTAATCTATCTTTTTGGATTTTCTATGCACATTGATTATGCATGTCCGAAGACACGTTCTACATCATTTGGAGGTCTTGAAGACCAAGTTTAACTAGGTTTGACAATGAGTTTACCATGGTTGACCAAGTTAAAATTATTTTTTGATATGAGATACTTAGTTAAGTTGAATTCTTGATTTCAATAATGTTCTGAAGGTCGATTATGCAAGCAGTCGGTCATCCTCGGTCCAAAAATTTTAAATCATGATTTTGACAAAGTAAATCATCTCAAATTTCGATTGTGATCTCGAAAATGGGTTCAAAATTTTGAAATTAGCTAGGGGTCCAATTTTCACAAAAAATGGAGCACTTTGACAAATTGGGTCAAAACCTATATAAGGCCCAAAAGGGTCATTTTCAAATCATTTGAACCATTTGTCTTTTGTGAACTTGTGGAGCCCTCTAAGTGAAAATGGAAATTCCTATCTCCTTGCACCGATTTGAGCATAGCCATCGATACCAGCGACCTCCCTAGTATGGGAATCTAGTAAGTGGACCTATGTGCCTCTTTGTGAATTCAAATTTTGCTTGATTTCATTCTTTCTATGATTTTTACACATTTTTTCAAGTTTTTTATTTTTTCATCATGGAAACTCGTACGACAGTCTTCTTAGACTCGTACGAGTTTTAAGTTTTTTCTAGACTATCATGCCCATTTCAACTATAACTCATATGAGAGGGACCCTTTTGTCATATGATATTTCATCGAGTCCCTTAGGTCTCGTACAGGAGCCATGTGAATGTTGTATATGCATGAAGTGTCGTACGGGACCTTATAGGAACTCGTACACGTTTTGGTGCTAGTGTGAAAAATTGTATGGAAAAAAGTGACCATTTTTCACATCCTTAGGTCAAAATTTTGATTTTTTAGATTTCATAATTGTTTTCCTTGGTCTTTTATGCACCTTCTGAAGTATTCAATTTCTCATTTTGTGTGCTTATAGCCAAATTTTTGACCAAGTTACTAATAGAGTACCCTATTTTGTGCTGTGTAGGTTCACTATCCAGATGTAGATGTTTGTATTTCTCACCCAGCAACCTAGAGACTATAGGTAGCACTTCCTGATCCACTCAAAGTTCATTTAGCTGCCTGTGGCTTTGAGTGTTTGATTCAGTTACCTAACATTCAGGTAAACCATTGGTTGATTACATCACTTGTTGAGAGGTTTCATTATGAGACCCAAACTTTTCATTTTCCTACCAGAGAGATCACTGTAACTCTAGAGGATGTGTATATGATTTTAAGGATACCATTTCATGGCCTGCACCTTGATTATATTAGCGCGGGTAATACAGGTCTTCATGCTTTTCATACTCTATTTGGTGCTGATGAGTAGATAGCTCAATAGATTTCTTGGGAGATTCTAGTACAGCGATATGACCACACTCATAGGTTAGAGTGTATCATAGCAAGGATGATCAAAGGGATCATCATGTCTTACTGTTAGCAAAATAGTCTTCTGATGGGTTGTGCCCCTATGGTTGCACACCAGATGGGTAGTCCTGTTGAGCTTGGATGGGGACAGTGTCTATTAGCTCACATGTTCAGTGAGATGCATGAGATTGTGTATCATGAGGTGAAGAATTTTTCCTTAGGTTCTTTAGTTCTTCAGATCTAGGCTTGGGAGAACAAATTTATATGTTGACCTATTTGTGGTGATGAGCGACAACCATAGGAGCCATTGATTTATAGGTATTCAAAATATGTCACATGGGTTCGGATGGGCCAGATAGAGTATTGGAGGTAAGTATTAGATGACATGACCTTCATCATTTGGAGGCCTTACTTATAGATTGAGGTGTGGCCAGCTGCTCATGCCTAGTTTAGTTATTTCTTTCAGATTTGAGTACTGATAGGATGATCCACCACTTTCCTTGAGAGATTATGTATCACATGTGTATGGAGGCAGTATGGTATCATACAGAATGCCCCATAGGACTTTTCTACTTATGCATGATGGGTTTGAGAGATGGGGTTAGGTTAGACAAATTGATTGTCTTATGTGCTATGCAGCTAGGTGTTAGGAATGAATGCAAATTGTTTTGGTAGTCATTCTGTAGCAGTTGTTGTTACATTCATGACTTGGATTATCATTGATGTCAACACAATGATATTCGAGATATTAGCAGGAAAGTAGGTACAATTTTGTTTTGCACACATGTTGTATTATAGATTGGCTTTTGCACAGTTGATGGTATGTTCTTTGGTATGTTATTAACCTATGGTTAACAATGCAAAAAGAAATTCATTCATTTGTAAGAGTTATGAGCATTTTGGTGAAAGAAGTGTTTAGACAGTGTTTCTGTGTAGTGATGTTTAGAAATTGGAGGATATCTCTTAGCTGGGATGGAATCTAATTTTGCGTAGTTAAAGAGATGTTGGAGACTCATTAATGATGATGTGGTTCATAGTGCAAACTTTGAGGACATGTTTGGAGAAAGTTACAGTAACTAAAAGCCGATAGTTTTATGTGAATTCTATGTGTAGCATGTAGAATTTATTATTTTGTAATTAAGGACCGACTCATTTGTAATTATTTGAGTTTGGTATATAAGAAGGAATTTTTTCCTTATTTTAATGTGTACTATGAAGATTGTGATGTGAATATATGCATGAAGTGAAGAAAAGAGTTAATTCAGTGATGAAGGAAGACTTGTGAGTACAGAGATCTGAAGTTGTGATCTTGTGTAGTAGAGAGTGCAGTTTTGGCATAGTGTGAAGGAGGTAATATATTTCATATTATTCTATTGAATAATTCTAAGATCTTTTGGATAGTGGGTTCAGAGATCTTGCCTTGAAGCTGTTTGGGCAGTGGGTCCTTCTGTCTTTCATAAACTCTTAACCAGGTTAGAATCTTTTAACAGGGATTCAAAATCTCCTAATAGGGATTCGTATGTACTGAATGTATTTCATAAGATTCCTAAGAGGGTCCATCCTCTAACAAGGAACTTTCATTATCTTTCTATGGTTAATCAGTACATTAATTATATTGTTTAAAGCTATTGAATGGATAAATTATCTGATAACTGATTCAGCCCCCCCCCTCTCAGTTATCTTGGGGATCTTTACTTTCTAACAATTGGTATCAGAGTAGGAAGTCCTTGAAAGAAAATTTTAACAACTTAAGGAGATCTATGGTGAATTTCAGAAAAGAAAGCCCTAAGTTTGATGGAGTAAATTTTGATAGCTGGAAAGAAAATATGAAGACACATCTATTGTGTTTAGGACCAATTTATTGGTTGACTACAAAGAATGAGAAGACTATCATTGAGGAAGACAATCTAGAGGCAGGAACTAAAGATGAGCTAGATCTATTCATGTGTAACATACTTGCAAGAGAAGCACTTTTGTCAGCACTACCTGAGAATGAATATAGTTAGGTAAGATGTTTGAAAACATCTCATGCAATTTGGAAAGCTTTACATTCTACTTTTGAAGGTGATGAACATGCAAAGAAGGCTAGATTACATAATTGGATTTATGCATTTGAAGATATTAGAATGATGGAAGATGAATCTATTAGAAGCTATATTGGTAGGATGTCTGAGATTGTGATAGGAATAAAGTCTTGTGGAGGTGATAAGACAAAGAATGAAGTGATATGGAAAATTCTAAGAACTTTGACACTAGTATTCAAGCAGACAACGTAGATGATTGAACAAGTGATACATTGTACATCGAACTTTTCAAGAGAGACTCTTCTTGGAAGATTAGAAATAGTAGAGATGAACTTGAGACTATGAGGAGAGCTACCTAGAATGGAAACAACATTCAGTGCTCTTAGCATCAGACCTACAAGAAGTACTAGTGTGAATGGAGATTATGCTAGCAGAAGTAGATCTGAGGAAGATAATAAGATTGAAGAACGTATTGCATTACTTGTAAAAAGAGAACCAGATGGTAAGAAAATCTTTAAATGTTGGACTTGTCAAGAATATGGTCATTTTGCATCTAAATGTCCTAAAAGAGTTAAGAATTATAGAAGCAATTTTAAACCTAGGAGATCTAAAGAATGTTATTATGCAAATGATGAAGATTTTGAAGCAGGAATTGAAAAACATTTAAGTGACAGTGATAATGATAACTTTGAGGAAATAGGATTTGTAAAAATTAAAGATGAAAGTTCTGAATCTAATAAAAGGGAAGAAAAAGAATTAGTTTCACAAGTTGAAAAGAAATCTGATTGGATTATAGATAGTGGTTGTTCACATCATATGACTGGAGATAAAAGAAAGTTTGTTAAGTTAGATAATTATGATGGAGGAATTGTTAGGGTTGGTAACAATGCACCTTGTTTGATTAAGGGTATAGGATCTATTACTCTTGATGGAAAGACTAACACTGATGATGTTTACTTTTTTGATGGATTAAGACATAATATACTAAGTGTTGGACAATTGGCTGATAAGGGTTATCAAGTTTGGTTTTTTGATAAAACTTGTGTGATAAAAGACAAAGATAGAAATCTGATTGGAAAAGTATCCAGAACTAGAGGTAATGTATTTTAGTTGAATCCTACTGAGATGACATGTTTGATAACTAGGATTGATGACAGTTGGTTATGGCATAAAAGGTTTTGTCATATAAACTTTGATAATATTGTCAAGGTGAGCACTACACTTGCAGTAAGAGATTTACCTAGAATTATGAAACCTACTAACATGATTTCCAAAGAATGTATGATGGAAAAGTAGAAAAGGAGTTCATTTCCCAATAAGAAGTTCACATTGGCAGAGAAGTTGGAGATTGTTCATACAGACTTGAGTGATCCTACTAGGACTAGAGGATTCTATGGTGAAAGGTATTTTATGATTCTTGTTGATGATTTTACAAGAATGATGTGGATTGCATTTTTGAAAGAAAAATCTGAATTGATAAATTTAAGATCATGAAAAGAAAAATTGAGAATGAATCTGGAATGAAGATTAAGTGTCTAAGATCTGATAGAGGTGGTGAATTTACATCTAGAGAGTTTAACACTTTTTGTGAAATGAATGGTATTAAGAGACAACTTTCAGCCCCTAGAACACCAGAACAAAATAGTATTGCAGAAAGAAGAAACAGGTCAATAATTGAAGCAACAAGAGCTATGTTGTTTGAAAATGATTTGGCCAAAACTTTTTGGAGAGAAGCAGTGAACACAGCAGTATACACTATGAACAGAGTACAAATTAGAGTAGATACAAACAAGACACCTTATGAATTATGGTTTGGACATACACCCTCAATAAAGTATTTTAGAATTTTTGGAAGTAAATGTTATATAAAGAGAGATGATGATATAGGAAAGTTTGATCCTAGAAACGATGAAGGAATATTTCTTGGATATTCTTTAAAAAGCAAAGCGTATAGATGTTATAACAAAAGAACTAAGACTATTGTTGAAAGTACAAATGTAAAAGTTGATGAGAAGTTTAAAATTTAGGAAAGAATGCTTGATTATGAATCTGATGGAGAAGCACAACCTCAGCCTAACATTGAAAATAAAGAATTATTTTTTGAAACTAACAGTGATTTGCTAAATGAAAGTCATACTGAAGAAGATAGAGAAGAAAATAGTGAAGAAAATAGAGAAGAAAGCAGAGAAGAATCTACAATTGGAACAAGATCAGTAACTATGACACCTAACAGGTATACTTCAATACATCACCCTATTGAGCAAGTTATTGGAAGTTTAGATAGAGGAGTTTTGACTCAAAATAAGGTACATTTATGTTTGATTTCTCAAATTGAACCTAAGACAACTAATGCAGCTTGAGAAGATGAACACTGGATCAATGCTATGAAAGAAGAACTAGAGCAGATTAAAAAAAACAAAACATGGGAATTGGTCCCTAGACCTGAAGACAAGAATGTGATTGGAACAAAGTGGGTATTCAAAAACAAGATGAATGAACAAGGAGAAGTGATAAGAAACCAAGAAAGATTGGTATGTAAAGGATATTCACAACAAGAAGGAATTGACTATGAAGAAACTTTTGCACCTGTGGCCAGACTTGAAGCATTGAGAATGTTTCTAGCATATGCAACTTACAAGAAATTCAGACTGTATCAGATGGATGTGAAGTCAACATTTTTGAATGGTGAATTGGAAGAAGAAGTCTACATTGAGAAGCCTAAAGGTTTTCCTTTGACACAAGAAGGAGATATGGTATGTAAGTTAAAGAAAGCTTTATATGGATTAAAATAAGCACCTAGAACCTGGTATGCAAGATTGGATAAGTATTTATTGATATTAGGATTTATAAAAGGAACAACAAATGGTAACTTATACACAAAAGAAATTGATAATGGTTTGTCGGTTATAGTTATATTTGTTGATGATATTATCTTTGGAGGAGAAGATGAAGCTAGTGACAAATTTGCAGATGAAATGAAGACTGAATTTGAGATGAGCATGATCAGAGAAATGAAATATTTTTTGGGATTATAGATAACACAAAGCAAGGAAGGTATATTTGTAAGTCAGACTAAGTATTTAAATGAATTATTGAAAAGATTTGGAATGGAAGATTATAAACCTGTTGGAACACCTATGGTAACCAGACATAAGTTATCTAGCAATGATGAGACACCAGCAGTTGAGTAGAAAAAGTACAGATCTATGATTGGAGGATTGCAGTATTTGACACATACAAGACCTAATATAGCACATTCAGTGGGGATTGTAGCAAGATTTCAAGCAGAACCTAGAGAATCACATTATGCAGTAGTAAAGAGGATACTGAGATATCTGAAAGGAACAATGGATTATGGATTATGGTATGAGAATTCTGATGATTTTACTTTATGTGCCTATACTGATGCAGATTGGGGAGGCAGGGTTGATGACAAGAAAAGGACTAGTGGTGGAGCCTTTTTTCTTGGAGGTAAATTGGTCTCTTGGCTAAGCAAGAAGTAGAATTATACTTCATAAAGCATAGCAGAAGCAGAATATGTTACAGCAACAAATAATTGTAATTAGATTATTTGGATGAAGCAAATGTTGAAAGATATTGGAATAAAGTTTGATAAGCCTGTTGTTATACATTGTGACAACACCAGTATAGTGAGTATGTCAAAAAATCCTATTTTACATTCTAAGACTAAACATATTGAGATCAAGTATCATGTTGTAAGAGAGAAAGTTGTAAAAAAAGAAGTAAGATTGGAGTACATAAGTACAAAGGAGCAGATAGCAGATATATTTACAAAGCCTTTACCAAAGGATACATTTGTGTATCTAAGAGGTATGCTTGGGGTTATGCCCCAACCTATTTTTGAGAATTGATGCAAATGGTTGCATCTATCTAGTGGTATATGTGCCCTATCTTTCTTCTGGATTGGATGTTGGAACTTTCTCTATTGGGGAGTTTATGAGCTGAGTCATGAGGACTCTTGTTATTGTATTTTTCTGAAAAGTGTCTTTTGACATTAAGTTGTTGTTGACTTAGTGATAGAATTTATTTCATTGATGTCGATGGGGGAGAGATATACATGAAAAACATTGTGGATTTTATGAGAGAGCTGAATAGGAAAACAAAGCAAGATTTGATTTGATATTTTGTAGTGATGTTACAATATTGGATTTTTGGAACATTGGATGTTTTTCATCTATGTTGCCATCAATGCCAATGGGGGAGATTGTTAGGAATGAATGCAAAAATTTTTGGCAGTCATTCTGTAGCAGTTGTTGTTGCATTCATGACTTGGATTGTCATTGATGTCAACATAGTGATATTCTAGAAATTAGCAAGAAAGTAGGTACAATTTTGTGTTGCGCACATGTTGTATTGTAGATTGGCTTTTGCATAGTTGATGGTATGTTTTTTGGTGTGTTATTAACATATGGTTAATGAAGAAAAAATAAATTCATTCATTTGTAAGAGTTATGAGCATTTTGGTGAAAGCAATGTTTAGACAGTGTTTCTGTGTAGCGATGTTCAGGAATCAGAGGATATCTCTTAGCTGGGATGGAATATAATTTTGTGCAATTAAAGGGATGTTGGGGACTCATTAATGATGATGTGGTTCACAACAAAAACTTTGAGGACATGTTTGGAGAAAGTTACAGTAACTGGAAGCTGACAGTTCTATGTGAATTCTATGTGTAGCGTGTAGAATTTATTGTTTTGCAATTAAGGACCGACTCATTTGTAATTATTTGAGTTTGGTACATAAGAAGGAATTTTTTCCTTATTTTAATGTGTACTATGAAGATTGTGATGCGAATATATGCATGAAGTGAAGAAAAGAGCTAATTCAGTGATGAAGGAAGACTTGTGAGTACATTGATCTGAAGTTGTGATCTTGTGTAGCAGAGAGTGCAGTTTTGGCACAGTGTGAAGGAGGTAATATATTTCATATTATTCTATTGAATAATTATAAGATCTTTTGGATAGTGGGTTCAGAGATCTTTCCTTAAATCTATTTGGGTAGTGGGTCCTTCTATCTTCCATAAACTCTTAACCAGGTTAGAATCTTTTAACAGGGATTCATATGTACTGAATGTATTTCATAAGACTCCTAATAGGGTCATACTCTAACAAGGAACTTTCATATTAGTGCATCATTTTGTGGGCATCATTCCCACCGGGGTTTACTCTTTTTGAGAGGTTCCCTAGTTAACATATCTTGTGTTATTGTGCAATTGTGTATGATTATCTTTCTATGGTTGATCAATACATTGATTATATTGTTTAAAGCTATTGAATGGATAAATTATTTGATAACTGATTCACCCCCCCCCTCTCAGTTATCTTGGGGATCTTTACTTTCTAACACTAGGAGTATAGTGGGTATGTTGCTAGGGATTGGGACTATAGGCCACAAGTTGTCGATGTCGGAGTTACTGATGTGTTCATTTCCTGGTTAGTAGAACATCTGATGAGGCATTACTCAAACCCTACAGAGGTTATCCCCACTATGGAGGACATAAAGGATGTGGTAGGTACCCCTATGGGTAGAGGCTAGAGATGACATGATGTGAAGATACCAGTAATGCATCCTACATCACCCCCACCCTAAGAAGTGATGACCCCATCAAGGCCATCGAGACAGATGAGACCACCTCGACTGCAGGGTGTTTCAATAGGTAGACCTGCACTTTTGTAGCGTAGATATACTAGAGGTGAGAGAGGTACACTCACTGGTGTTGGCATTTTTGATGAGGTTTTAGGGGCTTAGTAGGATGCTCTGATGGAGGAGGCACAAGATGCTCATGATTTTGATTTAGGTGTAGAGATCTGTCACCATAAGGCATGTAGAGGAGCTAGTGTAGAGAAGCCTACATAAGAGGTAGAGACAGTGGCACTTGAGGTGGATCCTTGATTGAGATAGACACTGTAGGATATCATTAGGTGACTCTGATTGTAGATACATGATTTGAGGTTATAGAGTGCCACTTTTGAGGTCTAGATCAGAGAGTTTGAGAGATGACTAGAATGGGAGGCTGATGTGAGATGACTACAGGCTGAGGTGATCCATCAGACAAGTTGGGCCTCTTATTATGTGTCTAATTATTATTCAAGGGTACCTACTGATCAGAGAGTTTCATCATATTTTGAGTACATGATTGCTTCTAAGGGATCTAGAGCACCATGTGCTAACCCACCACCAGATGCACCTACCGGAGAAGAGGCACCAAATGTTGAGCACTAGGTAGACAATAGATTCGTCATAGTGTTCTCATGTTTTTGTCATTTTTGTCCATACATTGATTATATCTGATAGCTCAGTCGAGCTCATTCTTTTGCATATTGTGCCAGTAGAGCATCCTTGTACTTATCTCAATTTTTAATATATATATATATATACACAAGATCTTTTTGTGTTGTGACTTCATATGAGCTTGTCATTTTGTTTATGAGTATTATATCATGTGATGCAAATGTTTTATGTGTTAGCATAGAATGTATGGACTATGCAATGTAATGTTTACTTTCAAATGTATGGATTATGCAATGCAATGATAGATGGATTATGGAAATGTATGATTAGTTTATGCTTGGTGAATTCTCATGTATGTATGTAATGGATGTATGAAATGATCATGATATGTAATGTAAATGCAAAGATACACATGATATATTTTGCAGGCATTGATAAAGATAAGTGCTCAGTCATTTGTCAAAGAAGATGTTTAATCCAAGATGGTGACTGCTTGCTGATCTGTTAAGGAGACCTTCATGTGATACTCAGTCCTTGTTTCATGTTTAGCATAGTTTTGGAGAATTATTAAGCATCAAGCTAAATTTTGAAATCATGAGATAAATGCAATCATGCAAAGTGAAAAATGAAATGCAAACCTAGGACCTAGTACCTATTGTACACACTAAAATATGCACTTCTATGAACCATTACATGCAAGGTTGCTCAAGTATGAGGCCTCACAAAGCGGCTCATAGCTCTCTATGAATGGAGTTGCAAGGTTTGTAAAATTGCTCTCAGCTAGAGCTACAAACTTGTGACCTTGCTAGTCAGCCACACAATGAGAGATTCAAGTGAAGACAAGGACAAAAATGCCAATATCTCCAAGAATCCAATATGAAATGCAATGCAATACAACTAAGATGAAGATGCAAATGTGCAAGTTATGCTATGAAAATGGAAGTACAAACTAAGCTATGAAAGGAAATAGCAATGGATTACAATGCCTCCTATTTAAACTATGTGAGCTTATTCTATTGCATAAAAGGAAATCTAATCTATGATGCCGTGAAAATGAAGCTACTATGCAAGAAATGAAATCTAACTATGAAGCAAGAAAGCCATGATGATGCAAGAATGAAGACAAGAAGATAGAGTGTTGATGAAGATCTAAGATGAATGCCAACAATGCTCCAAATCTTCAAACCCTAGATGCAAGAATGTCTCCAAAAGCTCCAAGATGACCTAAAAAACCTGTAGCATAACAATAGCATAAAATATGGATATGCAAATGAAGGAGAGAGCTCTCCTTTTATAAGAAATGCAAAGGAATGGACCATGGAGATTAAGAGGCAAAAGATCTTAATCAGCGGTGGAGGTTGAAAGAGGAGCAATCCATGTGCACAAGTATCCTCCAATGAGAGTGAAGTGTTGACTTTTGAGCCTCATGTGAGACAAAAAGTTCTTTTTCCCTTTTTTATAAAATAGGAATAATGTTTTATTTGTGCAACTTAGGATAAGAGGAAAGTGGGGGCTTTTTTATTTAATTGAAAGGGGAGGAAATATTCCTTTTAATTAAATAAAAACTTAGGATAAATGGTTAGCCCATAGATAAAAATCCAATATATGATCGAAATTAAGACTTGATCAAGAAATTAATAATGTTGAAAAATATTGATTAATGATAAAATTGATTCAGGATTGATAAATCAAATAAATGGGGCCCAAAGTCTAGGCGACCATTTTAGGGTGCATACATTTGCCCCTCTTTGACTAATGTGTGATCGATTTGGGAACACATGTAGTCAAAGAATGAAGTTGCAATGTGAGATCGATTTGGGATCACAAAACAACTCAGATATGAGGTCGATTCAGGATCACATCTGGACAAACATAAACAAAAGCTTAGACCAAGACCGTCGCTGCTAGGTTCCAATCAAGCTTTAGACAAAACTATCACCGTCGCTGCTAGGCAATAATCAATGTCTAAAAATGGGAGATAAGAATCTCAAATTTTGAGCAAAAGCTCACAAAAGATGTCTGAATCAGGAAAATCAAGGAAATCAGGGATGAGAATCCCATAGATACTGCCCCCTCGGAGTCGAAATTGAAATCAGGTAGAGGAGAGACAGCAAAACTGATAAAGATTTGATCAAATCAGAAGGAAATTACAATCGAATGTAAAGGTCAATAGGTTAACCATTAGGCAATGAAACATGCCCCAGTGAGGAAGTAGAAGAATAGAAATAGAAGACTAGAAATAGAGTGGATGAAAGACTAGAAAATTTGAGAGACATGGAAGGAAGAAATTCCATCGAAAATCAAATTATGCCTCAAAAGGTTAGTCAACTGCGTAGAAGAATGAGAAAATTTGGAAATGCGACTCGGATTTTGATTTTGAGTCCGAAAATGGATAGAAAAGGATGTGATATGAAAGACCAGAAATGAAAGATATGATCAAGAAGAATAAAAAAATGAGCACAGTTGACCAACTAGTCCATATGCAAGATGCAAAAACTAAACTATGATGAACCTAAGAATGCAAGCTACTATGAAAGTGATTGACTTGCAAGGTCACAATGCTTATAGACATCTAATTATCATCATCGAGCGTTATTGGTAGCGTCGTAAGATCATACAATGCACACTAGCGTAACTATGTGGATATGAATATGATCTTTATCAGATAGAGATGTGGGAATCTCACCTAGGCATCAAAGACATGGAGGTCAAGATGACTAATGTAGTGAGATCACCTAAATTTGATATGGCGAGATTATACTTGTATCAAGACACATGAAAGTCAGGATAGCTAAAAGCATGCACTCACAAAATAGTCAAGGATAATACCTTGTCAATCCATAGTGTCAAGTAGGACCAGCATAAATGCTCATGATAGTTAGGATCAACAAAATATACCCACAAGCAGATAAAGAAAGAAAACATGTTCTCATTCCCTCAGTCTTCTAGCTATGCATCATCGAAAACTTCTCAGGGAGAGATCACTCATCAAAGAAATCCTCATAGACAGCACACAAAGAAAAATAAAGTCATCATATCGCCAGCGAGTTGATTTTTTAAGTGCGTGTGTGTTGGTCATAGAGTCAAATTCTGAGTATCATATCTGCAAATGAGAAATATCGCGTCATATGAGACTGTTTGGGTAAGACACCTGATAAGTGTTAAGAAACACTCGATGCAAGGGTAATGTTGAAAAACACTGTTTGGGGTGGTGTTGAAAAACACCTGTTGTGAAATATCCCAAGAAACAAATACACCAAAAGGACCTATGCGAACAGTTATGCCCCCTAGACAAAGACAAAGACCAATTCCAGACTAGGCCAAATAAGGCATGATGACAAGTGGCAAGTGTCGAGGACGCATGCTAACAAATAGGGGTGCAAAGGCCTCAAGTAGCGCCTGTTGCCAGGTTTTCACCACTTGGATTCTTTTTTTCATTTTTTTGATTTTTTTGTATTTTTGCTACCAAGGCACCTATTGCTAGGTTTTCACCAAGGCACTTTTTCTATTTTTTGAATTTTTTGAATTTTTTGATTTTTTTGTGTATATATATATATATTTTTTTTTTAATTTTTTTTTTTGTAGTTTTTTCAGGACTTTTTATGCTTTTTAGGATTTTTTCAGCATCATATATGAATTTTTTTGGAATTTTTTCAGGACCAATAAGATATATACAAAAGATGCCCCCGGGCATCAAGGATAGAACTTCTTAAGGTGCACAATGTTGATGGGATCAGGGAGCTGTTCTCCATCAGGATCTGATAGTAAATACGCACCAGTACCAAAAGTAGCTATGATGACATATGGTCCAAGCCAGTTAGGTTCAAACTTGCCCTTTTGCTCTCTGTTTTGTTGGTTCTTAGGGTTTTCTCGTAAAACAAGATCACCTATTTGAAATTCTCTAGGGCGAACCTTCTTGTTGAATGCCTTGGACATACGCTTCTGATACGCTCTCATATGATCAAAGGAAGCCTTACGCTTCTCATCTAGAAGTTCTAGTTCCTGCAACCTCATGGCGCGGTAATCCTCATCTGTAATCAAACCTTTGAGTGAGACTCTGAGGGATGGTATCTCGACTTCTAAAGGTAATATTGCTTCAGCGCCATAGGTGAGAGAGAAAGGAGTGGCTCCTGTAGGTGTGCGAATACTTGTTCGGTAAGCCCATAGTGCTGGATTGATTTGTAAGTGCCAATCCCTACCATTCTTGTGTACTGTTCTATGAAGAATCTTAAGAATGGTTTTGTTAGAAGCTTCTGCCTATCCATTTCCTTGTGGGAAATATATGGAGGACCAATGTTGCTTGATTTTAAACTTTTTGCATAGGTGCTTTAGGTCCTTATTCTTAAATTGACCTCCATTGTCAGTAATGATTTCTGAAGGCACTCCAAATCGGCAAATGATATGGTTCAAGATGAACAAAGAAATGGTCCTTCCGGAAGCAACAGAAAGTGGTACGGCCTCCACCCATTTTGTGAAGTAGTCAGTGGCAGTAATGATGAACTTGTGTCCACCTGATGAGTTGGGGTGAATTTGCCCAACCAGATCAAAGGCCCAGCGCTGAAATGGCCAATGAGAAATAGAAGGGATCAGCTCCCTACCCGGAGCATGAATCAGGTTGCCGTGTTTCTGACATTTTTCACATGACTTAGCAAAGGTGACTGCGTCTATCTGCATTGTGGGCCAATAATATCCCGCCCTAAGCAACCTTCGGGCCATGGCAAGACCATTAGAATGCCCACCACAAATGCCCTCGTGGATGTCAGCTAACGCTTGGTTGGATTCCTCCTTTTCCAAGCACCTAAGGAGTGTCCCATCTAAACCCCTTCTATATAAGTCACCAGAGATGAGGGTGTGGCGAGAGGCGTTACGGATGAGGTTTCGGCGTTCGGAGCGGGTGAATGTGTCAGGGATGATGCCATCACGAAGATATGAATAGATAGCACCATATCGGGAGGACTCGTGTGTGATAATGGCACAAATGACACAGCTTTCAGATGAGTCAAAGATGGGATGGTGTAGCTCTTCCACCAGGAATTCAAATCTGGATTCATGTGTCTCCAACTGAAGAAGTGAAGCCAATGTGGCCATGGCGTCTGCAGCTTTGTTCTCTATCCTAGGGATTTGTTGAAACGTCACAAAGGTGAAATATCATTTCAAAGAATCAACCATCTTTTTATAGGGTATCAATTTGTCATCCTTGGTTTGATACTCTTCATTGACTTGGTTGATGATTAGCTGAGAATCCCCAAAGACATGTAATTCTGTGATATTCCATTCTATAGCCATTTTCAAGCCATTAGTTAAAGCTTCATATTCTGCAATATTATTGGTACATGGGAATAATAGTTTATAAGACTTCAGAATGTTGTACCCATGTGGAGAAACAAATAACACTCCAGCACCTGATCCATTTTGCATGCAGGAGCCATCAAAGAACATTGTCCAAGTGCGAGTAGTGGTATATAAGATGTGTTCATCTGGGAATTCCACTTGGACTGGCATACTATCCTGGATTGGAAAATCAGCTAATTGGTCAGCAATAGCTTTCCCTTTTATTGCCTTCCTTTCAACGTACTCTATGTCAAATTCAGTGAGGACCATCATCCATTTAGCAAGTCTACCCGTCAGGGCAGCCTTACCAAGCAAGTATTTAAGGGGATCAATTTTGGCAATCAAGTGTATGGTATGAGCAAGCATGTAGTGGCGCAACTTTTGAGAAGCAAACACCATCGCGAGACAAGACTTCTCAATATTATTGTAATTGATCTCATAAGAGACTAGAGTACGGCTGATATAGTAGATGGCCCGTTCTTTCCCAGTATCATCTATTTGAGCCAATAATGCCCCCAGGGAAGTGTCTGTAGCTGAGATATATAGAAGCAATGGTTTCCCTGGAATAGGAGGCATTAAGATCGGAGGATTAGCCAAGTATTGTTTGATCTGATCTAGGCTCTTTTGACAATCCTCATTCCAAACACAAGAAGCACCCTTATGCAATGTCTTGTTGAAGGGTTGCACTCTATCTGCAAGCTGAGAAATAAACCTCCTAATTGATTGAAGACGTCCTTGAAGACTTCTCATTTGGCTGATATTTCGAGGAGGTGGCATATCTAGGATTGCTTGGACCTTTTCGGGATCAACCTCGATACCTTTTGCTGATATTATGAATCCTAAAAGTTTTCCTGAGGTGATGCCAAATGCGCACTTCTTTGGATTCAATCTGAGTTGAAATTGTTCCATACGATCTAGAATTACTTCCAGATCATTGAGGTGTGTGTCCCTTTTTCTTGATTTTGCCAGGGTATCATCCACATAATCTTCCATATTTTTGTGCATCATATCATGAAAGATAGTTGTCATAGCTCTTTGATAGGTTGCTCCTGCATTCTTTAACCCGAATGGCATGACGTTCCAACAGTAGGTTCCCCATGCACATGTGAATGCTATTTTCTCTTGGTCTTCAGGGGCTATTTTGATTTGATTATACCCCGAGAAACCATCCATTAGGGAATATATGTGATAGCCTGCCGTCATGTCCACTATCATGTCAATGTTTGGAAGTGGAAAGTCATCCTTTGGGCAGGCTTTGTTTAGATCTCTAAAATCTGTGCAGACACGAATGGACCCATCATGTTTAGAGACCGGTACTATGTTTGAGATCCATTCTGCATAATCGATGGCTCTAATAAATCCAGCTTTCAAAAGCTTTTCTAATTCTCCTTTGACAAGTAGAGCTATATGTGGATGCATTTTTCTTAATCTCTGTTTGACTGGCTTGACTCCTGGAGCTATAGATAAGTGATGCATTATGAGATTTGTGTCAAGCCCTGGCATGTCTGAGTAGGTCCATGAAAAATTAATTTTCTTTTTCTGTAAAAATTGTACATATGCCTTGGTCTCTTCCTCTGATAAAGACTGAGCAAGATGGACTATCTGAGGATTTTCTTCTGTGTTTAGATTGACCGGCTTTGTTGGTTCAATCAATATTGATGATCTATCCTGGAAATAACTCGGCAAGTTATTAAGTACCCCATCCTTAGGTGCCTCAAAGAGGTTTTCACCTTTGGATGCGTCATTTCTTTTTACTATTTTTGGTTCTGACACCGCCACAAAGTGGTTTTCACCATCAGACCTATTTTTCTTTTTCTCTTTTGTTTTGAGACTGAGGTACTTAATATCAGGCTCCGTCATGCTGGTTGTTGGTTCACTGGTGGAAGAAGCCATGGGTTCGAGAGCATTCAGATAGCAAGCAATTTCGTAATCGTTGCAAAATGTGAGGAATGTGGGCTCGTGGTGGCGCTGGGGCCAGTCAATCAGGTCAAAGTGAACAAGGGGCAAGTCAATGGTAGGTTCGATGTTGTGAATGTGAAAGGTGTCATCTCTGGTGACCATATAATCGGAGCTCATCAAGTCTTCTCCTAAGATACCTGAATTGGGGCTCATCCTATCAAACGAAGCGTTGTCTACTAAGGCGATTTGAGGAGGGCAATCCTCTAGTCTGACACTAGGATCGTTAGTTGCATCGGGTTGGGTACTATAGGCATGGATAATATCCACATCTAGATCAATTGTTGCATCTAAAAGAGAATCCCATTCATATTCATGGGAGTCTGTCTCTGAGTCATCATTTAGGCCTTGTGATGTAGAAGCCTTAAGGTTAGGGAGGGTTTCCCCCTTGCTAGTGCTAGTATTGGTACTATCCGTCGCAGCTAGGACAGTAACATTTTCCTTTGTCGATCTAGAAGTCACACAATCACTATCCGTCGTAGCTGGGATAGTAGGACTATTAAGCATCAAATCTGTGGAATCTCCCCAAAGGAGATTCGTTGAGGGCACCCAATCATCAGACACATCTTGTTGGTTGGAGAGATCGGGCGTATAATCTGCATCACTGTCGCTGTCCGTTGCAACTGGGACAGGGATACCTTTCTTCTTCTTATTCTCAAAACCTAAGCCGATCGTGGACTTATTTTTGCGTCCAAAGAGAGCATGATCAAGAGGCTCAGCTTTAGCATCCAGCCTATGACTAAGGGGACCAAATCCCGGATATCCCATATTTTTAACCAATGTATATCCTTTCCCATAAGTTTCAGGTGAAGGAGCAAAATTCTCATTATGTTTGTATTTCTCTTCGTGATATATCCAGTTCCTTACAGCAACTTCCTCTTTCTCTTCTTGAATGGGGACCGAAGACTCAACAAATTTCCCAAATAACGTCATTGCTGATGATGAAGGCTTCACATTTGAGGAGGGTCTCCCATAAGACCTAGGAGAGATTGGCATTTTTGTAAAAGAATCAATCTTATAATCTCCCATCCCAAGGTCCATGGTTTTGAATTTCTGCTTGCATTGTTCAAGTGAACTACTAGGACTGTCAGCTTCTCTATTCAAAGGTACATGTGATCCCGTGGAAATGTTATTAACTGATAGAGCACTGTCTCCCGGGATGCAAATTTCTACACCATTATGGGGGAACTTAACACACTGGTGATATGTCGATGGGACTGCCTGCATTTCATGAATCCATGGCCTACCTAGCAAAATGTTGTAGGCGAGAGGTCCAACATCAACAATTTGGAATAATATGTCTCTTTCTACAGGACCAATACGAATAGGCAAAACAGCCAATCCCTTAGAACTTCTTTCTGCTTCATCATATGCTTTGATTGTGATTCTTTTCTTTGTGTCAATGACGTTCTCGGAATACCCTAGAGCTAGCAGCAAACTCAAAGTACAAATATTGAGCCCCGCACCCCCATCTATCAGTACACACCTAACACGGGTTTTATGAATCATGACCTCGATGTGTAAGGCCAAATTATGTGGGTGACTAATGGATTTGTCATCTTCTTCTGAGAAGGTGAGGAAATGAGGGCTAGCCAAATGGTTGACCATGTTTTGGAATTGGTCGATATCTAAGTTATTAGGGACATTGGCTGCTCGCAAAGCATCCTCGAGGACGCGCTTGTGCTTAGGAGATAATTCTAAAAGCTCAAAAATGGATATCTGAGCGGGTGTTCATTATAGTTGGTCAATAAGGTTATAATTGGAATCAGGACCAACGACAGGTTTTGGAGGAGCACCTTTGGACACGGGCTGTTTAGACTTGCTAGTGCTAGGACCTTTGATGATAATGGGTGTTTGAGCCTGACCCCTAGTGACCGCATTGAGGGACTGGGGCATTCCTTGTGAGTGAGGACCTCTTATCACCACAGCGGGTCTTTCATTAGTCATAGGAACTGAGTCCACATTATGTCCATGAGGATCTTTCTTTCTCACCATGTTGATATTATCGTCAGCCACTTCAAGCATGTTAATCACATTATCAGCATGTGTGTATGTATAGTTAATAGCCGCCTTGCCATTCTTATTGCTAGAATTCTCTCCTTTTTCATATTTAGGCAAGGGCTCTTTAAAGGCTTTATGGTCTGCATTAGTAGTTAACCCATCCACTTGTAATTGTCCTTTCTCAATAAGGTCTTGGACAAGATGCTTGAGTTTGAAACAATTTTCTATGTCATGTCCAATCCCATTATGGAAAACGCAAAAAGCCTTAGCATCCCACCAATGAGGTAAAGGATCTAGTATTCGATGTTTTGTAGGATCCTGTGGGTGTGCCAGATTATGAGCAACTAGTGTCTTAAAAACATCTGCATAGGATTCTCCCAATTTAGTGAATTGTCTTTTCTCCATTTTTAGATCTCTTTTGATACTGAGGTTTGTCTTGTTGTGTTGACGATGTTTGCAACTTCATAGCTTGAACTGCATGAGAGAGATTAAGAATTCCTTCATTCTTGACCTGAGATGAATCAACAACTCCGTCGTTGACGACTTGCTTGTTTTTGTTCTAAAAAGAGTTCTTTTTGTCCTTGTTACCATTAGTATTGTTATTTTGGCTATTGTTGTTATTTGTTGGTTTAGCCAAAATTCCTTATTCTTTTAGGACATCCTCAATGCGACATGCCACCTCTACCATAGTATCAAAAGAATTAAATGGAATCTTCTTAACTTCATACTTGAGTTCTGGTATTAGATTGTTCACAATGATATCAATTCTCTCTTCTTCAGGGATTGTCCTTGGGTATTTCGAACATAATCGCCTCCATCATTGTAAAAAGGTGACAAAAGTTTCCCCTTGATTTTGCTTAAGTTTACACAAATCAAGCATGGTGACCGACCTAGATAAATTGTAAGCAAAATGTTGCACAAATCTTTGGACAAGTTCTCTAAATGTCCTTACTGGAGGGGAAAGGTTGGTAAACCACTCCATGGCTTGACCTTTTAAACTCCTTGGGAATAATCTCAGCAAGTAGGAGTCTTCATGGTGAAAGGAAAAGCTCATTATGTAGAATTGTCGAACATGGTCATGAGGGTCACCCGTGCCATCATATTTGTCATATGTTGGGAATTCAACTTTCTTAGGAAATTCTACCATCACCACACTTTTGTCAATGGGATTAGGACATATGGAGTCCAAATGAAATGTACTCTTGGGAGCCTTCATTCTGTCTATATCTTTTTGCATTTGTAAGATTAACTCATCAGTTGAAGGATTCTGTTTCTTGATTTTTTGGTGAACATCAAAGTTATATGGAACTTTAGCGCCTTTGTTGATAAGACTTTCCAAAAATTGGTCTTTGTTTTGTTCCACGTATTGCTCCACATAGGCTTGAAAGGATGGTTCTTGTTGCATAGTCATGAAGTCCATATGATCAGATTTAGCATAACTGCCTCCATGTTGTGAGCCATGATGTGCTCGTTGGGAGGGTTGCTTTGAATGTCTATGAGACGATTGTCTCCTATGATGGTCATATCTTGAAGTCCTTCTTCCTCTAGGACTTGGGGATCGTGAGGGTGTCTTTGATCTTCTTCGAGGGCTAGGGGAAGGGGTGGATGGGGGCGAGTTGATCCCACTATTGGCTCCCTTCCCGTTAAATCGACTTTGGAGTTTTTGTGCATAGAGTCTATCTTCTTCTTCTTGGGTGACTCTTTTCTGTATATCCAACAATGCACGTTCCTCTTCCTCTAGTTGTTGGAATTTTTCCTTTTTTGCAGCCTGTTCATCTAAGTAGGCTTGCTTTTCTCTCTCAATGCTTCTTAATCTTGTATTTGCATATCGAGAAGTGTCCTTAAGTGGGGAGGTTTGTCTTGAATGCCTTATTGCATTAGCTGCGTTGATATGGTGATCACTAGATTTGTTGTTCTGGTCTTCGTGTTGTGACCCTGAATCTGAGTGAGCTGACTTATGCTATCTTTCAGCTCGTTGATGAGCATCAAAATACCTCGTGTTGTTAGGAGGTGACCCAGGTGGACTGGCATGAGAAGAACCACCATACTCTCTTCTGTGTCGTTGAAAGATATCTTCGAGAGTTTGATTCATGGCTTCTCTTTGTTGTCAGGTGAAAGTGTAACTCATGTCCATACTTGATGAAAGTGGTATGAAAGAGGTGCTCACTTCACTAGGGTTAGCTCCCGGATTGAAACAAACCTCGGATTCACTCTTAGGAGATTGGTCAAAAAGAGGTCCTTTTCCCTTAGGTTGTTGATGGGTCTTGATAGGTGGTAACTGGCTAAAGGCAACAGGGGGTCACTTCCCTTGATTAACTTGGTACCTTGTCGTAACTGACATGAAAGAGAGATATTCTCAATGATAAGGTGATCTTTCAAAGTGTCAACACCAAACTAGAATAATCGAAATCCTCTATTGTCCAAAGAGAAATGAAAAAAAGAAAAGAAAGGGGGCTTTACCAACACTGTCAAAGAGGTGCTTCAAATCAAAGGGTGACTACCCTTGCACTTTTGAATCAGGAGGTTGGACTAGGCCAAAAGATAATTGAAAATGAAAGCGATTTGGACAATAGGAGAACTACAATTTTTCCAGAATATAGCTAACAATTTTAAGGATGAACCTTGGCACCAAGAATGGCTTTCTAGCTTGACAATTATTCCAAAGTGACTTTGTAAATCAAATAATGCTATCCTGGAGAACTAAGAACCAGAAATTTGGAGTCAAGACAGATCTCAAACGTCAGGGTGAGAAGCCTGTTCTAAGACCTGGCCTAATTGACAGCAACTGAAACTGACCAAAATTTAAGCACGACAAAAATGAACCAGGCGATATACTCCAGGCTACTGGGGCGATAAACCTACACCCGTGCGATACTTCGCCCTAAGCCAGGCGATACTTCTTAACACTAGCGGGCGATATAATCCAGGCAGGTCGGGCGATAGTACGTCAGGGGCGAACTATCGCGCGATATTTCTCTTCAAAGGGAGTGATATTTCTAGCATGAGCGAAGTATCGCACGATACTTCACCTTACAGGGTGCGATACTGTTGCAGAATTATTCAACTCTTGACCAGAATTGTGTGAAATTTGCATTTTTGGGTCTGTTTGGTCAAAATTTTCAGTCTGAGGGTTGATGTTCTTGGTTTCAGTCACAAATTCAACAGCATTTGGACAGGTTCGCAAACAGTAAAGGATCAAACATGTCTTCAATCACTTGAAACAAGGGCAAAAGCAACCTTGCCAAGACAAACACTTGTGATATCAAAATTGAAAAAGCACCTTATGAATGCTACCGATTGTTTGTGTGTTGAGAACGTTTACACTGGTATCACACAATCGAAGACAATTCAAGCAATATCTACCTACAAGACAAGGCTCATTACTTATCAACTTAGCCCACAACTTGATGCCCCCTTGCCTCACACCAAGTGGTTACCCACAAGAGATATTGGCTTTGTCATGGAAATGTCAAAATGACACAACCAAAGGGACACATATGGTGAGTATCTTAAGGTGATCCGGGTAAACCACTTGGATCAATCCTTGCACTAAGAAGATAAGCGGCTAAAAGAGGGTGGCTTCTATCTAATGGTTCTTAATAAGGATTTCCATTCACAACACCCCTCTTGCTCCTCATAAAGGACTAGGACCTCGCGGCCTCAAGAGTACCTTAAGCATTCTTGTTCAATATTTTCCTCATGGTCGCAATCCCATGAGCTACTCACATCAAACGAAGACAAGTGTTATGTCTATCAAGGTTTTTGGTGTCCTTGATAGCCTTGAGATTATAGTGAGTTGGAATCACTTGCCACCAAGGAGAATGATGACAAGGTTGTCCCCACTTGAGTCGTTCCTCTTGATTGCTCAAGAGCAGGCCCTCTAAAAGGATTCCTAAACTAAACAAAATGGATCAAATCTTGAGGTTCAAGGTTTTTGATTCACCACAAGGGTGAAGAGCATACTCCCCTATCTCAAGAATTTCTCCCAAACACACCAAGCAAAGAGTTCAATTACCCCCTTGCTTCCAAAACCTTAAGATGGGTCAAGATTTTCTGATTCACCTAAAGGTGAAGAGCATACTTCTTCTACCACCTCAAAATCCCTTTCACAAGGTATTAAGATTCCTAATACAATTAGTGAATGCCACAAATGAAAGGAAAATAACAACAAGCAAGAAAATTTTTTATTTTTTTTTGTTTTTATGCTTGGGCAGCCCTGCAAAAACTGTTAGTAGCCCTCTTTGACATGCGTTTTTAACAATTTTTAAGCAAAGGAGAGCACCTACAAACACAACTTGTTAGGCCCACAATGTTAGTAAAATCAAAATCCAAATGTAAATGTGCAATAATCTAATGGATTCAAGCTAAAAAATGCAGGTTAGATCTATTTAAACAAAGTAAAACAAAACAGCAAGCTAAAATAGTCGAATTCGGACAAAAAAAATTGAAAGCGCAAGTCTCTGCCAGACCAGGCGATGTTTCTAAGTCTCCAACAGTATCGCGCAACACAGTTTCCTATAGTCGGGCGATACTTCCCCAGTCGAGCGATACTTCGCACGATGCCAGGTGATACTTCGCCCGATGCCAGGCGATAGACCTCACTATATGCGTGCGATACTTTTTACGAGTGAAGTATCGCGCCAAGACAGGAAGTATATCGTGCGATATTTCTTAAAAGTGTCACGCGATAATCTGAGACAGAAAACTAGAGACGCAGATTTTTCTGAAAATTGATCCGAAAATGACGAAAAATGCAAAATTAAAAGGGACAAAGCTAATCTACTCGGCCCCACGGTGGGCGCCAGAAATGTACACACTAAAATATGCACTTCTATGAACCATTACATGCAAGGTTTCTCAAGTATGAGGCCTCACAAAGCGGCTCATAGCTCTCTATGAATGGAGTTGCAAGGTTTGTAAAATTGCTCTCAGCTAGAGCTACAAACTTGTGACCTTGCTAGTCAACCACACAATGAGAGATTCAAGTGAAGACAAGGACAACAATGCCAATATCTCCAAGAATCCAATATGAAATGCAATGCAATACAACTAAGATGAAGATGCAAATGTGCAAGTTATGCTATGAAAATGGAAGTACAAACTAAGCTATGAAAGGAAATAGCAATGGATTACAATGCCTCCTATTTAAACTATGTGAGCTTATTCTATTGCATAAAAGGAAATCTAATCTATGATGCCATGAAAATGAATCTACTATGCAAGAAATGAAATCTAACTATGAAGCAAGAAAGCCATGATGATGCAAGAATGAAGACAAGAAGATAGAGTGTTGATGAAGATCTAAGATGAATGCCAACAATGCTCCAAATCTTCAAACCCTAGATGCAAGAATGTCTCCAAAAGCTCCAAGATGACCTAAAAAACCTGTAGCATAACAATAGCATAAAATATGGATATGCAAATGAAGGAGAGAGCTCTCCTTTTATAAGAAATGCAAAGGAATGGACCATGGAGATTAAGAGGCAAAAGATCTTAATCAGCGGTGGAGGTTGAAAGAGGAGCAATCCATGTGCACAAGTATCCTCCAATGAGAGTGAAGTGTTGACTTTTGAGCCTCATGTGAGACAAAAAGTGCTTTTTCCCTTTTTTATAAAATAGGAATAATGTTTTATTTGTGCAACTTAGGATAAGAGGAAAGTGGGGGCTTTTTTATTTAATTGAAAGGGGAGGAAATATTCCTTTTAATTAAATAAAAACTTAGGATAAATGGTTAGCCCATAGATAAAAATCCAATATATGATCGAAATTAAGACTTGATCAAGAAATTAATAATGTTGAAAAATATTGATTAATGATAAAATTGATTCAGGATTGATAAATCAAATAAATGGGGCCCAAAGTCTAGGCAACCATTTTAGGGTGCATACACCTATGACTTAGTCACTAATCATGTGTTAGCCTTTTTCATCACTGAATATTTATTAGGTAACTGGATAAATCAATACAATGTTCACTAGTTAGGAAACCATGAACATATGAAAATTGGTTTTTATTTTATTATGTCGGATTTAGATATAAGCATCAAGGCACAAAAGCCAGGATGACCTGAATATCATTTCCATTTTGATATAGCAATTTGTATAAGCATCAAAACATAAACATTGTGATTACCTAAATCTACCTTGCGGACAAAGAAACCAAGTAGAGGAGATCATTCTATTTTCTATGTGAATTTACCCGCAGTGACCCTTTATAGTTCACATCCTTGGATAATTTTGCATTTCACAATAGAGAAGTAGAAATCATTCAAAAGGAAAAGCTAGATGAAACTTCCTTGAATTTTCTGAGTACTAATGGTCGAGGTACACATGGCCACCCAATACATGATGGATGCACTTATAGTGGACACCAATTCAATCCAAAATTTCTAAAGTTATTAGATTTTCAGTGAAACAAGAAAATAAAGAAAAGATTATGCCCCCAATCATCACTCTCTAAATCCTATGAAGGACATCATCGAGGAAATCGAGAGGACAAAATATGCAAAAATCTCAATGTGAATTAGTTAGCATACAAAAACATTTAAGCAAGTCATGGAGATTGTTTTCAGTTTGTTGTTGTTTCTTTGTGTTTGGTTGTAAAATCCTTTCCTGGTGAGGAGATAGACAAACAAACTCAGACATAGCTTTGGAAGGACCTTGAATGGAAATGACTCATTTGAAGATACTGAGGGCTTTTAGGATATGACATTAATTTCCCCCAAGTTTAGAACATTGATAGGATATAAACGCTTTTGTTGATTGGTATATAGATCGACTTTATTGAAAACAAGATGCAAAAACAAACTAGGAGATATGTACAAACTAAAGCAGAATCAAAGCTGGGAAAGACCAAGATTGCACTGATAGATGGAGCATTTTGATACAAGTGGTGCCCATTTGCCAGGTTTTCACCATCTTGGTAGAGATTCTATTTTTGCTACCATGATGCATGTTTACCAAGTTTTGACCAAGGCACTTTTTTTGTAGTTTTTATCTTTTCAATTTTTTTGTATTTTTACATTTTTTCAATTTTTTTGTATTTTTACATTATTATAAAAAAAAATTTCTGATACATCAAGGCACCTATTGCTAGGTTTTCACTAGGATGATCATTTTTTTATGACTTTTTCTAATTTTTCTATTTTTTTAGTACATTTTTTAAGACTAAATGCCTTAGGCATAGAATTTCTTCAGATGGAGAATGTTGATTGGTTCTCAGAGCTGTTCTCCTTCAGTATTTGAGATTTGATAGGCTCCAGAGCCAAAAGTAGTAGTGATAATAAAGTGATGCAGCTAGTTGGGTTAAAACTTCCCCTTGTGCTCTCTATGTGATTGATTTTTGGGATTTTCTCTCAAGACTAGATCGCCAACCTAAAATTCTTTGTGTCTGACTTTCTTGGTGTAGCCTCTAAACATTCTTTTCTGATATAATCTGAGATGATCATGTTAATATGATTTAGAAAAACAAAGAGGGGGGGGTGAATTAGCTATTCTTAGGTCCAGATGTATAAATAAACTTTCAAACACTTCAACAACTAAGATCTAACAACCAATAGCTACTCGGTCATTACATAATGGATATCAGAAACATATAACAATGCAGTCCACTATCCAATAGTATTTAACTTGAAAAACACATAAATGTTCAAACCAAAATATTCACACAAGAATTAACACAAGGATTTATAGTGGAAACCCAATTTGGGAAAAACTGCTTTGTAATATGCTACTGATATTTTCACTCTTTTGAAGTGAGCTCCGTGAAAAGTCAACCCTGTCAAAGGTTTACAAACACACTGCTAGGTGTGATCCAGTTAAAGGACTATTTGAAACTGTAATTGAAGCAATTGTTGTATTGTCATTGATGTCAAACCTTAATTGGTAAGACTGTTTCTATCTAAGAAAGTAATATATCTATTAGATTATTGAGAAGGATTAGGGAAAGGTTGATAACAATAGCACCTAAGGAAAGGTTGAGTTATCTTGATAATTCAATGGGTGCTTGATTATATGGCACAATGATAAGATAATGTATTTGTTATCTAAGTAAGAAGTAAGACTAAACAAGTAGGCTTAACTGAGAAAAAGTGAAAAAATCTAGTTTAAGCTGAGTGATGTTAGTGATGACCAAACCAGTATATGCCGAGTAAATTTAATGTTGACCGAACATCAGTTAATTTCCAAGGAAGATAGTATTAGCTGAAGAAACAATTTCAGTGGTGACCGGGCTACCTAGTGATGATAGAGGATTTGAACACAGTATTGACTGAGCATGAGTAATTTATATTTGAGGAAGAATTCAGATTCCTAGCCGACATAGTTGAATTCTTGGATTATGAAAATCATGTTGACTTTATTTATTGATTATATGCAAGCATTTAATGCATGGTAAACTATTTTATTGTAATTCAATAAAGAGATTTGAGATGTTTCTAGAAGGATGGATGAAGAACATAAAGTTGGAAGGATTCGATAAATCTAACCTAACCCTAAGATCTACTTAGGAGATTAAGTGGAAAAAGTTGGATTAACCATCATGAAGAGGTATTAATGAAACCTAAGTGTGAGGTTGAATGAAGGATGCTGGAGTTGTTTTTTTTATTGAATGAATAAGAAGAAAAGGCTGATGGAGAAGGAGTTGTGATTTCTGGAAAGGATTTTTAAGCATATCAATGATGGAGATGGAAATGGATCACACTCAGTAAGCCAACATATGTGTATGGAATTGGATATGTTATTTGCAAACTAAGTTGTATGTTTTCAGATCAAATGTTGTTGTTACTTTCTAATCATTGTATTAGTTTTAAATCCTTTAATCAAGGCTGACCTAATAGTCACTTTTATAAATCCTTTGAACAAGGTTGCATTCTAGTGGAATGTATGTAAGTCCTTTAATAAGGTGCACTCCAAATAGGTTGGTTGAAATCCTTTACCGGGTCACACTTGACAATATGTTTGTAAACCTTTGATAGGGTTGGCTTTTCACAAATCTCACTTTAGAAGAGTGAAAATATCAGTAACATGTTACAAAGTGGTTTTTCCCAAATTAGGTTTCCACTATAAATCCTAGTGTTAATGCTTGTGTGAATGTTTTGGTTTGAACATTTCTATATTCTGCAAGTTAAATACTATTGGATAGTGGACTACACTGTTATATGTTTTTGATATGCATTCAGTAATGACCGAGTGGCTATTGGTTGCTAGATCTGAGTTGTTGAAGATTTTTAAAAGTTTAATTATACATCTGGACTTGAGAACAACTGATTTAGCCACCCTCTTTGTTGTTCTAAATCATATTAACAATTGGTATTAGAGTTTTTGGTGCTTACAGAGAACAATTTTAAAGGTACTTGATGTAAATGATCAGGATGTATAAGGAGGTACCAAACCTAAATAAGGAGAACTTCCCTACATGGTAGAGTCTGATGAAACTACATCTAGCTGGTATTGGTGACTCAATAAAGTGTTATATTGAGCATCACTATGTTACACCTGTTGCACCCTTGACTGCCGAGGAGATGAGAGATAAACAAGACAACAATCAAGTAGTGTTGGAGATTGCATCTACCTTAAGCTATCCTGAATTTGAAGACATCAAAGATTGCACAAAATCAAAGAAAATATGGGACACTCTTGCAAACATCAATGATGGTTACACAAATGTACTATGGGAAAATGATGAAAGGCTGAGAGGTAAATTTGATGAAATTAAAATGCAAGAAGGTGAGAATATTGCTCAATATTGTGGTAGAATAATAGAAAATGTAAATTCTATTAGAGGAGCTAATGGAACTATTGAAGATGAGACTATTATTGGAAAAGTATTGAGAAGTTTGCATCCTATTTATGCCATAAAATTTTAGCATTCAAGAATCTAGATGTAACCCTGACAATGCTCTTACTTTGGAAAGTCTTGTTGGTAAGCTTACTACTTTTGAGCTTTCTAATTTTGATAACTTCACTATTGCTAATGTTGAATCTGCATTCAAGTCACAAATGGTTCTGAATAAGTCTAAGGAAGAAAAAGAAAGATGCATCAGTGAGAGTGAAAGTGAACATGACACTTCTGATGAATAACTAGAGGATCTTGAAGCTCTTATGGCTAGAAGATTGAAAAGGTAAAAAGGAAAGTATAAAGGTAAACTCCCTATCATATGTTTCTCATGTAATAAAGTTGTTCATATAGTTGCAAGATGTCCTGACAGGGATAAAAAGGATGAGGAAAGAGATAGCAGGCACAAAGACAAAAGAGAAGATAGAGGTTACCGAAGGTACAAGGACTACAAAGAAAAATGTAATAAATCATGCTATATTGCTGAAGACGAAACTAACATTGATACTGATAATTTTGAAATTGAAGTAGTATATGTTGCTATGAAAGATGAGTCTGATGAGGATGAGAAAACTACACTGATATCCTATGTGAACAAAAATGATAAGTGGATTATTGATAGTGGTTTCTCACACCACATGACTAGTGATAAAAGTAAGTTTGATACCCTAGATCATTACAAAGGTAGAAGTGTTAAATTTGGTAATGATGCACCATGTCCTATTAGGGGTAAAGGATTGATTAAGCTGACTAATTAGATTACTTGTGAAAATGCTTATTGGGTTGAAGGTCTTAACTATAATCTACTAAGTGTTGCAGATCTTAATAGCACTAGCTACCAAGTTGAATTTCATCACAAAAAGGCTAAAATATTTGATGTCACTGGTGAATTGATTAGAAGTAGAGAATAGACAAGAGGTAATTTGATCTATCTAGACCTATCTGAAGAGACATGTATGATTGCACAACTTGATGATATATGGTTATGCCATAAGCGACTATGTCATGTTAACTTTGATAATTTGGTAGAAATTAGTAAAAAGAAGAAAGTGAGAGGACTACCGAGATTGAAGAAACCTGATAATGTAATGTGCAAACAATGTGAGTTGGGTCAAATGACAAAGTCTAGTTTCAAGAGCAAGACTTTTACTTCTGAAAATGCTTTAGATTTGGTTCATATTGACCTTTGTGGACCTAGGGGTGTACAAAGCTATTGTGGTGCTAGATATTTTATTATGTTTATTGATGATTGCACTAGAATGATGACTGTAATGTTTCTAAAAGACAAATCTTATGCTTTTTAGTTTTTGAAGTGGTATTTGGCTAAGGTTGAAAAGGAGACAGGTAGGAACCTAAAGTATTTGAGATCTGACCGAGGTGGGGAATTCATATCAAATGAGTTCAATTTATTTTGCAATGATAGAGGAATCAAGAGAAAGATGTCTACACCTAGAACACCTCCACAGAATGGTATAGCAAAGAGAAGGAACAAATCTACCATGGATTGTGCAAGAACACTAATGATTGAGAAGAATGTTGCACAAAAGTACTGGAGAGAAGCTGTAAGTACAACTATTTATACCCTAAACTAAGTATAGATCAAAAAGGTACAAATATTACATCTTATGAGTTATGGCGTGGGTATGCACCTAATGTAAAGTACTTTAGAATTTTTGGGAGAAAATACTATATACAAAAAGACAATAGGAATACAAAATTTTATGCATGGTATGCGAGGCTGCACAACTACTTGATACAGATTCGATTCTCAAGGACAAATGACACTAGCAATCTATACATAAAAGATGAAGAAGGTAAAGGAATCTTGTTAGCTAAGATTTTTGTTGATGATATCATATTTGGTGGACAAGATAACCTACGTATGAAATTTTCAAATGAAATGCAAACTAAATTTGAAATGAGTATGTTTGGGGAGATAAAATTCTTTGTTGGTTTACAAGTATATCAGATGGAGAAAGGTATTTTCATCACCCAGTCTAAATTTGTTCATGAGATACCAAATACCTTTAGTATGGAGGATTCAAGGCCAGTAAGTACTCCCATGGCTATTGGACAAAAATTGTCTAAAAATGATGATGCTACTGAAGTAAACTAGACTTTGTATAGGTCCATGATTGGAAAACTATAGTATGTTGTTCACAGCAGACTAGATATTTCTCTAGTAGAAGGGATTGTGGTGAGATTATCTTCCAATCCTAAGGAAACTCACATGATGGCTGTAAAAAGGATAATGAGATATTTGAAAGGGACTGGAGGTTATGGACTATACTATAAAAAGCATGAAAGATTTGAACTTAGAGTCTATAATGATGTAAAATGGGCAGGAAATGTGGATTGCACAAAGGGTACTAATGGTGGAGCTTTCTTTCTTCGATAGAGATTAGTTTCCTAGACAAGCAAGAAACAAAATTGCATTTCCCAATCTACAATTGAAGTCGAGTATGTTGTTGTAGCAATAAACTATTCAAACCTGGTATGGATGAAGAAATTGTTGGTAGGCATGAAAGAAGAGATCACTAAACCATTTGTCATCTACTATGACAAGACAAGTGCTATCAATATATCTAAGAACCCAGTGATGCACACAAAGACCAAACACATCACCATCAAGTATCATTACTTGATGGAATCAGTACAAGATAAAGAGGTTAGAATGGAATATGTGAATACAAAGGAAAAAATAGCAGACATATTCACTAAAGCTTTACCTAAAGAAGCTCATGAACATCTAAGAGGAAAATTAGGGGTTCTTCCCCTAACTGAGGCTTCCTAGTCAAGCTAGGAGCACTGCATCAAATGTGCTGCAAAGAGTATCTGACAAATTGATGCAGAGAAAGCTCACACTTTAGGAGCACCCTAGAGTTGTGAAAAGTACAACAAAGCTCATAATCAGTCATAAGCAAAGATGACAGAGAGAAATATTGTTTCTAAATTTACAAGATGACATCTACATTTTAAAGATGTATATTTTAGTTGCTGCTTTGGCATTATTGTCAAAGAGGGAGGTGAATAAGATGAAAAAACATGGTGAGATTTCATGGAAGATCAAGTAAGAGGGAGAGATTCAGAGGAAAGGAACAAGAAGAGATCAAGTGTAAGTTACTATGTGGACGTTCATGTAAGCAAGGCTAATTGATTGCGAGTCAGAATGAAGCTAAGGATATTATAAATATTTTTGATGTACAGATAAGTTTTGGATTGGTTGGTGATTCATGTGTTATTCATATGGTGTTGCCATCAATGCCAAAGAGAGAGATTGTTGGAAACTACAATTGAAGAAATTGTTGTATTGTCATTAATGTCAAACCTTAACTAGTAAGACTATTGCTATCTAATAAAGTACTATATCTATTTGATTGTTTAGATTGTTTAGAAAGATTAGGGTAAGGTTGATAACAATAGCACCTAAGGAAAGGTTGAGTTATCTTGATACTTCAATGGGTACTTGATTATGTGACACAATGATAAGATAATGTCTTTCTTATCTAAGTAAGAAGTAAGACTAAACAAGTAGGCTTAACTGAGAAAAAGTGAAGAAGTCTAGTTTATGCCGAGTGATGTTAGTGTTGACTGAGCCAGTATATGCCGAGTAAATTTAGTGTTGACCGAACATTATTTAATTGTCAAGGAAGATAGTATTAGCTGAGAAAATAGTTTCAGTGGTGACCAGGCTATTCAATGATGACTGAGGAGTTGAAAAAAGTATTGATCGAGCATTAGTAAGTTACATTTGAGGAAGAATTTAGATTCCTAGCTGACATAGTTGAATTCTTGGATTATGTAAATCATGTTGACTTTATTTATTGATTGTATGGAAGCATTTAATGTACTGTAAACCATTTTATTGTAATTCCATAAAGATATCTAAGATGTTTGTTGAAGGATGGATGAAGAACATAAAGTTGGAAGAATTTGATGAATCTGACCTAACCCTAAGATCTACGAAGAAGATTAAATGGAAAAAGTTGGATCGACAAAAATGAAGAGGTATTAAAGAAACCTAAGTGTGAGGTTGAATGAAGGATGTTGGAGTTGTTTTTGTTATTGATTAAATAAGCATAAAAGGGTGAAGGACAAGGAGTTGTGATTTCTTGAAGGGATTTTCAAGAAGATCAGTGATGGAGATGGAAATGGATCACAATCAGTAAGCTAGCATGTGTATGAAATTGGATCTGTTATTTGCAAAGTGAGTTGTATGTTTTTAGATCAAACATTTTTGTTACTTTCTAATCATTGTATCAATTTTAAATATGTTAATCCAAGTTGACCTAACAGTCATTTGTATAAATCCTTTGAACAAGGTTGCATTCTAATGGAATTTATGTAAGTCCTTTAACAAAGCACACTCCTAACAGGGTGGTTGAGATCCTTTAACTGGGTTAGACCTGATAGTGTGTTTGTAAACCTTTGAGAGGGTTGGCTTTTCATAGAGCTTAGTTCAGAAGAGTGAAAATATCAGCAACATGTTACAAAGTAGTTTCTCCCAAATTGGGTTTCCACTATAAATCCTAGTGTTAATGCTTGTGTGAATGTTTTGGTTTGAACATTTATGTGTTTTGCAAGTTAAATACTATTGGAAAGTGGACCAAACTCTTATATATTTCTGATATGCATTCAGTAATGATAGATTAGCTATTGGTTATTAGATCTAAGTTGTTGAAGTGTTTTGAAAGTTTAATTATACATTTGGACTTGAGAACAAATGATTCACCCCCCCTCTTTGTTGTTCTAAATCATATTAACAATTGGTATCAGAGTTGTTGGTGCTTACAGAGAATACATTTAAAGGTACTTGAAGTAAATGATCAGGATGTATGCAAAGGAGGCACCAAAGCTAAATAAGGAGAACTTCCCTACATGGCAGAGTTTGATGAAACTAATATTATACACTAAGTTTGTGCCTTTGTCTCAAGCACTCGTAGTCTTGATAACCTAGTACAACATGGGAATCATCTCCAAGTTGTGGGACCTATGCTAACTGAGATGAGACCTCCAGGTTCTAGGCTGGTTCCTCTTGGATAATCACCTTAACTTGCTTCTTGATAGAAAAGTAAATCTTTTGAGGGAAAGGGATAGAAGGAAAGCTTGAAAGGGAAATGACTAAAAGAAAACTATCCTAGTAGGTAATACACCAAAAATATGGTATGAATTACAGTACAAAAGATGAAACCAATGAATAGACTTAGGCCTAGGTGATCACAACTCACTGAATAGGTTTGCATAAGTACTTCATAGAAGGGTCTGTAGATAAAAAGAGTTATTCAGGGAAAGAGAAATTCTTCCACAAACAATAACATCCCTTGGAATTAGAAAAACAAGGTATGACCTACAAAAAAACATTCACCTCTACAAGTAGGTATAGGAATGAGACAAGATATTTAAGGGGTTGAAGTATACCCACAAAAGCACTCACATCAAATCATCCACAATGATACACAAAATTGTAGAAAAAGAGAGGGGTCAAGAACCCTAAGATATCACTGAGAAGCATGTAAATACTGAATTCATTAATAAATAACTCACAAACGAAGGCATAGGGACATGAAGAATGTCACAAAAATACCTTCAATATCTAAGTTATCAATGGGAGGTTATAGAATGTAGAAAACCAGAGGACAAAAAAAATGTCTCAAATGGCCTTCTAAGAAAAGATATTTTTTCTCTTTACAAAATGTGAGCTCTGAGCTCTAAAGCTCTCCAAAAAAACAATATATACATCTCCCCTTGCACACAGGTAGGAGAAAAAAATATAGTTAGGGTTTACATAATTTTTCATATAATAATCAAACCCTAAGCCTGTCCAATTCGGCCATAAATGCACATAAAAATATCCTAGCTGATTAGATATCTATGTTTGCGTGTCCATTTCATGTTTATACCTACAAAAAATCTAGTTGCCATGATGCGTCTACCTACCTACAACTCAGGCTCACCATAACTATGAAAATATTATATCCTTAGATATTTGAATTTAAATATAATAATGGTAATAGATAGCACCAAACTTTAATCCATCAATGGCTGGCATTCAAACTTTAATCTTATTTTAAAACGTGACCGTTAGATCTTCCTTTTTACCCGGGATCAGCACTTGACTGCAAAACTAACTTAGCCTTTACCTTGGGTTTTCAATTTCCCCTTTGTCACATAATCATTTAATACCTTGGCTAAGCCCAGTCCAGTCGAGTGATTTAGTGAACATGAAAATGGATCTTTAATCACTGATTCACTGAATACTTTCCCACCCTGGACATGACTAAATAACCTTAGCCATTCCGCAAACATGCAACTGAAAGCCATGTCTTTTTCATAGAATACTTTCCACCCTCACCAATTTATTTAGAGATTCAGCGAACAAAGTGTTTGCTAAATCGCCAAGTCACTTGGAGAATTGCTAAACTATTCCATGAACAAGCGAACACATTAAACTTTATCAGGACTGCCAGACATAAGGAGCACTAAATTCTCTCAGTCACTAAATTGTTGAATCATCTAGCTGACATACCATTGATCGAACAGTCATCGTAAGATCTTATACCTCTAACACATTTCATGAGAACAAACACCAGCCATCTAATTGCCTACTTTGAGAACTTTGGACCCATCCAAGACGGATTTGAATCTAACGGCAGGTGCATGATCTAATAGCCCCCGAAGATTCCATCAGATTACCAAACAACCATAGATCTTGAATCTTGCTGACGTCTCTATAGACCCTTTGACAATAGACCCACTGAAAAGTAATCTGACTCAGCACACGTGGACCAACCAGGAGCTTCCAAATTAGAATATGTGGTATCAGACCTACAATACACTACATCGCTGAGGAAAAGGGGAAAATCAATGATTTTCTGAAGATCTAATGCTCTGACAATGGCCTATGAGAATATATGCTAGCTGCTAGATCTTCCTAACTGGGACCCCACTCTAACAAGTAATACTGATACCAAATCTATGATGGGTGTATGATCTGATGCTCTTAGAATATTCCTTCAGACTATAAGACAACTGTCTGATGCAGAATCTCACCACTACCTACAGAACTAACCCCACCTTGACCTAGGGAGTTTATGAGTTGAGTCATGAGGACTCTTGTTATTATATTTTTCTGAAAAGTGTCTTTTGACATTAAGTTGTTGTTGACTTAGTGATGGAATTTCTATCATTGATGTCAATGGGGGAGAGATATACATGAAAAAAATTATGGATTGTATGAGAGAGCTGAATAGGAAAATGAAGCAAGATTTAATTTGATATTTTGCAGTGATGTTGCAGTATTGGATTTTTGGAACATTGGATGTTTTTCATCTATGTCACCATCAATGCCAATGGGGGGGATTGTTAGGATTGAATGAAAAGTATTTTGGTAGTCATTCCTAACAATCTCCCCCATTGGCATTGATGGCAATGGGGGAGATTGTTAGGAATGAATGCAAAGTATTTTGGTAGTCATTCTATAGCAGTTGTTGTTGCATTCATGACTTGGATTGTCATTGATGTCAACATAGTGATATTTTGGATATTAATAGGAAAGTAGGATATTCTAGATATTTTTGGAATAAAGTTTGATAACCCTATTGTTATACATTGTGATAACACTAGTACAGTGAGTATGTCAACAAATCCTATTTTACATTCTAAGACTAAACATATTGAGATCAAGTATCATGTTGTAAGAGAGAAAGTTGCAAAACAAAAGTAAGATTGGAGTAAATAAGTACAAAGGAGTAGATAGAAAATATATTTACAAAGCCTTTACCTAAGGATACATTTGTGTATCTGAGAGGTATGATTGGGGTTATGCCCCAACCTATTTTTGAGAATTGATGCAGATGATTGCATCCATCCAATGGTATATGAGCCCTATCTTTCTTCTAGATTGGATGTTGGAACTTCCTCTATGGGGGAGTCTATGAGCTAAGTCATGAGGACCCTTGTTATTGTATTTTTTTATTTATTTTTCTGAAAAGTGTCTTTTGACATTAAGTTGTTGTTGACTTAGTGATGAAATTTCTGTCATTGATGTCAATGGGGGAGAAATATACATGAAAAACATTGTCGATTGTATGAGAGAGTTGAATAGGAAAATGAAGCAAGATTTAATTTGATATTTTGTAGTGATGTTGTAGTATTGGATTTTTGGAACATTGGATGTTTTTCATCTATGTTTCCATCAATGCCAATCAGGGAGATTGTTAGGAATGAATGCAAAGTATTTTGGCAATCATTCTGTAGCAGTTGTTGTTGCATTCATGACTTGGATTGTCATTGATGTCAACACAGTGATATTATTGATATTAGTAGGAAAGTAGGTACAGGAAAGTTGATGGTATGTTCTTTGGTGTGTTATTAACCTATGGTTAATAGTGCAAAAGGAATTTTTTTCATTTGTGAGAGTTATGAGCATTTTGGTGAAAGCAGTGTTTAGACAGTGTTTCTGTGAAGTGATGTTCAAAAATTGGAGGATATCTCTTAGCTAGGATGGAATCTAATTTTGTGTAGTTAAAGGGATGTTGGAGACTCATTAATGATGATTTGGTTCATAGCGCAAACTTTGAGGATATGTTTGGAGAAAGTTACAGTATCTGGAAGCTGACAGTTTTATGTGAATTCTATGTGTAGAGTGTAGAATTTATTATTTTGTAATTAAGGACCGAATCATTTCTAATTATTTGAGTTTGGTATATAAGAAGGAATTTTTTCCTTTTTGTAATGTTTACTATGAAGATTGAGATGAGAAATTATGCATGAAGTGAAGAAAAGAGCTAATTCAGTAATGAAGGAAGACTTGTGAGTACAGAGATCTGGAATTGTGATCTTGTGTAGTAGAGAGTGTAGTTTTGGCACAGTGTGAAGGAGGTAATATATTTCATATTATTCTATTGAATAATTCTAAGATCTTTTGGATAGTGGGTTCAGAGATCTTTCCTTGAAGCTGTTTGGGTAGTGGGTCCTTCTGTCTTACATAAACTCTTAACCGGGTTAGAATCTTTTAACAGGGATTCAAAATCTCCTAACAGGGATTTATATGTACTGAATGTATTTCATAAGACTCCTAATAGGGTCCATCCTCTAACAAGGAACTTTCATATTAGTGCATCATTTTGTGGTCATCATTCCCACCGCGGTTTACTCTTTTCAAGAGGTTCCCTAGTCAACATATCTTGTGTTATTGTGCAGTTGTGTATGATTATCTTTCTATGGTTGATCAGTACATTGATTACATTGTTTAAAGTAGTTGAATGGATAAATTATCTGATAACTGATTCACCCCCCTTCTCAGTTATCTTGGGGATCTTTACTTTCTAACATTTACAAGGATGATGTGGATTGCATTTTTGAAAGAAAAATTTGAAGCATTTGATAAATTTAAGATCATGAAAAGAAAAATTGAGAATGAATCTGGAATGAAGATTAAGTGTCTAAGATTTGGTAGAGGTGGTGAATTTACATCTAGAGAGTTTAACACCTTTTGTGAAATGAATGGTATTAAGAGACAAGTTTCAGCCCCTAGAACACCAGAACAAAATGGTATTGTAGAAAGAAGGAACGGGTCAATAACTGAAGCAACAAGAGATATGTTGTTTGAAAATGATTTGGCTAAGACTTTTTGGAGAGAAGCAGTGAACACAATAGTATACACTATGAACAGAGTACAAATCAGATAAAAACAAGACACCTTATGAATTATGGTTTGGACATGCACCCTCAGTAAAGTATTTTAGAATTTTTGGAAGTAAATGTTATATAAAGAGATGATGATATAAGAAAGTTTGATCCTAGAAGTGATGAAGGAATATTTCTTGGATATTCTTTAAAAAGAAAAGCATATAGATGTTATAACAAAAGAACTAAGACTATTGTTGAAAGTGCAAATGTAAAAGTTGATGAGAAGTTTAAAATTCAGGAAAGAATGCTTGATTATGAATCTGATGGAGAAGCACAACCTTAGCCTAACATTGAAAATGCAGAATTATTTTTTGAAACTAATAGTGATTTGCTAAATGAAAGTCATACTAAAGAAACTAGAGAAACAAACAGAGAAGAAAATAGAGAAGAAAGCAAAGAAGAATCTATAGTTGGAACAAGATTAGTAACTATGACACCTAACAGGTATACTTCAAGACATCACCCTATCGAGCAAGTTATTGGAAGTTTAGATAGAGAAGTTTTGACTCAAAATAAGGTACATTTATGTTTGATTTCTCAAATTGAACATAAGACCACTAATGAAGCTTGTGAAGATGAACATTGGATTAATGCGATGAAAGAAGAACTGGAGCAGATTGAAAAAAATAAGACATGGGAATTGGTCCCTAGACCTGAAGACAAGAATGTGATTGGAACAAAGTGGGTATTCAGAAATAACATGAATGAACAAGGAGAAGTGATAAGAAACAAAGCAAGATTGGGATGTAAAGGATATTCACAACAAGAAGGAATTGACTATGAAGAAACTTTTGCACCTGTGGCCAGAATTGAAGCAGTGAGAATGTTTCTAGCATATGTAGCTTACAAGAAATTCAAAGTGTATCAGATGGATGTGAAATCAGCATTTTTGAATGGTGAATTGGAAGAAGTCTACATTGAGCAGCCTGAACATTTTCCTTTGAAACAAGGAGATATGGTATGTAAGTTAAAGAAAGCTTTATATGGGTTAAAACAAGCACCTAGAACTTGGTATGCAAGATTAGATAAGTATTTATTGAAATTGGGATTTATAAAAGAAACAAAAGATAGTAACTTATACACAAAGAAATTGAGAATGGTTTGTTGGTTATAGTTATATTTTTTGATGATATTATCTTTGGAGGAGAAGATGAAGCTAGTGACAAATTTGCAGATGAAATGAAGACTAAATTTGAGATGAGCATGATTGGAGAAATGAAATATTTTTTGGGATTACAGATAACACAAAGCAAGGAAGGTATATTTTTAAGTTAGACTAAGTATTTAAATGACTTATTGAAAAGATTTGGAATGGATGATTCTAAACCTGTTGGAACACCTATGGTAATCGGACATAAGTTATCTAGCAAAGATGAGACACCAACAGTTGAGCAGAAAAAATACAGATCTATGATTGGAGGATTGCAGTACTTGACACATACAAGACCTGATATAGCACATTCAGTTGGGATTGCAGCAAGATTTCAAGTAGAACTTAGAGAATCGCATAATGTAGTAGTAAAGAGGATACTAAGATATCTGAAAGGAACAATGGATTATGGATTATGGTATGAGAATTTTGATGATTTTACTTTATGTGCCTATACTGATGCAGATTGGGGAGGTAGCATTGATGACAAGAAAAGCACCAGTGGTGGAGCCTTTTTTCTTGGAGTAAAATTGGTCTCTTGGTTAAGTAAGAAGTAGAATTGTACTTCACAAAGTACAACAGAAGTAGTATATGTTGTAGCAGCAAATAATTGTAATCAGATTATTTGGATGAAGCAGATGTTGAAGGATATTGGAATAAAGTTTGATGAGCCTATTGTTATACATTGTGATAACACTAGTACAGTGAGTATGTCAAAAAATCCTATTTTACTTTCTAAGACTAAACATATTGAGATCAAGTATCATGTTGTAAGAGAGAAAGTTGCAGAAAAAGAAGTAAGATTGGAGTACATAAGCACAAAAGAACAGATAGCAGATATATTTACAAAACCTTTACCTAAGGATACATTTGTGTATCTGAGAGGTATGCTTGGGGTTATGCCCCAACCTATTTTTGAGAATTGATGCAGATGATTGCATCCATCTAGTGGTATATGAGCCCTATCTATCTTCTGGATTGGATGTTGGAACTTCCTCTATGGGGGAGTTTATGACCTGAGTCATGAGGACTCTTGTTATTGTATTTTTTTGAAAATTGTCTTTTGACATTAAGTTGTTGTTGAATTAGTGATGGAATTTATGTCATTGATGTCAATGGGGGAGAGATATACATGAAAAACATTGTGGATTGTATGAGAGAGCTGAATAGGAAAATGAAGCAAGATTTAATTTGATATTTTGCAGTGATGTTGTAGTATTGGATTTTTGGAACATTGGATGTTTTTCATCTATGTTGTCATCAATTCCAATGGGGGAGATTTTTAGGAATGAATGAAAAGTATTTTGGTAGTCATTCTGTAGCAGTTGTTGTTGCATTCATGACTTGGATTATCATTGATGTCAACACAGTGATATTTGGGATATTAGCAGGAAATCTGGTATAGTTTTGATTTGCACACATGTTGTATTATAGATTGGCTTTTGTGTAGTTGATGGTATGTTTTTTGGTGTGTTATTAACCTATGGTTAACAACACAAAAATAAATTCATTCATTTATGAGAGTTATGAGCATTTTGGTGAAAGCAGTGTTTAGACAGTGTTTCTATGAAGTGATTTTCAGAAATCAGAGGATATCTCTTAGCTACAATGGAATATGATTTTGTGTAGTTAAAGGGATGTTGGAGACTCATTAATGATGACATGGTTCATAGTGAAAACTTTGAAGATATTCTTGGAGAAAGTTACAGTATCTGGAAGCTGACAGTTTTATGTAAATTTTGTGTGTAGCGTGTAGAATTTATTATTTTGTAATTGAGGACCAATTCATTTGTAATTATTTGAGTTTGGTATATAAGAAGGAATTTTTTCCTTGTTTCAATAAGTACTATGAAGGTTGAGATGCGAATATATGCATGAAGTGAAGAAAAGAGCTAATTCAGTGATGAAGGAAGACTTGTGAGTACAGAGATCTGGAATTGTGATCTTGTGTAGCAGAGAGTGTGGTTTTGGCACAGTGTGAAGGAGGTAATATATTTCATATTATTATATTGAATAATTCTAAGATCTTTTGGAAAGTGGGTTCAGAGATCTTGCCTTGAAGGTGTTTGGGCAGTGGGTCCTTCTATCTTCCATAAACTCTTAACCGGGTTAGAATCTTTTAACAGGGATTCAAAATATCCTAACAAGGATTTATATGTACTAAATATATTTCATAATACTCCTAATAGGGTCCATCCTCTAACAAGGAAATTTCATATTAGTGCATCATTTTTTGGGCATCATTCCCACCATGGTTTACTCTTTTCAAGAGGTTCCCTACTCAACATATCTTGTGTTATTGTGCAATTGTGTATGGTTATCTTTCTATGGTTGATTAGTACATTGATTATATTGTTTAAAGCAGTTGAATGGTTAAATTATCTAATAACTAATTCACCCCCCCCTCTCATTTATCTTGGGGATCTTTACTTTCTAACATCTAACAAGTAATCCTGATACCAAATCTACAGCGAGCGTATGATCTGATGCTCTTGGAATATTCCTTCAGACTATAAGACAACCATCCAATGTAGAATCTCACCGCTACCTGCAAAACTAACCCCACCTTGACCTGGCAATTTAGTGACCAAAAGATTCTTATTCATGAGATACTTTGATAAACCATGGTTGAGCCAGGTGAATACATGAACAAAGGGGCTTCGCTAGTTTGCTGAATTACATGTGAACCCAGGGTTTGATTAAGCGAATGCCCGACCGAGGGCATTTTCATGGAATCATTGAATGACTTAAAACACCACTAGAAGGAAATAGTGAACAGGTGAACAAGAAGAAACCTAATATGCACATGTCATTTTGATCACTTAAGTTGCTGATAAAGTAACAATGAAATATAATAGGGCTTAGGGCTTTTTTGGGCCTTTTTAGGGTAACAACTAGTTTTCAAAATTTTAAACTTGCATACTAGAGGCTGAGATAAATTGCAAAGGCCAGAGGACAAGGCATAACACCATGAAATCTTTTGAGGTGCTTGACAGGACAAAAAAAGAGACCTAGGAATAGGACTTGGCCAAATTTGCAAAATAGGAAATTTTGGGCAACAATTTGGTGATTTCTGCTGGATGTCAGCCTGCTAGACATGGAAAACCAGTGGCCTATAAACAATCCATTGGGCATGGGGAGTATTTTGAGGAAAAAACTTGATAGAGGGACAAAACCTGAACTAGAGGGACAAAACTTGTGCGCAGGCACTTCTTGGAAAATAGGGAATTAACCTAGAAAGCAAGGAAAGAAAACAAAAACACATATTTACAAGAATTACAGAGAGGGATTAACCTCAAAGTAAGGCTTCAAGTGGAAACTATTCAATGAGATAGGTAGGGGGCCTCCTTCCATATTTGATAGCTGAAAAGCATTGGATCCCTTGCACTTTGTTATTAAAAATGGTCCACTCCAGAATGAATCAAATTTTGTGTGCCTGCCAGGTCTTGACCTAAACTCATCCCACTTGAGGACTATGTCTCCAACCTTGAAATTCCTAGATTTAGCTCTCCTATCAAAGCTCTTCTTCATTTGAATCTGATGGAATTCCATATCTTGCATTGATTTGTCTCTGAGTTCTTCCAACTCCATCAACTAAGCATACCTGACCTGCAAGGGATCTCCTTCATCAAATAGGGCATATTGAGTGGCTAGGTCTAGGATTGGCAATTCAGCTAAGATGGACAACTTAGCCTCCCTACCATATACTAATACATAAGGAGAATTACCAATGATTTTCTTTGGGGTAATTCTATCCAACCACAAGGCAGACCTGAGTTTAGTATGCCAATCCCTTGATTTTTTAGAAGAGTCTTCTTGATTATCCTAATCAAGTTCTTATTGGTGGATTCTACCAAGCCATTGCCTTGGGGTTAGTAATTGGAACTGGTATTCATATAGATGCCATTCTTGACTATCCATTCTGAGACTTTGAGGCCTGTGAATGCTAATGCATTATCTGATATTATAGAGTCTAGAGTGCCAAATCTATGAATTAGATCATCATAAAAACTTAATACAACACTCTCATTGGCATCTTTTAATGCAATTGCTTCTGTCCATTTGGTGAAATAATATGTTGTAGTGATTATCCATATATGGCCTACACTAGATGGAGGATTGATCATACCAATGAAGTCTATACCCCACTTAATGAAAGGTTGCTCTATTCTGACTGGCTATAGGGGCAAGGCTGCAAGCCTTTCTTTTCTTGCAAACATAGCACACTTGATGCATTTTCTTACATGATCATGACTATCTTTGAAGATAGATGGCCAATTGTATCCAGCCCTCATGATTTTAAAAGCAGTAGTCCTAGGAGAAAAGTGACCTCTAGAAGGTCCATCATGAAATTCAAATAGGACATTAGCTATCTTTTATGAATCTATGCATCTTAAAAGGACACCACTGTGATCCTTTCTAAAAATAACTTCATTTATTAGCACAAAAGGAATAGATTGTAATCTATAATACCTTCTTTTTGCTGAATCCAAACCTGCAGGACATTGTCCTATTTTCAAGTAATTGATCATATTAGGCAACTAGCTTGCTACCTTGGCTTGTTCTTCTATAGATTGCACCATCAAAGATGCATCTATTGTTTCTGATTTCTTTGAACCTTCATCCTCTACCAAATGCTCACAAAGACCTCTTCCTCTAACCAGATTGGTAATTTGAATATCAATGTCATATTCCATCACCTTGATGATCCAACCAGCTCTTTTCTCATTTAGGTCCTTGGAAAGAAAAAACTCTTTGACACTTGGATGAGTAACTTTTAAATGTACCTTGCTATGGGTCAATAGATATCTAAAATTTTTAAGGCTCTTTACCATAGCAAATACATGTTTCTCTACAAAAGAGTATCTCTATTCATACTCTTCTAAACCTTTGCTAAAGAAAGCAATAGGCTACTCCAATCCATCTTAATTTTCTTGGGTCAACATTGTAGATATAGAATCATGACCTCCATAAGCATAAAGGATAAAATCCTTACTAAAATTTGGGTTTAACAGGGCAGGAGCTTCTATCAAGGCTTCTTTGATAGCCTAGAAATTAGCTTTTCCTTCTTTAGTCTAGCTGAAAGTTGAACTCTTCTTTAGGATGGTTGTCAAAGGCTTAAGTAAATATGTAATGTTAGGCAAGAACCTCCTAACAAAATTAATCTTTCTTATGAAAGATTGGAGACCTTTCTTGTGATGTGGTAGGGGTAGCTCTAGGATAGCTCCAATTCTCTTAGGATCCACTATAATTCCTTCTTTTGATACTACATATCCCAATAGTTTTCCTTCATGAACTACAAAGACACATGTTTTAGGATTAAGAAATATCCCAAACTCTCTACACCTTTCAAAGATCTTCCTCAAATGTTTGATGTGATCTGCTGCATGCTTTGAATAGATAGTTATGTCATCCAAGTAGACCAACACAAACCTATACATAAGGCTTTTAAAGGCCATATCCATTTCCTTTTGAAATGTAGCACCTACATTTGACAAACCAAAGGGCATCTTTTGATAAGCCATGGTTCCCCACTTGGCTGTAAATGCAGTCTTATATTGATCCTCTTCATTAACCAGGACCTAATTATATCCTAAATAGCCATCCAATAATGAAAATCTCTCAGATCTAGAGACACATTATAAGATTTGTTCCATAGAGGGTAATAGATGGTGGTCCTTTAATGAAGCTCTGTTAAGATCCCTGAAATCGACACATAACCTTAGCTCCCCATTCTTCTTCCTAATAGGAACAAGGTTGGAAAACCAACTAGTATGCTTAATGGGGTATATGATACCACCTTCTATCAATTTGATTACTTCTTTATGCATGAGAGGCTCAAGCTTGGGGTTAACATGCCTTTTCTTTTGCCTTACTGGTTTGGCATTAGGTTCTAGCTCAATGGTGTGCTGAGCAAGGGCTAGATTAAAACCTTTGATGTCTTCATATTTCCATGCAAATACATCACTAAATTCTTTGAATAACTAAGTGTAATCTTGCTTTTCCAATTTAGTGATTATCTTTCCAAATTGTAGACTCTTACTTGGTTCCAACTCTAGTTCAACACAATGTTCTTGTTGGACTACCAGGCTAGCTTTGTTCTTCTTAACTTCATCATCCTTATTGAAGATAGTCTCTAGGGTAACAAGACCTCTAGGAATCTTATTGGAATTCAGTTGTATCACTTGATCACCATAATTTTGTGATAATCTCTCTTGATTATGCCTTGAAAAGACATCCTCTTCAAACAAGAATTGCAGAATTTGTTCATCATTGTCAAATACCTACTAGTTGACATTGTTATCAAGAATAGAGGGTCTAAAACTCACTTTGATATGCTATTGATCTATCTCTTTTGAAATTATATTGGGAATATCATACTAAGATCCAACAACAACTAACCTATTTGCATTTTGATTTAACTTTCTAGGGATGGCAACAATATTGAAAGCACAAAAATCTTCAATTGCATCTCAAACTCTATGCTTATATTCTTTCAAAGTGTCATTTTTGGTTGCACTTATCCATCTTACTTGGATGACAACCAACTCACTATCACCATAAAATTTTAAGTCCTTAAGCCCTCTTTTTCTAGCCCACTCTAGTCCATTCACTAGACTTTCATATTCTGCAGTGTTGCTAGTGCAGGAGAAACTGAATCTAAAGGTAGTATAATACTTTTCTCCTTTTTGGGACACTAGCATAGCACCACCACTAGAGCCATGTCTACTTCTAGCTCCATCAAAAAATAGCTCCCAAACCTAATTGCTCTGATCATCTTAATTAGTATCTTCTTTGCAAAGGCTTGGCTATATAGCACCACTCTCTTGTATCAGATAACTTCCCAAACCAAAATCTCAGATTAGATTTTCTTGGGCCTCTAAAGCTCTTTCATCTAGAAGAATATTAGGGATACTCTCTATCTTGGTGCTTACTTCACTAATGGATTGGAAGTCACTGCCATCAAATATGGGGTAGTTTACATTGATGGCATTGGATACATATGGCTCTATATGGCGTGCTGCTAATGGTTATGATTTAATGGTGACCTTGGTCTTGCACCTTGTATGAAATAACATGAGAGACCAATTAGATGATAGATAACCTCCTATCTTGGCTGTAAACTCCCTTGACAAACATATGAAAAATAATGCAGGTAGATCTATGATATATATATCAAGGAGGATGGAAAAATTGGGACTAGCATGAAGGATCAGATTGGTATCTTTAGCCATACCTATAGTATTGACTGAGGATCCATCAAGTTATGTTACCTTCTTTTGGAAGGGTTCATACTTTATTCCTAATGGGTCAGCTACTTTCTTGGGCATTACAGTGCTAGTAGCTCCACTATATACCATACAATTATGCACTAAATATTTTTCAATGATTAAAGATACATAAAAGGGGGATGGTTTTGAATTCCTACCTTGTGTGGCATTTCCCTTAGAGTTGCTACTCAGAGCCTCATTTTCTTGATTAGTGTTAACCAACACTAGCTTTGCAGCTTCTTTTGTAGGTTGAGGAGTTGTCATTTCTGTCATGGCCATCTTCGAAAATGACAACTCTGACAGCTATGTCAAAAGCTTGGGGTAGGGAAGTACCAACCATAGACTGGATCATGATAGAAATTTGACCATTCAAACTTTGCAAGTAATATAGGAAAGCATGGTCAGCTGATGGCCTTGCTAAGATTGGAATTCTATTCCATGTCTTAAGGAATTTACTATTGTAATATGTCATTTTCTCTTGAGGGTCTCTTTGTATGGTTGTTAATTGCTCAACTAGAGATAAGTTATCTAATTTTTCCTCAAAATGCTTACTTAATGCATCCCCTAATCCATCCTATGAATTTATGGAACCAACAGTTAGAGCTGTAAACCATTCAAGAGCCTTACATTTTAAAGAGGTTGCTAATAATTTTGTGGCTACATCCTCTTGAGTTATGTTGTGTATGTTGCAGATGGTGGTCACATCTCTTATGTGCTCAAAGGCTATTGTCTGTCCTTCACCTATAAAATCAAGTAGACCTTTTAGTGCCACCAAGGGCACATCATTATGCACTACAAAGGTCAATGGGCTTCCTTGATTGAAAGGTGCAAAGGCAAACTACCTAGCCATTGTAGGAGTTGGAATCTGAAGATTAACAACTATATGGGTTGTATTTGATGCTGGATTTAAATCTTCCTCTAGCTCTCTGGTTAGAGATCTACCTCTCCTTCTAGAATGAAAGGGAAAAGGTCTCCTTACTGAGGTATCAGGAGGTGTAGACTAAACTCTCCTTGCAAGGGATGTTCTTTGAGCTGTTCTGCCCTTTCGTCTTCTTTTTGAGGGCAACTTTGAAAATTCAATAGGCTTAGAGCTCCTAGTCTCAACCTTTCTCATAAACCTTGAACAAGGTTGTCTTGAATCCTTCCACCAATGGAGCCACCAGATATGCTTGATATAACAACTTCTAAAAGTCTATAGTATGCAATCTATATATCAGAGATAGCATAACAAAACATGAATTTTTGATTCTTTTATTGTCCCACCGGGTGTGCTAGAATTGTTATACACTAAGTTTGCACCTTTGTCTCAAGCTCTCATAGTCTTGATAACCTAGTATAACATGGGAATCATCTCCAGGTTGTGGGACCTATGCTAACTAAGATGAGACCTCAAGGTTCTAGGCTAGTTCCTCTTGGATAATCACCTTAACTTGCTTCTTGATAGAAAAGTAAATCTTTTGAGGGAAAGGGATAGAAGGAAAGCTTGAAAGGGAAATGACTGAAAGAAAACTATCCTACTAGGTGATACACTAAAAATATGGTATGAATTATAGTACAAAAGATGAAATCAATGAATAGACTTAGGCCTAGGTGATCACAACTCACTAAATAGGTTTATATAAGTACTTCATAGAAGGGTCTATAGATAAAAAAGAGTTATTTAGGGAAAGAGAGATTCTTTCACAAACAATAACACCCCTTGGAATTAGACAAACAATCTATGACCTACAAAAAAACATTCACCTTTGCAACTAGGTATAGGAATGAGACAAGATATTTAAGGGGTTGAAGTATACCCACAAAAGAACTCACATCAAATCACCCACAATGATACACAAAATTGTAGAAAAAGAGAGGGGTCAAGAACCCTGAGATATCACTGAGAAGCATGTAAATACTAAATTCAATAAGAAATAAATCACACAGGAAGGCATAGGGACATGAAGAATGTCACAAAAACACCTTCAATATCTAAATTATCAATGGGAGGTTACAGAATGTAGAAAACCAAAGGACAAAAAAAATGTCTTAGATGGCCTTCTAAAAAAAGATATTTTTTCTCTTTACAAAATGTGAGCTCTAAGCTCTGAAGCTCTCCAAAAAAACAATATATACATCTCCCCTTGCACGCAGGTAGGAGCAAAAAATATAATTAGGGTTTACATAATTTTTCATATAATAATCAAACCCTAAGCCTATCCAATTCGGCCATAAATGCACATAAAAATATCCTAGCTGATCATATATCTATGTTTGTGTGTCTATTTCATGTTTATACCTGCAAAAAATCTAGTTGCCATGATCCATCTACCTACCTGCAACTCAGGCTCACCATAACTGTAAAAATATGATATCCTTAGATATTTGAATTTAAATATAATAATGGTCACAGATAGCACCAAACTTTAATCCATCGACGACTGGCATTCAAACTTTAATCTTATTTTAAAATGAAACCGTTAGATCTTGCTTTTTACTTGGGATCGACACTTGACTGCAAAACTAACTCATCCTTTACCTTGGGTTTTAAATTTCCCCTTTGTTGTAGAATCATTTAATACCTTGGCTAACCCCAGTCCAGTCGAGCGATTCAGCGAACATGAAAATGGTTCTTTAATCGCCGATTTGCTGAGTACTTTCCACCCTGGGCTTGACTAAATAACCTTAGCCATTCCACGGACACACGACTGAAAGCCATCTCGTATTCACAGAATAATTTCCACCCTCGCCAATTTATTTAGAGATTTAGTGAACAAAGTGTTTTTTGAATCGCCAAGTCACTCGGAGCACTGCTAAACTATTCCATGAACAAGCAAACACATAAAACTTTATTGGGACCGCTAGACATAAGGAGCACTTAATTCTCTTAGTCACCAAATCGTCGAGTCACCCAGCTGACATACCTTTGATCGGAAGGTTGTCATAAGGTCTTATACCTCTGACACATTTCATGAGAACACACACCAGCCATCTGTTTGCCTACCCTAAGAACTTTGGACCCACCCAAGACTGGATTCAAATCTAACAGTGGGTGCATGATCTGATAGCCCCTGAAGATTCGATCAGATTACCAGACAATTGTAGATCTTGAATCTTGTTGACGTCTCCCTAGACCCTTTGACAATGGACCCACTAACAAGTAATTTGACTTAGCACACGTGGACCAACTAGGAGCTACCAAATTAGAATACGTGGCATTGGACCCACAATACATTGCATTGTTGAGAAAAAGGGGAAAATCAACAGTCATCTAAAGATCTCATGCTCTGACAATGGCCTATGTGAAGATATGCCAGCCACTAGATCTTCCTAACCGGGACCCCACTCTAACAAGTAATCCTGATACCAAATCTACACCGGATGTATGATCTGATGCTCTTGGAATATTCCTTCAGACTATAAGACAACCGTCTGATGTAGAATCTCACTGCTACCTGTAGAACTAACCCCACCTTGACCTAGCAATTTAGCAACCAAAGGCTTCTTATTTGTGAGATACTTTGATAAACCATGGTTGAGCCAGGTGAATACGTGAACAAAGGGGCTTCGCTAGTTCACCAAATTACATGTGAACCTAGGGTTTCATTAAGCAAATGCCCAACTGAGGGCATTTTTGCAGAATCATTGAATGACTTAAAACACCACTAGAAGGAAATAGCAAACTAAAAAACAAGAAGAAACCTAATATGTACGTGCCTTTTTGATCACTTAAGTTGCTGATAAAGTAACAAGGAAATATAATAGGGCTTAGGGCTTTTTTGGGCCTTTTTAGGGTAATGACTACTTTTCAAAATTTTAAACTTGCAGGCTAGAGGCCAAGATAAATTGCAGAGGCTAGAGGACAAGGAATAACACCATGAAATATTTTGAGGTGCTTGACAGGACAAAAACAAAGACCCAGGAATAGGACTTGGCCAAATTTGCAGAATAGGAAATTTTGGGCAACAACTACATCTAGCTTGTATTGGTGAGTCAACAAAGGATTATATAGAGCATGACTCTATTACACCTACTGCACCACTGACTTGGGTGGAGATGAGAGCTAAACAAGAACAAAATCAAGCAATGTTGGAGATTGCATCTACCTTAAGTTATCTTGAATTTGAAGACATCAAAGATTGCACAAATGCAAAGAAAATGTGGCACACTCTTGCAAACATCTATGGTGGTGACATAAATGTACTAAGGGAAAAATTTGAAACCTTGAGAGGTAAATTTTCTGAAATGTAAATGCAAGAAGGTGAGAATATTGCTGAATATTGTGGTAGAATAATAGAAGTTGTAAATGATATTAGAGGAGATAATAGAACTATTGAAGATTAGACTATTATTGGAAAAGTATTGATAAATTTTTGTCCCATTTATGCCATCAAAATTTTAGCAATTCAAGAATCTAGATGTAACCCTCGCAATGCTCTTACTTTGGAAAGTCTTGTTGGTAAGCTTACTTCTGTTGAGCTTTTTAATTTTGATAACTTCACTGTTGCTAATGTTGAATTTGTATTCAAGTCACAAATGGTTCTGAATAAGTCTAAGAAAGAAAAAGAAAGATGCATTAGTGAGAGTGAAAATGAATGTGACACTTTTGATGAAGAAATAGACGATCATGAAGCTCTTATGGCCAGAAGATTGAAAAGGGGAAATGGAAAGTATATAGGAAAACTCCCTATCATATGGTTCTCATGTAATAAATTTAGTCATATAGCTACAAGATGTCCTGATAGGGATGACAAGGATGAGGAAAGAGATAGAAAGCACAAAGACAAAAGAGAAGATAGAGGTTACCGAAGGTACAAGGACTACAAAGAAAAAGGTAAGAAATCCTGCTATATTGCTGAAGAAGAAACTGACAGTGATAGTGATGATTTTGAAATTGAAGTAGTCTATGTTGCTATGAAAGATGACTCCGATGAGGATGAGAAAAATGCACTGATATCCTATGTGAACAAAAATGATAAGTGGATTATTGATAGTGGTTTCTCACACTACATGAATGGTGTTAAAATTAAGTTTGATACCCTAGATCATTACAAAGGTAGAAGTGTTAAATTTGGTAGTGATGCACCATGTCTTGTTAGGGGTAAAGGATTGATTAAGCTAACTAATAAGATCACTTGTGAAAATTCTTATTGGGTTGAAGGTCTTAACTATAATCTACTAAGTGTTGCACAACTTAATAACACTGGCTACAGAGTGGAATTTCATCACAGTAAGGCTAAAATATTTGATGCCATTGGTGAACTAATTGGAAGTGGAGAATAGGCAAGAGGTAATTTGTTCTATCTAGACCTATCTAAAGAGACATGTATGATTGTACAGCTTGATGATATATGGTTATGGCATACACGGCTATGTCATGTTAACTTTGATAATCTGGTAGAAATTAGTAAAAGGAAGAAAGTGAGAGGACTACTGAGATTGAAGAAACCTAATAATGTAATGTGAAAACAATGTTAGTTGGGCAAGATGACAAAGTCTCATTTCAAGAGCTAGACTTTTACTTCTGAAAATGCTTTAGATTTTGTTCATACTCACCTTTGTGGAACTATGGGTGTACAAAGTTATTGTGGTGCTAGATATTTTATTTTGTTTGTTGATGATTACACTAGAATGATGACTGTAATGTTTTTAAAAGAAAAATATGATGCTTTTCAATTTTTTAAGTGATATTTGGCTAAGGTTGAAAAGGAGACAAGTAGGAACCTGAAGTGTTTGAGATCTGACCGAGGTAGATAATTCATATCAAATGAGTTAAATTTGTTCTGTAATGATAGAGGAATCAAGAGAGAGATGTCTGGACCTAGAACACCTCCACAAAATGGTATAGCAGAGAGAAGGAACAAATCTATCATGGATTGTGCAAGAACACTAATGATCAAGAAGAATGTTGCACAAAAGTCCTGGAGAGAAGTTGTAAGTACAATTGTTTATACCCTAAATCAAGTATAGATAAAAAAATGTACAAATATTAAACCTTATGAGTTATGGCATGGGTATGCACCTAATGTAAATTACTTTAGAATTGTTGGGATAAAATACTATATACTAAAAGATAATAGGAATGGAAAATTTGATGCAAAAAGTGATTAGGGAATATTCCTAGGCTATTCCACAAAAAGAAAAGCTTACAAGTGTTTGAACTCTAACACTAACAAAGATGTGGAAAGTGATAATGTCAAGGTTGATGAATATGTAGAGAAAAATGAATAGGAAAGCAAGAGAGAACCAAAAGATTATAGATCTTTTATATATATAGAAGAAGGAGAGGCAAGTGACAAACTTGGACTTGATGCAGATTCTTGGGTAAGCAATGTCGAGAATCAGGGAAACAATGTTGAGCAACAAGAGGAACATGCCAAGTGACTGGAAGATGTTGCCAAGTATTAGAAAGAGGTTGCTTAACTTTCAGAAGTTGAATCTGACAATATTATTGGTGAACCTGAAGAGAAAGAAGAAAAGAGAGGAGAACCTATTTTGGCACAATATGTAAGGAGACATCACAATCCTGAACAAATAATTGGAGACAAAGAAACTAGAGTTCTGACCATAACCAAGTTAAGAGACTACATGTTTACTGTGTGAATTTGAGCCTAAGAAAACAAGAGAGGCACTAGAAAATGAAGACTAGATTCAAGCCACGAATGTGGAAATAGACCAAATAGAGAATAATGATACTTGGACTTTGGTGCCAAGACCAAAAAACAAAAATGTCATTGGAACAAAATGGGTGTTCAGAAATAAGCTGAGTGAACATGAACAAATCACAAGGAACAAAGAAAGGCTGGCATGCAAAGGCTACACACAAGAAGAAGGAAGAGACTATGGGGAGACATTGGCCCCTGTAGCAAGATTGGAAGGAGTAAGAAATCTACTTGCATATGCTGCCTACAAAGATTCAAGGTATAGAAAATGGATGTCAAGTCTGCATTTTTAAATGGTATATTAGAAGAAGAAGTCTACAGTGAACAACCTAAAGGATTTGTTGATCCAAACAAGAGACACATGGTTTGCAATTGAATAAGGTGTTGTATGGACTAAAGAAAGCCCCCAGAGCATGGTATGAGAGGTTGCACAACTATTTGATACAGATTGGATTCTCAATGACAAATGACACTAGAAATATGTACATGAAAGATGAAGAAGGTAAAGGAATCTTGTTAGCTAAGATTTTTGTAGATGATATCATATTTGGTGGACAGGATGCCCTGTGTAAGAAATTTTCAAATGAAATGCAAACTAAATTTGAAATGAGTATGTTTGGGGAGAAAAAATTCCTTGTTGGTTTACAAGTATATCAAATGGAGAAAGGTATTTTCATCACCCAGTCTAAATATGTTCATGAGATACTGAAAAGCTTTGCTATGGAGGATTTAAGGCTAGTAAGTACTCCCATGGCTATTGGACAAAAATTATCTAAAAATGATGATGTTGCTAAAGTAAACCATGTTGGAAAGTTGATTATACTAGTATATATGACTTAATATAGTGTTTTCATTATGGCAACAAAGTCATATAGTGTTTTGGAGTTAGCGCACTTGATGAGAATATTAGAAATTAGCTAATTGTACAAGACTGGACAATTAGCAGAGTACCAATAGTTCAGAGCATTAGCACATGTGTGTATGAAAAATTTATGGTATGCACCCTAGTTGATAAGTTGGTAAGATTGTATTCATGCTTAGTCTATGAGCAGATGATCATATATTCAAGTATGACAAAGTTATAGGAAGTTGAACTTACATAGCTAGTGAATGCCAGAATAGATCAGAGTATGCAACCAACTAATGGAAATTTGATTAGCAACTATGTTATTGTTTTGTAAATGCTATGTTCCTATTGTAATTAGGTTGTAGACATATAATTATGTTTTTTTAATAAACATGCTTGAGCAAATTCAATTGGAAGTGTTGTATGTAATTGGTTAAAGGGCCGATCTAGTTAATTATTTTATATGTGCATATAAATATTAGATGTGCCCTTATAATTAGCCATGGAAGTTGATATAGAGTTGAAATTAGTAGATAAGAAGTATGCGAAGAGTTTTTAAGATTTATTAGAGCTTTGAAAGAGGTCAAAGCATTAGCACATCAAAGGAACTGATCAGATATGTAGTGTCACAGTGCCAGTTCATCCAACAGATATAGTGTGTATATGACATCAGAAGGTTGTAGCCTTCACCACTTGAGCAGTGAGCTCTAGGACAGTGTGTCCACACCCCTAATAGGGTTATTGTAAAAGACTCCTAATAGGGTTTGACCCTTGACTAGGTCACTGTACTAAATACATTGTAAAGAAACTCCTAACAAAGTTAAGGATCTTCTAACAAGGATCATAAAACACTAGTACAGATTATTAGTGGGTGTCAATTCCCACCAAGGTTTTTTACCTATTTGGTTTTCCCCATAACCACATTAGTGTTATGTGTTGAGTTCATGTTTCTTATTTATTTTGATGTTCATTTCCGTACTTAAGCATTCTAGTTAGGTTTAAGAAGTAAAGAAAAAAGATTAAATTAAGTGAACACTGATTCACACCCCCCCCCTCTCAGTGTTCCCATTCTTAAAAATTGGTATCAAAGCTTTTGTCCTCAGAAAAGAAGTTTAACCACTTGAGAAGATCATGGAAAAATCATAAATGTAACATCTGAAAAGAAATCTTGAAGTTGATCTTGAAGACTTGGATGGATCTGAAAAAGAAATTAAAGAACTAAAAGAAAAAGTTAGTGATGCTCAAGCAGTCATCAAAAGGATAAGAAAAGATTTGAAAGAATTGTTAGGAATGAATGCAAAGTATTTTGGTAGTCATTATGTAGTAGTTGTTGTTGCATTCATGACTTGGATTGTCATTGATGTCAACACAGTGATATTATGGATATTAGCAAGAAAGCAAGTACAGTTTTGTTTTACACACATGTTGTATTGTAGATTGGCTTTTGCATAGTTGATGGTATGTTATTTGGTGTGTTATTAACCTATGGTTAGTAGCACAAAAATAAATTCATTCATTTGTGAGAGTTATGAGCATTTTGGTGAAAGCAGTGTTTAGACAGTGTTTCTGTGAAGCGATGTTCAGAAATCGGAGGATATCTCTTAGCTGGGATGGAATCTAATTTTGCACAGTTAAAGGGATGTTGGAGACTCATTAATGATGATTTTTTTCATAGCGCAAACTTCAAGGATATGTTTGGAGAAAGTTACAGTATCTGGAAGCCGACAGTTTTATGTGAATTCTGTGTGTAGCGTGTAGAATTTATTATTTTGTAATTAAGGACCAGCTCATTTGTAATTATTTGAGTTTGGTATATAAGAAGTAATTTTTTCCTTGTTTTAATGTGTACTATGAAGATTTTGATGTGAATATATGCATGAAGTGAAGAAAAGAGCTAATTCAGTGATGAAGGAAGACTTGTGAGTACCAAGATCTGGAATTGTGATCTTGTGTAGCAGAGGGTGTAGTTTTGGCACAGTGTGAAGGAGGTAATATATTTCATATTATTCTATTGAATAATTCTAAGATCTTTTGGATAGTGGGTTCAGAGATCTTGCCTTGAAGCTATTTGGGAAGTGGGTCCTTCTGTCTTCCATAAACTCTTAACCAGGTTAGAATCTTTTAACAGGGATTTATATGTACTGAATGTATTTCATAAAACTCCTAACAGGGTCCATCCTCTAACAAGGAACTTTCATATTAGTGCATCATTTTGTGGGCATCATTCCCACTGGGGTTTACTCTTTTCAAGAGGTTCCCTAGTTAACATATCTTGTGTTATTGTGCAATTGTGTATGATTATCTTTCTATGGTTGATCAGTACATTGATTACATTGTTTAAAGTAGTTGAATGGATAAATTATTTGATAACTGATTCAGCCCCCCTCTCAGTTATCTTGGGGATCTTTACTTTGTAACAAGAATGTTCTACCAGTGATTTAGGGATAGTGATCAAGAAGCTGAATGAAGAAAATTCATCCTTGAAAGAAAAAATTGAAGAATTGGATGATAAGCTAACTGACAATCAAGAAGTCTATGATGAATAGATCAGAGAGAACCTTCAACTGAATGAAGAATTGAGGCAAGAAAAAATGGAAATCTTGGAGCTAAGAAACAACAATGAAATCTTGGAATCTAAATTGAAAGAGGCTAAGAATCACATTGATAAATTACACACAAGGATCTGATTGAATCTCAACTGTATGCTCGAAAGCTTAAAGGAGATACCAACGGCATTGGATTTAATGAAGTACAAAATCACATTAACAACATGTGAGCAAGAATGAAAGCACCATAAGACACCACAGATGCTAAGGAGATTAGAAGTTAGAATAAAGATCATGTTGAACCATCCAAGAATGAGTGCAAGCTAGTAGATAGAACTTGTTATGCATGTAACAAGCATGGACATATAGCAAGGAACTATACAAAGGTAAGACCTTTCAATGGTTACTATTATTCATGGAATAAATTTGGTCATTGAGCTATGAATTGTAAGACAAGTGAAAAGAACAAGACTTATCATAATCAGGAAATTAGAATCAGCCAAATGTAAGAAGTTCTTAGAATGTTACATGTTAAATATGTAACTATAATGGTCACTCAGCTAGAGAGTGTAAAATGGTAACCCATGTCAATGCCCTAAGGAATATAAGGCCTCCATTTATTTTTCACTCATGTAACAAGGCTAGACACATCTCAAAGTTCTGTAGATCAAGGATGCAAAGTCAGGATAGCCCTAAAAGGCTAGAAGAATCAATACTTGATATCGAAGGTGAAGTTAAGTTTGTGAAATCTTTAGAAGATGCAAGATTGATTTGGTTAGAGGCAAAGAAGGATAAGGTTGATGAGAATGTATTAGATGCATCCACAGTGGGCGCACCCTCTACATCTGGATGAATGGCCCTCAGGGTCATAGGGGGAGCTAATTTAGCTCTAAACCCTTGTGCGGCTGGTATACTCACCCTCAGAGTATGCACCTTTGCACTTAACCTTTTGGAGACTAGCAGAACCCATGTACAAGAATGCACTAGATGATTGATTACACAATGAAAGTTAGAAATTATCAGTGATCGCTTGGTTTATGTGGCAAGAATTAATGGCAGAATTCTTACTTTAAAGTACATAGAAGCTTTTAGATCTCTCATTGCATTGGAATTCAGAGTGATTGGAGAGAAGATGAGCCCTAGCATTTGATAGTAAAGGATTGCAGATTGATTCACCAGTGATTAGTAGTGCATTTGATCAGTTATGGAAGCCCTAATTGATCACGCTGATTCAAAAATCTTTGAGAACATTTGGAAAATGATATAAAAGTAAGTAATGGCTACTCCCTTTTTATTTGATGTGGCAGAGAAGAAGAGATATGTGTTTAAGAGGCATCCATTCAAATCCACACTAGATGACCTAGAAGGTGCATTCTCCCACACTCCCATGGGTGTTATGCATGTGGAAGATATTAGGACATACACATATGAATAGAGGTAAAATGGAATCACCTCTATTTAATGTGTGTGTAATGTATGGGGGAAATATGAGATCAACTCATAATCCAAATTCCCAAAGGAGAGATCCAATTTGATCAACATAAAGGTTAATACATAATCGAATCAATCTATGGAGAATATGAAAGAAAGAGAAAAACCCTATATTTCCTTATGATGTAATTGTAGAGTTAAAATTTGAAATAATTGAAATAAAAATACCAACCTCAAATTGGGGTAGATCTGAAAAATGCAGATTTTTGATGTCTATGTGTACTTTTAGGCAATTATGCAACCTGTTTCGGACTGGAAATGCCGAGACAAAGAAAACCCAGAAATGTTTTTCCAAGATGAGATCAGGTCCACTTTGACCCTCATAAAAGGTCCAAGACTAGATTCTTTATTTGAAGTTCGATTCTAACTTTGTTCACAGATCCCAGAAGTTCACTGAAAAGGGTATGCAAATCTACTCTAAGATTCAAAATTCTACACCTGTATCTGCAAGAAAAAGAGGATTTTTTTTGTTTGTTTGAGGGGTTTGCCTTGGTCAAACCCCAGTTTGGAATCAACCTTAATATTGAAATTGAAATGAGAATGGTAGCAAGTAGTAGAAATGGATCTAACAATGAAGCTATGATATTCAATAGATATGCAAATTGTATTTAAAATGTAATCAAGTATGTTATTATGAAAGCTTGAACATAAAATCAACAAATGTAAATAAAACCTCCATGATTGTATGCTTGGAATCCACCTTGAGTGAAGAATGAATGGATCTTGAAGATGAACAAAAGGATCTTGAAGGAAGATCACACCATCATGATGGCTAGATCTAGGGTTTGAATGATGAATCTTGAATGCTTGAACCAAATCCCTTCAATGGCTTGAATGCTTGATCTTCAATGGAGAACTTGGAGGGAGAAAAGGACTTGAATGCTTGATCACCTTGTAATGCCCAAAATTTTGGGACAAAACACAACCAACAAATTTTATTTTTAAAAGGTTATAAGTTCCACATTCACGATGCGGGACAAAAGTGCTAATGACGAGGTCCAAAAGTGACAAGAGGTCAAACTTCAAAAAATTTGTTTTCCAAAGGATGCTAGATGAAATTCAATATAATCAAAGTTCATTAATCATCTTGATGATCAATTTTGTCAAACGTTAATCTATTAATCCTTTAGATTATCTAAGAGGAATAGAATGTTTATTGTTAACATTATTCTTTAAATAGGTTAACCATTTCCAATTATGTAAATTTCAAGACCCATTTGATTATGAAAATTAAATTGAAAGCTAATGAAAAATATTGAATATAAATTTCAATAGTCATCTATACCAATTTTCATTCAAAATGAGTATATATTAATTCAATTAATGATTACATTATACCAATTAATCAATGTACCTTTTAACTAATTAATAAATCTAAAGGAAACATTATTTAATGATATATATTCAAAGATTAAAACTAAATTATATATATGAAATTAATTATAATATATTAATTAATTAATATAATTATTAATTAGTTAATACACTATAATATATTAATTAACATTATATACGTGTCATAAATTTAGTAATATGATATGATATATAAATAGCAAAATAAATATTTAAAACATTGCAAAATAACATCTAACTATTATTATTAACAAGACATTAATATCAAATTAACTTAATTAAGTAACATCCTAAACTAACTTATCTAAAATACTAACTAACCAATTAATCTAAACATCCTAATAAACTAACTACCTACTAACCTGCTCTAGCCTACTCTAAACATCCTATAAACCCATCACATCTTCCTACTCTCCACTTTTCAACACAAAGGACAAGGGAGGGCTACGCATAAAGAGGTGAGTGAAGGCAAAATTTAATTCAAGTTTTAATGCCCATCCCCAAGACCTGTGCCCAACTTGCACATGGGGAAGTGGGTGTCATGAAAAGGAAGTGGAATGTGGGTCCCACTCCTTTTCAATGACATGGGAAAGTACCCAAACAAATTTTAAGTTAATGCTAAGCATGGACATGCCAAAGACCTATGTGAGTTTATGAAGTCAAAAGGTAATGTCATGAAGAAAAAGTTTGATGATGTGGCACACAAGGACACTATCTCGACCAATCGAAAGGTTTGTATTTAAAACAAAGACTAGACATCCCTCCACATGCACCTAGATAAGGGGAAGATAATAATAAAGTAAGGGGGTGGTGAAAGTAGTTTATATTTTATTAGTTTATTACATATTAAGGTGGCAAGAATATTATATTAAAATGACTGTGGTAAGAGATTGTATGGGAATTCTTTTCCCATACAATTTCCAGAGAGTTGAAAGCCAACTTTTCTTTGAAAATGAATTCTCCTATGTATAAGACCATTATTAATTTCCTTCACAACTATGAATAGTATATCATCATCATTTAATTAGTCTCCTTAATACATAAGGAAGTCTATAGTCTTAAAATTGATAGTGTATCAATAAGAATTAAATATAGTTTGATTGCAAATCAATTGAGATATCAACATAAAAACTAATTTGTTCATTTCTTCATAGTTGTTTCATTACAATTTATAGGACTAAAAGAGTGATATGAATCATATATAGAGATTATTTTCAATGATCATGACAATGAAATCATCTTATATGATACTACGATATTCTTATATCAACCCAAATATGGAATCATAATGAATTTTTTACAATATTTAATCTATCGATGTTGATAACTCATTTGCAAAGAGAGAGTATTCTGCAATTATCATGAGATAGAGAGAGAGAGAGAGAGAGAGAGAGATTCTTTATAATATATGCAAGGAATCGTCATAAACAATATGAAATTTCACTCCAAACATTTACATAAACATCAAATAAGATTGCACCTTCATAGTTACTATAAAGCATTACAAATTGCTAATGCCACACAATGGGAGATTAAATAAATAACAGTCTCCCATCATTTTTCATCTTCACAATAGCTCCAAGTAAAAAGCATTACAATCTCTTTTACAACAATAGAAGTCTAAATACAAAGAGAGATTTCACAAAGGAATAAATGGGTTGTCTTCTCACAACCACCCAAAAGATGAAAACCTCCATGATAGCTCCTCTTTGAGCTTCCACAAATCTGTAAATATATACAAGGCAAGGGAACGACCATGGGAGCTCACCTCCCATCCTAGGCCTCTCATGAGGCCACCCCTAAGCTTGGGGAAACCACAAAGAATAGGATACATACTCAAACATAAGCACTCACATGGAATCAAACAAAGAGATCCCTAAATCCCTCAAGGATAAAACATAGGATCGAATCTGATCCTTTAATGGGGTGAGAGTCGGCAAAACTCATGGAGAAGCCAATGCCATAATAAGGCCACACATGGACCACAATAAATGATGTCAAGGGCCACACATGGACCTCCATAAAAATGTATCACATATCAATGGCACACAAGGCCAAATCCCTCCTTATGCCCCCAAAAATTGCCCCTTGGCCTTGAAATGCAAAGGCTACTTGGGGACAACACACCCAAGCTTATCCTTCCCCACACATGCAGGAGACTTTGCACATGGAGTTTCCTCCATTCCCACACCCCCTCTTGGTTGTTCTTACCTCCCAAGGGTAAAGGAGCCAAGAGTAAACAACCCAAAACACCATCACAAAAGAAAATACAAATGCCATTTCATGCTCTCACCATGACCAACCATGGGGAGCTAAAACACTTAAAAAAAATTACAACTACAAGATTCATCTACAAAAAAATGAGAGAGATGAAGAGAAAGATCCTCCAACCTATGATCCAATGCAAAATGATGAAGTTTTGAGCCTTCTCCTTCTTCTATCCCTAGCTTTCTCATTCTCCATGTTTAGTGGTCTCTAAAGGTAGAGATTGGGTGAACAACCCCAACCCCTCTAAAAGTTCTACTAAAAAGGGACCCCAAACCAACTCTCTACAACCCTCATTAAGATGGTCCTAGGAAGTACTTCTAGGTCCATGACGCAAGATGCAATTTCGTTCAAGATTAAATGGGCACTATTGGAGGGGACAAAAGGTCAAAACATGGCTTCTCCCATGCTAAAATTACCCCTAACCTATGGGTACAAGGAATGGGCTACCTAAAAATGCATGAAACTACCACCTAGGGTCCCATTTAACCCTCCAAAAACCATGGTTCAGTTTATGCACGAAAATGTAAGGTATGACTTCACTTAAGGGTCCTAAGACAAGATGATGCACTTAGAATACCCCCTCGAGGAAGCTTCTAGGACTTGCTCTTGCACTCCAATCAAATGACATACCTTAGTTAACAAATAACTCTAGTGTTAAGTGACACTCACATAATTAACATCACAATTAAGGAATGTCCAACATATTACAACACTTAGCAACCTTTAACATACATTCACATTACGGTTACAAAATAAAACACTTCACAACAAGGCCCTGATCTCTTCATTAGATGAGGCCTTGGCTTTAGTGATAGCACAAGCATTCAATGTGGTTTCCTCGAATATTTCCATGGTCCTTCCACTTGCAAAACCTTAATGCATCATTAGTAATTCAAGGAAGAAAACCATCACATATAAACATATAAGATGTAATATCCACACATTATTCATAACTCAATTGCATACATGAAATCACACAACAAATAATGATCTTACACAATTCAATTTGAACATTCAATCACATAGAATGAAATGTCATAATTCAATTGTCTGCACGTAATCATATAGGATTCAATAATCACATCAAATAAATTCAATTTGTATAACTCAATTCATACTTCAATTGCATATATAATTCATAATTTAATTTGCATAATTCAATTCATAGTTTGATTGAAATCAAGATCATCCATAATCTATCATCATCATAAGATAATCTTCAAGTTCTCAAAACATGAAGATAATAATAAAGTCTAACATGATCAAATCCAAATCCACTAATCATGGATCCACATACAGAGTCAACAAAATGTATAGTCTAACATGTCCATCATAACATAACAGTAAATCGAATGAGTCCAAGTATCTCAATTTTCCTTAGTATAATATTTAAGATAAATCGATGGTTCAACATTGGTAAGGGGTAACCATAACAGTCGGGTCCTATAAAATTCTTATCACAAGTATGATTAAATTTCCTAATCTAGGAAAACAAAATGCACAATAATCCTATTAGTCTAGGATCTAACAAATCCTTGTTCAAGGTTCTAATAATATCACCAAAACATCAGTATGGTATAATCATATAATACATCATCAAAACATTACTCATCCTCCTCATAGGAGTTACTAGAATCATCACATCAACTATTAATTAAATCCAATATAAACTTAAGACTTAACACATAACTAATTTGGCATTTACATCTCGACTTCACGAATCAAATCCTTTCGACAAATGTACTCAATGGAACCTTAATAGTCTGGCTAGATCTATTGTCCGTAGGGTAACATACTACATCCAAGATTCACTTACACAATTAATAACCTAGAGATATCACCTCTATCATAGTGACACTTAGTTGATAGGTACTGATATGAAGGTATAATATATAGGTCTATCCTGAGGTATAATTTCGTTAGGGATTTACCAATCATCAGATACTACAAAACCCCTTAATCCTCTGACATCAAAGTGTTGAGGAAAACATGGAAATAGGATGGGCCTTACATCATCCCCCCCAAGGAATAGGCTTACTCCTGGAAGCCGACAGGTCTATCAAAAGGTAGCAAGCTTACGAAAGAAAACTACGTATTCCAAATCAAGTATACCTATAGGGTCTCCTTATCTAGATAATTCTCATATATATAATCCTATTCCCCCCAACTAGATAGGGGTTGAAGGAGTCTTTTCTCATTTAGGGTGGTTATCACAACACCAAAAATATATAATGTATCTAAGGGTCTTCAAGGATCTAGTGCAGTTACAACATAATCCATAAGGGTTTCTACTACCGTAGGCATAATGTAAACCTTCTATTTACCATGAGGCATCCTACAATGAAGAAAACCTCTAGGTTCTTTCTATAAGAAACTTGGAGATACCAGTTCCTATTTCAACAAAAATTCACCCCAATCCTAGTGGGTTACTACCACATTTTATTATTGCATCTATTCATTGAACAAGATTATTACTAGAACATAATTTCCATTAGAGGGTATGGGGGCTCTTTCGTCAAAACTTTTCATTCATAAGGAAACTCCCTTTTGATATAAGTGTATCAAGATAGCACACACATGAGTCCTCTCTCTCTAGAGTACATATTAAAATAGGGTACAAAATTACTTCTCCCTTATTGATAGTTTTTTTTTTTTAAAACATCATTGTATCTCTGATCATAAGAAGGTTAGGAACATAGGTGTCGACAATGTGACCATTCCTAGGTTTTAGGGTCATGTACCAAATAGGCTACAGTCTTCTTTTTCAAGGGTGATCATGAACATATAAGGAACATGCTCTTCTTGTAGCAACACCCCCTCAGGGTGGTACATACTCTATGATTTTTGTTCCATAGTTCTTTAGGAAAGTTTTACACTTTTAACCTATCCTTCTAAACCCTCAATTTTCAAGACCTAGTGTCTCGTCGAGAAATATCTTCTCCCAAATTTCATCACAATAATATTTCAAAGAGGTGCCATCATCACATTTTCACTAGATCATTAAGATCTGCAACATGGAGTCTCCAACTAATGAGCCACCCAATTGTTTTCAACTTTTCACTCTCAACAAGGCTAGGGAAAGGAGGAACTTTATTTCACAAACTAACTTATGGGGCAAAAACAAATCCTTATCAGAATGCATCGTATGAGTATTATAATATTCCTACACTTGTCCCTTATGAAATATAACACTAATGCATTACACTCCAACTAGCCACTTTCTTATCCATCCTAATCAATTTCCCCTACTAGGGTAGTTTAGAACATTCAATAATCATCGATCTCTTAAGGTCAATCATGACATCATAGATCTTTCTTATTAGGGTACATAATTACCCAAAGGATGAACTTCATAATACTAACACCCATGCAAGGCCACTTACAAAACTGTATGTCTTCAAAAATAATTTACACCATCATGGTTTTCCAAATCACCAACTTTCACCTACTCCAACTACAAGGAAACCAATCATTTCTATTATTCCTCATAGTAGAGCATGGATCTGATCTATCGATTCCTATAGTACCTCCCGACATGGGATAATATCTCTTTCTAGGTGTTACCTCATATACACACGATTGGTGGGACTCTTTAAAACAAAATGGGTTCAAATGACATAGGACTGGCAGCAAAAGAGAATGCTCATAATAGTCACCCAAAATAGATACAAGTAATTCTCAAAAAGGACATTTGTTTGCTTCAACTTCGAATGCAAAAGTAAAAAGTGAGCTCATTTCAATCAAAAAATCAATGGTGGCAACCACCATGATAAGAACTATACAGTTGGTGACAAAACCCAATCAAAGAAAAAAAAACAAAAAACAAAAAGGTACCAGTCCAATACATGGAAAGTTCCACCAAGAAGATAAACAACTTAGGAAGACCATAAGAAAAATGAAACAACTGACATCAAATCCAAAAGAAGGATTACCCACCATAGAATACTGAGGAATTTTCAACCTATAACTTACATACCCATAGGTGATTCAATCTATACCTTGACTAGGGGCACCATACTTTCATTGTTTGAAGAAATAAATAAATGAATCTCCTTTACCTTACTCTAGTACTACAATGCTTTTCATAGCATAGGTTACCATCGTCCATCTCCTATGACTAATTAGCCTTCCCAAGCTATATCATAAGTTCCCAATGCTTCGAAAAGGTCCTAGTCTATACAAGGAGAAATTTTTTATGATCCTAGAGTGTTTCCATCATATATAAAAAAAAATATTTACATCATGGCAAGGGCCCCACTATAACTTAATAATGTACATCCTATGAGGGTATAAAACAATTCCCCACCCCATACTAAAATGGTTAGGCCATGCACCTCATTATCAAAACTACATGTGCAAGATATTGGATGTTTGAGAGGCCTCATTAATGTTATTATGTTAGGATACCATTCATCCCAACTTCGTTACATCCCTTTGTGGAATGTATGCCATCATAGCTTCTAGGGACAATGATCACTAGGCAAATATCTTATTTATAAGAACAATTACTCTTCCATCCATTGAATATTTCCTACAAATCCTATTATTATAGAGCATGAATCCCATGGTCCTTAAGTGGGACCCCCCATTGATGCATGATTCAAGCATTCCCAAGCATACCCCGATTTCTTCAACTGCACTATTTCTAGAGATTACGTAGCACAAATGATATGCCATACTCTAAGAGATAATAGAGTTAAAAGATCCTTTTTAGACATGCATCGTCACTAACTAATAGTACTAGCCTCATGCAGTCATCAAGGAGGTAGGTCACTCAAAGACCTTTTTAACGACACTATCTACTAGGAGACAATACCTAAGTTGATTTTACTAAGTTCAAACAAGCAACATTTTTACCATGATGGAAAGACTGCCAACCGTGTCATCCCCACATGGGTCACAAGTTGCTAGTTTATTTCAAATATATGTTTTTAATTCCATGATCATGGTTTGAAGGGGCACCCATATAGAGGTTCTATGAAATTTAGGAAGTGCCCCTGCCTAATATCCGGTGTTATAAGGGTTTGGCTTCTTCAAGGTATTCCCATAGCCATCCTAGGGAACCCACACATGATGATGTTGGTATGACCATCCCATAATGTACTCACACATGCTCCTCACATACATAACTCAAAAGGGTTACTATGCATACACGAATACTTTCTTTGCAAAGTGTAATGGCAAAAGGGTTCCTAGAGTTGAATCCAGTGCTTTGATACAAAAATGTAATGCCAAAAATTTTGGGACAAAACACAACCAACAAATTTTTTTTTAAAAGGTTATAAGTTCCACGTTCATGATGTGGGACAAAAGTGCTAATGACAAGGTCCAAAAGCGACAAGAGGTCAAACCTCAACAAAGTTGTTTTCCAAAGGATGCTAGATGAAATTCAATATAATCGAAGTTCATTAATCATCTTGACAATCAATTTCATCAAATGTTAATCTATTAATCCTTTAGATTATCTAAGAGGAATAGAATGTTTATTGTTAACATTATTCTTTAAATAGGTTAACCATTTCCAATTATGTAAATTTCAAGACCAATTTGATTATGAAAATTAAATTGAAAGCTAATGAAAAATATTGAATATAAATTTCAATAGTCGTCTATACCAATTTCCATTCAAAATGAGTACATATTAATTCAATTAATGATTAGATTATACCAATTAATCAATATGCCTTTTAACTAATTAATAAATCTAAAGGAAACATTATTTAATGATATATATTCAAAGATTAAAACTAAATTATATATATGAAATTAATTATAATATATTAATTAATTAATATAATTATTAATTAGTTAATATACTATAATATATTAATTAACATTATATACGTGTCATAAATTTAGTAATATGATATGATATATAAATAGCAAAATAAATATTTAAAACATTGCTAAATAACATCTAACTATTATTATTAACAAGACATTAATATCAAATTAACTTAATTAAGTAACATCCTAAACTAACTTAACTAATATACTAACTAACCCATTAATCTAAACATCCTACTAAACTAACTACCTACTAACCTACTCTAACCTACTCTAAACATCCTATAAACCCATCACATCTTCCTACTCTCCACTTTTCAACCCAAAGGACAAGGTAGGGGTACACATAAAGGGGTGAGTGAAGGAAAAATTTAATTCAAGTTTTAATGCCCATCCCCAAGACCTGCGCCCAACTTGCACATGGGGAAGTGGGTGTCATGAAAAGGAAGTGGAATGTGGGTCCCACTCCTTTTCCATGGCATGGGAAAGTACCCAAACAAATTTTAAGTTAATGCTAAGCATGGACATGCCAAAGACCTGCGTGAGTTTATGAAGTCAAAAGGTAATGTCATGAAGAAAAAGTTTGATGATGTGTCACACAAGGACACTATCTTGACCAATCAAAAGGTTTGTATTTAAAACAAAGACTAGACATCCCTCCACATGCGCCTAGATAAGGGGAAGATAATAATGAAGTAAGGGGGTGGTGAAAGTAGTTTATATTTTATTAGTTTATTACATATTAAGGTGGCAAGAATATTATATTAAAATGACTGTGCTAAGAGAGTATATGGGACTTCTTTTCCCATACAATTTCCAGAGAGTTGAAAGCCAACTTTTCTTTGAAAATGAATTCTCCTATGTATTAGAACATTATTAATTTCCCTCACAACTATGAGTAGTATATCATCATCATTTTAGTCTCCTTAATACATAAGGAAGTCTATAGTCTTAAAATTGATAGTGTATCAATAAGAATTAAATATAGTTTGATTGCAAATCAATTGAGATATCAACATAAAAACTAATTTGTTCATTTCTTCATAGTTGTTTCATTACAATTTATAGGACTAGAAGAGTCATATGAATCATATATAGAGATTATTTTCAATGATCATGACAATTAAATTATCTTATATGATACTATGATATTCTAATATCAACCCAAATATGGAATCATAATGAATTTGTTACAATATTTAATCTATCAATGTTGATAACTCATTTGCAAAGAGAGAGTATTTTCCAATTATCGTGAGAGAGAGAGAGAGATTCTTTATAATATAGGCAAGGAATCATCATAAACAATATGAAATTTCCCTCCAAACATTTACATAAACATCAAATAAGATTGCACCTTCATAGTTACTACAAAGCATTGCAAATTGCTAATGCCACATAATGGGAGATCAAATAAATAATAGTCTCCCATCTTTTTTCATCTTCACAATAGCTCCAAGTAAAAAGCATTAAAATCTCTTTTACAACAATAGAAATCTAAATACAAAGAGAGATTTCACAAAGGAATAAATGGGTTGTCTTCTCACAACCACCCAAAAGATGAAAACCTCTGTGATAGCTCCTCTTTGAGCTTCCACAAATCTGTAAATATATACAAGGCAAGGGAATGACCATGGGAGCTCACCTCCCATCCTAGGCCTCTCATGAGGCCACCCCCGAGCTTGGGGAAACCACAAAGAATAGGATACATACTCAAACACAAGCACTCACATGAAATCAAACAAAGAGATCTTGAAATCCCTCAAGGATAAAACATAGGATCGAATCTGATCCTTTAATGAGGTGAGAGTGGGAAAAACTCATCAAGAAGCCAATGCCAAAATAAGGCCACACATGGACCACAATAAACGATGTCAAGGGCCACACATGGACCGCAATAAATGATGTCAATGGCCACACATGGACCTCCATAACAATGTATCACATATTAATGGCACACAAGGCCAAATCCCTCCTTATGCCCCCAAAAATTGCCCCTTGGGCTTCAAATGCAAAGGCTACTTGGGGACAAAACACCCAAGCTTATCCTTCCCCACACATGCAGGAGACTCTGCACATGGAGTTGCCTCCATTCCCACACCCCCTCTTGGTTGTTCTTCCCTCCCAAGGGTGAATGAGCCAAGAGTAAACAACCCAAAACACCATCACAAAAGAAAATACAAATGCCATTTCATGCTCTCACCATGACCAACCATGGGGAGCTAAAACACTTAACAAAAATTACAACTACAAGAGACATCTAACACAAAATGAGAGAGATGAAGTGCAAGATCCTCCAACCTATGATCCAATGCAAAATGATGAAGTTTTGAGCATTCTCCTTCTATCCCTAGCTTTCTCCTTGTCCAAGCTTAGTGGTCCCTAAAGGTAGAGAGTGGATGAACAACCCCAACCCCTCTAAAAGTTCTACTAAAAAGGGACCCCAAACCAACTCTCCACAACCCTCATTAAGATGGTCCTAGGAAGTACTTCTGGGTCCATGATGCAAGTTGCAATTTCGTTGAAGATTAAATGGGCACTATTGGAGGGGACAAAAGGTCAAAATATGGCTTCTCCCATGCTAAAATTACCCCTAACCTATGGGTACAAGGAATGGGCTACCTAAAAATGCATGAAACTACCCCCTAGGGTCCCTTTTAACCCTCCAAAAACCATGGTTCAATTTATGCACGAAAATGTAAGGTATGACTTCACTTAGGGATCCTAAGACAAGAGGATGCACTTAGAATACCCCCTTGAGGAAGCTTCTAGGACTTGCTCTCGCACTCCAATCACACGACATACCCTAGTTAAAAAATAACTCTAGTGTCAAGTGACACTCACATAGTTAACATTACAATTAAGGTATGTCCAACATATTACAACACTTAACAACCCTACACATATATTCACATTACAGTTACAAAATAAAACACTTCACAATGAGGCCCTGGTGTCTTCATTAGATGGGGCCTTGGCTTTACTAATAGCATAAGCATTGAATGTGGTTTCCTTGAATATTTCCATGGTCCTTCCACCTACAAAACCTTAATGTAGCATCAGTAATTCAAGGAAGAAAACCATCACATATAAACATATAAGATGTAATATCCACACATTATTCATAACTCAATTGCATACATGAAATCACACAATAAATAATGATCTTACACAATTCAATTTGAATATTCAATCACGTAGAATGAAATGTCATAATTCAATTATCTGCATGTAATCATATAGGATTCAATAATCACATCAAATAAATTCAATTTGCATAACTCAATTCATACTTGAATTGCATATATAATTCATAATTTAATTTGCATAATTCAATTCATAATTTGATTGAAATCAAGATCATCCATAATCTATCATCATCATAAGATAATCTTTAGGTTCTCAAAACATGAAGATAATAATAAAGTCTAACATGATCAAATCCAAATCCACTAATCATGGATCCACATATAGAGTCAACAAAATGTATAGTCTAACATGTCCATCATAACATAACAGTAAATCGAATGAGTCCAAGTATCTTAATTTTCCTTAGTATAATATTTAAGATAAATCGATGGTTCAACATCAGTAAGGGGTAACCATAACAATTGGGTCCTATAAAATTCTTATCACAAGTATGATTAAATTTCCTAATCTAGGAAAAAAAAATGTAGAATAATCCTATTAGTCTAGGATCTAATAAATCCTTGTTCAGGGTTCTAATAATATCACCAAAACATCACTATGGTATAATCATATAATACATTGTCAAAACATTACTTGTCCTCCTCGTAGGAGTTACTAGAATCATCACATCAACTATTAATTATATCCAAGATAAACTTAAGACTTAACACATAAATAATTTGGCATTTACATCTCGACTTCACGAATCAAATCCTTTCAACAAAAGTACTCAATGTAACCTTAATATTCTAGCTGAATCTATGATTCGTAAGGTAACATATTGCATCCAAGATTCAATTACACTATTAATAACCTAGAGATATCACCTCTGTCATAGTGACAGTTAGTTGATAGGTACTGATATGAAGGTATAATATATAGGTCTATCCCAAGGTATAATTCTATTAGGGATTTACCAATCATTAGATACTACAAAACCCCTTAATCCTCTGACATCGAAGTGTCGAGGAAAATGTGGAAACAGGGTGGGCCTTACACACCTTGAGAGCTTCAGAGAAATTTCTTGAGATGAGATATGAAAATGGGAGAGGAAAGCATTCTTTTATAGTGAACTAGGGCACAATCCTCTAGAGGGGTCACCTTGGAGAATTAAATCCAAATTAGGTCATAACCTTTAGAAAATATACCTAGATTAAATGCAATTTGAGGATTTACCATTTTGAAACCTAAAATAGCCAACCTAGAGGTGGGAAAACAAATATCCCTAAAACTTGACACCCAAAAATCAAGGAATTTGGAAATTTGAAAGAGGGGGGAAAAATTGAGATTGATTTTGACCTAGTTAGGATTAAGCTCAATGTTGACCTAGTCAGGATCAACCACAATTCTGATCCTATGGGCCCAGATCAAGCCAAAATCGAGACAAGAGGTCTCAGGGTTGCCTGGAGACCTAGAAATGATACCAGAAAGGGAAAAAATGCTAGGGATAGGTATAAAATCCTATGATGATTGTGATGAAGGCTAGGAGGACCTCTTTCTATGGCCTACCTAGAAAATAGAGCCAAGGAAGAGGGAAATTAAGGAGAATCCTCGAGATCCTAACCCTAATTTCACTTAGAATGAAGCAAAAAAGAAGTGGAAAGTGGGGAGAAAGCTAGATCAAAGAAAAGATCAATTCAAGGCATTTGATATGACCCCAAACCACTTACTCAGAGGGATAAATTCTCTTAACATGTAAGTGCTCCGATTTTAAGATGACACATTAAGTCCCCACTTTAGCAAGAGTATGGACTCAATGCAAACTCTTGGTAAAGGAGAAGAAAGAGAAGATCCAAGTGGATTTGAAATGAGAGAGAATGACAATTAGTTAGGGAGACCAACAACCAGGCTAAGGATTCTAACTCAACATACACGCATGAGGGTGTGAAAAAAAAAAGGACACAAAAAGGGGTTAGTACTAAAACAAACCCAAATCAATTAGCATAAGAAACTTTGCTAAGAAACATTTCTTATACTAACATCATATTTGGAAAGCTATCATAAAAGCATAAATGTTTACATAAGAAAGACAAGAAAAACACTATAAATAACATAGATTCATGATCCAGTCCTACTAGCATGAAAGCAAAAAGAGAGAAAGGGAAAAGAGTGATTACCTCACTTAGTAAGATGCCCACCTTACCATGAATCACCCTAGAGGGAGAGCCCAACAGGTTCACCCATAAATTGTTCTTGTAATTGTAATGCATCTTCTGATGGCTTCTTGAATACTCATCGATCCACCTTCTTGTATCACTATGAATATGAAATGCGTGTCTCCTCAGGATCTAGCAACTTATGTGCATTACCTTCGGAAGATTTAGCATATGAATGCATGTCTTTTCAGAATTTAGCAACTTATGTGTGTTACCTTCCAATATTTAGCATATTTGAAATTTTTTTTAAATGCATGTCTCCTTAGGATTTAGAAACTTATGTGCATTACCATCAAAAGATTTAGCATACAGATGTGTGTCTTTTCAAGATTTAGCAACTTATGTGTGTTACCTTCCAAGATTTAGCATGTAGATGTGTGTCTTTTCAAGATTTAGCAAGTTATGTGCATTACCTTCCAAGATTTATCATGTAAAAATAAAAAAGCTATAGTAAAAGGGAGGCCTTATATATGCCCCCCTCCTTAATATAGAAAAAACATATTATTTTGACATGTTAAGGAAAGAAAAGAACAAGGATAAAGCCTTCTTCACCATCAAGACAATATCCACAAACAACACCTAGTCCAAGCCAAGAAGGTCACAGCTCCTATGAGGCCATGGAAGGGATGAATGCAAAGAGATATCATGCAAGAAGTGAAAACAAAGTAACCCTTATGAGGGATAGCACACTATTCAGTTTCCAAGGTGAGAGATATATCAACCATGGAAACCCAATGTCAAACAATGAAATAGGTTGTTATCAAGGACATAGATACTCAATGTAAACCAAAATTTTCATGTATGATTGGATATCACATAATAAATAGATATTGCTTACCCAAGGAAAGAGGTGAATCTTGGAAAGATAGAAGGATATAGCATCCTTTCCCCCTAAGTGTAGGAACAAATATAGAAGAGGATACCTACTTCACAATGCAAGGAGATATCCTATTTAGCAATAATGTACACCATATCCTAAGTGAGGGATATTGACCCCTACATCCAAGAATATAGATAATTGTGAAAAGGATATGTCACTCATGGAAAAGGATCCTCAAAGAAAGAGATCTTATCAACAAGACCCCCTACCAAAGAGAAGTGCTTTGGATAAAATATCATCTTTCAAAAGCGGGAACAAAGATTCAATCATCAAGCCCCCTATAAAGAAGAGGAAGAGGAATCTTTGGAATGAGGGAAACAACTGTAACACCAAAGCAAGGGTGAGAGTTTATAAAGAACATAATTTGCAAAATAGAGAAGAAGTGACGACTTAGGAAAACAACTTCTCATGTAGAAAGGTTATCCATAGTCAAAACATCTATCAATATGTTGAAATAATGTTACAATATAAACAAATACCACTAAGCTAAGGAAAGAAATTCCATAGACAAAGAGAAAGAAAAAGGTACCTTTCCCCCCAGAGATAGAGACAAGGGATACGTTTTCAAAACAAATGTCTTAGAAAAGATATCTTGAAAAGAAAGGATAGAGTCTATGAATGATTAAAAACATAATGCAAAGCCATAGAAAAATAGGAGAGAAAGAATACCAATTAAGCTCAAGGCATAATATATATAATAAAAGCCTAATGGATCCTAGGAGACTGGATGAAGATACATCTCTTTCCCCCTAGTCATGAGACAAGAGGGGAAAAACATCTACTTTATATCTAAAGGAGGGGAATCCCCTATATCAAAATTATGAAGGAATTGTAAAACTGCACGAGAGTGAGATATAATTCCTAAAGCAATTCTTTCTCTAACATATAACTTGAAATGTTTACAATCAATAAGTAAATGTTTGTTACTATAATGAAAAGGACATTTGTATTTTTATGAAGCATTAATCAGCATAGGTCTAAAGATTTCTTTCTTGGAATTCATTATCTCAACATATACCTTCTTAGCCATTTCTTGACAAGTATTAGTATTTTCTAAGATAGGTGTAGGAAGAAGAATGTGAAGAGGGGGATGATGTTTAGCATCACCTACCTTAACTTGATATTTTGAACAACCAACACCATACATATCTGGTTTAGGGGGTATATGAATTGGGAACCTAATACCATGCTCATTAATCCCAAGCCCTAAACCTTTATAACCTTGTTTAGTCACCATATTATATCCAGTAGTGTACATATTAGTAAAGCTTCTATAGGAGGTGATTGTTTATCATGTTCATGAGTAAAGGTTGCATAAGGTGAGATAATAGGCTTTGAATAATTTTCTTTACCCTTTCCTTTAATATCATCATGAATCAGAGAAGGTAAATCAAAGAAATTTTGCACATCCGCATTGTGAACTATAGGTTGAATCCCATCATAAGTATGGGAAGAGTGAGGATGAACAAATGGAGAATTAGGTATTGAATTAGGATTAGGAAGATTAGGATTAGGATTTTTAGGTTTAGGATTAGGAAGATTAGGAGATGGTGTATCATCTACCAAATTCTTCACATAATCCAAAAGATGAATAAGGCTACCACATAAATCTTTAATGAAGGTTTTAAATGTAGGCAGACTAGTGTCAGTCAACTTCACAAAAGCATAAGCAAGAGAAAAGTGAAGGGTCATCAACATAATGAAGTGAATGATACTCTCATAAACATCATAGGTATTATAAAGAGATGCTAAAAGAAGTGTAATGAAGAACATAACTACACACCAAAGCATCTTAACAATCACCATAGAAAATGAAATGCAAGAAATATTTTAGGAATTTATTGATTATATAGGATTTTTTATATTTTTGAATTTTAAAATGCAAGAGCATAAACTATACCTAATCTAAAAGGAAATCTAACACCAAAAAGAAAGAGAGTAAGCTTGTTAGGTTCACCAAAATGAATAGAGGTAAAATGGAATCACCTCTATTTAATGTGTGTGTAATGTATAGGGGAAATATGAGATCAACTCCTAAATCCAAATTCCCAAAGGAGATATCCAATTTGATCAACCTAAAGGTTAATACACAACTGAATCAATCTATGGAGAATATGAAAGAAAGAGAAAAACCCTATATTTCCTTATGATGGAATTGTAGAGTTGAAATTTGAAATAACTAAAATACAAATACCAACCTCAAATTGGGACAGATCTAAAAAATGCTGATTTTTTATGTCCATGTGTACTTTCATGCAATTCTACAACCTATTTCGGACTGGAAATGTTGAGATGAAGAAAACCCAAAAACCTTTTTCCAAGTTGAGTTTAGGTCGACTTTGACCCTCATAAAAGGTCAAATGCTAGATTCTTTATTTGAAGGTCAATTATGACTTTGTTCACAGATCCTGGAAGTTCACCGAAAAGGGTGTCCAAATCTACTCTCAGATCTAAAATTCCGCACTTGTACCTACAAGAAAAAGAGGATTTTTATTGTTTGTTTGAGGGAGTTTGCCTTGGTCACACCCCAGTTTGGAATCAACCTTAATATTGAAATTAAAATGAGAATGCTAGCAAGTAGTAGAAATAGATCTAACAATGAAGCTATGATATTCAATAGATATGCAAATTGTATTTGAAATGTAATTAAGTATATTAATATGAAAGCTTGAACATAACATCAACAAATGTAAATCAAACCTACATGATTGTATGCTTGGAATCTACCTTGAAGATGGAGAAAAGGATCTTGAAGGAAGATCACACCATCATGATGGCTAGATCTAGGGTTTGAATGATGAATCTTGAATGCTTGAACCAAATCCCTTCAATGGATTGAATGCTTGATCTGGAATGGAGAACTTGGAGGGAGAAAAGGACTTGAATTCTTGAATGGATGCTTCCTTGATCACCTTCACCACTTGAGAGAAATTTCTTGAGATGAGATATCTTGAGATGAGATATGAAAATGAGAGAGGAAGACCTCCTTTTATAGTGAACTAGGGCACAATCCTCTAGAGGGGCCACCTTGGAGAATTAAATTCCAATTAGGTCCTAACCTTTAGAAAATATACATAGATTAAATGAAATTTTAGGATTTACCATTTTGAAACCCGAAATAGCCAACCCCGAGGTGGGAAAACAAATATCCTTGAAACCCGACACCCGAAATCAAGGAATTTGGAAATTTGAAAGAGGGGGGAAAAATCAAGCTTGGAACTGACCTAGTCAAGATCAAGCTCAATTTTGACCTAGTCAAGATCGAGCTCAATTTTGACCTAGTCAGGATCAACCTCGATTCTAACCATGTGGTCCCAAATCCTACTAGAATCAGGACAAGAGGTCTCGGGGATGCCCGAAGACCTACAAATGATACCAGAAAGGGACAAAATGCTAGGGATAGGTATGAAATCCTATGAGTAATGTGATGAAGGCTAGGAGGACCTATTTCTAAGTCCTACCTAGAAAATAGAGCCATGGAAGAGGGAAATTAAGGAGAATCCTCAGGATCCTAACCCTAATTTCACCTAGAATGAAGCAGAAAAGAAGTGGAAAGTGGGGAGAAAGATAGATCAATTCAAGGCATCAGATATGATCCCAAACCACTTACTCAGAGGTCTAAATGCTCTTAACATGGAAGTGCTTCCATTTTAAGATGATACAATATATTGCAAGAAGGAACTAGTAGGTTTGGATAGAATAAGAGCGCACATGGAAACAATGATGAAACCTGATAAAACCTTCATGGATGAGTATGAATAGCTGGAAAATCATCCTATAGTGGAATATGCTATAACATATGAGTTCTATGTTATGAAATGGATCAAGATCCCACTCAGTAGGATCCATGATGACCTATTTTGGATAGGTGAAGTATCGGTTAGGATAACAGGAGATCTAATTCATGAGATGACAGGAGGTGCCATTCTTCTAGTGGGCAAGGATGTCAGAAAAATTATAGAATAGGCTTGCAAATCAAGAAGTGATAGGTGTAGAATGACAATAGAGGCTATAGAGGAGAAAGACATCAAATTAATGTCCATGATACTGGGATATATGTTCCACCACAATGGTAGAGTAAAAAGTGTGTCAGCGGCCACCATTCTAGCAGTAATAAGGTTGGTAAGAGAGAATGGAGAGTTTAATTTGTGTGAGATCTTGAACGCATACCTAATAGACAACATAAAAGCCATCAAGCATGACAAGACCAAGATATTCAGGTTTGGGTCTTTAATAATCTATATGTACTTTCATATTCTTGGAAAGGTGTCTGATTTGTATCTAGACAAATCTATTCCTACTATGACACACATATCCTTTAAGGAATCCACATAAACTACCCTTCAAGATTACATGGAATTGGAGTTAAAAACATTCAGAGTAAGAATGCAGATGAGGTATAGGATACCTGAAAAGATAGTTAAAAAATACAAGGATAGTATTTTTTTCATGGTAGAGACTGATACAACATGCATGGAGGTTGATGAACCAAGAAAAAAGTGGATTCATCCATTGGGATATGAAGTTGAAGAGCCTATTCTAGAGGCTTATGCTCAAGTTCTATTGTCAGCACCTAAGGACCTCAATGAACCTAGATGGGGGACTTATGAAGAGAAAACAAGAGAAGTAGATGCTGTATTGAATAGTGCAACAACAAAAAGAAAATTTTCCAAGGGTACATTAGAGATTTTGAAAATTCATGGAGTATCTCAAGTAGACCTAAACAAAGCAAGGCAAGAGAATATTTCTTTAGAAATAGAGAGCGCAGCTGCAGCAAAGACAAAATCTGATGATCCAAAGATGAAGAAGGTTAAAATTGACAAATTAGATGATCAAAAGGGTAAAACAATTGTTGCCCCTCCTACGCCCACATAAAAAATTGACCTTACTGCTCCTCTTGAGTATAAGGAAATACCTAAGAGGAAGAAAGAGATCGGCACTAGTCATCCATCCTCATGAGCAACAAGAAGTACGAAGAATACTCAAGCACCTCCAGAAGTAAGTTTTAAACCTAGTCTTAGTGTTTTAAGTACACGGATTGTTGATGAAGGAAGAATTGATTAAGTAGGAAAGTTCTATGAGAAATACAATGAGATTGAAAAATTAGAGATTCATGGAATGATTGTCAAACATATGCTAAAGTTTAAAAAGATAGTCCTAGAACTAAAAACAATGATTCCAGACAATGTATGGAACATTTTGGAATTCTTGAAGAGATAGGAAAATGAGGAAGATTTGAGAATAAGAGAGAAAATTCTAGATGAAAGTTTCCCAGTATGTTCTCTTTAAGAGAAAGCCCTATTGTTAGATTTGGTGAAACCACACCTTTGGACTAAGACAAGAACACTACATATCATGGATAAAAATTATGAGTTAGTAGCAAAAGAGACAAAGAAAGGCTTTGAGAAGGCATTCTTGAACATACACATGTATCCATCAACTGCGCACACAACTCAAGTGCCTCCTACAGAAGCAAAGGAGTCAATGACCACAAAGGTATTAATGACAGGTCCTTAGGATTCAATGCCTACATTAGAAACACATACAGAGGTAGAAAAGTCTATGCCCATGATAGAGTCACTAGAAAATAATGCTATGATCATTGACAATGTATAAATAGCCATGGCAGCCACATATAGAGACCTGGATAAGTTTGAGGAAGCTTTTGTGAGCACACAAGAAGCTGAAATCCTTTGCAGTAAAAATTCACCCAAGCCACAAGAAGAAGTACACATTAAAGATATAATAGATGAAAAGAAGAAGAGAAGGAAATAGAAAAAGAAGAGCAAGAAAAAGAGGAAGAAAATATGGAAGAGGAGAAAGAAAAAGAAGAGGAAAAAGGAAATGAAACAATAGATAAGCCATATGTTGAAATGCTAAGAAAAGTAAACTAAGAAGTGATGGATAGCACTCCTATCACTCCCTTAGCATCATTCTTGTCAAGCTTGACACCTGACACCACTAGTTTGGATTCATGGGGAGAAGAAGACCTGATCAAGATTAGTGTCTTAGCTATGGAGAAGGCCAAGGAGAAATAGGTAATGAGGAATCCCCTCTTTGTAGAATCAGTAAATATCCTGAACAACTTGTTACCAATAGATAAGAAAGTGTCAAAGGTACACTCTAGTGATCATGTAAGTGTAATGTCTCCACTAGGGAACCCATAAGGAATCAGGTCTTATGACCAAAAATTGCAACTAATAAATTTTTTTCCTGACATTACATCATTACTACTTCACATTTACATTCCTTAAGGTTCCCTTAATGAATTCATTTACTAACATATTTACATTACTTATCCAAATTGAATTTCATTTCCTTTCTTTACTTTCATATTTTAGAACTTAAGAGATAGGATAAGAAAATAAAATTTCATTTACAATTATATTTCTTACTTTATATACTAATTTCATTTCTCCTTCCTCCACATTGAATAACTATTCCTTACAAATTACATCTTAACCTTAGCATAATAAACATTGTTTTTTTTACATCTCTGAATTCTATGCATACTCTTATAGATTTATCTTGTTTTGAAACTAGAACTATGTTTGACATCCACTCTACATAATCTATGACTTGGATAAATTTGGCTTTTAGTAACTTTTGTAGCTTAGCTTTGACTAGGAGCACAACTTGTGGATGCATCTTTCACAACTTTTGTTTGACAGGTTTGACTCCTAGAGCTATGGAAAGATGATGCATTATTATATTTGGATCTAACCATGGCATATATGAATATTTCCATGTAAAGTTGATTTTATTCTCTATCAAGAATTTGGTAAATGCTTGTTGTTCTTCATCTGACAAAGATTGAGCTACATGAATTAGTTGCGGTTCCTCTAATGTACCCAAGTTGATAGATTGAGTTGGTTCTATCAGTACTAGAGATCTATCCTGTAAATGACTCAGAAGGACATCAAATATCTCATCCTTAGACACCTCAAGGAGGTTTTTTCCTTCAGATACATCTTTTATTTTTACTATTTTAGGTTCGAAGATTTCCACAGAGTGGTTTTCACCCTCAGAACTCTTTTTTCTTTTGTTTTTTTTACTAAGATATTTGATATTTGATTCTGTCATGCTAAAGCTAGGTTCACCGATGGAAGTTTTTATAGGTTCCACTGCCTTAAGGTAGTAGGAAAGAGTGTAGTCAGTTCAAAAGGTATGGATATCTTGGTTTGGATTAGTAGATGTTTCGTTAATAATCTTTAGATGTTGGATAGTCAACATAGAGGAGGATTGGAAAATGGTGTTCATGCATATGGTGTTGTCATCATTGGTTCTAACCTGACTCTCAAACTCAAAGGTGATATTACTACTCAGAATGTTCAATTCACAAATCATTTCAACATCATTATTGGATTCCACTTCAGCAATAGGTGGATCAGACTTGTTAAGTTCATCATTTCACTCTAGATTTATGTTGGATTTAGGTGAATATTGGTGAATGACATCAATGTGTTTTTCAGTGATAAGCTCATCTTCTTCTAGAATTACTCCCCATTCCTAGTCATTTGATTCATCCTCTGATTCTTCATCTAGACCTTTGGGAAATCTGAGAACATGTGTAAAGTCAAGATGAATCCCCCAAGCAGGATTACCTTCAGAGTCCAAGTGGAGCTCATATTCATGGCAGACTATCTCAAAATCACTATTGTGTCCCAAATGTTTAGCTATTATGAGAGCTTTACCTTCTTCTAGTTTAGTAGTAGGTTCTTGTGTATCTACCACATTGATATTATCTCTTCATACTTAAGATCTAGTATGTTTTGAGGTAAACGTGCATAAGGAATAAGATCAGTGGTATTTGAATCATCACTATCTGATTGTTGTGTTTCTTCATCTTCAATTTTATCCACTTCTTGTTCTATTTGTTCTATCACATGAGGAGAGTTTCCGCTAAGATGGAAAGGTTTCTTCTGATAACCTAGACTTGTAGTATCTTTGTTTTTCTGGCCATAGTGTTGAATGGGTGATATAAGACCTTTTCCTCTTGTTCCTAGAGATCCTTTTCCCATGTACCCATTTTAGACATAAGTTTGTGACCTAGTCCATAAGACTTTGAAGGAATCTTGTTTGACTTGAAGTCACATTTCTAAACTGATTTAGATTGAGAATCATCTTTTTATAGCCATGTAATCATAGCTTCATCCTCTTCAAACTCTTTCTTGGACACTTTCTCTGTGACAAAACTCCCGTTGTAGATATCTTAAGGTTCTTTGGATGCTTGTTTTGTTTGTTTTAAAGGCTTCCCATAAGATTTAGGCAAGACCAAGAGAGATGTTAGAGATAGGACTGGTTCCATAGTATATTCTCCCATGCCCATGTCCTTGATTTTGATCTCTTTGTAAATGTCTTCCATCTTGGATGTAGATGCCATGTCTATTTTCTTAGTGGAATATTCCCTATTATGTGGAACAAGTTTGTCAGTACTCTCTTTCAAGGAATTACAAGATGTAGATATGTCAGCTGGAATTATTACCTCTATTCTATCATAAGGAAATTTCACACATTTATGGTATGTTGATGGAATATCTTGCATTTCATGTATCCATGGTCTCCCTAGAAGAATGTTGTAGGCCAATGAAAGATCCAAACTTAACAAGTGATGTCTCTAATAATTGGTCTTGTTCTAATAGGTAGTACAATTGTTCCCTTGGAGGATCTTTCTTGCTCATCATATGCTTTTATGGTTATCTTCTTTTTAGGATCAATAGCATCTTCTAACAATCCCATTTGTGTGACCAATTTGTAGGAATAGATGTTTAGACTAGTGCCTCCATCTATCAACACACGTTTGACACAATGGTTTTGGATTAAGACTTCAATTTGTAAGGGCTGGTTATGTAGATGACTCAGTGAATTGTCATCTTCCTCTAAAAAGGAGATATACTAGGGTGATGTCAGGTAACCAACCATAGTTTGAAATCTATGTAGATAAAGATTGTCAGGAACATTGGAACCAAGTAGAGCTTTATCCAGAATAGCCCTATGAGCTAGAGATATTTGAAGAAACTGAAACATGGATATTTTTACATTGGTATGCTGGAGTTGTTGGAAAATACTATATGATGTTTCTCGGGTCTCTTTAGGATTTGAAGATTTTGAGGCAACCCTTTGTTTAGGAGTAGATGAAAGATTGAAAGGCACCTTAGGGGCATTTGGTGAACCTAAGTTTTGTCCTTGTAGATGTACTTGAGCTTGTGATCAAGTTACTGCATTTGCTGATTGATTATCTCTATCTTTTCTTACAATGGTGATGACGTTGCAATGTTTGGATAGGCATGGTTCAACCATGTTTATTACACCATTATTTCTAGAGTAGGTGTAATTGAATTTAGCACCCATGTTAGGCTTAGAAGATGAATCTCCTTGAGTATGCTTCAGAAATGGTTCTGTGAATGCAATATGATCATTGTTCATTTTATGGTTGTCAATTAAAATTTCTCCATCATCAATTTTGTCTTGTATGACATTCTTTAAGTGCATGTAGTTATTGGTTTTATGACCCTTGTTTCGATGGAAGTCACAAAAATCAGTCTCTTTCAACCATTTAGGTTTAAATTCAGGATCATATGGTTTTATCTCAGGTAATGTAATGATTGTTTTTGCCAATAGTGTTTTCATGGCAGATTCTAAGGACTCACCCAAAGGAGTGAACTCGTGCTTTGGTTTTGTAACCCATGGTTTATAGTCACTAGAATTTTTAGGAGATTTAGATGCCTTTTGTTTCGAAGCTTTTATGGCTTGGGTGCCAATGGTGAGATTGAATGTGGGTGCCTTTGATGGAGCAATGATGTGATTGACAACACCATCTATTACGACATTTTTGTTCTTGTTCCAGAATTTGACTTTATCTTTGTTGTTGGAACTAGAATGTGATTCATACTTGTTGTCTTTATTAAGTGATATATCTCCCTTACAAGCAAGTGCATTTTCTAATCTTTATGGCATTTTATACCATTTTCTCAAAAGAAGTATGATTTTTCATTTGTAAATGATAATTGAGTTCTGAAATCAGATTGTTGATGAAGATCTCGAGTTTTTTAGTTTCTACAATAGGTCAAGCATAGAGTGAAAACTTCTTCCTCCATCATTTGAGGGAGGTTAGGAAGGGTTCTCTTGAGTTTTGCTTGAGATTGCAGATGTCTATCATGTTGACTAGATGTTAAATATTGTAGGAGTATTGTTGATAGAATAGTTTGATTAGCTCCTCAATAGTTTTGATAGTTGGAGGCATTTTAGAGAACCAATGAATGGCTTCTCCTCCTAGAGATCATGGGAAAACATGCATTAAGTATGTTGGTTCATGCATAAACTCCATGGATTGAGTAAAAAATTCTCTAACATGATCTTGGGGGTCAGAGTTTCCATAGTATTTATCATATTTTGGTATCTCCACTCTTTTTTGGGAATGGTGGCATGTACAAGTTTTTATCAAATGGGAAGGGGCATAGAACCTCCATAGAGAATTCTTTAGGTTCCTTCTCTTTTTCTGGCTTGTTGAGATTAACTTGCATGGAATGCATCTATTTCATCATGGTTGTGATGGGATTTTCTTCCTCTTGTGTGATGATATTATCGACATTAAATTCTTGAGGAAGATTGGCTCCTTGTTGAGCTAGTTGTAAGAAATAGGCATCTTTCTCTTCTTGCAAGAAATGTTTCATCATTCTTCAAAATTCATCATCATTTCTATATCATTCAAATTTAGATGGTGTTGGTTCTAGATCTCAGCCATGATTAGAGTGATGACCTTGAGAGCCACGGCATCCTACTCCTTGAGACACTGTAGCATTGTGAGGACTTTTGGGGTTTGATTGATGTGAATTTTATTGATTACCTCCATGGGTTGATTGGGGAGGATTAGAATAACCTTTCTTCAGATGTAGATTACCTAGAGCATCTTCTTCATACCAAGTGGTATTGTATGGCTGATTAGTGGTCTGAATGATGTAAGAAGACAAAGGTGATTATTTGGGTTCTTCTCCAGGTTTTCTATGTGAGGAATCTTGGGTTTCTACCATTTACCTCAGGTGAATCGGAAGAGAAAGATTAAGGAAACTGATGAAAGATCTAATTTGGGAAAAATTGAATGATGCAACCTTGTCAAGATTGAATTGGTTTGATTGGATGTAAGTGTAGGATATTGTGCCCTAGATGTATGGGTAGACACAACCAAAAGATAGTGAACACGAGCTCACAACACTTAGTTTTTTGCAGGATTGAATTGAAAGATGATTTTGACAAGGTTTTGAAACAACATGAAATGGGATCCAAATTGATAAATTAGAAGGTTATATCAAACTCAAGAGACCACTTTAGGAAAATGAATTGGATTTTTCTGGTTCTCTGCTCTATTCCTGACATAGTGAATATTTTTACAGAATCTGATGGTTGACTACAATGATTGACTTTCTAACAAATTTTAAGGTTTTCTGATAATTTTGACTCAACTCTCATACGACTTTATCCAAGTTTGTATGAGTCAGGATCAGGTTTGGCATGATAATTGGCAAAAATCATATGACAATCAACTCTAGGGTTTAATTTTGCTTAAGATTCATTGACAAAACTTGTACGACAATATAGGACTTCTTGTTCAACTTTTTGGGGGTTCTGATATGACAATTGGAAAAGACTCATACAACTCATGAATTTGTTGGATGACAGTTCACACGAGAAAAGGATTTTTCTTCAGATTTTGCAATTTTTTTAGATTGTTGGTTGATTTTGGTGGTTGGATTTTCTCATTTTAAATGACCAACTAGACACATTAACATATTTTTATCATGGATTAGGCACACAAGAAAACAATCAAGGGAGTTCAAGAAATCAATTATCTTCAAACAATGAGCAAGGGACAAATCAACCTTGCACATGAACCAGAATAGTGACTTATGATTCTACTCCTTAATAATTCTACTTGTATTTGTTCTCAAATGTTTTGCAGTCATGCACATAGTCCTAGAAAATAAAAATTTGGTTGCACTATGGTTCGTAGTAATGGTCAACTCTACAACTTTTGCAATCTCAAGAGGGAAAACTCCAATCTAGGTGCACCGGGGCTTTGACACATTCTGAGAATTTAATCAATTGGATATGCTGAGGAGATCTGACAGCCCAACAAGAAACTACACCTATGGATATTTATCCCAAGAGGACATTTATATAGCGGTTGTTGCTACCATGATAGAAATGGCTATTAGCACTTGAGGTTCCATCCATGAGGTTTACCCAATAAAGGGAATGTCCACTACGGTTAACCCTCTCTATCAAGGAAGACTCACAAAATGGACCACATAGGGACTTAGCTTAGATTCAAGGGTTCTGAGTTTCTGATGTTGCCCAAAAAGTGAATAGAGCATAATACTCTAGCATCTTCACCTAACCCAAACATAGCAAGAAGATTGAGTGACATGATAAATTGAAACCACCTCACCAAGGTTCATATGTCAATCAACAATGACTACCGATCTATCTAAGTGGGTCCAAGAGAAAATGTACTATTAAAGATGAAGACTAAACCAAGTAAGACCATGAGATGATAAAAAGTCCTTCCCTACCTACAAGGGGATCTATCTTCAAGAAGAGCTTTGCATGTGAAACAAGTGAATGAATCCTATTCTCTCAAGAATGCCACAAATAGTGTTCATAGGGCCTAATTACTATGTGAGACAGATATACAAGAAAGAAAATCTAGATTCCTTGTTTCCTTTAGAGCAAAAACAAATGTGTGATCTATGAAAGAAGGAAACACTCAAGCTAAACACGTGAGAGGTTGATTTTATTTCCCAAAATTGAAATGTTATAAGGATGTAGAGAAATACCTTAGATCCAAAGCAACATGCTTAGTAGATTTTACCTTATTTTTATTTTTGTTGAGTTTTTCCATGAGTATAAATGATCAAAAACAACCAATATCAATCTTAGGGTTAGCTGTTAGTCCAAATCTTAAAGACTGGTTGAAATTCTTATATGACAATTGAAATTTTGGTGTCAAAACTTGTACGACAATATTCTACTTCCCATACAATAATTCAGACATGATACAAAAGTGCGTTAGTATGCATATGACAATTTAGCTCTCATATGACAATGCACATACAACTAGCATGACACTTCAGATTGTGATCTTGCATATGATAGATAGGGGGTCCTGATACAAATATCCATGGAATGTCGTATGAAATTGTACAGACAAAAAATTAAAAATCATAGTTTTAAGAAAAAATGTTAGAAAATTGAAAATTCAGAATGGAAACCCATTGCAGGGCCCCATGGTGGGTGTCAGAAATGTGCGTGTGAATTTTTTATGTAGCTTTAGACACAACACTTCAGTAAAATATTAGAGGTTAGCAAATCAAGAAATCTGCAAATGAAACAATGTAGCTAACCAGGTGATTTACTGCCTTCAAGTAGGTATGAGTTTGATATTCTTAGATTATGGCCAAGACCAGTGACAATGCAATACCTAAATGAAGGATTTAAATGATTGAAAGATGGATGAAAATGAATGCAACTTAATCTATATTTTTGGATTTTCTATGCAATATGATGAAAAACTGTATGAAACTTGATCAAAAGTTGAAATGAATGCAATTGAATCTATCAATGCTATGCTATTAAAATGGATTGAAAACAATGAAATGAAATTGCAAAAATCTCACAATCGCCTGTTCACAAGAGCTCAATTCTGCAAGTAATTGAAAGTGCATTTGTAAGAAGGATATTTTGTGAAGGGCTGAGTCTTGTTTATATAGAAATCCAAGATTTTTGAAAGCTTGTGGAAAGCCAAAAATCTCTCCCTGATTAACTCAGATTCATTTTTGAGTTATCAGGAAATCAGAATTAGTTAACTCACAAAATCATGCAAAATCAAGTTTTTAACTCAAATCAAAAGTTTAGATCAGTTTTTTAACTCAAAATAGATGTTGAGTTAAAAAAGATAACAAATTGAATTGATTTATTGATTTAAAGTTTAACTACTTTTCTAAATGTGCATGGATAATTATGAATTAATTTAATAATTCAAATGAATTATTCTCAACTTAACTAATTTTTAAATTAAAACAACTTATTAATGGGTTAATCAATTATTTAATCAAACTTTATTCCAAAACTATATCATTAAATTTTGACAACTGGATTTAATTAATTAAATAAGAATTTAATCAAGTATTCATAGGATTTTTTATTTATTGTCAAAATTAAATAATATTAATTAGGAATAAATAGAATTAAATCTAATTAAATGATTAAGTGGCATAATTAAATCTAATTAATTAAATATTTATCATATTCAATTAATCAAATTTAGAATAAATAAAAGAATATCATTTATCGCCAAATAATATTTAATTAGGAGATAATTTGGATAAATTAGGAATATTTAGGAAATATTCCCTCATGTAGAATTAGGATAGAATCGACTAGGGTTTTGATATTTGATGCGTAGATGTGCCTTTGGTTAGGAATTTTGTGTCAATTAAGATTGATTTGTCAATGTAGGAGGTCAATCGTCCTATAGCCCATTTTTAGGGTATTACATTTCAGGATATCAACTAAGGCTTACAAGAAAGAGCCAGATCTAACCTCACTCTGATACCACCTAATGCAAGGGATGATGAAGGGTGGTGCCAAAGGAGCACCCAAATTCCAACCTCCTTGTAGATACAAAACTCAGAAGTGAAAACACAACAAACAATGAGAGAGAGAATGCAAAAATTCATATATTATTCATGAAAAACTTTATACATGCTCAGCTATAAGGCCTTACCAATTACAGCCAGTATAATAAACTTCAATTACAAACATTCCTCATACATGGAAGGATCCAATATCCCAATTCTAACGTTTAGATTCTATACTCTAAAACCAATGCCCTAAATGTACAACATACTATCCTATGTATACAAGAGGCTATTGAATAGGTAGGCCTTAAGATCTAATTAGATCCACCATTTAAGAAATGGAGGACCCAAATTTAGGTCCACCCACTTCCCAATGATTGATACACTCATTAAATATGCAATTAAAAATTAAATGCACAAGTCAACCTCAATAGAAATCCAAAATAAATCACTCAATGAGAAAGACTACCGAGAAACCAAAATGAAATCGGTGAACACTTGAACTAACTCAGTGAAAAACTGAGCCGAGAAGCAACCGGACTTCATCGGTGAGAACAAGGATACTTCACGGAGATACCAAAAGAAGCTACCGAACACATCTATCAACTCTAACATGTTTTTGGTGATACATGATTACCAAGAACCCAAGATGCTCCTGCATCATTTAACATAAGGATTGTGATCATTGGATTTTAATGTGTGCAGTCATGGATCATGATTGGTGGGACTCATATGGACCTATATCTTTTATTATACATCCTTCTATTTTTATTGTGGTGATCGATATTTAAAATTTGAGGTCTCGACCAATATATTTGTCATCTATTTTCTTTATCTTGAGATTCATGATCAAATAAGATATGTGGTTGGTGATCTTGTATATAAGCTAGGTTGTAGTTCTTCTTTAAGAGAGGGGGGTAGAAGAGAGCTGAGATAGGATAGATCTGAGGTTTGACAGATTGGGGATAGGATTTGAGACTAATTTCTTTCTATTGGCTATAACTAGGAAGGCCTTATAGTCCAACATGTTTGAAGACAATTTGATGTAAATTTTGTTGGTGATAATAAAAAATTTTATGTTCAATTTGAATAACTATATTTCTTTGTTCTTTCAGTTGTGTAGTCTCTATCTACAAGATTGGGTGGAATTCTTCTTTGGAGACCTCTTTGTTGAAAATATAGATGGAGTAACTGAGAGGGGGGTGAATTAGTTAACCACAAAAATATTACCACATGACCCTTAGATGTCTTATTAATTCATTTACTACTGTCACTTGGTAAACATACATAGAAATGCTAAAACTCAATTATTGCAGTGAGGATTAATTATAACTATTCTTAAGTATTCATCAGTGATTAACATGCATGCATAAAGAAAATAACATGAACACAAGAGACACTAGATTTAACATGGAAACCCAATATGGGAAAAACCACCAATGTAACTAGTTACTATTTTTCACTCTTCTGAAGTGAGCCCTATTAGGAACCAACCCAGTTAAAGGTTACAAAACACACTATTAGGTGTGACCTTGTTAGAGGATTTAATCACCCTGTTAAGAGTGGCCTTGTAAGAGGTCTTTGAAAAAATTCAATAGAACTGTCACCTTGTTAGAGGATTTAAAAAATGGCTATTAAACCAACTTTATTAAGAGATTTTGAAATCACTGCTACAATGGTAAGAAAGTAACAATGAAGTGACTTGAATAAGATGCAACTGAATTGCTGATTACAGATCTCTATTCTACTTCACTAAATCCTTCCTGATCAAATATATCTTTGCTTCTCCTCAAGGATATCTAGCCATCCTTCAAAAATTTGCACACACCTTCCTTCAAAATGATTTTGTCATTATTCTTTTTCTTCACTATAAATTCACCACTTGACCTTCTATATATACCATTCAGATTCTCAAGTCAGCACTAATAATCATTACAAACATTAACACTCATTACAATAGTCAGCTTGAATAAACAAACTTTATTCCTCACATTAACAAAATTCTTTACTAGGCCGACCTTGCTCGGTAAACACTAATCTGAAAAGAATTCCTTTGGTGATTGAGAGATCTCGGTAATCATAGAAAACCACCGTGCTGATCGACTGAGCTCGGTAGACACTAGGAACTGCTTTGCTGACTGACGGAGCTCAGTAATCACTGGGAACTACTTTGGTAACTGACTGAGCTTGGTAATTGATATGATATTTGTGTGACATCAAAGACAACACACAATTAATCAAACAATCTCCTTCAGACAATTGTATCCAATACTCTTTGGTCTTGACTATGTCAAATATAATGTTTCTTTGAGGCAAGAAAAAATGTTTTAAATGAGGATGTAACTCTCTTGAAAGAGATAAAGTACTCATATAGAAGAAATAATTATATGGAAGAAAGGTTACCATATTTTTTAAGATGTAAATCCACAAAGGGAATATGGGTCCTCATGGAAGATATGATTTAATAGAAAGAATACTTTCTCCCCAAGTTGAATGATATGAAAAGAGACCCTTTCAGGTGATCCCAAAGAAAGTTTGAACATATATGCATATCATTATGCAAAATAAAGAGCGCCCAATAAGATGGACTGCTAATATCACATGATGTGGAGAAACATAATTGGTGAAGGGGATGCTAGTACATATTTTTTATATAAATAAAAGGAAAGATATATTATTAAATATATAAGATAACCATCAACTAGACATTGAACAAATGATCTAAATTTAATACAATAAAAAATAGAATGTGAATTTCTATGATGAAAAATTAAAATAAAATTACCATTATGTGGCCTTCGATTCTTTAGAAAATTTTGAAGAGGAAACAAATTTTGGTATCATATTTTTACTCTCCAAAAGGTTCTCTTAGCCAAGGCCAAATCATCATCTAAAGGTTGGCTAAAGATGATTCGATTTTATAAAAGAATTTTTAGACAAGGTGTGAGTTTTGATGAAAAATAAGAAGGAATAGGATTGGAAGGAAAATTTTTGGCTTATGGTATAGATATTATACCTTTTCTAGTGATTTGTGAATGAGAATATATAAGGACCTTTATTTATTTATTTTTTAATGCTAATAACTTTTCAACTATATCCTTTTTTAGAGGTGATATCATAGCTTACATTATAATGCACCTTTAATTGAGAGGGGAGAAGAAATTCATCTCGAGGTTTATGGAAATGTATTTTACAAGGATGAATAGTAAAAGGATAATTATCTTTAGTGAGATTCAGAATCTTATCATAATTAGGATCATTCACTTCAGGTTGGGAAGAGGAAGAAGGTTAATTAATATCTTCATCCTTAAATAATTTTATCCAAGGAAATAAATCATGAAGAAAATGCATCACATCGAGATTATTTAACATACTTCAATAAAGAGAAGAAGCTCTGGGAGGAGCAAGGGGATCTAAAAAGGTGCATACAATAAAATTCTCATTCTCTTATAGTAAGGTATCTCTAGGAGAAGAAGACCTAATACTCTCTAATATGGAAATTTTAGGAGTATGATCTATATCTTCATTAGTGAAAGATAACATAGGGGAGCTACTAATATTTTTTATATATTCATAATTTTCAAAAAAGACTTATGAAACTAACACATTCCATGAATTTTATTAAAATTGGATGGTGTGAAATCTACTGGAAAATCTTCCTTTCCTTTAGTTGATAACACGTCTGACCTTGAGAAGGGCTTATTCAGTATCTCCCTTGCTAATTCATTGGTTGATCATACTATTTCTTCTATGAAAAGTATGCTATTAGGAAAGTTCATGGGTCCAAGACCCAACATAGATGTTGTAAGGGTTTTTATAGCAAGAAAATGGAAGCTTAAGGGTCAAGTTGATATTGCTGCCCTACCAAAATGTTTTTTCACCTTTGATTTCTCAAGCTCTGAAGACCTCTCTAATGTCTTGTGTGGAGGCCCTTGGATGTTTGGAAAATCATCTTTGGCTCTCCAAAAATGGGGGGTTGGACTTGATCTTAATGTGGATATGTTTGAATCTGCCCTGGTGTGGGTGCATTTTTAGGGTCTGCCTCTGGAATACTAGCATGAAGACATCTTTTTGGGGTTAGCCAGTTTGTTTGGGGAGATTTTGTCCATTGATCTGATGACTGCAGCAAAGACAAGACTCGTGTATGCTAGAGTCTGTGTCAATATCAATCAAAAGGAAGATCTCCTGAAAGTTATCACTATTAACTCTAAGCTAGGTAAACATATTCAAGTGGTGGAGTTTGAATCCCTTCCCTTTGCCTGCTTCACCTATAAAAAATTAGGGTATTGGGCAAAACATTTCCCTTGAAAACCTAAGGAAAATTCTAAAAAGAAAGAGCCAAGAGCTGAATGGAGAGAGAAAAATGGAACTTCTTCAACTCATCCCAATCCTTCTAAGCCTTTAGAGGGAGACAAGTCCCAAGAAATATCTAAAGAAGATCCTTCCTGAGCTCTGGTACATGAGAGTCCAAACCAAGCCATGGATTAAGAGAATACGGTGGAAACTGCTGCCCCCTCTAATTCTTTTAGCCCTTTAAAAGGGGAGAAGGAAACCCAGCCCCAAGTCATTCCTTGGGAAGGCAGTAATGAATTAGAATCCTCAAGCCCATCAAGAGATGTGTAAGAAGAGAAGGGTAACTCCTCTATCACCTCAGGAAAAGGAGACAATGCGATGGACATATTGGACTTAGACCCACCCATTATTGAGCAACTGATCTCCCTTGCCACTGGGAATTGTAGCAAAAGCTGGTCAGAAGTTAGTGAGGACATTCAAAAAGAGCATCCAGATGAATTCTCTTCTATCTTAGAATTGTAGGAGTCACCATGGTCTAAGGTGATAAATAATAAGAAAGTAAAAAATCTCTCCAAAAAGGGAGGTCCGAACCTAAAAGCTCTAGAATTAGGGAAAAAGCCAAGAAATACTCCCCTGGGAGGAGTCCAGACCAAAAGGAAGAAAGTTGATGTTGGCTCTCATCATGGGGGAAGAGGTAGACCCTCTCATAAAATTACAAGAGAGAAAGAATAAAAATAGAATATAGCAAATGGTAAACAATCTACTATCCTAGAAATCTGCTCCCCAACCCTCTAAATGAAGATTATGTCATGGAACATAAGAGGGCTTAATAGTCCTCATAAAAAATATGTCCTTAGAAATATTGTAGGAGATATCAATCCTGATAGTATGCTTATTCAAGAAACAAAGATGGCCAGAGAAAAAGTTGAAAAGATTAATCCTTTTCAAAATGGCAGTAGCGTTGGTAGTGACTCTAATCATGCTTCTAGAGAGGTTGTCATCTTTTGGAATAACTCTATTGTTAACTGTACGAAGCTCCTTGTTGAGAAGAATATTATCCTTGTCCAAGTCAAACACCTTATATCTGATTGCTCTTGGAATCTGATGAATATCTACACCCCAAATACTAAAAATGGCAGGTTGAGATTCTAGAAAAGACAAAGAAATCAAAAACAATTTCCAAGATTCTAGTTGGATGGTTATGGGAGATTTCAACACTCCTTTGTAGGCTGATGATAAAAATAGGTGGGTTCCCCTCTCAATTTGATAGCAAGATGGATCTTATGGAGTATATCAACGATCAATCTTTCATTGACATGGAGTTGGAAGGGATATCCTACAATTGGTCAAACAAAAGAATTGGAGTTGATATCATCCAGGTGAAACTTGAGAGAACTCTTTTATCTATCAATTGGCTTTCTAAGTTTTCTTGCTCTTTATCTTCTTCCATTAGGATAGGGTTTGATCATTTCCCTATTATTTTTAATGCTAATATTCTAAATGGCAAAAAGAATATCACTTTCCATTTTGAGAAGATGTGGTTAGCCCATCCTAGCCTAAAGGATTGTATCTCCAAATGGTGGAACTACAATTAGGAAGGAAACACTATGTATAGAAAAGCTAAAAAGTTGATTAATGTTAAGAGAAATGTTAAAATCTGGAATAAGGAAGTTTTTGGAGATATTTTTAAGGCCAAAAGTAACAAGCAGGAAGAAATCAAGGTCATCTAAGAGATAATTTAGAAAGAGGGTCTCTCTGAGGATCACAGAAAAGATGAGAATTTGCTGGTGGCTGATTATCATAACATAATATATAAAGAGGAATCTTTTGGAGATAGAGATCCAGAGCCCTCTGGCTTAAAGATGGGGATAGAAATACTAGATTCTTTCATATGACTGCTATGAAACACAAAGCTATAAACAAAATTTCCTCTCTTATCTCAAATGAAAATACTATGGCTAAGGATGAAGATATTAGAAGGGAAATGCTTCAGTCCTTCTCCCTCCTTTCTAAAGAGGACAACCTTGATTTGCAGAGTCAACAAGAAATCCTTTCAGCTATCCCCTTCATTATTGATAGAGGCACTAATTCCAAATTTAAAGCTATTCCTAAAGATAAGGAAAACAAAGATGCTATTTTTTTCCTTTAAAGGTGATAAATCTCCCGGTCCTGATGGCTTCCCCCTATTTTTCTTCTAGCAATTTTGGGAGATCACTGGTCAAGATGTTTTGAATGTTGTTAAAGAGGTCTTTAGAACTAAAGCTCTTCTTAGAGAACTCAATGCCAATTTTTTGGTCCTCATTCCTAAAAAGCTAGGAGCTAATACAGTTGACTCTTTTAGACCCATCAGCCTTTGTAATGGGATATATAAGATTATAGCCAAAGTTATGACTACTATATTGCTTACCTTGCTGCCTTCTATCATTTCTCCTTAGCAGAATGGGTTTGTGGCAGGCAGACAAATCCTTGATTCCATTGTGGTGGCCCATGAGAACATTCACTCCCTTGAAGCTGCCAAGAAATAGGGATTTCTCATGAAACTAGATTTAGCTAAAGCCTATGATAGGGTTGACTAGCAGTTTCTTTAGAAAGTTTAAGTAGTTTTGGATTTGATTTGGGGGTCCTCAAAATTATTGATCAGCTAGTTTCTACTATCTCCTCCTCTGTCATTGTGAATGGGGGGTCCTCTAACTTTTTCAAACCTACTAGGGATCTAAGGTAGTGGGACCCTATCTCCCCTATTCTATTTTCTATTTTGGCTAAGGATCTAGGTAGATATATCTCTAAACTTGTTAATGAAGGAAGCATCACTAGCCTTTAACCTTCTTTGGTCAGATCCTCCTGCTCCCATGAGAAATTTTTTTACGACACTCTTTTCATGGGAGAAGCTACTATCAAAGAAGCCAAGAATCTTAAAAAAGCCCTATCTATCTACACCTCAGCTATGAGTCAACTTATCAATTGGAATAAGAGCTTCATCTTTTTTATTAATACCCCCCTTGAGAGACAGGCCAAGATCTCCAAAATTCTCAGTTACAACATTGGTACCCTCCCCTCCTCTTATTTGGGTCTTCCTCTTTGCTCCAAACCCCCTGATAGCTTTTGGAATCTTATTGTTGATAGATTCAATAGAAAATTGGTAGGCTAGAAAGGTGCCCTTCTTAGTAGTTCTGGCAAGCTTCAGCTTTTAAAGTCCACTTTGCAAAATCTTCCTGTGTATGCCTTGAGTCTTTTTAAGATTCCCCACAAGTTTGTTGTGGTGCTTGAAACTATTCAAAAAAGGTTTTTATGGACTGGTGTTGAAGATTAAAAAATACTAAGTCTGGTTGCTTTGGACAAAGTCTGCAAACCTAAGAAAAAAGGGGGTCTAGGTCTAAGACCTATCAAGCTTGTCAATAAAGCCCTCCTAAGTTAGCAAGTTTGGAGAGTCTATGGAGATAGAAAGCACTGGAACAAAATTATTAGAAGAAAATACCTCTTTGACTCTAACAATCTAGAGGACCTCATAAGCAATGGTGTTAGGGTGAATGGTTCTTTCATATGGAATAGTCTATGCTCTTCAATTGACTTTATAAGAGAAGGGATAAGGTGGAATTTGGGAGATAGGACCAAAATTGATTTTTGGAATGACCCTTGGATCCAAGAAGACCCTTTGTCTAAGAAGCAAGATTGGAAGGATATAATTACTCAAGCTAAAGCTACTTTTGGTTTCAAAGTCTCTGATTATTGGCATAACAACACCTAGAAGGACATTGCTAGCTTTGATAGTAGACTATCCCCTCTCATGTTTGAGTTGTAGTCTTGGTTCAAAAAGGATAATCATTTTGATAAAATTGTGTGGAATCCTTCTTCTAATGGTGAATTTGCGGTGGCCTCTACCTACTCCCATTTCTTCTCTATGAAAGTTAAGTCTTAGTGTGCTTTTGTCTGGTACAAATTCCTCACCCCTAAGATTAACTTTTTCTATTGGATTCTTTCCTAGAATAAGCCCCTTCCTCTTGATAATTTAGAAAAAAGAGGTTTCTATTTTGTTAATAGATGCTTTCTTTGTATGGAACAAGATGAATGTTTTGATCATCTCATGCTTCACTATAGTTTTACTTAGAGGGTTTGGAATCTTGTTTTTCAAAAATGGAATTTGTGTTGGGTCTTTCCTAATTCTTGGCAGGACTTTGTTATTCAATGGAGATGCCCTTTTGATAATGTTCTGGCTAGAGAATTCTAGAACCTCATCCTACCCCATCTATGCTAGTGTATCTGGAAGGAAAGAAACAACAGAATCTTCAGAGAGAAATATGCTAAACTTGACATCATTTTCAACAATCTCATTATATCTCTTGAGGAAAACTTCATCAATGCCATCAGCAATAGTAAGAGAAAGCTCAGGGATAGTCTCTCTACTATTGAATAGACTAACTGGAAGTTTTCTCTTCACAACTCTCAACTTCTTTCCTCTAGAGATAGCACGGTCTAGATTGCCCCTCCTATTGGTTGGGTAAAAGCTAATTTTGATGGTGCCTCCAAAGGTAACCCGGGTGTCTCAAGGGGTGGTGGTATCATCAGAGACAATAATGGTAACTATTTGGGAGCTATCTCAGTCCCCTTGGGCTCTCAGACCAATCACAGGGTAGAGGCTTTGTCTGCCCTCAATACTATCTTGCTGGTGGAAGAATTAGGTCTCAAAAGAGTCTGGCTAGAAGGAGATTCTTTAAATATTATTAATACTATTAAAGGAACCTCTTCCCCCTCTTATACTATTGATTATATCATATCCAAAATCAACACCATTGTTCAAACCTTTGAGTTGTTCTACATTTCTCACAACTACCAGGAAACCAATCAAGTTGCTAATGGCCTTGCTAATATTGGAGCCAAAAGTGAGAGAATTAAAAAATGGTATGGTAATACTATTAGAAATGATGATATCATCTCATTTGTTAATTATGAAAAAATTATACAAAAGGAAGGAGTCATTAATAGTAACATTAATTAGGATACTTGATAAATCTAATCAATTTGTGGTGATCTTGGAGGTCATGCGAAATATTGCTAAGTAAATTTCTAAGATGTAAAATTATTTTCCCATTATGAAAGCTCAAAATTTGATGTGTTGTGTCATCATGATCAGTAATTGTTGCTAGATCACCCATGTGAATAGGGGTGAGAACTAGATGAATAGTATTTATATGCTTAAGAGCCATCATATTGGTAGCACTATTTTGTCTAAGCATAATAAGCAAACTCTTCTTCCTATGAAAAAAGACTAGGGTGATTGTTCGGCCATGGGTGGTGATCTTAGAAGAGAAGAGTCGGTAGTTTGTAAGTGGAAGTAGGATAAGGAAGTCTGGAGTGTTTTGAAAAAAGGCCAAGTCCATCATTATCTAGACTTCATGGCTTTGATAATGATGTTTCCAAAGCCTTTGTGGATGGGTGGGATAAGGGAACGGTGAATCTTGTTGGCAAGTCCTTTAGCTTCAGCCTTGAGCTTCTTTCTAAAATTACAGGCCTATCTGTAGATGGTATGAAGTACTCGAAGGAGATCAAGGTTAGAACCAGAGCTTACCAGTTATTTCCTGTCACTGATGAGGAGAGGGCTCTCATGGTTAAAGGTAAGAAAGACTATGTGGATATGGATAATATTGAGAAAATTTGGGGTTTTGTCATTAAGGTTATGATGGAGTATTTCACTCTTGAAGGGAAATTTTCTAGGGTTTATAAATACCATTTTGTCTTAGCTAATCATTTTTGGCATGACAAAAGGATTTCCTTTCCCTATTTCCTTCTATGTTTGCTCAACCAAAGTATTATTGAATATAGGGTGAAAAATTCCCCTATTCTTCATGTTGGGCTTATTCTCCTTATTGTTGATCATGTGAGAGACTATATTCCTGATCCTATCCCTACCCAGGTTAAAAAAAGGAAGATTTTCAGCTCTCCTTCCAGGAAGAAGAAAAATAAGAAATCCCTCCCTTCCTTTGAGCCTGATACTACTAGGCCCAAGGAAGGCTTGGAGCCTACTAAGGTCATTGCTGAGGATAATGCCCTTGTTACTACTAAGAATAATGTGGATCCCCCTACAAGTCCTACCATTTTGAGGCCTTCTTTTTTTTATCCTACTTCTACGGTCCTACCTGATAATGACCTTGAGGCTGGTGATAATACCCAAGAGGGTCATAATGCTGAGTCCAATTCCACCACCTAGATCCCTAAGGAGAATGAGATGGTGAACCCTAATTTCAGTATCAGAAACATCACAGATACTATTGAGGGTGATTTCAAGGATGAGCAGAATAACCTTAATAGCAAGGAGAAGCCAAACCTTGCTTCAAATATTGGCAAGGCTGATGGTAAATTTAACACTATTTATGAGGCTGAGGTTGAGGGAAACAAAGATAAAGATGATGACACTAATGTGGCTGATAATAGTGCTGATGATTCAGGTAAAGATAGCTTTAGGGTTATGGAGGAGGATAATCTGGATTCCTGTGACTCCGCTAGCTCTTGGAAGGAAAATAAGAAGGATGGTAGTGAGAGAAGCTCTGATAGAAAAAGGTCCCACCCCCTTCTAGATGACCTTAAAAAGATGGACTCGTAGGTCAAGAGACCCATTATGATGACCCCCCTTCAAATTACAAAGAACAAGTCTATATATAGCTATAATTTGAATAAGTGGGTGTAGAATGATCTGGTTGAGTTGAAGAATAGATGTATCAAATTGGAGAACAAGAATATCATGCTTGAGGAAATCACTAATAATATCAGGAAGGAGACTATCTCCAATGCTAAAGCTTGTGTTTTTTATTATGGTACTAAGCTGGATGATAAAATTAAAAAAGTTGTTGAGATAGCCATGGTCCCCATTCATGAGAAGACTAGCAAGAATGAAGCTATGTTGAAGAATCTGCTTGGTCTGGCAAATTCAGGAATGAAGTCTACTCTAGAGAACCTGAATACATTAAGCAAAATGCTCCAAGGGAATAGAGAGGGCCCCCTGATCGACAATATTGACCTCACTGGTCCCAATTAGCAGATGGGTCCTGGTACTAGAACAAGGTCCAATACCAGAAAGAAACTTAAGGTTGAAGATCAGGACATTATGAAAATGAAAGATATTATCAAGACTATGTAGGCTCAGCTGGAGGACTATGAGGGCTTCTTTAAGACTCTATCTTGATATTGTTGCTAGTGGTCTTCTTCTTTGTTTTGCTTCTAGCTCTTTTTATTTTTTTCTATATAGGTGTTTTTGAATATCCGGGAGTTGTCCCTTTGTAGCCTACTCCTTTTTGGGGTAGCTAGTTGTTCTTTTGGTTTTCCATTCTTATCTCTCATCTATGTTAAAGGGTTTTGGGGCCCCTTCAAAACCTATTTTTACCATAATAAAAAACATGAATAAAGTCTAGAGAAATCACTTTTAGGAGGTAAAAACATTGGAGATTCTCGTGATGCCATTTACAAAATTACATTGAAGGAATGAAAGAAACAATAAATGTAAGAATCTATTCTCTAACTCACAACTTTGATAAATTGAATTAAGGAGAAATGTTAACACATGATAAATAATAGACCAAACTAATTTAGTGACTTCCCATGAGAAATGAAAGACACTCAAATGAGATTAGGACATCTAAAGAATAATTAAAGTGAATGTTGGATACATCAAGCTCCCTAAAATGTGATTAAGATGAAGCTAGATATCTAAATGTATACATTGTAGAAATGATATGATTGAAATATTGATTAATGAAAAGCATAAAAATCATATATACGCATCTAATATCAAGATTAAAGGAAATGTAAGATTCATTTGGTTCACAAAAATGTGATCATTATGAATAAATATATCTAAATGGTTAAAATATTGTAATAATATGATCTAAATATTGATTAATGAAATGCATAGAAACAAGATCTAGACATGCAATATTTGAGTTAAAGGAAATTTAAGATGTGTGAAGTTCACCTAAATGTAATGAGAGAAATTAGAAATATGAGGGAAAATAATTAGGGAAAATTATCAAACTAGGAAGATCACTCCTAATTTCATACACACATTGGAATGGAGGATGATCCAAAAGGTTTGACGTGTCTCAAGAACTAAGATAAATCACTGATTACTTTCGTATTGAGTAGAAAGGATGACCATGTAAGCTAGAAATGAGAAATGAAAGAATGGATAGGGAAAATAGCTATTTAACCTTGAAAATAGATCTAAATAGTAACATTGAAGATATAAAATGATATATAAACTAGTATTATGACTAAATTATAATTGGCATTGCAATTCGTAATAGTAGGGTTTGGATGCCTTTGTGGATCTAGGTTGAGCTGCAGGTGAAGGGAAAGTCTAACTCGTGTTATACTAGTAGAGATAAATTTCACTTTTAATTGATGGAAGCTCTTCATTTGACCTTTTTGCCACTATCTTTACACCTCTTCCATTTATAACATTTACTCGCACAAAGTAAACTAGAGAAAATATTTGATAAAAGGGGTTTTCATTGGTCAAGCCCCTATTTAGGAGTCATCCTAGTAATAAAATTTAAAGTTTTTTGAAATGGAGAGGAAGTGTGTGGTTAGTTGTACAAGCTAGATAAGACAGATACAAAATTCTTATACATTTATGATGGAAATGGTTCTTTAAATAAGATCATAGGTGTTGATGCAATAATACAAATCCAAAACGATCTAAAAGGAAATCACAAAAGAAATTCTTGCATCACTATTACTAAAATATTTCCTTAAATGAAGCATGTAATACATTGGTTTCTTTATATCCTTGAACGCTTCTTGAATGGTTAAATATAAGTGAACATTTCATTGATTAAATGCATGAATCTCTGAGTATCTTACATTGGATAGGGTTTTAAAAATGACAAAGGTAAATTTTCCTTTATATATCACTTCACACATTTCAATTTTGAAACTCAAAGAGATCGAACTAGGATTAAAAATCCAAAAATCCCCATATGGAATCCACAACAAAAATTTTACTAAAAGGTAAAGATTATAGGGAAACCTAAGCAGTATGGAGAACCTTTATAGGTATGGAATAAGTTATACTCACCCTGTGCCATTAAATTTGAGGTCAAATTCTAATTGGGAGCCAAACAAAATATTAATTTTTTGAAAATGTACTTAAAGTTCGGGTTGAGGTTGATGCAAATACAAACGACCACTTATGATAAAATAGGGCCTATGTATATAAAAATAAAACAATGAGGGGATATGATTAAAAAGGCACACCAAAAATTAAGAACCTACATAGATATTAAATCTAGAGAGGATCTAAGTTTTAATATTTATTAATTATATGAATTAAAATTCCTATGATGTAAAGAGAATTCCCAAACACTAAATTGGTGCTTAATAAATATAAAATGTACACCATAGTGAGGTTATTAGAAATTTAAATACTAGACCATGAAAACTCAATTACTCACAATTTTAATAGAATATTTTCATTCTTTCAATGCAAAACTCTATTTACATTTTTATTATCTATTTTTTCATGTATTTATTCTATTGTACCAACTAAGATTTCCTTCAAAAATATGGAATATCTCCCATAGTATGTAAGTATTTGGATGTTTTTTTTTACATTTCTTCCTTCCAAAAAAACTAATTTGTATCCATTGCTCACCACAAAATCAATAATTTATATTCCCACCCTAAATTATCCATGACAAAAAAAAAGAAACTTTTAGATAATAATAAGTAATTAAGAAATCACCAATCAATCATATCAATAAGCACTTTAAATATACCTTCTAGTTCAAATGGTCTCTAACAATAAATTTAATTTAGTAATCCTAATGCTAAATATATTAGATAGAAAACATTGTTTATAAGAAGAATAAAAGTAACCTCAACTTTCAAGATACAAATATGAAGTATGGTATTTTATGATATTGCACATACAAAAATCCACTTCCAGAATTGTGTTATGAATTAAATATCATAATTTATCTAAACAAGATGAAAACAAAACCTAATAAATCATGTGAAAAAATTGACATGACAATACTATAAGTGATAGTAAAGTCTACAACAATAAAAAATTGGTCATAATTGGTAAAAATGTTCTCTTATGAACACAATGCAGGATAAGATAAAAGAGTAATTTATTTCAAAACTCTTTCCGAAACATGATAAATTATTCTCATAACACAAAGGTAAAATTATAAAATAGGTGTGATAAATTTTAGATATAGAAGGTCTTAACTAGGGAAAACAATCCCTAATCTCCTAAGTACGGAGTATAATTACTTGGTGAAAACAACCTCTAATATATTCCATGAAAAAAAAAATAACTTTCCATTATAATACGATATCATTACAACATGTTACTTTACTACGAAGTATAATCCTTCAACCAAGTTGATAGTAGATAGATTTTATATAAATACATGCTTCTCAATTTAATGTGTCAATATAACTCAATTAAACACATCTATTAATTAAGGGCCAAAATGGTGATACTTAGAAAGAATGGGTGGGAAACTTTCATATAGAAACATTCACCCAAAATATGAATCTTTTCCTTGTTTGACGATCATAGGATTATAGTGTGTAACTACAAATACTATATTTCCTAATAAGCATATTAGTAAAAAATAAGAGACAAACATGCTATACTATATTGTAAAAATTCTAGTGCAACACTATCTTAGCATTTTTATCTACTAAATTGGCAATAATCTATAGAGGTAAAGGTTTAAAATAAGATTATTTTATTTTTATTAACATGGTAAAAACATTAATAATAGCTTAAAATAACTAGAATTAGATAAGAGTAATTAGGATGTCATACCTAATATAATGATTCACCCAATTAATAAAACACATGCAAACAAAGGTATCTCTTTACAAACCGTGGAGATACTAAAAAGAAAATCTAAAATGATTATAAGATGGTGAGAAAGAAGGAAAAATATCATAGTAGACTCAAATAAATATACCTTTCCAATGAATGGATAAATTTTATAATGATACGAACCAGTGATAGTTTGTACATATAAAAATTAGGATTGTCGAATGAACTTAAGTAGTATATGTTGGCATTATGAGATTGATGGTGATTTTATGGTGATGCATATTGGTTGAAGTCATATGTGGTGATTGGTTTTGTTGTAATTGATGGAAACTAAGTTAGATCAATCATGTACCTCAATTTGGGATGTGCATAAGGCAATCAAAGTGCAAGTTAAGGAATCGGTCATGCTAAAAATTGGTAAAGTTTGGAAGATCAATAGATAGAGAGGTCACTAATTTGGTAGCAATCATGACACATGAATAATTACATGGTGTGGTCATAGATATAATATCAAAATGGTCATAATATAGTGTGGTTCTGACTACAACTCATTTGGTTGATTGGTGAAAGAGATTTTAGTGTCATAGTCATTCAGACAAGAAAGAACACTTATGTTCTTGAGCATCAATTTGAAGATTCTAGATCAGTAAGAAGTTTAGATATTGTGATCATACTTATTTTTTTTATGATGTGTAGCAATGGTTATTAAATTTATGAAGTGTTATTTTTGGGATTGATTCTATTGTATAAGGAAGATTTATGGTGGTGCATTGGAGAAGTCAAAATATGTTTGACTATTTTGGAGAATTAAAATGTAGAACTTATTGAAGGCTGATGTAGTCATAGGGGACTGTGTAAATTACACTGAGTTTATGATTTTGATGGGAAAATATTTCATTTATAATTTTTTTCCTATAAATGTATATATATGTGCTACGGTTCATATTAAAAAGATGATGATATTTGAAATAAGGATATTGATGTTATTGTGAAATGTTTAAGGTCACATTTAAAGATTTGATAGAGTCAGAGTTGTGAGAAGATACACAGAGAAAAGAAAGGATTGGATCTACCAAGTAGTTAGTGCTACATCCATATCACTCACACTTTTGTTCCCTAGTAGTTACAACAAGAAAATCCCTTGGCCAGGTAAACTTTAACAAGTTACAATTATAAATCCCTTTAACGGGTGATGTCTTAATACAATCTTGCAATCCTTTCACAAGGTAGATCTTAACATATCTGATTTTACTTTGAATAAGGTAATAATAACTCCTTACAGGGTGAACCCTCATAAAAGTGTAATTATAAGTTCCTAACAAGGTAAACTCATTTTAAAGTAGTAGTGAGATATTGGGTGTCATCCGCACTATGATTTTTCCCTCTAACCAAGGGTTTCCATCCAAAAATCATTATTTCATGTTTGATAATTTTATGGATGTTTGATTTAGTTTACTTTTACTTGTTTACATCATTTATATTCTTTGTGATTTACAAGTTATTATTGAAGTTATTTAGATTGGTGGTTGAGTTAGTTTACTATTGGGTTGCACTAATTCACCTCCCCTCTTAGTGCCTAAGAATTCTAAAAATTGGTATCAGAGAACTAGTCCTATTTTTTATAACCCTAACAACTTGAGGAAAATATCTAAAACTATGGAGAATTACATGCATGAAGTAAAACTTGAGAATTCACATAAGATGACCAATAAGCTAAAGGAGAAGCTGAAGAAGTCACTTTCTATAAGGAGAAAACTTACCAAATAACTAAATGAGAGTCAAGATTATTTTGAGAAACTATTTGAAGGTAGTATGTAAAATATTTCAAAGAAGATATCATAAATTTGATGGGAAAGATCAAAGGTCATAATAAAGAGGTGGAAAATCTAAAAGAGAGATTGAAATTCAATATGTTAGGATATGTGAAGATATGTGAAGATCTTGAAGGAAAGAGGATAGTAGAAAGTTCAAGGAAGACTGTAGTAGATGCTAAGAAAGTTGTTGAGAATGCCCTAAGAGAAAGAGATGAAGAAAACTAAAAATTGAGACAAGAATATACTTTGTATAGAAACCAAATAGAAGATAAAGATAAATAAAATCTACAAGTCACAAGTGAAAGATGAAAAAGGTTAATGAACAATTGAAGAGACAAAGGAGACACAAAGATCCAATTGTTCTTGGTTACATTGGTTAAGGAACATTTGAAATAAGTGAGTCATCAAAATCTGAGCTTGTGAAGCCACAAGATTAGAAGTTAGATCCAAGCAATTCAGGAAAGAAACCTAATAAACCTACCTAGTTTAACTGTGGTAAGCCTGGTCATACTATAACTATGTTTAGAAGAAAATTGATGAAAATGTATTATATTTTTTATGGTTATTGCTACAATGTCACAAGTATGGTCATACTACTTATGAGTGGAGATTCAGATCTTGTAGTAGATCTAGTAATAGATCTAGTGGTGGTAGATCTAACGAGTACTATTTAGCTTCTAAGAAATATGGACATCAAGATGAGAATTGAAGGTCTAAATTTTATATGCCTAGGTCTCCAAACTAACAAGTAAACTTTAATCAAAGGGAAAGACAATTTGATGCAACATGTTTTGTATGTGGTAATTTTGGTCATGTAGCATTGAATTTCAAAATGAGAACTCAAAGAGGAAATTTTAGACCTTGGATATCAATAGGTATGGCATCATTTTCTTCCCATAGGATCAATCACATTGCAAAAGACTGTGTATTCAAGAACTGGTTATCCTACTAATCACAAGATAGAAAAGGTAAGAAGATTTTTAATATTGAGGAAGTTGGTCAAGAAATGAAGAAGACCTAGAGGAAACATAAAGAGAAGCAGGAAGTCAAACAAGAAAAGATAAAATCATCTAAAGATAACTCTCAATCCTCTAGTGTAGATTATTCTTCTTCAAACTAAGCATATTATTTTCTTAGTCGAGTACTTAAAGAAAAATCCTTTAATGATTCACTAGGTCTAAGAGTGGTAAGATCTAAATGCACATTAAGGTGCAAGATTCTATGATTTCAGTGTTGATAATTTTTTTTAAGTTGATAGTGAATATGTAACGAATACATTGAATTTTCTTGATATATGTCTTATATTGTTTGATATCGGTTATGACCACTTAAGTAGCTATTAATGGATATGCATTAATTATGTGATAAGAAACTATTCATACCATTTGAAAAACACTATTTTATCTTTAGAAGTACCCAATGGTTATATATCGATGATAAATAGAATGAAGTGATCAAGCATATTACCTTTTTAAATTTATTTGATCATATGAGCTTAGTTTTCTATTCAAATTTTTGAGAGGCCTAACTGATACTTTGTGACTTATTTTTTTGGTTTGTAGCAGAATATGTGTATTGTTGTAGTTGGTTGAGATGTAAGGAAGGTTGATACCTCTATATTAATGAAAATTTATGATAATCCTCAACCTGTGTTTACACTTTATCCAATCCAAGTGACAGACATTTACATGTCGGGTGCCCTATCTATGATTCCTTTGTGAGTGTTATTAATCAAGGATGTTCAGTCATATGTTCATTACAAGATTGAAGAAATGGGAGATATCAAGCAATAATATGGGAACATGTGTACCAATGGTGTATTTAGAGATGAGCAGAAACATCTTAAAGAAAAAGGTTTTCAGTATGCGGTGGACATTACCACTAAATTCCATCTTGGATTAGATTAACTATGTATTAAATAGAGTGCATGATAAGTTTATTTGGTTGGACAAGCCCTATAAGATTTTTAAGACAATGATTCATAGAGTTAAAGGTTTTTGAGTGCAAGGATTAGACTGCACATTGAGAACAATCATGACACATTTGGTTACCAAGTTTACCAAATTGAGACAATATGGAAGAGCTATGAATATAGATAAAATTGAAGATACAAAAGTTCAATTTGCATCTATGGTAATAGGATATAGGGTATAACAATCAAGAAGAGTCAATTTCATGCCTGATGGTTCCATCCATGCTATTTATCGAATAGCAAAAGACAACTCTGTGTATGACTTATGCGAGATGGTCATAAGTTAGTTCCTGGAAAATATGGAGAGAATAAAGAAAGATAATAAGTAATAATTTAAATATGGTTCCCTAATGGTATGTATATTATTCTAGATGCATAATTTCTTCCCCGGTAGAGGAAATATTGTATGGTCATCAGAAAAACCAGTAGTTGTCCAAATATGTGAATTCATTAAGTAATTTGGTGAAAATTTTAATAATATTAAGTGGGTTTACTTCAAATATTTCCAACCTAAAATGCACATGTGACAAACAATTCCTACAATCATTGTAGATAATTATAAGAATGATATATGCTTCCTAGTATATAAAAATTATATTATTAAGATGTCGATTGAACCTAGAACTTATTGGGTTCCACCTATGGGTTATGAAGTAGAAGACGAGTTAGTAAGACTTCATGAAGATGAGTTACTTTCAAAACCATTGGATATAAAAGTGTAGAGATTCGGTACCTATGGAGAGGCATTTGCTAAAATCAGTATATAATTGAAGAAATCGGCCATTGAAAGGAAAACTAGAAAGATGATATCAAACCTAGAGAAGAAATTAGGAACTAGTGAGGTAGGTACATCCAACACTAATGATGTTACATTTAAAGATCTATCATCCAACATTCCATCCACTTATACTAAAGTGAAGAGAAAGTAGAGTAAACCCATAGTGAAAGAAGTTGAAATTAAAATGCAATGAGTAAAGAATAAATACAAAAGAAAAATAAAATCAATTGATGAGAAGAGTGATAAAAAGGAAACTGTAAGAGATGAAGATGTCAATACTAAATTAGAAAAAAATGTAAAAGAATTAAAAGAGAGTGGTCAAAATAAAGCTCCAAGTGCTGATTATATTATCGTAGACATAATGGAGATAGGAAAAATGGGAGTAGTTGACATAAGATATGGTTTCTTCAATGATGAAAATAAGAGGAAGATAGAAGAGGCTATAATATTTATCCTACAAAAATTATGTATGATTCCAAGTCAGATTTAGTCATTTTTTCCTAAATATCTCTATGATCTTATCCATGCTAGATGGGAAGGTACACTAAGAATGGAGAGACAAAAAATGGAAAGAGAAATTTGCCAAGTGTTTCCTGAGATAAGTCCTAATGAGGTAAATATATTAGTTGAAGCCTATATATAAGAGTTTAGAATAAAAAATATATCTTCATGTATATTTCTTAGTAAGACGTAGAATATGTATAGTGAAACCATGAAGATATGGAGGAAAATGTAGATCTGTATAGTTTTGTTGACCATTAGTGCTTCACACTTAGTCATATATCTAGGAAATGATGGTCGATCATCACTGCGACCGAATAATTTTGTAAAGGCCAAGTTATGTATTGTATACTTATCGAGCAGTAGTACTGCTGAGTATAGTTTTTTTCGAGTTACATATCCAATGATTACCGAGTGACAAAGAGTTTAATAGATGTGGAGTACAGTGAATACCAAGTACCAGGAATAACATTTTCTGAGTTAGCTAGGAATGACATATAAGTTTGGAATGGCACAATGATCAAGGTAAACCATTTTTGGTCATAGTGGTGTTTTGTATTTTTGTTTGTTGAGGTAATTATGCATTCATCTTGTAATCATTGATCCCTATGTAATACCTACAACCAATCAAAAAATTGTATAGCTTAAGTGGCAATAGGAATAAATATGAACTGTAGATCTTGAATCGTTAAGATGTTTTATTCATTATATAAGGTCAAGATCTAAACCCTAAAATGTAGTAGAAAGGGACAACAAATGTGAAGGGTGTAAGAAGAATGGTACGATTCAGTAAAGGAAAGCTTACAAAGATAGAGTTTAGTAACTGAGCTAAGCAGTGAAAGGATAGAATCAAGAAAGATCAGATAGAAGAGATCACTAACATATAGTAAAGAGGAGATCTGTAATGTGCATATAAGTGAAAACTAAAAGATCAGGTACTAAGACATTTTAATCAGTGTATCAGGGTAAATCTCTTAACCGAGTAGTCTTAATAGACTTTCTATAATCTCTTAACTGAGTGCTTACTTTGTTGTAAGTTTTAAATCCATTAGCAAGGTAGATTGTATAATTCTTTTAACTTTTAACAAAGCAGACCTTTCACAGGGTAGATCATGAATTGATCACATTTTGTAAGCCCTAATAGGCTAAACTTATTACTATAGTAGTGAAGATTTGTGGGTGTCATCCCCACCCCAGTTTTACCTTTCAAGGGTTTCTGGGTTACCAAAATTACTGTGTTATGAGTGATTTCATGTATGTTGCTTAACATGTTAAGTTACTTAGAATGATCAAGTATTGTTTATGTTATGCATAAAGTTTTATCAATAGAAAAGGTTAAAATTAGGTGATATTTGATTCACCCCCCCCTCTCAGTATTACCTTCCCATTTATATTTCCAACAATTGGTATCAGAGCTCCAAGGTTTCTTATAGGAAAGTCTAACCACTTGAAGAAAAAGATCTTAAGATGGAGCTTATAAAATAGGGAAGATCATAGAGAATCAGAAAATTTATGTACAACTGGCATTACAATAATTGGAAGCAGCCAGAGGGGAATTGAAGAAATCTTTGAGAAAAAGAAGAGAAATTGCTATTCAACAAAATGAGCCACAGTACAAAGAAGAAGACATCTCTAGACTATTTGATAATGGTAATTTTATAGAAATTGATAAAGCTATAAAAGAACTACTAGAATGAATGCTAGATGTTGGCAATCATTCTGTAGTAGTTGTTGTTGCATTCATGACTATGATTGTCATTGATGTCAACACAATGATCTTCTGGAGACTAGCAGAGAAGCAGACAGTGTTTTGATTAGCGCACGTGGGATATTGTAGCTAGATCCATGTGATGTTGAGGTTATACTCTTTGATATGTTATATGTCTATGGTTAAGAGTACAGACATTAATTCATTGATTCATGAAAGTTATAAGCATTTTGGTAAAAGCAGTATTCAGGCAGTGTTCCTAAGTAGTGGTTTGTGGAAATCAGATGATATCTCCTAATCAAGATGGAATCTGGTTTTGCACAGTTAAAGGGAATTTTGAGACACATTGATGGTGACCTCATTCATAGCACAAACTTCGAGGTCACATGAGTGAAGAGTTATTGCACTTGGGCACTAACATTTTTGTGTAATTTTGATGTAGCGTATGGAAACTTTTATTTTATAATTATGTGCTAACTCATTTGTAATTATTTGAGTGTGGTATAAAGGAAGGAATGTTTTTCCTTATTGTAAAAAAGTACAGAAGAGTGAAAGAAGTGTAAGCATGAAGTGAAGAAAAAAGCCTAAGAGGTTGTGAAAGTGAAATTGTGAAGGAAGACATGCGAAGTACAAAGATTTGGAATTGAGATTTGGTATAGCAGTGAATGCGGTTTGGCATAGTAAGGAGGTAACATATTTCATATTATTTTTTTGAATAATATCAAGGTTATTTGGATAGTGTGTTTAGTGATCTTACCCTAAAGCTGTTTGGGTAGTGGGTCCTTCTGTCTTCCATAACTCTTAACAGGGTTAGAATCTTTTAACAGGGATTCAAAATCTCCTAATAGGGATTTATACGTACTGAATGTATTTCATAAGACTCCTAACAGAGTCCATCCTCTCACAAGGAATATTCATATTAGTGCATCTTTTGTGGGCATCATTCCCACTGGGGTTTACTCTTTGATCAAGAGGTTCCCTAGTCAACATATCTTGTGTTATTGTGTCATTGTGTATGAATATCTTTGTATGGTTAGTAATTGCATTGCTTACATGGTTAAATACTATTGAATATGTTAAAAGTTATAATTATCTGATAACTAATTCACCCCCCCCCCTCTCAGTTATCTTGGTGGACTTTACTTTTTAACAAAGACATCTTTGGACTATTTGATAATGGTAATTCTGCAGAAAGTGTTGAAGCTATAAAAGAACTATTGGAGAAAAATGCCATACTAAATGATGACATCAAAACTCTAAAGAGAGAACAGGAAATTCAATTTGTCAGACTTTGTGAAGTAGTGGAGCAGAAAAAGAAAGCTGAAGATGATAAGGCAATGGCTGAAGAAGATAAAAGACAAATTGCAACAAGGCTAGATGAAAGAACAAGTGACATGCAAAGGTTGACTAATAATCAAATAGATATGGTAAATCAACTATTGCTGGCAAATCAAGAATTGGGCAGGAAAGACATGGAAATAAATCAATTAAGGTCTGTAAATGATTAGCTAGAACATGAATTGAGAATTGAAAAAGAAATCAATGAAAGGATGAACAAACCCATTGAAGCTACAAAGTATTTTGAAGAGTTGTTGAGATCACCTAGAAGATCTGGTGGCAGAGCTAGACTTGGACTGAATGAACATTCATCATCTACTGAAGAAGGAGAATCATCAATGAATGAAGAATAGAAGATTATTAAACCAAAGAACACCAAGCCCACATGTCATCACTATGGAAAGCCAGGACATACAACCATCATATGCAGAAGCAAACATGGTAAGTCTAATCCTAAACCTAAGTTCAATGGACATCAAGCACATGAATGTAGATCTAAGGCTAGCAATTCATCCACCTCACCTAATTTTCAAGGAAGTTGTTTCAACTGTCAAAAATATGGGCACAAATCATTTGAATGCAGATCTAGACCTAGGTGGTCATCAAATGAAAAAACTAAGCTAGTCACAAGGCATAACTCATATAGTTGGGATTACAACACTTGGTATAATTGCCACTATTGTGGTAAATGTGGACACATTGGAGCAAATTGCATCAAGACTCATTTTAGAGGCAAGTCTAAAATTTGGATGAATAGAAGCATGGTCTGTTACAATGTAATAAGGTCGGTCACCTAAAGAAAGATTGTAGATCACCCATGTTGAACAATGATAAGAACATGAATGAAGATATCCGTGAGAAATTGAAGAATTAGATGGACAAGACATGGAAGCAGAAAGAAGAAGGAACCACAAGCAAAGCTAACACATCTACGGTCACCCAATTTGATGGATCAGGTGATCACACATCTTCTAACTAACCATGGAAGGTATGTTTGGAACTAAGTCTTGCAAAGTTTTATTTTTTTATCAGTTCCTAACATAGAATTGAGCAAAATTCCATATCTACATAGATAAAGATGCATTAGGACATATCTGAGCAATATAGGAAATTTCATTTTTGATGCCGAGCATTAGTGTTTTGACTAAGTTATCAATGTATGCCAAGCACCTGTTATGGCTGAAATGCTATATATGCCAAGCTATATCATAACACTTATATCGACCGAGCTTGTGATTAACCAGAGTTAACATGAGTCTGCTGAGACAACTGTATTCCACAAAAACTTGTATGGAGCATTTATGAGGCCCTAATTCTACTTTTCAGATTCTATAAAGTGGAAAGTTTTTGTTAATTTCATTTCACAATGCTATTTGATATTTTAGAGAGTGATTTAGAGTTCATGCAACCAGTTTAAGAAAGGTGATTCCAAATTTTCTCAGCATGTTGTCGACAAAATCTATCTACATGTTATTGACGAGAAAGGTATTTTACCGAGTAAATATTTATTTTTGGAAACTATTGTTTAAAATGGCATCATCATCTTCTACATTAGTCAAGAAACAAGGGATGGAAGTTTTTAATGTGCAATTAGTAAGAAATGAAGTATGCAAGCCGAAGGTATTCAAGGCAATATCAGAGAGTGCGATCAAAGGCAATTTAAATGGAGCCCTATCTTCCATTCTAGAGAATGTGTTAATAATGAATGACATTAGGTCTTGCTACATGTGTAAAATTGGAGAAATCAGTGATTACGAGATCAGGGAAGCTTATGATAGACTATGTGTTAATGAAGTGCTGAAGCTGGAACATAAGGTTGTTGCCGATCAAGGGTTATTGCATGCCCTAGATTTCCCACAAAATTTTAAAGTGGAATGGATAAAGATTGTTTTGAGTCGAGTACATGACATGCATTTATGGCTATAAGATGGACCAATGAAGATTACAAAGGAGATGATACATTGAGTCATTGGATACTCTACAATCGAAGGGAAAAGAATGATGAAATGTGTAGGTAAGGAAGATATTCAAGCCAACACCCAGGAAAGTTTGGAACAAACGGGGGATGACAATTTCCACCATAATTGATTTGGAAATTGACTTTGTTATTAGAGTCATCTCGCACAAGTTTTATCAATCTAGTTGGTTGGATAGTGTCCCCTGTATGGTAGTGATCCAGGCAAGGAAGATAATCAAGAAAGGACACACATATGACCTTGCCAAGCTCTAGCTGACTCAACTTGCCAAGAATTTGAACTCCATCCAGACCGCAAAGAATTCTATGTGTAAGTTTGGTTCCTTACTAATCTGTTTGTTCTCTTATGTAAAGAAGTGTTTTCCTACACATGGAGGTGTTATATGGGATAAGAAGAGACCCAACACTATTCAAATCAATGAGTTTGTAAATCAAATTGGAGATAACTTTAGTGGAATAATGGACAACTATTTTGTTGAGTTTAAGAAGCAGATGAGAAAGAGGACTAGAATCCTTGTGTCTTTGATTGAAAAATACAGTAAGGATATATGTTTTCTGGTAGACACAGATTTTACTTATGCATAGGCAGTCCTACCCAGGGTTTCATGGTTAATGCCATTACCTTATGAACTAAATATAGATGAAGCTACTACTACAATTACAACCCTCTTAGCTGAAGAAATTGATAGTAAAGCACCTTAATTTGGAACTTTTGATGAAGCAAAATCCAAGATCTCTTGGGGATTAATGGCTGCCACAATAGAGAGGAAAAGAAAGAAGATAGTGAAGAATTTGGAAAAATATGTCAAAGAATTTGAATAGTATGCACCACTGGAATTGACCTAAGGATTGGGAGAAGAGGAACAGAGTGAAACTAGTAATAGTGAAGAAGAAGAAGAGAAAGAAAAGAAACCAATGATTGTCGAGCCTCTGGCTAAGAAAAGAATTTTAAAACCTAAAGTGTCATCAAAACTAGTACTTAGGCCTAGAACACGAAGAGTTGTTGCTAAGACTCCTAAGATGCCACCTGCATTTGTTAAGTGAAAACCCACACTACCTAAGGCAGTGCCGAATAAGGTTATAAAGAAGCCTAGAAGGAAATTTGTTTTAAAACAAGACAATGATGAAGAAATAGAGAGTGATGAAGAAGTAAAGAGGAAGGTTACACAATAGGATACTCCACTCACTATTGATGAAATATGTAATAAGATTACTAGCTCTGCAGCAGTGGATGAGTTGGAATGATTAAAATTTGGGAACATGAGCATTGGAGACAAAGAAAAATTGGAAGATGCTATTCTTGAAATGTTGTTCATTTTCAAGATGCTGCCGATTCAAATAGAAAATAGAATTCCCAAGGAATTAAGAAATAGGGTTGCACAAAAATGGGAATATGCTCTGCAAACTGAAAAGGAAATAAGGGAGAGCACCTTAGCTCAAGTTGAGTCTAGTCTCACCCCTGCCAGCATCAAACAGATAATTGAACAATACAAAGCTAAGTTTAATCCCAAACTTAGAGCTTATCTAATTCTTCAACACAAGGTTGAGGATGTTGTACAAGAAAGTCTCAAAATCTGGAAAATAGTATTTGGATTTATGTGTGACAAGGATGAAGAAAAGGGTGCTAGTGCTTCAAAAGTTGCTGAACTTGAAATAAAATAGAATAAAATGGAGACTAGAACTCCTAAGGAAGTGGAAGATCTGGACAAATCAGAGGTTCACATTGTTGACATAACCGAGGAGAGCCCCATCAAGAATTCAATTTTGACTGAGGCTGATTTAAAGACTACAAAAACAAATGATATATCCTTGCTAGGTAGTAACATAGTACTTTTACAAGTTAAGGATTATCCAATAATTACTGGCACACAATCTATTGATATGAGTCCTCCCATACCTAAAGTTGCAACTGTTGACAAGTTAGTCGGTACAATCCCTACCAAGGAACCCATAAAGTCAATACCAGTAACTAAATCTACATCTACCGAGGAAGAGGACAAAGTGGAAAATCTTGAAGGCAAAATCTAGGGTCCTCATATGGAAGATAATAGAAAAGAAGAACAAGGAGATAAGTCAGATGGACAAGATGTTAGTCCTCATGCTGAGGATAAGGGTAAAGGAGAAATAGATATAAAAGGAAAATCTATTGAGGTGTGAAAGTCTAAGGGGCAAGAGGCAATACAAGCTCTTGTAGAGATGCTGAGTGGAAGCAACCAACTGAGAACACAAAAGGAGAAAACTAAGGTAACAATTGATGAGGTCATTGTTATTCCTAAATTGGATACCGATAACCTATCTTATGAGCAAATGTAGATATTGAAGGATTTGCTGACAAGAAAAAGTAGGCAAGTAGAACTCTGGAGGGAACATCAGCAGAAATAGGTCTAATACAAAATAAAAGATATATTTAATGAATTTTATGAATTATCAGATGTGAATAGTTCTACCCCCATATTGGAGCAACTTGTACACATTATTCAAAAAGTTAATAATGAAGCTAGTAGTGCAAGTGATAAGTTATTTGAGTGGTCAGAAAAAAATTTTGAGACCAAAATTCTAGAGAAGGTATCTACCTAGATAGCAGTGAAACAGATCGAGTTGTCTACTTTGGTAAATGAGACCGAAGAGGTAGTTGTGAATGGACAGTCTCTGTTGGCCAAATTCTCTAATGTTGAACTATTCACTGATGAGAATCAATGACTGGTTGACACACTAAAACAAGAACTCAAGGTTACTAGTCAGTTTCTATGCTTGGATGCAGACACAAGTGGTGAACATTATGACAAAATCCTGCATACCCAAGGTAAGTTAGCCGAGCTGGTGGCTAATGATGGCAAGATTTGATCTAGACTACTTTCTATGCAAACTATTTTGACACCTCATTTGGAGGCCATACAGAGAAAGTTAGTCAAGGCAAAGGAATTAGCTTAGATCCAAATTTGTCCACACCTGAGAGCTTAGTCAGTCTAGCTGCCAAGCTAGAAGTGCAGACAGAAGTTCTAAATCTTGCTACAACAACTTGGGAAACTGCACTACACATGGTTATGGTGTTGCATAGACCATTTCTGGAGAAATTTTGGGAACTCCCTACTAATGAAGACATTCATCATGACATGATTAAGGAAAGGTAACAAAGTTTTGAAATTTTGAATGTATATATATCTCAAGGGGAGTATTAGGCTAGTACAACATACTTTTGTAATTGTAAGTACAAATGTCATGACAAAGTGTTTTTTCCACTAATGTCAAATTGGGCGATTGTAGATCTCTATAGTTTTGTTGACCATTAGTGCTTCACACTTAGTCATATATCTAGGCAATGATCATTGGTCATCACTACGACCAAGTCATTTTGTTAAGGCCGAGTTATGTATTTTATACTTACCAAGTAGTAGTACTACTAAGTAAAGTCATGGTCACTACTTGTTTGTATTATGCTGACTATAGTTTTTGTCGAGTTACATATGCAATGATTACCGAGTGACAAAGAGTTTAATAGATGTTGAGTATAGTGAATATTGAGTACCAGGAATAACATTTGCTGAGTTAGCCAAGAATGACATATAAGTTTGGAATGGTACAATGATCGAGGTAAAGCATTTTTGGTGATAGTGGTGTTTTGTATTTTTGTTTGTTGAGGTAATTATAGAGGTAATTATGCATTCATCTTTTAATCATTGACCCCTATGTAATACCTATAGCCAATCAGAAAATTGTATAGCTTAAACAGCAATAGGATTAAATCTGAACTGTAGATCTTGTTGGCAATTTGGCTAATGTGGATGCATAGATGTTGTCATTATGGAAACATATGATCTCTATTAAGAGCATATAATCTGGAATGCAAGTATGCAAAGTTGAAGGAAGAAATTGTCTAAGTTTGGATACAATGATCCTAACAGAGCACCCGATGAAGATTTAGTTGGCGACGTCCACTGGAGCAATATTTTTGTTTACGTAGTTAATTGAAGATTCTATAGAGTATGAGGATACCCCATCTCAGTGCACATAAATTTTGGAGTAGTACGGACAAAGTTATTCAAAGTTTACCGAAGACAGTTTTGTAGACAGAGCAGTTTTGGAGATAGTTTTAGTGAAAGAGTTAAGGGATTATTTTTGCTTGTCAAAATAATGACTTAACATTATTAAGGGATGAAATCCTAGATGTTTAATCTTGGATAATAATTTTGGATGCTGACCATGTAAAGTTATTAGCTTTAATAACTCATATATTAGGCATACTTGAAATGTAATGAAAGATAGAAGTGATATGTAAAAAGAAAGAAAAGATAACTTGCAATAGTTGTATATTGTTATATCAGCAAAGGCTATTGATGTGAAGTTGTAAGCAATACCATATTATAGTCAGAAACATTTTTGTATTACCTGTTTGGGCAATGAGCTCAGCTGGTGATCAGGTTTTGTAATCTAAACTCCTAACAGGGTTAAGGCTTCTAACAAGGCCTAATGTCCTTTAACCAGGATAGATCTACTATATATTGTAAATTGACTCCTAACAGGGTCCAATATCCCTAACAAGATACTTTTGATTAGTTATCTTTGTGGGTACCATCCCCACCAGAGTTTTCCCTTGGCTAGGGTTTCCTCAAGAACATATGATAATCTTTGTATGCACTAAAGTAATATGTTATATCCATAAGTGGGCAAAAGAAAAAGTTTGTGAAATACTGATTTACCCCCCCCCCTCTCAGTGTTTCCTATTTCTAAAAATTGGTATTAGAGCATAGTTACTTGGAGAAGGAACATTCAAGGAAAGCTTAGTAGCTTGAGTAAGATCTCTATGGATATGGATCAACTTCAGAAGAATCTTGAAGAAGCTCTTGAGTAGATTGATATGCTTACTGATGAAAGAAACTCCTTAAGAAGAAAATATGAAGATGCAAAGAATGCTATTGACAAATTGAAAGGTAAGATTGAAGATCTAAAATCTGAAAATAAATCTAATATGCTTGTTGAAGATTGTGATGAATTAGAAAAAGAAAATGAGATCCTTAAGCATGAGTTGAAGATAGTAAATCTAAAGCTTAGTATGAAAGATGGAAATTTGAGATCTGATAATGAAAAATTGAAAATTGAGAATCAAGATTTGAGGTCAAGACTTGAAAAGGAAACATCTGAATTTGAAAAAGTAAAAATGCAGTATGTGGAACTTGAGAAGTATAATAAAATTGTGAAAGGTGAATTAACTCAATCTAAACAAAAACTTGAAAGCCTATATTCAAAATGTGATAAGACTGAAAAACAAATTTCTTTTGAAGAACCATTCTTTGATAGGACTAGATTTGGATATAGTATGTTTAGAACAAACCATGAAAGTAAGAAGCCAGATCTGAAGACATCTGAAAGTGTGGAAAAAATAAAGATAGATGAGAACACATTGGAAGATCCACGTAAAGAAGAACCAACTAGAGAGAAAGCTGAATCAAAGCAAGAAGAATCAAAATAGGGAGAACCATCTAAAGGTATGCAAAGAGAATTCAAAGGTAGATGTTTTGCTTGTAATGCTATTGGGCACATGAAGAGAGATTGCATAGGTAAGCAATTTAAATCTTTTAATGGACATTGTTATAATTATCATAGTTTTGGACATAGAGCTAACGAATGTAGAAGACCTAAAGTAATTTTGAATAATTATGATGGAATGATTGGGAATACTAATAATGCAAATAGGAAATCTATTGAAGAAATGAATGAAAGAAAACTGGTAGTATGTTTTAGATGCAACAAAGTAGGACACATTGCTAGAAATTGTAGGTCACAAATTAACTAGCAAGGATAGAGATTTGGAAATAATGGAATCATTTATCAGATATGCAACAAGTTTGGACACTCAGCAAGATTTTACAGAATGAACAATGGAGGTTATCATCATAACCCTAACCCTAGGAACAATGCAAGAAGGAATGAAAATGCAAGAAACAAAGAGAAAGGTTGCTGTAGCAATAAAGATGAAGTAGAATTTGACAAAGGCACAAATCAAGGAGGTATAGTCAGCACTGAAAGTAGTCAAGAAGGTAATGTAACTGATGGTAAGGATGAATCTTTACCTCACCCTTCTTTATGTACTTGAATTATGTAAGTTTCTGTAGTTTAGGACTTAGGATTAGTGTAGATTAGGAATTTGAATGAGTTAAGTTTTGTGTAGTTAGATGTAGGTTTATTATGTTGTACTAATGCTATGGTTGAGTGTGCAAAAGAAAATATTGTGTTTTGTGAGGTCACAGAAAGTTGTATGATTGCAGGTTTCCAAAATTAGCTTTTTGAGGTTTTAGCGGCAAAATGAATGAATGCAATTTCAGATCAAGTTAATGTGAAGTATTATAAGGTTGAAATTGAAGTTATTATGATTAAAAAGTGATTGAAAAGAGATTTGAAAGAATAAAAGTGAGTTAAGGATGATTTGAAGAAGTTTGGAAGCAGTTTCTAGCGACAATCATACCGAAAACCCTAGATTTGCAAAGTTGAGGTATTTCTTGATCTTTAATCAGTTGATAAGATGGACATTTCTATGGTTAATAATGTTAAGGATAAGAATAGACCAAAGATTAAGAAATAACTAGTAGAACCAACTGAAATTGATGATAGTTTAGCATTATCATCCGTACCAGATGGAGTATTGCACATTGAGAATGTTAAGGGATATCTAGGTTGTAAGTTTGAAACTTTGGGAGATGTAGACTTTAGTGATGATTATAGGAAGTTGTAAAATCAAGACATGTCAGTTAAACCAGCTTATGGGCACTTAGAGAAGAATGAAATCATCAAATATTCCATGAAGTATGAATTCAATGATGAGGAATGTACCAAGATCATTTTAAGTAGAATCCACAATGGGAAATTCTGGATGGAGGATAGAGTTATTGATATAACTGCTGACCTAATTCATGAAGTTACTAGATTATCTAAAGTTGGAGAGATTCGACTAAATGAAAAGAACATGAGGAAGATTGTTTTAGATAACACTGGATCTAGTTATAATGGTAGAGGAATTGTGATAAGCAAGATTAAGCAAGATGATGTTAGGTACCTTTGCAAGATCCTAACAACTAAATTCTGTGGTAGTTCAAGGGAAGATGACATGGCTGTAGGAATGATTCATGTAGCTTATCTTATGTGTGTTGAGAAGAAACTAGTAGACCTATGTGAAATCTTGAAAATTTAGTTATTTGAGAACTTAGAAAAGATTAAGAAGGCTAAGTACACTCAGTGTAGGTTTTCATCTCTGATAACCTATACGTTTTTTGATATTTTGAGAAGATTTCCTTATACATTTGATTGGAGTGACAATGTGAACACAATGGAAAGAATAAACTCAGTTTACATGAAGCACCTTTTTGATAAAGTTAATGATAGTGTGAAGCTTGTATTGAAGACCCTTCAGAATATTGTTAAGAACAAGTCAAGGATTCCTCAATCCTTAGTTGAAAAGCATAAAGATGACATTTGTTTTATGGTTGACACTGATTTCACCTACATTGAATTAGTTGAGCCTAGAATGGAATTCATAGACCCTCTTGGCTATGAATTATCTAAAGTAGAAATAGTAGGATATGTGAACAGATTGTTAAAGTGTGTATTGGATGGTCATGCAAATAGGTTTGGAACCTATGAAGAGAATTTCAACTCCGCAATAAGTTTGAGATAAAAGAAGCAATCTAGTAAGAGAGTTGAATCTACTATGAAGAAAATATTGAAAGAATTAGGTATGTCAAGTCATGAGTTTGACATAGCTAAGAAGACTGCAGAAGCCCTGAGGCAAAGTGAAAATCTTGTAATTCCACCTGAGACATCAAGTGCAGATCCTATTGATCTGATTGCAATAAAGGTAAAAGTTAGTACCTGAAAAAGATGAAGGAGATAAATCTTTTTCTCCTATTCCTAGCAAAAGAGTAAAAGTGAGTGCAACAGGACCTGGCAAGAGATAGAAAGTGGTTGTACCACCTATACCTAGAAATGTAGCAGTAATTAAAGATGATGATGTAGTTTCAGTCAAGAAGAAAACTTGGAAACCAAGAATTGAAAGAGTGAATGAAGATATATTGAAGCATGGAGACTTCACCAAGTTTAATACATTCCATGATCTATATGGATCATTTGATATATTGAACTTTGAAAATGTAATGGTTACACATATGATTGTGGCAGATAAGAAACTTAGCACCATTCATGGTAAGATGCCAGAAGACTTGTATAACAGACTTGTGAATAGAAAATAGAGAGCACAAGAAGAAGACATGAAGATGAGAGAACATGTAATCAGACAGTTCTGTGAAGTTAAGGATGAACATCATTTAAAGAGATTCTTGAAGTCTCTTGGAACTTTATTGAGAACAAAGAGAAGAACAATCCTTATAATGGGAGGCAAAAAGGAGGAAGTACAAAAAGAGACAGAGCAAGCAGTAATGCAAGTTCTTGCATATATAGTTGCAGAAAAGCATGTTGAATCAGACCCTCAACAAAAGCAATTAGAGGAACCGCATGCAGAGAGAGTTGGTATTGAATAAGTTCCATCTTCTTCACATATCAATATTGGTGAAGAATCAATGGATATTGAAGGCACCAAAGTGACTTTAGAATCAGATGATGCAGTATTTCATGATGTAGGAAATATTGTTGACAATTTGGCTTTGGAAGAGCAAGAAAAGGTCACAGAATTAGAGAAGAATACAGAGGTAGAGGAAGCACCAACTATATCAAAATTAGTTCTAGTAGAGAAGACAGTCAAAGGCAAATGAATTTTGACAGAGGCCACTACCTCTAGTGCACCTGACAGTAAGAAGAGGCATATTGTCTCAATGTTTGAAGACCTTGGCAAAGAAGTTGAAGATGATGATCAGCTTGAGTTCATTACATCTCTAAATAAAATTATTGGAAAGAATAAGAAGGTGAAAGACCTTGAAGGAAAAGTTAGATTTTTGATAGAGAAACTTGAGAGTGTGATTAGCACTAAGGTATCTGAATCAGATCCACTTGAGAAAGCTCAATCAGTAATAAATTCTTTTGACTCTAAATTTTCTAACTTGAAGGATATTGTGAAGATAAAAGTTCAGGAAGACTTTGAAGCAGAAATGCAACAAACTTTGAGTGTAAATATTTAGAATGATATTGGTAGTTTAGATGTATGTATAAAGAATTTGAGGAGACATTTTGAGATAGGAAAGAATTTGTATATATAGTGCACCAAATCAGAAATCATAATAGTTGAAGAGGATAAGAAGATCAGAGAGAAGTTAGATGCTATTACAGTTAAGACAAACACCTTGACAAGCCCTAATGTGAAGATAAGTTCTGTTGAGAAGAACATAAGGAAATTGAAAGATGAAATCAGAATGATAGTAGAGGAGAAGAACAGAAAGATGATCAGAGTTAACATCTTGAGAGAGCATGTCTCAATCAAGATATCAATTGTTGAAGATCAAATTGAGCAGTGTCTTTTAGCAAAGACATCATTTCAGAAGTTTAGCTTCAATTCCCTGCAAGCTTGTCAAACAATAGCATACAGATTGAGTATTCTACTCAATGTTGCTGAATCCATCAGGATGATATGGGAGAAAGATTTTGAATCTTGGAAGTTAGAGTTTGGTGATTGTGTTGCAAGCCTACCGGCTTTGCAATAAGTGATAATAAGGTATAAAGTTTTTGAAATTTTTGTACACCCTATCTTTGTCATTGTTGTCAAAGGGGGAGAGATAGTAGCAAAAAATTGTATATATGTTGAGGAAGGATACTCATAGGGGGAGATATTCTATGGAGTATGATATTGTATACATATTGTATAACTTTTGGCCACAAAATTTTGTATAAGTTTTTTTTGAAACTTTGTTTGTACACTTAGCCAATTTTCCCATATGTTGCCACCAATGACAAAGGGGGAGATTGTTGGCAATTTGGCTAATGTGGATGCATAGATGTTGTCATTATGGAAACATATGATCTCTATTAAGAGCACAGCATCTGGAATGCAAGTATGCAAAGTTGAGGGAAGAAATTATGTAAGTTTGGATACAGAGATCCTGACAGAGTACCCGATGAAGATTTAGTTGGCGACGTCCACTGGAGCAATATTTTTGTTTATGTAGTTAATTGAAGATTCTATAGAGTATGAGGATAGCCCATCTCAGTGTGCATAAATTTTGGAGTAGTACAGACAAAGTTATTCAAAGTTTACTGAAGACAGTTTTGCAGATAGAGTAGTTTTGGAGACAATTTTAGCGAAAGAGTTAAGGGATTATTTTTGCTTGTCAAAATAATGACTTAACATTATTAAGGGATGAAATCCTAGATGTTTACTCTTGGATAATGATTTTGGATGCTGACCATGTAAATTTATTAGCTTTAATAACTCATATATTAGGCATACTTGAAATGTAATGAAAGATAGAAGTGATATGTAAAAAGAAAGAAAAGATAACTTGCGATAGTTGTATATTGTGATAGAAGCAAAGGCTATTGATGTGAAGTTTTAAGTAGTACCATATTATAGTCAGAAACATTTTTGTATTACCTGTTTGGGCAGTGAGCTTAGCTGGTGATCAGGTTTTGTAATCTAAACTCGTAACAAGGTTAAGGCTTCTAACAAGGCCTAAAGTCATTTAACCAGGATAGATCTACTATATATTGTAAATTGACTCCTACCAGGGTCCAATATCCCTAGCAGGATACTTTTGATTAGTGATCTTTGTGGGTACCATCCCCACCGAGGTTTTCCCTTGGCCAGGGTTTCCTCGAGAACATATGATGTGTTATGAGTTCTTTCTATTTACTGCTATGTTTGTTAATCAGCTTGATAATGTTTGTATGCACTAAAGTAATCTGTTATATCCATAAGTGGGAAAAAGAAAAAGTTTGTGAAATACTGGTTCACCCCCCCCTCTCAGTATTTCCTATTTCTAACAGATCTTGAATCATTAAGATGTTTTGGTCATTATATAAGGTCAAGATCTAAACCCTAAAATGTAGTAGAAAGGGACAGTGAATGTGAAGGGTGTAAGCAGAATGGTACGATTCAGTAAAGGAATGCTTATAGAGATAGAGTTCAGTGACCGAGCTAAGCAGTGAAAGGACAGAATCAAGAAAGATCAGATAGAAGAGATCACTAACATACATTAAAGAGGAGATATATAATCTGCATATAAGTGAAAACCAAAAGATCAAGTACTGAGACATTTTAATTAGTGTATTAGGGTAAATCTCTTAACCGAGTAGTCTTAACAGACTTTATGTAATCTCTTTACCGAGTGCTTACTTTGTTATAAGTTTTAAATCCTTTAGCAAGTTAGACTGTATAAGTCTTTAAGCTTTTAACAAAGCAGACCTTTCATAAGGTAGATCATGAATTGATCACATTTTGTAAGCCCTAACGGGCTAAACTTATTACTATAGTAGTGAAGATTTGTGGGTGTCATCCCCACACCAGTTTTACCTTTCAAGGGTTTTTGGGTTACCAAAATTACTATGTTATGAGTGATTTCATGTATGATGCTTAACATGTTAAGTTACTTAGAATGATCAAGTTTTGTTTATGTTATGCATAAAGTTGTATCAGTAGAAAAGGTTAAAAGTAGGTGATATTTGATTCACCCCGCCTCTCAGTATTACCTTCCCATTTATATTTCCAACAGAAAAAGGTCAAAATGATGAAATAAGTAGAACAAGGAGTTATGAAGGAATTTTTTTTAATGGAGAACAAAAAGGAAAAGAACAAGTGATTGAGGATATTGATGACACATCTACACATGAAGAGATAATTCATGATGTTATTGTTGACATGCCTATTCAAGTACAAGATATTGAAGATCAAGATGTTGAGTTAGCACAAATCAGTAGAGATGAAGTAGCACAAGGTCACACCAGTGAGGACAAGATAACAATAGAAGACATAAATAGTAAAGAGGATTCTCCACCATCATCCCCTGTGAAACATTTAGAAGGACTGGTTGAAGAAAAAGAAACAAGTCAGAAATAGGTTGAAGAACCATATGATGTGAAAATGAAATAGAACCTTGGAGAATCTAGTGTTTAGAAGAAGAAGAAGATGAAGAAATTGGTGCAAGTAACAGAAGAAGAGGAAGTAGAAGAGGAGGAAATATTAACCATACTAGTAGATATTAAAAATTTAAAAACCAAGGAATTGATGAATTATTTAGAAAAATTGATGAAGAAAGATGAAAGAGAAAAGAAGCAGAAGAAGAAGAAGAAGAAGAAGAAGGGTATGTGTAGGATCATGGTATGCCAAAAAGTGGTGATGTGAAAAAGCAGTCCTGCTTAATAGAGTCTTTAAAAAATAGCTATTACTTTGAAACAATATAAAATTTTTGAAATCTAAAATATAGATCACATTCTATGCTTCACCTAATACAATAATAATAAACAACTCTTTCAATTTGATGAGGTTTAGACTAAGTTAAGGTGGTCAGACATGAGAGTTTATATATTTAGAAAAATTTGTAGAAGAAAAATCATAATTAATTATTTACTATGAAAATATATATATATATATATATATATATATATATATATATATATATATATATATATATATATATATATATATATATATATATATATATATATATATATACACACTTCACATTTGGACATGAGTCTACTACTTTTATCTAGAATCTTATAAACAAATATTATCATTTGATTTTGTTTGATGTGGTTAGACATACACCTACTTGTTATCTTTCTAGTCTTGATTGATAAACTTATTGAAAAATAGCTATAACATTCAAACTGTAAAACATTTTTGAAATCCAAAATATGTGTCACATTCTATGCTTTTCCTACTACTAAAAATAGCTATTACTTTGAAACAATATAAAATTTTTGAAATCTAAAATATAGATCACATTCTATGCTTCACCTAATACAATAATAATAAACAACTCTTTCAATTTGATGAGGTTTAGACTAAGTTAAGGTGGTCAGACATGAGAGTTTATATATTTAGAAAAATTTGTAGAAGAAAAATCATAATTAATTATTTACTATGAATATATATATATATATATATATATATATATATATATATATATATATATATATACACACACTTCACATTTGGACATGAGTCTACTACTTTTATCTAGAATCTTATAAACAAATATTATCATTTGATTTTGTTTGATGTGGTTAGACATACACCTACTTGTTATCTTTCTAGTCTTGATTGATAAACTTATTGAAAAATAGCTATAACATTCAAACTGTAAAACATTTTTGAAATCCAAAATATGTGTCACATTCTATGCTTTTCCTACTACAAGAAAAATAAAAAGAGTTTTCAATTTGATAAAGTTTATACTAAGTTAATGTGGTCAGAAACGAGAGTTTTTGTATTCTGGAAAATTTGTAGAAGAAAAATCATAATTAATTATTTACTAGGAAAAAAATTACAAAAAAATTATGTGTCACATCCGAACATGAGTCTACTACTTATATATAGAATCTTGTAACAAATATTTATCATTTGATTTTGTTTAAGGTGTTAGACATACACCTATTTCTTATTTTTTCCTAAAATTTTCATACTACTACATTGAAATTTGAAATTTTCAACATAGAGAATAATTTCTTTTCAAAAAAGGCCTAGTATCTTAGAAACTAAATTCAATTTTCTATAGATTCTCTTATTACATATTTTTGATATAATATTTATAACTTGTTCAATTTTTTGTCAACTTTCTGAAACTTGATTTTTTGAATTTTCATTGCCACTTAAGGGCCTAGTTTGGCATACCATGATCCTGGACATACCCAGAAGAAGAAAGCTAGAGTTTTGAATCGAGCAAGAGAAATCCTAGCAGAGTTCATCCCTGAAATTGAATATGTTGAAGATGATTGCATTATAGATCAAATAGATACTTTGATTAAGGATATCTTTGAACAAGGACCAGATTTGTAGACAGGAATGGTAAAGATAGCAGAAGAGAAGTTAGAGAAGAAGAAGATAGGTAATTTAAAGGAGAAGATCACTGAGGATAATGAAAAAATGGAAGAATTGGTGAAAGAAGTTAAGAATTCATTGGTAAATGAAGGACCACTTTTCACTAAAGTATCTAATCACTCAAAGTGTGTAAAAAATTTGGATGAGAAAAGAGTGGAAGTCCTAAAGGATCTATAAATCTTAACTAGTCATCTTGATCCTACTTCAAACTTAGTTACTACTTTCAGTAGTCAAGTGAAGCAACTATCTTTAAAGATGAAAAAAAATCAAGTAGGAACAAGGCAACAGGTTGGCCAATATAATTGATCTTCAATCATTGTTATCCTTAACAATGGAGGTAACACAACAACATGTGGAGAAGGAAGAAGTGAATTTTTCTATCAGACATGGGCACATGTTAGAAAGTATGGAAAAACTAGTATCAAGTTTAATTGAGATTTTTTTCATCCTTGGAACACTTGAAAAAGGGATGGGAGACATCCCTAGAGTCAACGAAGGTAAAATTTAAGGTCATTTTTTAGAATTTGTAAGAAAATGGTGCATAGTTGAAGCTATTCTCATTTAGCTCCTTTTTTATTATTGTCAAAGCGAGAGAATATGTCAGTCAACATAAGGTTTTTGATAATTTTTTTTCCATTAACATGCCAAAGGGGGATTTTTTTGCCATTATCAGACGAATGGTGATTTGATGGTGATGCATATTTGTTGAATTCATAGGTAATGATTGCTATTATTATCGTTGAAGGAAAATAAGTCAGATCAGTCACGTCTCTCAATATGTGAAGTGTAAAATGTAATCGGTGTACAGGTTAAGGAATCGGTAATGTTGAAAATTGGTTAAGTCTAGAAGATCAGTAGATAGAGAGGTCACTACTTTGGTAGAAGTAGTGAGCGATGAAGAATTACAAGGTGAGGTCACAAATATAACATGAACATGATCATAATATATTTTGGTTTTGACCACAACTCATTTGGTTGATCAGTGAAAGATATTTTAGGTTCACAATCATTCAGAAAAGAAAGAAAACTTATTTTCTTGAAAACCAGTTGGAATATTCTAGATCAGTAAGTGGTTTAGAGGTTTTGATGATACTTATTGTTATGATTATGTGTAATAATGGTTATAAAATTCATGGATGAAGTGTTATTTTTGGGATTGATGCTATTGTATATGGATGATTTAAGGCATTGCTTTGGAGAAGTCAAAACATGTTTGACTATAATGGAGAATTAAAATGCAAAACTTACTAAAGGCCAACATAGCCATAGGAAAATGTATTGTACATTGATTTTATCATTTTGATGGAAGATTATTTAATTTTATAAATGTTAAAATGATAAAGAACAAAATATGGAATTGTAGGAAATTGTTTAATCCAAGAGCTAGGAGTAAGGAAAATTACCATGAATTAGCACAAGAACTAGGAGCATACACCAAAAAATAAGCAAGGAGGAGACAAGATTTTGAAGTAGAAAAACATAAAAAAAACCCTTTGAAATTAATGAAAGTGGCAACAAATGCCTAAGAATGAGAGAATGAGAGAGAGAGAGAGAGAGAGAGAGCAATGCTCATACAATAATTGAGAAGAGAAAGAATCTCATATGAGAGAATGAGAAAAAGGAGAGCCATCTCTTTTAATAGAGATGTGAGAGAGGAGTTACATTTTAACTCCCATATCCAAGTGTGCCACATTTCACTAGTATGTGAGACAAGTGTAGGATTCCTCATAAGGAGGAATATCTATTTTTCTTAATAAAGGAAATTACAAATATGACATGTCCTCCCACTTAGACTAGAGGATAGATTACATTAGGATACCATAGTTTATCCTATTAAATACATAAATAACCAAGGAAAGATTAAATTCTAACACCCCCCTTTAATCTTTACTTGGGGTAATTATAAAAATTTGCAACTGGATTATCCTTCTTGTAGTAGAGGAGGAAAGCTTGATTTTCTTCACTTTGAGTTGATATAAGGTGATGGTGTAATGATAAATGCTGGGATCTTGAAATAGGATTCTTTTTCTTGTCGTAATGCAAGAGTGTAGGTGTTTGTGGATATAGGCCCAAATCTTGAAGTAAACTTGGAGATTGTTCATTGTTACTTGTCCAAGAAAGATCACCCGAATCTACAAAAAAATAAGAACCGTGAGGGGATCTCCCATAATTGGAATTTCCTCCTAAAAATAAATCAGTAAAATTTGAATGTGAATCATTAAATGTTATGTCATTATAAAGAGGTTTTGTAAACCAAATAGATTTATGACTAGATGCATAAGCACAATCACCAACAATAATATCATCAAGAAGTTTAGAGTTTAGAGGAGGTTGGTCCTCCATGAGAACCATTTGAGTGTCACAAAATTCATGATCTACTTTGGAGCATATAGGAATATAATCAATATTTGAGCTTGCGAAAAGGAAAAAAACACTAGTAGAGTACCTATCATTGGGATCACCTAGTGCTGAATTAGTAACACTTTGAAAAAAATCATATTGCGAATCATGAGGAAAAAAATTAGGAATGCAAACTTCAGCTGCATAAGGCAAATCTGTAGTGTATTCATCATAATACGAAGTATCAATAGGAAAGTTAATATAAGCATCATTATCATTAACCTCCACAATAGTCATAGGATTAGTACTACGAGCATGAATTTCATCTTGAGTAATAAACATATCTTGCAAAGTAGCACTAAGAAAAGTAGATACAATTTCCTCTTCTTGGTCAAACATATCAAGATGAGAGCAAGGAGGAGTAAATAGATTATTTCCATTATCAGTATCATCACTGCTAGGAGGAACAAAATCATTAGGAGTATCATTACTATCATCATGGTCATTATTATCCTTTTGAAGAGAATCAATATTATTCTTAATGTTAGGAGCAGAAATAGAAATATGGTTATCTTTCAAAATAGGAACAACATGGAGTTTACCATTGGGAACAGGTGTTGCGTAAGTTTGAAATGTGTTCTCTAAGACATGCCACATCTAATGTGTTGTAGTACAATTTGAGATAAGATGGTATAAATCTAGATGTAGTGAGAGTTCGATTAGACCAAATGCTTCCTCATCTTTCAACCGCCAAGAATCTTGGTCAGCCTGAGGAGTGGTGGATGTCAGTTTCAAATTTGGTGAAGACACAATATCCAAAAGGTGTCAAGATTTTAGAAAATCCAACATGTGTCGCCTCCAAACAATATAATTGGAACTAGTGAGTTTAAATTTTGGTATTAGACACTAATAAATTTGGCATCGATTTGCGATGGCTATGTGTTGCAATTGAGACAGCCATGTGTTGCAATTGCGACAGTAATAGACATCATTATTTTTTAGTCACAAAATATGACATCTTTCCTTTTTCATTGCAATTATGACTTCAATCTGTCGCTATACAGCCCCTTCATTATGACATCAACCCCGTTGCAATTCCTTATATTAGCATCGCAATGGCGATGAATACCATAGTACTTACGACATGCTTTCCTGATATTGCGATGGCATTTGGGGCGTCACCAATACAGGAAATCCACTGTAATTCTATGTGTAACCATCGCAAGTGCGATGTACACCCACCAAAATTGCAACGACATTTGGGCGTCGCCAATACAACAAATCCATCATAATTCTATGCATATACGTCACAATGGCGAAGAACACCCAAGCAACTATGATGGCATTTGGGTGTTGCCAATACAGTGACCCCGTCATAATTATGGAGGTCAAAGTTGCAATTGCGATGGATTCAAGATAAATTTTTTTTTAAAAATGGCTGTGCAGCAATGCCTTGGCTGGGGCACTTTAAAGATGAGAGTTTCTACTTTAGGGAATTACTAGAAGCATTGAAAGGGTGGGAGTGGCTGAAGAGCAAGACAATGCTGGGGAAGAAGTATATCCATGGAGTGAAGGTGTATAAATCTATCACTGCTCCATATCAAACTTTAAAAAGGTCCAAATTTTATGTCCAAACTTTAATTACTCTCAGTGTGTGAGGTAACAAAGTGTTCGCTTCTCTGACACTAGGCAGAGTTATTGAAGATCTTGATTGGTTGAAGAAAGTGCAAGAGTATTTTGATGGAAAGAAGGATGATAGTGCTTCTGCAAGTACTACCTCAGATAATGTTTTAATATCAGCTTTAAAGGTTTATATGTGAAAATCAATGCTCTCTCAAATTATTTGTTTAATTTTAACTTTCATATTTATGATGCTGCATCTCATACATATAAGGGTGATTATGTATATATCTATTCTCAGATTGTTGGTTTTAATTGTAAGTGTGAATAGTGTGGAAGGCTCAAATATTTCCCATTCAAAGATGATAGCTTTAGACGAATTTCATCAAAACATTTATAACACAGAAAAACTAATTACTTATTTGAAAATATATTCACAATATCCTCTAAAAATCTCACATACTTTCTTCATAACCATAATACTGATAATATATTTGATAACCATACCAATGAATACTTATAATTGAAATTTCCCCCAAAAAATTGTGTCACAAAAATTGAAATGAAAAACTAGATTCATTTCCATTATGAAAATAAAATCCTTTTATCTTCATTCTCTTAATTTTTACTTATACACATACCTAATGCCTCTACCATAAGAATGAACAAGAAAAGAGGTAAAAATAACTATCTTTCCTAAATAATCTAGAATATCATAAGAATCCCATGAAGGCATCATTGACTAGAATACAAACAATTTTTTGTTTAACATAATCAAAAATATGATGCAACTGTGTCAAATAAAATTTTTGGACAACATTTTATCATATAGGAACACTGAGGGTGAACATATAGAGTAGTAGACAAAGGTAGAAAAAGGATAGATGAGTGAAAGCTACATAGATGAGAACAAGATATAATAATTTATCTAAATGAGAAGCTATGGTTAGATGATAGGAAGAATATTTTATAAAGGATATGAATTGTATTATTTTTGATAATTTATATTTTCATTTGGGAGCCTAACATATGTGGAGGCATCCACTACCAAGGAAGGTTGAAGGCGCTCGAATTCTAAAAGAATAGGGGAAATAAATGTAGGCCCTATAATATCATTATTTGTATAAGAAATATATATGAACTGATTTTCAATTTAATGAAAATTAAATATTTATTTTAATGCTAATAATTATGGTGTATGTGTTATGTAGCTTTATTTTAATGAATATTGGGGTTCATTCCTCATTAAAAGTTCAATTGCTTACTTTATCTTAATAGGTGATTCTTTAAATGCACATTATCAAGGTGATTCTTTATATGCAGATTATCAAGGAGAAGATATGTGTATATGGGTGTTATTATTTTCTTATAAAACTAGTAAGGTGACTTGTTTAACAATATTTTACTTGCAACAATATTTGGATGTTTGAATACTACTCTACGTCCTTGATGTCTTCAAATATTCTCACTACCGTTCCACTGCTAAAACTCACAGCAAAATAAGCCTACCTGTAGTTTTCCAGTCTTGATGGATGGGAACCTACCCAAAACAAAGGCATTTCTTGTAGAATAATCATGCTCTATTGACTATTTATCAATCTTTATGAATGGTAATCTTTGATTAGTTAAGAGTAAAAAATAAATTTGATAAAGCGTGATGGTTCAATTAAAATTTAAGTGTTTATTGACAACATAAATGAATTTAAGATGTTATTAATGTGGTCCTATCTGGTTAGCATATTTGCTGCTGAATTACATATTTCTTAGTAGTAGGCCTATTGGGAGTGAATTGATTGAGCAACTTGACTAGTCTTTCTTTTGTGCACACATGAATACCTAACCGAACACATGCTACATCTGTCACTGAGCTTCTTGCTGCCTCTGAATTTAGTAATGTTTTTGCAAGACTTCAAGCTCTTTCTTTTATCATCTAAAGATGACAAGTGTCAGTGGAAACAGAGATAAAATGGTTAGAACTATTTGAGTTTAGAGTTTCACATTTTTATGCTAAAATTTGAGCAAATGGATTCATTTTGCAAAAGTGCAGCATTCATGAGATTTTATGGGAGCCGCCAATATAGGTGCACTGCCAAACAATATCGGGTAAATTTCCCCAATTGTGAATTTTCCCTTTTTAAAACATCGAAAAAACCAAGGCAACTAGAAAAAAATAGTCCATACAAAATTTGGATCTGTACCAAGACAAGAGTTTATCTTTGTATCTTAGACATGATTTGGCTCTTCTCATTCATAACTATGCTCTAATCATTTGTAACTGAATAGCATGATCCCATAATGCTTGAAACAATTTTTTTTCAAACATGAGGGGTAGCTATTTTACATGTGAATAGCATCTCTAGGGAAGACTTGTATTACATGGGGTTTCATGTCTTGACAGCATCCATGGCATTGTAGGAAGGTTACTAATCTAGCGAAAATAAATTAACAATCCTAGTTATATCCCTACTAAATATAATTCTTGAATTGGAAACAGCTTAAAAGATGAATTGAAATATCATTTCATATTATTCTTATTAAGAATCATAACAGACTATTAATAATATAGCAGATTCTAGTCAAGTCTAAAGGAACGGTATACACAAGAAACAATCACTTTTTTTTTCTATGTATGACAATAGCACCCACCCAATAAAATTTTAAACATTCTTAAAATTTTAATACTATAAATTCTATGAAACTTGATGCTGAAGAAAATTGTATCCCTCTACTCCATTTTAAATATTAAAGAAAATGAATAAAACCAACAAATGTTCCCAAAAACAAGGAATTCAAAATAATATTACACCTTGAATTAAAATTACTAAATTCCATATGGTAAACAAACTTCAGTACTCGGTAAAATACATAAACAATAAAGATCGGTTAATTGATACTTTGGCCTTACTAGTGTAAGTTCCATAAAATATTTGAAATTCAATAAACAATGGAATGCTACAACAAAATAATGCAAAGCGAGACATCTATAGACATACCAGATACTCAATAGGGCATTGCAATTGTATGTCCTATGAGGTCAGTGAACTGCTGAGCTACATAACATGCAATGAAGTAAAAGTATAGCAAACCCCAAATAAGCTTGTATGTCAACTTAGTGCTGGTATAAAAAACATCCATTACATGACTATTTATCAATAGAACTCTATAATTAACATTTGGTCAAATTATGTGTAATAAACATTTAGGCTTTATAAATCCATGATATCAAATGAATGTTTTGTTTTTAGCACGGAATAATTTTAAGCAATGACCTTTGAGACATTAATTTGTGAATCATGTATTTAGCACACACAATATTTTAATGGACAATGAAGTATAGAACATGGAGGAATCTATAATTATTTTATTCATCTTTAAAGCAACCATCTTTTATAAAGAAATATTTGAGCTCAACTAAAGGTTTTATTTCCTATATCAAAATATACGCATTGAATTGGATTACAATCATGGTGTAGATAGCACTGCCATTCCCTCAACAATTTTGTATCTGCTCACCCAGCTAAAATCACTCTTCCTAAATTAATAAATTATTAATACGATGGGTATATTTATTTTAAGGTTGTAAGTGAAGTATAGTTAGAAATTGGAAATGCTCTAGCAAATTTGTATGCAGTGGAATGTGGAACCCTAGGCTTAGTTCATGAACTCTGACAAAATTTTTGTAAAGGAATGTAGAACCATAGACACTGCGTGTGAGCTGTTTGACTAAATTGCTCAGAGAAATATGGCCTCATGACGTGCCATGATCTCTAAATGCACAAGATAGACATATGAAAAGACCAATTAAACTTGCTCTATATTACTATTGTTATGATGGTTATTTCACCATTTCCTCCTGATATGGGACTGAATCCATTCAAATGGAGGGTAAAAATGTGGTAAAGATGAAAGAAATGAATGTGTTGGGTTTCCTTACATACAATAATAATGAAGAGTCTATGAAGAATTACCTACAAGAAGATGTACCAAGAACCTTAGAGTAGTCACAGGGTATTAGAGTACTATCAGATAAAAATCTTCAAAAGACTTCGAAAAGTATAAATTTGACAAAATAGAGAAATATTTAGTATCTTATTGAGCTTCACTTTGTTTCGAGAATAGTGTAATACTCTCTACTAAACAGGGCCAACCACGTGAAGGTGGAAGCTCATTTGGCCCCACCCCCCTCCTCTTAACATCACTCTACATTCCCTGTTAACATCTAGCATTCATTCATTCTTTCAACCATTAATAAAATGTAACATTCAATCAATATCACATGATAACATTCAATCAATATCACATGATAACATTCATTAACACATTAGATTCATTAACATGCAACATTCATCAATATTCTGCATTAACACATAATTCATGAACATTCATTAGCACATAATTAAATTCATTGAGACATAAAATTCAGTCATTATCAATTAAGGTATGTAGATGACAATCATTTATTTTTTTTCTTTCTAATTTTTTTTCTATGTAAGCTCTAAGAGGAGCATCAGTGTTATCATCAATTCCCCCCTCATCAATTGTTTTGTTCTCTATTCTTGATGAGCTCAAATTCCTATGCTGCTACAAAGGGGGGTCCTCTGCAATAAAAAATAAAAGAGTTAAATTAAAAATATTTTATTATAATTGTTACAAGTATTTAATTATTTTAAAGAACATAACTATGGTGCTCTTTACCTGATCTGGCCACATCATTTTGTCTGGACTCAACCTCAACATGGTCATGAACACCGACCCCTTGATCCTCTACAACTACTATACAAAATGTTACGTTAATCCAAACACCAATTGCAATAACATATAAAAAATTTAATAGAAAATGTATACCTCCACCACTAGGATGCACATCATGCAAACCTTCATCATGCACAGATTGTGTAGAAGGATTGTCAGGCTGCATTCCAATATCCTACGCATTATTATCATTGCTTGCTTAAAATAGATATACTCACTTTATATTGGAACTTAACATCAATTAGTCTAATTGGTAAACTATTCAATTTGAAATAAATTTCATTTAGCTTATTTACCTATGGCTCAGATGCATCATTATTAGAACCTTGCACATTGATTTTAGCTCGTAGCCATTCAACCATGGCTCTATAGCCTTGTTGGAAGCCAATTCTCTTGTCCTCTTCTATGAGGCATCTATTGAACTCTGAGCCCTACATTTTTTCTTGGTATGGTGAATTTTACTTACATTGTTTCATCAAAAAAAAATTCCTTGCAATATATAAAAAATTTGATATAATTTTTCATTTACTAATACTTACAACTCGTGCTTGAAGTTTTGAAAAATCACCAGAGTCGAGCTTGTGTGTCCCATGCTTTTTTAGTCTTTCCTTTGTTGCCTTTAATGTGTTAGGCAATCTATGAAAAGTTTGAAATATGTTAGATCATATAAATATAGAGGTTAATTAGTACATAATTACATTCTCAACAGTATCACATACCTTGCTCTACTCTCTACTGGTGTAATTCCTTTTTTCATGTTAGCTTTATACTTTCCATCCAAAATTAGAGCCTGCCACTCAGCCTCAGGAACATAGGGCGGATGCTCGTGCCTAGGGTTAACCTATAAATTTTTCCTATACTGGTCCCTAATATACTTCAAACATAAACCAACTCTTTCAAGGAGCCTATTTCTCTTGAATACATGAGGTCCAAAAAGCTGGGTCATACTCTCTACAAGATCATCCTTCAACTTTTTTTCTTGGTTATTCCACCTTTTAAGTAAAAAAAAACATGTTAGACTCATAAATGAAGTGAATCTACCTTTAATATAGTTCAAGAAATGGATGAAAAGGAAAACTATTCTAGCAATGATATGAAATCAAAATAGTGGTTTGGGGTTTTAGTTAGGATATTATGCTCCACCATGTACATAGGGTGGGCCTGAATATCCACAAACACTCATCACCAAGTTTTCACCACAAAACATCATTCCCTACAAAACAATCATGGGATCATTAGTCAATGAAGAGTGATCAAAAACTAAATTACTATTATATCACTATAGAATAATAATAACTTTAAAGTACCTAGAACTTTGGCTACTTTTAAGGGAATTCCTTCATCATTGCTAACGATCAATATGCAATCCTTCACCGTTCCCATACTAGGAACATGGGAACATCCAGGAAATGATGCTACATCGGGACTTGTTGCATCTCCTATTGCAAAAAATGAAAACCATTATCAAATGCCTCCAAGAAATAATACTTCAAGGGAAATAAATTGGTGCAGAGCACCCATGGCACAAACACAATCAAGGGATGTACATCGTAAACACATAACAGTTAAACACATAAAAAAAAGAGAGAAAAAGAGGGATTTGTGTACCAATAGATGGTGCAATAGTTGATGCCGGTAGGCTGCGTGTTGATGACATAGCAGTTGGAAAGACATTTGTGGTTGTCTTGGATGCAGATGGCATTGTCATAGCATCATGGAAAGGATCTAAAGAATAAAATTGTTAGAGCATGCATAAATATAGAACACGTGGACTAGCATGGACAAGATTGTTAGAACATTAAAAAAAAGGATTGTTCGAGCATGTATTGTCAATGATTATGATCATTCCTATATATATTCAGTGGAAAAAACAAGTGGGGAATGGAACATACGATCTACCTAAACCACCTGCAGTACCCTCATCATGGGAATGGGGTTCAAAATTAAGCAAATAACTCTATAAATACAACGCATCCATATTTTAATTGATGCCATAAAAGAGCATAAAATAAAAACCATTATTGAACTCTTGTTATAATTAAAAATTTCATTAATACTTACTTTTAAGTTTTCAAAAGTATGCAACAAGTCAGCTCCCCTCTCTTTTATTTCTTGAGTCTGAGGCTGTATGGATGCCAAACGTAAAAGTTCTTTTCCAATTTTCTTTAGCAGCTTTTTAATGGAACCGATCGGATCATCGGTCTCTGCTAAATCAATAAAAAAAGGGTCCTCCTCAAGGGGGGACTCCTGAGGGATTGTAGGATGCTTTCCCTCTGTTTGACCATCGGCCCTCTGTGACAACAATAGTATTAGTATTATCAAAATTACTCCAAAAAAATGAAGAAAACAACATTAAAAAAATAACATTTTGCTTCTGTCTAGTTTGCACAATTACAATGAGTTTTACCTACTCATGTGTAGATAAGCTGGGAATATCATCACCATAGGTGGGTACTCTGATTAGATTCTATGTGATGTTGTAAAAATGAATTGTGCACATGTTATCCTAGGAAGATCTTGGCAAGTTTCTAGGAAAGTGGTACATGATTGCTTCACTAACATCTACCGAGTGTGGAGTAATGGAAAAAGGTTTGAGTTGATACCATTGCCTTGCAAGGGAAATGAATCTCTCCTCATAGGAAGAATTAGAGAATTGGATATAGGTCAGAGTTGGAAAAGCATAAAGTTGGAACAACAAGTAGTGGAGAATAAAGGACAGAGAATTCTGAATTCTGTGATAGAGATAAGGACAGGATTTAAAGGTGGTGAAGGAGTGTTAGTGGGGGATTGGTACTATCCTATTAGAGGACATGAAAAAGATAATGAAAAGATGGTGCAAAAGCAGTTGGAAGGACAACAGGGGTACTACCCCAAACAGGTAGAAATAAAGACTGTCGAGACAGTCAAGAAAATAACCAAGGCAGCAATGGTGACTACCCCAAGGGAAAGAGTTATGATTTCTAACAAATGTTTGAATGTTTTGCATGTAGGACATTAGTAGAAGAGACACTTTACCTTAGGAGGTTTCATTCCTATGCACCATATGCAGAGATATGGAGGAAAAGAAGCAATTTATGCCAGACACGGTTCTTGGGACAAGAACATCTTTAAAGGTGGTTAAATTGATGTAGGAGCATCATATTCTTGTCAAAGGCACATTGGAGATCCAAGGCATTACAAAGGTCATGGAGCATCTCCTAGATTCAATTGGGCAATCCTTCAACCAATCATGGCACATGGAGGCATTGGAAGTCATGAAATTGCATAATGTCCTGATGGATTTCTATGTTGAAAAAAATATGTAATTGCATCTTAGGGTTGCCTAGGGTAGAAAAGACATTGGATAGGGTCCTATAGGTTATCATAACCTTACCATGTCATTACATAAATCAGAAGATTTAATAAACTCTTTAAGAGCATAGTTTAGTAGTTTAAAATTTGAAATTTGAATGTTAACGGCTATAAAGCCATTTTGGAAGGAAACTCCATAATTCAAATTTTAAGAAGGATTAGCAAATGAAACTAGTTGGAGATGGTTAAGAGGGGTAGTTACCACTCCTAGGTCTATAAATATGTGTTCGTACAGACTGGAAGATATAATGGACGGACTGTCTCAGAAAAGTGAATAGAAAAAGATTAGTTTGAACAGCAATTTGAAGCATTCTTGGTTTTTCTGCATATCTTTGGATTGGGAATGTATTGTGCTACCTTACCAAACATGTTTTGATGATAATAATTGAGTCTTGAATCCATTTGGTGAATTTGTTGTTCAATTTTATTCACTGCCTGGTTGTAGTAGACAGTTTTCAAGCAATTTTGTAGTTTTTTTTTCATTAAATCATGCTCATCCCATGAAATGTCCACTATTTCTTCATGGAATGGCACTCTTATAACATTTAAAAATTCTTCTAACTCTATAATGAATATCTAACTAGAATATTAGGTGGTCACCAAGAATAAAAAGGTGAAAACAAGGGTTAAGGATTGAAGGGACAGTCTTATAAAGAGAGATTTGCCTTAAGGAGGGTAGTGTTTGAGTTTTTATTCATGGTTATGATATTGAAACATTGATTTTTTCACTTGGAATTAGTCAAAGAAGTCATTACACATGTGAGATTGGTGATACCCTAGGAACAAGGGTTTATAAGGGATGAATTGGGGTTTTTGGGGATGGGAAACCCATAGACTAAAATTGATTATGTATTTGTCTAATTGAAGGAATTTGATGAGCCTATACAATGTTTTAAGTCCATACATTAAGTATTGCTATATGTTGCTTTGTAAATGCACTAGTTGTTCCATCGTTAAAGATAGGGTCATTGTGAAGAAACTTTGATTTTTGCCAAAGGAAGCCCATCCAATCTTGACATATGTTTTATATAAGGATAAAGGGTATTTGAAAAGGTTGTTTTTTTAGAGAGTCACTTGAGAAAAACAAAAGATATCTGCCAATTTACGTTGCTGCTGTTATAGAAATTGAAAATTGTCATTGACAACATTTTGGTTTGCTATGCATTTTTACTTCAAAAGTGTTGAAACTTGAAGGTGGTGTTTGGAACATGTTAGATATGCTAAAAAAAACCTATTGAAGCCTTGAAACCTCCTAGAGTTGACTATTTGTAGATTTTGCCCATTAGGACCTAGAAGGGTCACTTGGAACACTTCTACAATTTTGCTCATTTTGGGTTGTTTAAAGGGTTCATCATTCTATCCTCTGCATCACTCCCATTTTAGCACAAGTAGAGAGAATGTTGACAAAGGTTGCAAAATTAGGATTTACACCTCCCAATTGTATTTGATTGAAAGTTTCTACAACCTTTTCAACAAATCCATCTTGTGCATATCTTGCAATTGTTGCAGTCCACGAGACCACATTTCTCTGAAGCATTCTCTCAAAGAATTTATGTTCCTTTTCTATGCTTTTACATATTGCATATATGTCTATAATAGAATTTCCAACTATAATATCTCATGAAAACCCCCCTTTCATTATGCTTTGATGGATATCCATACCCTGTTCCAAAGATCCTATTTTGGCACAGACAAGGAGTATGTTGGCAAAGGTTATGGAATAGGCATGGAGTAAGAGGAGTTATAGAATGAATAACTTTGTGAATCTTCCACTGTACTAGAACAACTTTGTGAATCTTCCACCGTACTAGATGAGCTCAGTTATCTTCAATAAAAATATTTGTTAAACATGGAGAGGTATCAATCTTAAGGCATCTAACTTAATTTCATTGTGTAATACATAAACCCAACATCTGAAATAGGCACCTTGAGGTTGATGAACTAAGCATTTAACGGATCTCTATTTTAAACTTTCAAAGATATCTGCATTAGTTCTTATTTTCACATGTTCCCTTCTTTCTTCTTCCTCCCTACAGCCTCCTTTCAAATGAGTTTCTCTTCTCCCTTCTATATCTCATGTTTGAGGGAGTCACAACTTTTCATTTCATGCCTTTTGACTATTCGTTAAAGTTAATTTTATTCTTTTAAATTTTAATTTTAATCTTATTTTTATCCTTTTGTATTTTACTTTATTATTTTTTATAATTAAATCCTATTCAAAGAGGGGACATTATGATGACAATTTAGTAATTTGGGGTGAAATTGCGTAGTTCTTTGAATAACTCCATGTAGGCTAGTCTAGTTGAGGTGTTTAGGCATGCTCAGGAAGGCATTTTGCATCCACTTAAATTTAATCTTTAAAAGTTATTTATAACTCACTTATGAGATCATAGAATCAGATTTCAGAGGCATTTCTCTCATGGTCTATATCAACATTCAGTACTCTCTTCTTCTTGAATTAACATGTTTATTCCACTATCATAATTTTGTGGGGATACATCAAAACTCCTCGAGATCCTTGTGAAAACATATGTAGTAAGGGCTGTAGAAAAATAAAAACACCAAACCAAATAATAAGCCCCCATAATGTAAAGCCAATATAAGAATTCATGAACTAAATTTAGCGGCTAAATTTGACTATGTTAACTGTCAATGCAAACATCATCTTGTAATTGTTCTATCTAATTTCCTTTTTTTCAAAATGAAGCCGAGTTGAAACCCAAAATGCCCATCATATATTTAAATTCTTTAAGTGGATTTTGGGAATTTTGCACTAAGGAAATGGGATTAAAATTATAATAGAGGGCCTCAAGTAAAGTGAAAATATAAAAGAAGGTCTCTTATCATTAAATTTTATTTTAAATAATTCCTCTCCAATATCAATCAAAATTCATGAAGGAAATTTGAAGATTTATATCTTTTAGACAAAATTTCTATTTAAAAAAGGCAAAGTGAGGAGGATGCATATTGATCTCTTCCTCCTCACTTTTATTCAATGGTGATAGCCATTGAAGAAAGGACTGATCTAACCACATTCAAAGTGGTAGATTAGATAAGTTCTTTACAATCTCATGAGAAGTATATGCAATATTCTACAGAAAGCTTGGTGCAAGCTTTCCAATCTCCTACAAAAATTGAAGAAACTCTCCCACGATTTATATCTTTTGGATGAAATTTCTATTTAAAAAAGGAAAAGTGAGGAGGATGCATATTGATCTCTTCCTCCTCACTTTTATTCAGTGGTGATAGCCATTGAAGAAAGGAATGATCTAACCACATTCAAAGTGGCAGAATAGATAAGTTCTTTACAATCTCATGAGAAGTATATGCAATGTTCTACAGAAAGCTTGGTGCAAGCTTTCCAATCTCCTACAAAAATTGAAGAAACTCTCCCACAATTTATATCTTTTGGATGAAATTTCTATTTAAAAAAGGAAAAGTGAGGAGGACGCATATTGATCTCTTCCTCCTCACTTTTATTCAGTGGTGATAGCCATTGAAGAAAGGAATGATCTAACCACATTCAAAGTGGCAGAATAGATAAGTTCTTTACAATCTCATGAAAAGTATATGCAATGTTCTACAGAAAGCTTGGTGTAAGCTTTCCAATCTCCTACAAAAATTGAAGAAACTCTCCAAAGACTCTTCATCACCCAAATAAATTCCAAGGAAATTTTAGCTAATAGAGGACATGGTAGAGAACAAGGAATAGGAAGTGGATCACTGAATCATTCAATGTAGGTGTTCTAAACAATATGGACACGAAGGGAAAAAAGATTGACTTGAATAAGTCGAAAGACAATTAATTAAAGTCTTCCAAAGATGCAAAGTACTCTACATTCTTTGCGTGCATTTTGACAAAAGAACACCAAAAGAATGTGTGGTTCGTAAATAGCAGCTATTCAAATCATATGAAAAGTAAATATACCCTCTTTGTCAAATTAGATGATTCATAAGAAGTCTAACTTAAATTTAGTGATGATAAAGAAAATGATGTAATGGGTAAAAGTACCCTTTTAGTGAAGACTAAGCAAGGAGAAATTATTATATTCATGATACTTGTGCCAAAACTAAAACATAATCTTTTGAATATTGGGCAGCTAGTAGCATAAAATTACAAAAGTGTATTTGAAGATAACCACAGAAAGATATTTAATAAATAAGTTAAATATCACTTGTAGCAAAGTCTTGTATGATAGAGAATATATTATTTCCTCTCCCATTGGTTTCCACTAAGATGCATGCATTCATGGTAATAACAAATGATTCGTGGTTATGGAACCAACAATACAGTCATTTTAAATTTCAAGGATTAAGTTTGCTTCACAAGAAGAATATGGTTAGAGGACTTCCTACAATTCAATCCAAAGAAGAAATTTGTTCAAGGTGTGCACAAGCACCATCATGATAATTTTTCAGTGAACAAATCATGGAGGGAAATATCTCCAATAGAGCTTGTGTGTTGACATTTGTGGTGATATGCAAGAGGAGAAATTGGGTAAGGATATTTATTTTTTAACTTTTATTGATGATTTCCTTGCCACACGTTGGTTTATTTTCTTATGCAGATATCTAAGGATTTTCAATGCTTCAAGAATTATAAAGCTATGCTTGAAAAGCAAATTGGGTATTATCTCAAAATACTCAAATAGGTAGAGGGGGAGAATTTACTTCCAAAGAGTTTTTTAATTTTGCAACAACTATGTCATAAAGAGAATTTACTGTGGCTTATACTCCCAAAAAAATGGTAATGCAAAAAGAAAGAATGGTACCATTATGAAAATGGCATGAAGTATGTTGCAATCAAAATGTCTTCCAAATAGTTATTAGGGGGTTGTGGCAACAATAGTATATATTTTGAATTGAGATCCCACAAAATAAATCGAGAACATCACTCAAAGGAAACTCAAAGTAGTCATAATACTTTTGTAGCTCATTTTCATGTATTTGGTTGTCTAACATTTATTCATATTCCAATTCAAAGGCAGATGAAGTTGGATACAAAATCCCAACTTTGTATCCTTGTGGGATATTCCAAAGCAACTAAAGGGTATAGGTGCTATAATCCTAGCACAAAAAATGTTTTTGATGAAGGGAGAGTCTGTCAATGGAAAAATGGTGTACAACATAATATACTAATAATCATGGGCATTGAAGATGGCAGTGTTCCTCCTCCCCACAAGCTCAAGTGGAAGTTCTATTGGAAATTTGGCTACTGTGGATGCATAGATGTTGTCATTATGGCAACATATGATCTCTATTGAGAGTGCAGAATCTGGAATGCAAGTATGTAAACTTGAAGGAAGAAATTGTCAAAGTATGGATACAGTGATCCTGATAGACCACCCGATGAATATTTAGTTGGTGACATCCACTGGAGCAATATTTTTGTTTATGTAGTTAACTAAAGATTCTATAGAGTATGAGGATACCCCATCTCAGTCCACATAAAGTTTGGAGTAGTACGGACAAAGTTATTCAAAGTTTATCGAAGACAGTTTTTGCAGACAGAACAGTTTTGGAGACAGTTTTAGCAAAAGAGTTAAGGGATTATTTTGCTTCTCAAAATAATGACTTAACATTATGAAGGGATGACATCCTAGATGTTTACTCTTGGATAAATATTTTGGAAGCTGACCATGTAAAGTTATTAGCTTTAATAACTCATATATTAGGCATACTTGAAATGTAATGAAAAAATAGAGAAGTGATATGTAAAAAGAAAGAAAAGATAACTTGCGATAGTTTTTTATTATGATAGTAGCAAAGGCTATTGATGCAAAGTTGTAAGCAGTACCATATTACAGTCAAAAAAATTTTGTACTACCTATTTGGGCAGTGAGCTCAGCTGATGATCAGGTTTTGTAATCTAACTCCTAACAGGGTTAAGGCTTCTAACAAGGCCTAAAGTCCTTTAACCAGGACATATCTACTATATATTGTAAATTGACTCCTAATAGGGTCCAATATCCCTAATAGGATACTTTTGATTAGTGATCTTTGTGGGTACCATCCCCACCGGGGTTTTCCCTTGGCCAGGGTTTCCTCGAGAACATATGATGTGTCATGAGTTCTTTCTATTTACTGCTATGTTTGTTAATCATCTTGATAATCTTTGTATGCACTAAAGTAATCTGTTATATCCATAAGTAGGAAAAAGAAAAATTTTGTGAAATACTGATTCACCCCCCCCCTCTCAGTATTTCCTATTTCTAACAATTGGTATCAGAGCACAGTTACTCGAAGAAGGAACATTCAAGGAAAGCTTAGCAGCTTGAGTAAGATCTCTATGGATATGGATCAACTTCAGAAGAATCTTGAAGAAGCTCTTGAATAGATTGATATGCTTACTGATGAAAGAAACTCCTTAAGAAGAAAATATGAAGATGCAAAGAATGCTTTTGACAAATTAAAAGGCAAGATTGAAGATCTAAAATCTGAAAAGAAATCTGATATGCTTGTTGAAGATTGTGATGAATTAGAAAAAGATAATGAGATCATTAAGCATGAGTTGAAGATAGTAAATCTGAAGCTTAGTATAAAAGATGGAAATTTGAGATCTGATAATGAAAAATTGAAAATTGAGAATGAAGATCTGAGATCAAGACTTGAAAAGGAAACATCCGAATCTGAAAAAGTAAAAATGCAGTATGTGGAACTTGAAGAGTATAATAAAATTGTGAAAGGTGAATTAACTCAATCTAAACAACAACTTGAAAGGATATATTCAAAAAGTGATAAGACTGAAAAAAAAAATTCTTTTGAAGAACCATTCTTTGATAGGACTAGATTTGGATATAGTATGTTCAGAACAAACCATGAAAGTAAGAAGCCAAATCTAAAAACATCTGAAAGTGTGGAGGAAATAAAGCTAGATGAGAACACATTGGAAGATCCACCTAAAGAAGAACCACCTAGAGAGAAAGAAGAATCAAAGCAAGAAGAATCAAAAGAAGAAGAATCAACTAAAGGTATGCAAAGATAATTCAAAGGTAGATGTTTTGCTTGTAATACTATTGGGCACATGAAGAGAGATTGCACAGGTAAGCAATTTAAACCTTTTAATGGACATTGTTATAATTGTCAAAGTTTTGGACATAGAGCTAACGAATGTAGAAGACCTAAAGTAATTTTGAATAATTATGATAGAATGATTGGGAATACTAATAATGCAGATAAGAAATCTATTGAAGAAATGAATGAAAGAAAAGTGGTAGTATGTTTTAGATGCAACAAAGTAGGACACATTGCTAGAAATTGCAGGTCATAGATTAACCAGCAAGGACAGAGATTTGGAAACAATGGAATTATTTGTCAGATATGCAACAAGTTTGGACACTCATCAAGATTTTCCAGAATGAACAATGGAGGTTATCATCATAACCCTAACTCTAGGAACAATGCAAGAAGGAATGAAAATGCAAAAACCAAAGAGAAAGGTTGCTATAGCAATAAAGATGAAGTAAAATTTGACAAAGGCACAAATCAAGGAGGTATAGTCAGCACTGAAAGTAGTCAGGAAGGTAATGTAACCAATGTTAAGGATGAATCTTTACCTGACCCTTCTTTAAGTACTTAAATTATGTAAGTTTCTGTAGTTTAGGACTTAGGATTAGTGTAGATTAGGAATTTGAATGAGTTAAGTTTTGCATAGTTAGATATAGGTTTATTCTATTGTACTAATGCTATGGTTAAGTGCGGAAAAGAAAATATTGTGTTTTGCGAGGTCGCGGAAAGTTTTATGGTTGCAAGTTTGCAGAATCACCTTTTTGAGGTTTTAGTGGCAAAATGAATGAATGCGATGTCAGATAGAGTTAATGTGAAGTGTTATAACATTGAAATTGAATTTATTATGATTACAAAGTGATTGAAAAGTGATTTGAAAGAAGAAAAGTGAGTTGAGGATGATTTGAAGAAGTTTGGAAGCAGTTTGCAGCGACAATCATACCGAAACCCTAGATTTACAAATTTGAGGTATTTTTTGATCTTTAATCAGTTGATAAGATGGATATTTTTATGGTTCATAATGTTAAGGATAAGAATAGACCAAAGATTAAGAAAGAACTAGTAGAACCAACTGAAATTGATGACAGTCTAGCATTATCATCCATACCAGACGGAGTATTGCACATTGAGAATGTTAAAAGATATTTAGGTTGTAAGTTTGAAACTTTGGGAGATACAGATTTTAGTGATGATTATGGGAAATTGTACACTCAAGACATGTCAGTTAAACCAGCTTATGGGCACCTAGAGAATAATGAAATTATCAAATATTCCATGAAGTATGAATTCAATGATGAGGAATCTACCAAAATCATTTTAAGTAGAATCCACAATGGGAAATTTTGGATGGAGGATAGAGTTATTGATATAACTGCCGACCTAATTCAGGAAGTTATAGGATTATCAAAATTTGGAGATATTCCACTAAATGAAAAGAACATGAGAAAGATTGTTTTAGATAACACTAGATCTAGTTATAATGGTAGAGGAATTGTGATAAGTAAGATTAAGCAAGATGATGTTAGGTACCTTTGCAAGATCCTAACAACTAAATTCTATGGTAGTTCAAGGGAAGATGACATGGCTATAGGAATGATTCATGTAGCTTATGTTATGTGTATTGAGAAGAAACTAGTAGACCTATGTGAAATTTTGAAAATTTAGTTATTTGAGAACTTAGAAAAGATTAAGAAGGCTAAGTACACACAGTTTAGGTTTTCATCTCTTATAATCTATATGTTTTTCCATATTTTGAGAAGATTTCCTTACACAGTTGATTGGAGTGACAATGTGAACACAATGGAAAGAATAAACTTAGTCTACATGAAGCACCTTTTTGATAAAGTTAATGACAGTGTGAAGCTTGTATTGAAGACTTTTCAGAATATTGCTAAGAACAAATCAAGGATTCCTCAATCCTTAGTTGAAAAGCATAAAGATGACATTTGTTTTATGGTTGACACTGATTTCACCTACATTGAAGCAGTTGGGCCTAGAATGGAATTCATAGACCCTCTTGGCTATGAAAAATCTGAAGTAGAAACAGTAGGATATGTGAATAGATTGTTAAAGTGTGAGTTGGATGGTCACGCAAATAGGTTTGGAACCTATGAAGAGAATTTCAACTCTGCAATAAGTTTGAGAGAAAAGAAGCAATCTAGTAAGAGAGTTGAATCTACTATGAAGATAATATTGAAAGAATCTGGTATGTAAAGTCATGAGTTTGACATAGCTAAGAAGAATGCAGAAGCCCTAAGGCAAAGTGAAAATCTTGTAATTTCACCTGAGACATGAAGTGCAGATCATGTTGATCCTATTGCAGTAAAGGTAAAAGTTGAAGTACTTGAAAAAGATGAAGGAGATAAATCTTTTTCTCCTATTCCTAGAAAAAGAGTAAAAGTGAGTGCAACAGGACCTGGCAAGAGATAGAAAGTGGTTGTACCACCTATACCTAGAAATGTAGTAGTAATTAAAGATGATGATGTAGTTTCAATCAAGAAGAAAACTTGGAAACTAGGAATTGAAAGAGTTAATGAAGATATATTGAAGCATGGAGACTTCACTAAGTTGAATAAATTCTATGATCTATATGGATCATTTGATAGATTGAACTTTGAAAATGCAATGGTTACACACATGATTGTGGTAGATAAGAAACTTAGCACTATTCATGGTAAGATCCCAGAAGATTTGTATACCAGACTTGTGAATAGAAAACAAAGAGCACAAGAAGAGGACATAAAGATGAGAGAACATGTAATCAGATAGTTTTGTGAAGTTAAGGATGAAGATCATTAGAGATTCTTGAAGTCTCTTGGAAATTTATTGAGAACTAAGAGAAGAACAATCCTTATAATGGGAGGCAAAAAGGAGGAAGTACAGAAAGAGAGGGAGCAAGCAGTAATGCAAGTTCTTGTAGATATAGTTGTCGAAAAGCATGTTGAATCAGACCCTTAGCAGAAGCAATCAGAGGAACCGCATGTAGAGGAAGTTGGTATTGAAGAAGTTCCATCTTCTTCACATATCAATATTGGCAAAGAATCAATGTATATTGAAGGCACCAAAGTGACTCTAGAATCAGATGATGCAATATTTCATGATCTAGGAAACATTGTTGACAATTTGGCTTTGGGAGAGAAAGAAAAAGTCATAGAATCAAAGAAGAATATAAAGGCAAAGGAAGCACCAACTATATCAGAATCTGTTCCACTAGAGCAGTCAGTTAAAGGCAAACAAATTTTGACAGAGGCCACTACCTCTAGTGCACCTTCTATACCAGTTGAAGATATTAGTGCACCTAACAGTAAGAAGAGGCATATTGGCTCAATGTTTGAAGACCTTGTAAAAGAAGTTGAAGATGATGATCAGCTTGAGTTCATCACATCTTTGAATAAAATTATTGGAAAGAATAAGAAGGTGAAAGACCCTGAAGGCAAAGTTAGAGTTTTGATAGAGAGACTTGAGAGTGTGATCAACACTAAGGTATCTGAATCAAATGCACTTGAGAAAGGTAAAATGGTAATGAATTATTTTGACTCTAAATTTTCTAACTTGAAGGATATTGTGAAGATAAAAGTTCAGGAAGACTTTGAAGCAGAAATGCAACAAACTTTAAGTGTAAATATTCAAAATGATATTGGTAGTTTAGATGTATGCATAAAGAATTTTACGAGACGTTTTGAGACAGAAAAGAATTTGTACATACAATGCACTAAATTAGAAATCCTATCAGTTGAAGAGGATAAGAAGATCAGAGAGAAGTTAGATGCTATTATAGCTGAGACAAACACCTTGACAAGCCCTAATGTCAAGATAAGTTCTGTAGAGAAGAACACAAGGAAATTGAAAGATGAAATCAGAATGTTAGTAGAGGAGAAGAACAAAAAGATGATCAGGATTAACATCTTGAGAGAGCATGTCTCAATCAGGATATCAATTGTTGAAGATTGAATTGAGTTGTTTCTTTCAGCAAAGACATCATTTCAAAAGTTTAGCTTCAATTCCCTGCAAGCTTGTCAGACAGCAGCATACAGATTGAGTACTCTACTCAATGTTGCTGAATCCATCAGGAAGATATGGGAGAAAGATTTTGAATCTTGGAAGTTAGAGTTTGGTGATTGTGTTGCAAGCCTACCGGCTTTGCAATAATTGATAATAAGGTATAAAGTTTTTGAAATTTTTGTACACCCTATCTTTGTCATTGTTGTCAAAGGGGGAGAGATAGCAGAAAATTGAATATATGTTGAGGAAGGATACTCATAGGGGGAGCTATTCTATGGAGTATGATATTGTATACATATTGTATAACTTTTGGCCACAATTTTGTATAAGTGTTTTTTGAAGTTTTATTTGCACACTTAGCCAATTTTCCCATATGTTGCCACCAATGAAAAAGGGGGAGATTGTTGGCAATTTGGCTAATGTGGATGCATAGATGTTGTCATTATGGAAACATATGATCTCTATTGAGAGTGTAGAATCTAGAATGCAAGTATTGAAAGTTGAAGGAAGAAATTGTCTAAGTATGGATACAGTGATCCTGACAGAGCACCCGAAGAAGATTTAGTTGGTGACATCCATTGGAGAAATATTTTTGTTTTCATAGTTAACTAAAGCTTATGTAGAGTATGAGGATACCCCATCTTAGTGCACATAAAGTTTGGAACAATACGGACAAAGTTATTCAAAGTTTACCGAAGACAGTTTTGCAGACAAAACAGTTTTGGAGATAGTTTTAGCAAAAGAGTTAAGGGATTATTTTTGCTTGTCAAAATAATGACTTAAAATTATGTAGGGAAGACATCCTAGATATTTACTCTTGGATAAAGATTTTGGAAGCTGACCATGTAAATTTATTAGCTTTAATAACTCATATATTAGGCATACTTGAAATGTAATGAAAAAATAGAGAAGTGATATGTAAAAAGAAAGAAAAGATAACTTGCGATAGTTGTTTATTGTGATAGCAGAAAAGGATATTGATGTGAAGTTGTAAGTAGTACCATATTACAGTCAGAAACATTTTGTATTACCTGTTTGGGCAATGAGATCAGCTGGTGATCAAGTTTTGTAATCTAACTCCTAATAGGGTTAAGGCTTCTAACAAGGCCTAAAGTCCTTTAACCAGGATATATCTACTATATATTGTAAATTAACTCCTAACAGGGTCCAATATCCCTAACAGGATACTTTTGATTAGTGATCTTTGTGGGTACCATCCCCACCTGGGTTTTCCCTTGGGCAGGGTTTCCTCGAGAACATATGATGTGTTATGAGTTCTTTCTATTTACTGCTATGTTTGTTAATCAGCTTGATAATCTTTGTATGCACTAAAGTAATCTGTTATATCCATAAGTGGGCAAAAGAAAAAGTTTTTGAAATACTAATTCACCCCCCACTCTCAGTATTTCCTATTTCTAACAAGTTCAAGCTCTAATAGGAGGTCAAGTTCCAGTCCACCAAGTTCTTCTAGTAGCACAAATTCTGATGATAATTTGCATTAAGCATAAAGTCCAAGCTCTTCAAGAAATGCACAATGACTATTTGACATTTATCATAGGACTACAATATAAAACCAATCATTAATTTTGCTTTGTTTAGTACAATTCAAGTGGAACCCTCTATGTATGAAAAAGTAGTCAAAGGCAAAGTATGGATTAATGCTATGAATGATGAGATGAATGCCATTAATAAAAATAAAATGTGGAAATTATTTTCAACTTCCCAAAGATAAACAAGTGATTCATGTCAAATGTATTTATAAGGTGAAATATCATGTTGATGGTTCAATAGAATGACACAAGGCTAGACTAGTCACCAAAGGATTTGCACAAACACCTCAAGCAATTTACATAAACTTTTTCTACAATTTCTGGACTTGATACAATCAAGATTATATTGGCTATTGCTACACAATACAAGTGGCTAGTATCTCAGATAAATGTAAAATATATCTTCCTTAATAGTTATACAGATAAGGATGTCTATGTGGAACATTCAACAACCTATGGGCTATGAAATTCTAGGCAAAGAATAATTAGTTTACAAGTTTTTAGAAAAAAAACACTTTATGGGTTGAAGCAAGCTCCCAGTGCCTAGTATACAAGGATTAGCAGTTATTTCTTGAAGAAGAGATTTAGTAGAAGAAACTAAGAGCCAACCTCATATGTTCAACATATTGATTATGATATTCTCATTGGTTGCCTTTAGGTCAATGATCTTATTTATATAGGTAACAAAAAAGCTCTCATGGAGAAAGAAATGAAACAAAAATATGAAATGTCAAATATAGGACCCATGCATTATTTCCTTGGTGTGAAAGTTCAAAAAAAATTAGAAGGTATATTTATCAAACCAAATATGTAATTTTAGAATATCCCGTCCAAAAATGCTCAACCCTCGTTCTATTAGCTACTGAACTTCTATAGCTTTAACTGATCATACAAAATGATTTGGTGTATTGATAGTTAAAAGAATTTTTAATTAAAAAATCATAACATAATTTTTAAACACTACTATTTTTTAGTGCACTTTTATACAGTGGATATCGTGACATGCCCTAGTTGGTTAACTTTAGAATATCTAGAAATTCTCAACAACCATTCTATAACTGTTGTACTTCTACAGCTTAAACACTTCATACAAAGTGATGCAGAACCATCAAATTGTCGTCATAACTAAAATGGTAATAGTTACACCCTAGTGACAAACATGTAGATTTATCAAAAGACTCAGTGTAGTCTTGAGAGCCTTCTATAAGGCATTTTCAGATTTGTGCACTGTATTGAGTGCTTTGTTGAAATGAAGGACATCGTCAGAGGAATGTTTAGGTTTTTAAATGATATTTGTAAACCCTAGCTGGGCTCGTGACTATATCATTTGAAAGCACAGTCCAAGGCATTTTTAGAATCTCCATGAAGCACAATGTTAATGATCGGTCTTATGACCTAGAAATATAAAGAATAATGTATGATAATAATACAACAAAGCTTTCACCTATCGGTGCTATCAAGAGTTTAAGGGGTAGTGTTCCATTTAATGGAGGCACTGATATGAATTAGTGTACAATACAAAAGTGACACTCAAAGTACCTGAGTGCATGATAAAGGGAAGAGTGGGTGACACAAAAGGAGGAGGAAGTGAAGTTTAAAATCATACCTTTCTCGGCCTTTTGGATTCTGAATGTACAATGCCTTTCACCATAGAGATGCCTGGCCGCAGAGATCTCCTCGTCCAACATACAAATTATCCAATGGATGCAAAAATCCCTCTCGGTGCTATTGAACTTAGAAATGACCAATGTTTTTTTGTTTTTTTTTCTTATATCCCGTTAATGTCGCAATTGCGACATTGTCAGGTTATAATTGAAAAGAAAAAGCCAAAAACATATAACATTTGCTCACTGTCGCAAATTGTCGTCGCAATTTCACCCCAAATGTATTAGTGAGAGTAGACATGTTGAAAGTTACAAGATAATGATAACAAAATTAAAGTCTTAAAATGATTAATTGCACAAGAGGATGACAGAATTAGAAATAATGAAGGCCTAATGAATGTAGAAGTGCAATTTATCTTAATGTTAATAATACTATGAATAACTTAAATATAAATATAAATATAAATATGATTGAAATAAGTAAAAAGGATTAAATGCTATTTAAGTGTTGAATGTAAACATAAAGAAATGATAAAACAATTAATAATATGAAGATTTAAATAGAAAAACATAACCTTTATATGAGAGAAAAGAAAGATTAAAAAGTTATTAAATTTCCAATCCAAATGAACAATAATGAAGAAACAAAATTAGATAGAGAAATTAGAGCGAGGAACAAAGAAAAAAAAATGATTAGAGAAAATAAAGTGAGGATAAAAAATTAAACTATTACATGTAAATTTAAATTATTGAAACACAAGATTTAAATTTAACAATAAAACTTAATAATTTATTAATAACACCTATTAATAATGAATTAATAAACTTAACAATTTATTAATGAAACTTATTAATGAATTAACAATATAATAATAATAATTATAATAAGTGAATTAAATTTTAAACTAAGAATTGACTTTTGAACTTTAATACAGATTTGAACAAATTTTAAATGAGATTTAATGCAGTCGAAGATGGAATAATAAAAATAAAAGCCTGCAGAGACAAATGTTAATCTGCAACAAGGAATAAGTCTGCAACCAGTAGAGAAAAATTAGAAAAGAATCGTTTGGCAGGAGAAATGATAACAGATTCAGAAAGGCAGACTGGAAGAAGATAAAACTTGAAATCTCTGAAGGAATAAGAATTTAATAATAAAATCTACCCAGGCAAAACAAAATTAAATATGAATAACATAGATTTGTACAGAAAATAGAATCTCAGAACTAAAGAATAAGCTAAAATAAGAGTCTGCAAAGAAATGGTTAATTAATGATAATAAGAAATAAGTATTGCCAAAAAATAGAACAAAAAAAGAATAGCACATATGTTGCAGAGAAAATGATTTTCTATACACTAAATATGAAAAAATTTAAAACAATTTTCCTATCACAGTAACCTGTAGCTAAGAACAATTTAACTTTGGAAAAGAATACAATTTGAAATATAAATTTTAAATCATATGATTCTGCATTTAAGGCCAGTTATATGCAATGGCAAAGAATCAATTTTATTTTTGATCTCAGTAAACTTTAAGCTCAATTTTGCAAAAAATTGCACTAATAAATTCCTGGCAAAGGTTAATATTAATTTAATATAGCAGAGTAGTTTATGAGTTTTCTTATAATCTGAAATATAATATAGTAGACCAGAATATTAATTTTAAAACATGTTAGTAAATGTATCATGAAGTATAATAAGATGAATTTTGAATAGAAACAATATTAAGTTTAACCAGAGAGAAATGGATATACAAAAGGCTGCATAGATAATGAGACTTTTGAACAGTCTAAGAGAGACCGATTTCACAACACCACAGATATTCAAGTTCCTCTTTTATAAAAAATAGCAGAGATGAGTGAACAATCTATATATTGTAATGAGATAAACAAGTTTATTAATGTAGAAACCCTTTTTTGAAGCAGAAATGTTTAAGTAGAGAAGAAACCATTTTTAGTGAAAAAAATGATTAGAGATAAAAATCCAGCACTATATGAATTTATATAAAAAAAATGCTTAAAAAGAAATCCCGTTGCTCTCAAATGAGGGAAAAATTTGAGAAACTGCTCATGAGTTAGTTAAATTAGAGGGTTCTCCACAAAACCTAGATCGTAGATTTTCTAGATTCGCTCTTTTCTATCCATAAAAATGAATGCGAAATGACTAGATAAAAGAACACAAACCTGCAAGAAACATTAAGAATAGCTTTAAAGAAAATTTGAAAAGAAAACTAAAGAAACTTAGATCTGGCAGCAAGCCATCCAAATCTAAGATCTTAGGAAAAAAAGACTAAAATGTAAAATTTTTTAAAAAAACCCACAAATAGAGTTAGATTAAAGATATTCAATGAAAATATTAAACATATTAGAGCTCAGATTTGAAAAAAAATGAAGAATAGAGCCAAGATTGAAATGTCTCCAAACCTGCACAAAACAAATCAATAATGTATCCAATAGATAAATCAGGTTTGGCGGTAAAACAACCAAACCAAAAAAAAAATTAATTTTTTTCTCTTAATCAGATTAGTCAAAATAAAATATATACTAGCAATAAACTCTCTCAAGAGTCTCCGATATTGGAGTGCTCCAAGATATGGTATCTCCTTCACCTATACACTCAATAATGGATTAAACCAACCTGCTCTGATGTCATGTTAAAATGATAAAGAACAAAATATGGAATTATAGGAAATTGTTTAATCCAAGAGCTAGGAGTAAGAAAAATTACCATGAATTAGCACAAGAACTAGGAGCATACACCAAAAAATAAGCAAGGAGGAGACAAGATTTTGAAGGGGAAAAGTATAAAAAAACCCCTATGAAATTAATGAAAGTGGCAACAAATGCTTAAGAATGAGAGAGAAAGAGAGTGAGAGCAATGCTCATACAATAATTGAGAAGAGGAAGAATCTCATATGAGAGAATGAGAAAAAGAAGGAGAGCCATCTCTTTTAATAGAGATGTGAGAGAGGAGTTACATTGTAACTCCCATATCTGAGTGTGCCACATTTCACTAGTGTGTGAGACAAGTGTAGGATTCCTCATAAGGAGGAATATCTATTTTCCTTAATAAAAGAAATTACAAATATGACATGTCCTCCCACTTGGACTAGAGGACAGATTACATTAGGATACCTTGGTTTATCCTATTAAAGACATAAATAACCATGGAAAGATTAAATTGTAACAATAAATTATGTGCTAGAAGTGCATATATATGTGGTACTTCTCATATTGAAAAGATGAATTTTTTTGAAATAAGGAGATTGATGTTATTGTGAAAGTTTTAAGGTTGTAGTAAAAGATCTGATAAAGTCATAGTTGTGAGCATATACAAAGAGAAGAGAAAGGATTAGATCTATCAAGTATTCAGTGCTCCATCCAAATCACTCAACTTGTTGTTCCCTAGCAGTTAAACAATTAAAATCCTCTAATGAGGTAAATATTAAGAGGTTCTCAATGTAAATCCCTTAATTGGGTGACCTCTTGACATAATCTTGAAATCCTTTCACAAGGTAGATCTTAGCAAAACTAATTGTAATTCTAACAAGGTACTAATTACTCCTTATAGGATGAACCCTCAAAAGGGGTAATTGTAAGCTACTAACAGGGAAAAATCATTTTATTGTAGTAGTCACTTTGTGGTTGTCATCCTTGACATAGTTTTTCCCTCTAACCAATAGTTTCTAGCCAAAAATTGTTGTGTCATGTGTGATGGTTTTGTGGATGTTTGATTTTTTTTCCTTTCACTTATTTACTTCAGTTATATGCTTTGCAATTTATGAGAACTATTATTGAAATTATTCAGATTAGTGGTTGAGTTAGTTTATAATTGGGTTGCACTGATTCACCCCCCTCTCAGTGCCTGATAATTCTAACAATATACAAAGTTACACATTTACAAATGCATAACATGCATATTTGACAAAAATACCTATTATATCACAACTTATGTGGCTTGATTATACTATATTTATTATGTAGTTCTAATATAAATAATATAATTACATATGTAAAAATCAACATGCTAAATTATATTTGACAATATTATTATAAATGAAAAAAAGGAAATGAAACCATTACCTTGTACTTAGGATTCTGTACCATTATAAAGGATTTATTATTTAAAAAAATTGGTTGAGCTCCATCCAACCATGTGCTCCTTGTAGGTAAACCCCATAATTATAGGAAATAATTAGATGGAAAAATAATTATGTTCATAAATAATAGAAGCATGTCTCAAACATATTAAAAATAATTTTCATAATACACAACTATTCAAATGTATACAATCAAGATATCAAAAATTCATAGACACTTGCTAAGATCTATTGGACTAGTGAGACAATCTCAAAAAAAATATATAAAAAAAACATCAAATTCAACAAAACAAATGAATCAATTACATTAACATAAATTTATCATGACATATAAATTCTAAGTACCAAATAATCTAATGACTGAAACCTAACTAGATACTATTATTGTGTTAAGCACTATTTTCTTACATTGTCCTTTAGTCCTGATATATGAAACTTCATGATTTTACCTCTTCAATTAAAAAACTCAATTTCCACCATTCATCTGTCCTTCAAATAAATTTCCCAAATCCATTTGGTGGAATTAATGGAGCTCATCACTCTCTATGTGCTCTAAACTAAGCGAACGATATGTGATTTTATTGTTACCATGCTAAATCAGGAAATAGTGCCTATCAAATGGTTGGAAGAGTAAGCTTGTAAAAAACAAGTTTTTAATTCTTATTTGAAATAGAAAGAGACATCTTCAATCTATCTCTGCTTGAAATTATACTAAATGAGTTATATGGATTTCTTATGCGAATTATTTGCACATCATTGTTTCATTTTGGGGCTCTCTTTAATACTAATTCTACTGCACATTTTGTGTGGCCAGAGTAGATGCAAAATAGAATATTCACAAGAATCCTTACTTTAACTATACAAAAATCAGCATTAACTCAATAGAGGGTTATTTGATAAACAATTGAAACTAAATATAAGAATGCGAAAAAAAACATAATGGAGGAAAGAATTGAATAAAGATGACTAGGATGGAAGAGAAAGAAAATGAATATGAATGTTATATGAAAATTATTTCTCTATAAGAGCATATGATCCTAATGAAAATTATGAGAAAGCATGTAAGAATGATAGATTATATAAACTCTATATTTTCCTCAAGTGCATATTATAGTACAAGTTCTTTGTTTGCACTATTTAAATTTACAACAAATGAATGGACATAAAAAAGGTAATAGCTTTGTGGGGGAGTCAAGAATCCACAAATCACTGCATTAATCAACTACATAAACAACACATAAGTAGAGTGTTATGTGGGTTTAAGAAGAATGATAAGTTCTATAAGTTATTGATGTCAAGATTTTTATGTTGTCATTAGTGACTGGTTATTGTAGATGTTCAAGAGTTCTTCATGAATTGGTATTTAGAGTTATGATCCACATTTATCCTATATTACAAATATATTCATATGGTTTCGATTATTGGATTAATTATCAAAAGATAAGTACTAAGAGGGGAGGGGTGATTAGTACTCCAAAAACTTTTATCTACTCTTCTAACCATTCACCAAATAATTTTTTTACATATATCAACATAAAACATGTAAATCAAAATCATACAACACAACTCATACCACCATGATTTTGGTATTATAGAAATCATTGATCAAAGGAAAAAAATGTGGTGGAGATGACACCCACAACACTTCACTATTGTAGTAACAAGTTTACTAGGTTAGAGCTACAAAGTTTAGCTATTTATGATAACTTACCATGTTAAGAGTATTTATCCTGTTAAGAGTATAAAGAATTATTCAGTCTATCTTGCTAAAGGATTTTACAACTCTAATCTAAGATATGTACCATGTTAAAGGATTTATAATTTAAGGCTGTTAGGTCTACTCAGTTAAGAGCTTTTACAATTTTGATTATTTAATAAATTAGTACATAACTATTTGTGGTGTTGCATCAATATATGCTTAGAAGACTCAATATTCTCAACATAAATTTACCTAACTCTATATTTAATTCACAATTCAACTTTTGTACTCGTTAGATTTAACTCTCTATCACATTTGAACAACTCTACTCTAACTACTCTGTAGCTTCTCTTCTCATCACCTTCACACTTAACTTTCATTGATCATCACTTGATCTTTATAATATATCCTTCACATATATTCTCATTCTCACATACTGATAATTTAGAATCGATCTAGAAGTGATGGAAAAATTCTACAGTCATCTACTTAAGTGGTGCTACCAAATGGTTACATCTCCAATGCATATATTACATTTAATTTTTATTGGTGGATCTTACATTGTAATCATGCACAATCATCATGTTTAAATAACTAATGAATTACAAAACAATCTCCTCGATATTTGTAAAATATTTTATTCTCGGTGTTCAAATTCAATGTATATGTTATGTTGTCCTATGTTACTCAATAATACATTTTATTCTGCTTGGTAACATATGCACTCTCAGCTTGATAACTATTGTAAATCACTAACTTCTTTGTGCTTACTCTTCCTTGCTTGATGCATGTTCCTTATGTCCCTTTACCAAAATTGTCTTTTCCTTACTTCCCTTTACCGAATAGCCTATTATCTTTACCGAATAACTTTGACAATCAATATGAATTTATAAAAAATAATGAAAAAAAAAAAACACTATAAAGGTATCAATGTCCCGCTTTGGCATTAGTTTGGTATCTTTATTAAAAAATTCAAAGTCATCAAAATTTCATCATAAAAAATTTGACCATGTATGAACTGTTGTCACTAAGGATTGCACCCAAATATGGCTATGTGTGAAACCTAGAAATCCTGTGAAACATGGGACTACTTCCAAGCTGTGGTTAGCCTATCAGAAAGTAGACCTCCAAATTTGGGGCCAACTTCCCCTTGAATCACCTTGAAACTAGACTAACTTTATGGGGAAAAGGGAGAGAGTGCATGGAGTCAAATGACTGAAAATAAACTTAAACTAGGTGATCCACTGAATTGATAAAAGATCCACAATTGAAACATCTTACAAGGACAACTAAAAATAGATCTTCAACTCACAACTTGACCCTATTGTATTGAACTTTTCAAAATTAATAAGGTACTTAGGATGCAAGGAGGGAAAAGAATTTCCACAACCCATAACCCAATTATGTACACAAATTAAAACTCCAAGATACAAAACAATCCTCTCAATACTCGATTGAATAAATATGTAGATTAAGGATAGAAGATATCATAATGATCTTTCATACAACTCAATAGGAAAACTCAAAAAATCATAGAGACAAGAAGGATCACTTTTGTATTCACTCTAAAGAAGCTAAGTACAATTGTGTTTCTCAGAGCTACAACACTCACCTCCAAGTGAGAAAGAATGAAGAGCTAACCTAAATCACCTAAGTGAGAGGTATATAAACAAAAACCTCAAAATCTGCATTCATGACCCTGAACCTCACTAAAAATGGAAAAAAATCCGCATTTTTGGTCCAAAAGGTGCCTCTTAAATCTAGATGTTAGATTCCTAGATTTGTAGGGGTAGGGGTGAAGGTGAAATCATAAACAAATATAAACCATTAATTCTATCATATCCCCTTCTATCCTCTGAAAATATATTCTGAGAAATGATTTATAAAATATCATTGTCAGAATTTATAATAGTAATTGCATGATCTACATTTATAATCTTTCCCCTATGTGGATTTAATACATGGGGATTTAAAACATATTCACTTCTTTGTGTTAATAAATAGTTCTCAACCCAATTATAAAAAGGGGAAAACATATTTAATAACCCAGTTAAATCTTATGATTAAACCCACCTTACATATGTTTAGCATTGTTATTTGCAAACTTTAATAATATTTTTAAATGGGTAAGTTCTCAACCCACAAAAGGGGAAAACTTATCCCAAAACATTTACAACTTTTAGAAAAAACAACAACCTTTTAACATTGCAACATTACACATTCTGTGGATAAAAATCAACCCCAAAAATAAGATGAAGGATTCTAAAAAAATGGAATGCTTTACTGCTGGTTCATTTGAGGAAAGTTTCCATTTGCATTGGCTTCTTGTTTTGTGAACTGAATCTCAAATTTAGAAGCTCTCGGCGTTTTGATCTTATAGAATTATGATTTGAGGTAGGAAATGTTTCTGGATCCTCATTTTGTATCTTCTCTACATTTCAAGGGCAACATTTTACTTGTTGTTTGTCTTTGAGAACATGTTTTCTATAATTCTTCATTCCAATGGCATCATTTTAAGTTTAATCTTGATTCTATGGCATTGGCTTAATTGCTAGCATTACCTATGTTCACTACTATGAATGCTTGGTGTCCCTCGAGTTGCAAGCTAGGGCATCATTTACTTGTGTTCTTAAGTTTTTTGATCTCATTGGTCAATTGCTAATCTCATAGCATCATGCCCTAGGCTTGATCTCTGTTTATATACATTGCTATTGGTATGCTATCACCATGCCCATTTCTTCTTTCAGTCTGTGCTCTTGATATATCATTGTTATTGGGCATCATCATTTGAGAGGCATACACAATGTTGTTTTTGACCATGCTGTTGTTTATGGATGTTGTGGATTATTACTAATGCTCTATATATCTTTATTTCTTCTTATTTGATTCACAACCCATGTTATTGATTGTTCACTATTAATAGGGTATCAAGATTTACTATTTCTTTATTGGATCAATGCCTTGAAGATATTCAAGGGCCTGTTCTATATGGAAGCATTATGATTTGCAGCTAGTTACATGGTCTTTGTTAAATTCATTCATTGTGAGACACTTGATTTCACTGTTTCTTTGAATGTTCAATGTTTTATTCAATTTGACAACCCAAGAGCTATAAGCTAGAATATCCATTGCATTGTATTTACTGTTGGTTTATACTCATGAGTTATGATATTTGTTTTTGTAACATGCATACTATTGCATTGAGATTGGATCCTCCAATGCTCACGAGAATCATTGATATGTCACTATTATATGCTTTGGATCTATATCCTTATGGCGTTGTACTATTTATTGTTATCACATGGGCATCATTATTCAAGAGGGATACACAATGTTGTATTTATTGTATTATTGGTGTTTACTCATCATTAGTGCTCATTGTATTAGCTATTAATGCCTACCTCTCTTTAATCGAAGCACCATCACTTCTATTTTCTCTCTTTGTACTATGGATGCATCATTATAGATGAGATTACTGTATGTTAAAATCTGAATTTTGAATTTCTATCAAATCAGTGGCAAAGAGGCCTTGGGCTATCTTATATATCACCATTAGTTTTCTATTTGAACACATGAAATCATGTCATTAGATAAGGCATTGTTTCATCACTTGATGGTTGCATCTTGTTGACTTTGTGGTATTGATGCTTTAATCACATTGTGTTGTTCACCTTTGTGCATAGTTCCTCTTTAATGCATTAGCACTTCATAATGATGATCAAAATGTTATTGGTTCAAGGAAAATGAAATGTGGGGAGAGCTTCATTACTTAATTAGATTTGTACCTTTTTGGTATGTTATTTCCACTAGAATCATGCAGTTACTCTATCTTTTGTAGATTCATTCCTTAGCTCAAAATGCTAATTTAATACACTTCATGCTATAAAATGTGATAGGACTAAATGAAGATTTGTGTACCTTTTCTCTATTTCAATTTAATTTGATGTATAGCCCTCCTATTACCAGTGCTTGATCATGACTCATTATGTTGATGGGCATGGTAAATGGATATTGTGGGTGCAACGAGATGAAACAACATATGGTTCTGATGTTTCATTTAGATGATGATGTAGATACCATAGTGATTCATCAGGTGTTCATGCAGACATTACCTCCCTTTCCTATGTTGATTTTTGTTATGTGTTTCCATGCTTTTAGCTTCTTTATTCTACTTTTATGATCTCTAAATGCTCCATTGATATTGCTTCATCCGGTTACTTCTCTCACCACTTTTGGGTCAATGATGGTGATCATGGGTGCTCTTGACCTATGATGTGGTTTCTCTCAAGGAAATTTGAAGGTTTTCCTGAAATATCCCACATCACAAGGAAACATCATTCATTTGGATTCCAACACCTTACAATTTTTGTTGTACATACAATCTTTGTACTTATAGGATGGTCTTATGGAAATACCATCCTATCAGTACTTAGATTATCTAAATGATGTAAACAACAATGTATCAGCTTCTTATGTATATGCACATGGAACAAACAAGTTAGTGAAACCATGGTATCTTTTCTTCCTCCGGCATCTTTTTGAGTACACATGTCTATTAGAAAGTAAACTCCACCAAGATAACTGAGAGGGGGGGCTGAATCAATTATTAGATAATTATAAATTTTATCATCTTCAACAACATTAAACCATATAAGCATAATAATTACCTACCGTAGAAAGATATTCATACACAATAACATAATGACACAAGATATGTTGACTAGGGAACCTCTTTATCAAAGAGTAAACACCAGTGGGAATGATGCCCACAAAAGATGCACTAATATGAATATTCCTTGTGAAAGGATGGACTCTGTTAGGAGTCTTATGAAATACATTTAGTACATATGAATCCCTATTAGGAGATTTTGAATCCTTGTTAAAAGATTCTAACCCTGTTAACAGTTATGGAAGACAGAACGACCCACTGCCCAAACAACTTCAGGGTAAGATCATTGAACACATTGTCCAAATAATCTTTGCATTAATCAATAGAATAATATGTTACCTCTTCTCTGACTATGCCAAACCACACTCACTATTACACCAGATCTCAATTTCAGATCTATGTACCTCACATGTCTTTGTTCACATATTCACTTTCACACTTAGCTCTTTTCTTCACTTCATGTATACACCATCACGCACAACTACTAATTCCATATCAAAACAACATCACAATAGGGAAATACATTCATTCCTTTATACCACACTCAAATAATTACAAATGAGTCAGCATACAATTACAACATAAAAGTTTCCATACGCTAAACCAAAATTACACAAAATTGTCAGCTTCCAAATAAGATAAATCTTCACTTGTGTGACCTCAAAGTTTGCACTATCATCCATGTCACTATCAATTTTTTTGCAACTTCCATTTAACTGTGCAAAACTAGATTCCATCCCGATTAGGAAATATCATCTGATTTCCATAAACCGCTGCTCAGGAACACTGCCTGAATACTACTTCTAGAAAAATTCTCATAACTTCCATGAATAAATGAATTATTGTCTACACTCTTAACCATAGACATATAAAATATCAAATAATATATCCTCAACATCACATAGCTCCAACTGCAATAACCCACATGCGCTAATCCAAACTTTGTCTGATTCTCTGCAAGTCTTCGTTAAATCACTGTGTTGACATCAATGACAATCGTAGTCATGAATGAAACAAAAAATACTATAGAATGGCTACCAATAATTTAGCATTCTTTCCTAACAATCTCCCCCATTGGCATTGATGGTAACATAGATGAAAAACATCCAATGTTCCAAAAATCCAATACTGCAACACTGCTGCTCCAAATCATCTTCATCAATCAAATCTTGCTTCGTTATCCTATTCAGTTCTCTCCAATAGATGTTTCAAATGGTTTTCAATGTATACTTCTACCCCATTAACATCAATGATAGAAATTTCATCACTATGTCAACAACAACTCAATGTCAAAAGACACTATTCAGAAAATACATTCATTAGAGTCCTCATGACTCAGCTCAGATACACATACTCCCCCATAGAGGAAGTACCAACATCCAGTCTAGAAGAAAGAAAAGGCTCATATACCACTGGACAGATGCAACCAACTGCATCACTTTTCAAAAGTATGCTAGGGCATAACCCCAAGCATATCTCTCAGATACTCAAATGTATCCTTAGGCAAAGGCTTTGTGAATATATCTACTATCTGGTATTTTCTACTTATGTACTCAAGTCTAACTTCTTTCTCAACAAATTTCTCTCTTACAACATGATACTTAATCTCTATATGCTTTGTCTTAGAATGTAATACAGGATTCTTAAACATACTAACTGTGCTGGTGTTGTCACAATGTATGACAATAGGTTCAACAAACTTTATTCCAATATGCTTTAGCATTTGTTTCATCCAAATTATCTGGTTACAATTGTTTGCTACTGCTACATATTCTGCTTCTACTATGCTTTGTGAGATACAATTATGCTTCTTACTTAGCCAAGAAACTAATCTTCATCCAAGGAAAAATGCTCCACCATTGGTGCTTTTCTTATCATCAACACTACCTCCCCAATCATCATTTGTATATGCACATAGGGTAAAATCATCATATTTTTCATACCATAATCCATAGTCCACTATGCCTCTTAAATATCTTAGTATCCTCTTTACTACTGCATAATGTGATTCTCTAGGTTCAGCTTGAAATCTTGCTATAATTCCAACTAAATGTGCTATATCAGGTCTTGTATGAGTTAAATACTACAATCCTCCAATCATAGATCTGTATATCTTCTATTCCACTGCAGGAGTCTCATCTGTGCTATTTAACTTATGTCTAGTCACCATGGGTGTTCCAACTAGTTTACAATTCTCCATTCCAAATCTTTTAAACAAGTCATTCAGGTACTTTGTCTGGCTTACATAGATACCATCATTATTTTGTGTTATTTGTAATCCCAAAAAGTATTTCATTTCATGAATCATACTCATTTCAAATTTAGTCTTCATTTAATCAACAAATTTGTCACTAGCTTCATCTTCTCCTCCAAAGAAAATGTCATAAAAAAAAAACTACAACTAACAAACCATTTTCAATTTCTTTTGTGTACAGATTGCTATTAGCTGTTCGTTTTGTAAATCTCAATTTTAACAAATATTTATCCAATCTTGCATACCAAGTTCTAGGTGCTTGTTTAAGTCCATATAAAGCTATCTTCAGTTTACATACCATGTCTCCTTCTTGAGTCAAAGGAAAACCTTCAGGCTGCTCAATGTAGACTTCCTCCAATTCTCCATTTAGAAATGCTAACTTCACATCCATATGATATCTTTGAATTTCTTGTAAGCTGCATAAGCCAAAAATATTCTTACTACTTCAATTCTTGCTGTAGGTGCAAAGGTTTCTTCATAGTCAATTCCTTCTTACTGTGAGTAACCCTTACATACCAATCTTGCTTTGTTTCTTACTACTTCTCCTTGTTCATTCATCTTGTTTTTGAATACCCATTTAGTTCCAATAACATTCTTGTCTTTAGATCTAGGGACTAGTTCCCATGTCTTGTTCTTTTCAATCTGATCTAGTTCTTCTTTCATAGCATTAGTCCAACTTTCATCTTCACAAGCTTCATTAGTAGTCTTAGGTTAAATTTGATAAATCAAACATAACTATTCTTGTACCTTATTTCGAGTTAGAACTCCTCTTTTGATGCTCCCAATAATTTATCCAATAAGATGATTTCTTAACAAACTCTTGCTAGGTGTCACTGTCTCAGATCTCACTTCAGATGTAGGTTCCACAATGAATTCACTATGGCTTTCATTTAACAACTCACTGTCAGTTTCATAAGATAATTTAGTAGATCTAGTGTTAGGTTTAGGATGATCTTCTTCATCTGATTCATAATCAAGCATTCCTTCCTGAATTTTGAACTTTTCATCAACTTTAACATTTGTGCTTTCAACAATAGTCTTATTTCTTTTATTGTAAGAACTATAGGCTTTTCTTTTCAAAGAATATCCAAGAAATATACCTTCATCCCTTCTAGGATCAAACTTTCCAATATCATCATCTCTCTTTATATAAAATTTGCTTCCAAAACTTCTAAAATACTTAATTGAGGGTGCATGTCCAAACCATAATTCATAAGGTGTCTTGTCTGTGTCTACTCTGATTTGTACTTTGTTCATTTTATACACTTCTATGTTCAGTGCTTCTCTCTAGAATATCTTCACCAAATCATTCTCAAATAACATAGCTCTTACTGCTTCAGTCACTGATCTATTTCTTCTTTCTGCAATGCCATTTTGTTCAAGTGTTCTAGGAGCTAAATACTGTCTCTTAATGCCATTTTCTTCACAAAAGGTGTTAAACTCTCTAGAAGTAAATTCTCCACCTCTATTAGATCTTAAATATTTAATCTTCATTCTCAACTTTATTATTAACAATCTTAAACTTATCAAATGCTTCAGATTTTTCTTTAAGAAATGCAATCCACATCATTCTTGTAAAATCATCAACAAGAATCATAAAATACCTTTATCCATAGAATCCTCTAGTCCTAGTAGGACTGCTCAAATCTGTATGAACAATCTCCAGCTTTTTTGTAGATGTAAACTTCTCACTAGGAAAAGAAATTCTCTTATGTTTAGCCATTACACATTCTTTGCAAATCATGTTAGTAGGCTTCATAATTTTAGGCAAATCTCTTACTGCAAGTGTAGTACTTACTTTCACAATGTTATCAAAGTTTATATGATGAAAAATTCTATGCCATAACCAACTGTCATCAATCTTAGTAATCAAACATGTCATCTTAGTAGGATTCAACTGAAATACATTACCTTTGGTTCTAGATCGAATTCCAATCAGATTTCCATCTTTATCCTTTATCACACAAGTTTTCTCAGTAAACCAAACTTGATATCCCTTATCAACTAACTGTCCAACACTCAAAATATTATGTTTCAATCCATCCACAAAATAAACATCATCAGTATTAGTCTTTCCATCAAGAGTAATAGATCCTATACCTTTAAACAAACAAGGTGCATTGTTTCCAAATCTAACAACTCCTCCATCATATTCATTAAACTTTATGAAACTTTTCATGTCTCTAGTCACATGATGTGAACAACCACTATCTATAATCCAATCATCTTTCTTTTCAACTTGAGAAACTAAGTCTTTTTCTTCATTAACATAAGTTTCAGGATTCTCTTCTTTAATTACTACAAATCCTATGTCATCATTATTCTCAATATCACCTTCACTTAAAGTTCTTTCTATACTAGCTTCAAGATCTTCATAATTAGCATAATAACATTCCTTAGATCTTCTAAGTTTGAAATTGTTTCCCAACTTTTTAACTCTCTTAGGACATTTAGATGCAAAATGATCATATTCTTGACAAGTCCAACATTTAAATATTTTCTTACCATCTGGTTCTCTTTTCACAACAAAAGGCAATACCTTCTTCAATCTTCTCGTCTTCTTCATTTCTAGATCTGTTGCTACCAGCATAATCTCTACTCACACTGATGCTTCTTGACAAAGTAGGTCAAACACTAAGAGCACTGAATGCTTTCTCCATTCTAGGTAAGTCTCCTGATAATCTTAGGTTCATTTTTACTACTTCCAATTTTCCAAGAAGAGTCTCTCTTGTAAAGTTTGTAGTACAAGGTATAACTTGTTCAATCATCTATATTGTCTTCTTAAATATAGGAGTCAATGTCCTCAGAATTTTCCATATCACTTTATTCTCTGTCTTTGTTCCTCCACAATATTTTATATCTATAATAATTTCTGACATTCTACCAGTATAGCTTCTAATAGATTCATCTTCCAACATTCTTATATTTTCAAATGCACATATCCAATTATGTAATCTAACTCTTTTTGCATGTTTATCACCTTCAAAGGTAGAGTGTAAAGCATTCCAAATTTCATGAGATTTTTTAAAATATTTTACCTGACTGTACTCATTCTCTGGAAGGGCTATCAAAAGTGCTTCTCTTGCAAGTATGTTACACATGAATAGATCTCTCTCATCAGTAGTACATGTTTTAAGATTGTCCTCTTCAATGATAGTCTTATCATTCTTTGTAATCAACCAATAACCTAGTCCTAAACATAGTAGGTGTCTTCATCTTTTCTTTCCAGCTGCTAAAATTTACTCCATCAAACTTAAGGATTTCTTTCCTAAAATTCACCATGGATCTCCTTAAGCTGTTAAACTTCTTTTTCAAGGACCTGTTCCCCTAATACCAATTGTTAGAAAGTAAAGTGCACCAAGATAACTGAGAGGGGGGGCTAAGTCATTTATTAGATAATTATAACTTTTATCATCTTCAACAACATTAAACCATATAAGCAATATAATTACCAATCATAGAAAGATATTCATACACAATAACACAATGACACAAGATATGTTGACTAGGGAACCTCTTGATCAAAGAGTAAACCCCGGTGGGAATGATGCCCACAAAAGATGCACTAATATGAATATTCCTTGTGAAAGAATGGAATCTATTAGGAGTCTTATGAAATAAAATCATTACATATGAATCCATGTTAGGAGATTTTGAATCCTTGCTAAAAGATTCTAACCCTCTTAAGAGTTATGGAAGATAGAAGGACCCACTGCCCAAATAGCTTCAAGGTAAGATCACTGAACACACTGTTGAAATAATCTTTGCATTACTCAATAGAATAATATGTTACCTCTTCTCTGACTATGCCAAATTGCACTCACTGTTACACCAGATCCCGATTTCAGATCTTTGTACCTTGCATGTCTTCCTTCACATATTCACTTTCACACTTAGCTCTTTTCTTCACTTCATGTATACAACATCACACACAACCACTACTTCCATATCATAACAACATCATAATAAGGAAATACATTCCTTCCTTTATACCACACTCAAATAATTACAAATGAGTCGCCATACAATTACAACATAAAAGTTTCCACATGCTACACCAAAATTACACAAAAATGTCAGCTTCCAAATACAATAAATATTCACTCATGTGACCTCAAAGTTTGTGCTGTCATCCACATTACTATCAATGTGTCTTCAAATTCCCTTTAACTACACAAAACCAAATTCCATCCCGATTAGGAGATATCATCTGATTTCCACAAACCGCTACTCAGGAACACTGCCTAAATATTGCTTCCACCAAAATGCTCATAACTTCCATGAATAAATGAATTATTGTCTGTGCTATTAACCATAGACATATAACATATAAAATAATATATTCTCAACATCGCATAGCTCCAACTACAATAACCCACGTGCACTAATCCAAACTTTGTCTGCTTCTCTCGAAGTCTTCAGTAAATCACTGTGTTGACATTAATGACAATCATAGTCATGAATGCAAGAAAAAATACTATAGAATGGCTACCAAGCATTTAGAATTCATTCCTAACAATGTCCTATAGCATAGCCCTTTTTTGGAAGTGTATGGATGATTATGTACATTCATGATTGTAGATGTGGGTAAGTATTTAGGATATCATGCATTTATTTGATCCTTTGGCTCTAACCCCGCCCCTTTCCTCTTCTCTGGAGGTTTTGGATCACAGGAGCACATTGGTCTAAATTTAGATCGACACTTCATTATTCTAGGCAATGTCTGGTATCCTTGTACTTTTATGTTTATCTTCTTTATGTATGTTTGTATTCATTTATAACTTCTTGAAAGTTGGCTATGCTCATGGCCTGTGTGAGCCCAGATGATCTTATTTTTTAGTTCTTTCATTTGTATAATACATATAGATATTTGGCATATATATATGTAACATTTAGATGTAGAAATTTATTTTTCTTTAAATGTATCTTTTAAAATGAACACATATTTAAGAAAGATCATCTAATAATGCAAACTAGGGTACTGTAGCCTCATCTAGTAATTTGGTCTCCAATAAAAAATGAGTAAAAATATGGTAACATTATGGTGACCTCAACTAAGTGCTTGCCTGCTAAGTACCCTTGACCAGTTACCTTTTGCATCCATTACGCACAGAATCTCATAAACCTTAGAATTGAACTTAGCTTTAAACAAAACAACTCATTCTTGCCAATAAAACAAACTAACTATCTGAGACTGACTGCCCTGAGAGACTTGTCATGTGAGGATTGATGATTTGCATTAGTGGGCACCCAACTCACTAGTACCAATTATTGATGCTTGCTTGATGGATCTTTGTAGAGTAGCATCAATGCGTGTCTGGCTTATATATAAGCAAAACCCAACTGAAAACTGAAAAATGAAAGCAAACTTATGCTGAAGCACTTAGGGATCACATAAAATTAAAAATGAAACAACTGACTACTAATATACAGGGGTAGAAATTTTGACCTCAAAAGCATGCTTTGAGGTGAATCCAATTCACAGGAATGAGAAACTCTTCTCCATCCATAATGGCCAACTGGAAGGCCTTATGGGCCTTACACTTAACAACCATGAAAGGTCCACTCCATATAGCATCAAATTTAGTGTCCCTTCTTGGTTTATTTTTTAACTCATCCCATTTAAGGAAAAGGTCTCCTTCCTTAAAAACCCTAGTCATGGCTCTTTTATCAAAAAAATTCTTCATCTAAGAATGATGGGCCTCTAGGTTTTCTAATGCTAGTTTTCTAGTTTCTTCAAGCTTAACTAACTCAACAAGCCTAACTTGCATAGTGTCTTCTTCCATTAACTCAATTTCTTTAATCAAGATTAAAGTAGGCAATTCAATAGAAATAGGAATCCTAGCCTCTTTTCCATTAACTAGCATATATGGAGAGTTACCTATAGATCTCTTAGGGGTTATTATATTTCTCCATAGAGCTAGCTTCAACTTGTTGTGCCAGTCCCTTTGGTTCCCCTCTATGGTTCGCTTGATGATTCTCAATAGGTTCTTGTTGGTTGATTCTGCTTGGCCATTACACTAACGAAAATATTTGGATGAAGTTCTTAGGAAAATATTGTGTCTCAATGCCCATTCCAATATTCCCATTACAAGAAATGCTAAGACATTTTTTAAAATTATAGAGTCTGGTGTGCCAAACCTTGACACAATATCTTGATAGAAATTGAGGACATAGTTCTCATTTTCTTCTTTTAATGCTACAGCCTTTGTTGACTTGGTAAACTAATTTATAGCAATAAGGATCCATCGGTGACCAACACTAGATGGAGGATTAATAGGTCCAACAAAATCCAACCCCCATTTTGTGAAGGGTTGTTCCACCTTTATGGGATGTAATGGGAGGGATGCCAACTTCTGTTTGCCAGAAAATAGAGCATAGATCTTACAATTCCTCATCCAATTAAATGCATATTTGTACAGGCTAGACCAATAGTACCCTACTCTCATCACTTTCAGAGAAGTGGTCCTTGTTGCAAAATGTCCTCCTGATTCCCCATCATGGAACTCTTCCAGAATTCTGTTCTTCTGGCTGGGCTATACACATCTCAACATGACACCATTATAGTCTCTTCTATACAAAATATCATCTAGAATGACAAAAGGGATGGATTGGAGCCTAAAATACCTCTTTTTTCTCCTATCAAGGCCTTAGAGGCATTGACTAGTCAAGATATAGTGCTTCATCTTTGTTGTCCATGTCGTATTCTATTCTAAATTCTAGTTCATCGGGACAACATCTCCTCCTTGTTGAATTTTGTCCATTCTTCCTTTAGTCATTTTCTTTCATAAACCATTTCCCCTTATTAACTTAGTCACCTTGATTAGGACATCATATTCCATAACTTTGGTGACCCAACCAGTCCTTTTGAGGTTCCAATCCTTGTTTAGAAGGAAGTCTTTTATACAAGGGTGGGAAACCATAAGGTGCAATGTGTTATTAGAAAGAAAATGCCTAAATTTCTTCAAGCTCGTCACCACTGCTAGGACATGTTTCTCCACAAGAGTATAATTTAGTAAATACCCATCCAGGTCTTGGCTATAAAAGCCACTGGCTGCTCTTATTTTTCATTGTTCTACTCAACTAGCATGACATATATATTATCAGTATTCCCAAAATAATACAAATAAAATCTCTTGAAAAATTAGGGTTTACCAAGGTAGGGATAGAAGAAATTTCTTCTTTCACTTGCTCAAAACACCTCTTCCCTTCATTTGTCTAGTGGAAGGTTGAATTCTTTTTTAGCATCTAGGTCATAGGTTTCAATGATGTTGCAATGTTTGGGATGAATCTTCTCAAGAATTTGATTCTCCCAAGGAAACTTTACAGACCCTTCTTGTGTGTTGGTAAGGGTAGTGCCATGATTGCACTTATTCTCTCTAGATCAATAGTTGTTGCTTATCTAGAAATAATGTGTCCTAGAAGCCTGCCTTCATGGATAGAAAAGATACACTTTTTAGGATTCAATGAGACTCCATATTATTTTACCTTTCATAAATTTGTCTTAGATGAACTAGGTGATCATTAGTATCTTTTGAGAAGATAGTTATGTCACCTAAATAGACTAGGAAAAAGTTATTCATTAAACTAGCAAATGTCATCTCCATGGCTTTCTAAAATGTTGCACCAAAATTAGATAGCCCAAAGGGCATCTTTCTATATGCCATGGTACCCCATTTGGTAGTAAAGGATATCTTATACTGGTCTTCCTCTCTTACAAGGACTTGGTTATAGCTAGAAAAGCTATCTAGTAGTGGAAATCTATCAAACCCTGAGACAAACTGTAATATCTGTTCCATAGAGGGTAATGGGTGATGGTCTTTGACTAAGGCCCGATTGAGGTCCCTAAAATCCACACATAGAAAAATTTCACCATTATTTTTCTTGACAGGCACTAGGTTAGAGTTCCAAGACATGTGTTTGATGGGAAAAATAATATTGGCCTCAATCATTTTCCTTAATGTTGTCTTCATTAACACTTCTAGCTTAGGGTTAATAGGTCTTTGTTCTTGTCTCATAGGTTTGGCATGGCATTCCAGTTCAATAGTATGCTAGGATAAGTGGGGATCAAACCCTTTCAAATCATAATATTCCCATGTAGAAATATCATTGAATTCTTATCATAATGAGACAAAATCTTTCTTTCCTGGTTGGGTACATACCTTTCCTAGCTTGAGGAACCTATCCTTGGATATCTCAATAGGCTGATAATGTTCCTCTTTTACTGTCATGCTTGCTTTGTCTCCTCTAAGCTGGTCATTAGAGTTAAAAATGGACTCAAGGGTGACTAAACCCTTAGTTAACTTATTAGTTTTTAACTGTAACATCTAATCATTATACTGATGAGCATTCTTATTCTGATTAACTTTAGAGAATTCAGCATCTTCTATCAAAAAATTGAATATTTGCTCATCATTTTCAAAGACTTTCCAACTTACCTGATTATATGGGATTGAAGGACTCACAAGGACCCTCACATGCTTCATTTAAGTGCTTGTGACTTCTTTAGGAATGTCATATTCAGCTCCTATGGAAGCCAACTTGTCTTATTCTTTGTTCTGATTTCTTAGGACATAAATTAGATTAAAAGTACAAAATCCTTCTATCAAATTCCAAACCTTGTGCTTGTACATCTTGAGCATATCATTCTTAGTGAGATTAGTATCTTGAATTTGACTAACTAATAACTCACTATCACCTAAAACTCTCAAAAACTTGATTCATTTCTTTATGTAGAGTAATACATTTTCCCTTCTAGTGAAATCAAGGTAGCTCCTCCTGAACCAATTTTGCTTATGGCACCATCAAAGAACAACTGCCATAGCTCATTATTTTTTTGTTCTAGATACTCATCCTCTTTCTTCATCAAATTTAGGATCACTACACCTTCTTCATGAATGATATACATCCCTATGCCAGATATTTCCATATTCATAAAAGGATTATCCTCTAGGTCTATTTCAGCCCATTCATATAAGACAATATCCAAAATGTTTTCAGTAGTGGTCTCTGGTTTAGAATCAATAGGGTCTTGTTCATGGAACATTAAATTGGAATTTATGGGGCTAGGTGTATAGGGTTCCACATGATTTTTTGCAAAGGTTTCAAACTTAATTATATCCTTTGTACCATATCTAGTTTTAAAGTCTAAATGAGAACAATCTACTGAAAGGTATCCCCCCAACCTAGTGGTGAAATCTCTGCTTAGGCCAATAGAAAAGAAGGGATAAAAATCCATAACATAGACATCTTGAGGGATCAAAAAATTGGGACATTCATGTAAGGTGAGGCTTAGGTCCTTAATGACTCCAATTGTGTTGACTAATGACCCATCTAACTAAACAACATGTCTTTCTAGTGGCTCATAAGACAATCCTAGGGTATCTGCTAGTTGCTTAGATATTACTAAACTACTTGCCCCTGATCCAATCATACAGTTATCTACCAAAAATTTCCCAACAACAAGAGTAACATAGAAAGGAGGGGGTTTAACCTGTGGAGAAATGGTGGGTTGCAAGATTCTTTCTCCATTTTGTTGATCTTTTTCAGATGTTTCAACCATCAAGACCCTAGGCTGTTCTAAAACATTCTCATCATTTAATGAACTCCTAGCCAAAGCATTAAGCATTAATTCCTTTTTACTAGGAATGACCAAATTGTAAATTATAGGCACACTTATGGAAGTTTTCTTCATTTGTTCAACAATATTGAAAGATCCTAGGCTTACCTTTGGCTGTCATTTTTCTATAGTAACTTTTGGTTGTGCTGATGCCAACTGTGTTTTTTCTTTGGCTAGCTCCTTGACCTACTTAGATTTATTTTGAAGTGAGGCTTGAGCATCCTTGGTTTGTGAGGCCACAACTAGAGCTTGCTGACTGGTAGAGGCTAGTTGCTTAGCATCCAAAGCCTTCTTCTTAGACCTTGTGTTGGCTACAACTGGAACATAGTTCTTCTTATCATTTAGGGAAAAATTGACCCCACAAAACTCCTCCTTTTGGAAATCAACAAGTGCCACCTCTAGTGTATTGAGCTCATTTGAGGTAGTAGGTTGGTCTTGTTGGATCTCTGATATTTGAGACATCTCCTATGGGATCATGACATTGTTCTCCACCATGAGGGCTTGGCCATAACCATTGGGACACATCCCTTGAATGTGCTACTAATTACATGGACAAAAACATTGGTATTCTTGTCCCATATTGTTCTGAGCTATAGGAACAAGCTCTCTAGAAGTGTTAGGGATATTAGGATTGTAGGGCTAGCTAGCCTTTTAATTGTAGTTTCTTGATTGGCCTTTTTGGCGTGATTGGTATTGGGACTTATTTTTCTGATATTCAGCTTGATAGGGGGCTTGATAAGGCTGAAACTATTGTCTTTTGAGGTTAACTAGCTCATTAGAAACATACTACAATGTCTTTTTAATATCCTTCAGATCTTGGGACTGGTCAATAGATGGCATGACAACATGCTAGGAAGGATTTGGGATAGGTGGCATAAATGCCAAAGATGGAATTACTTCTGAAATAGGATGAATCTTAGGTAAGATAGGCATTGGAGGCCTTGTGTATATATTTCTAGCTTCAATGAGACTATTCTCAATCCTTATAGCAATGTCATATATTGCTAGTAAGTTATTCCCTCCCATAGACTGGATCATGATAGAGATATCACTATTGAGTGCCCTTAAATAGTATAGGAAAGCATGTTGGCTTGAGGGCCTAACTATTATTGGTATCATGTTCCATGTTCTTTGGAACCTAAAATTTAAATCCATCATATATTAATGGGGTGCCCTCTTAATAGTGCTCAGATGTTCAACTAAGGGGAGATGATTAGACTTATCCTCAAATTGATTGGTTAAGGCTTGACCCAACTCATCCCATCTTGTTATGGAATTGACTGCTAGACCTCAAAACCATTGTAAAACTTTGTGTTTGAGGGATGTTTCCAACAACCTTACAGCTACATTGTCATGAGTTATATTATGGAGGGCACATAGGGATGCAACATCTCTTATATTCTCAATAGTGGAGGTTTGATCCTCTCCTATAAAAATAGGTAGCCTCTTAAGGGCTAATACAGGTATGTCATTATGCTGCTAAAAATTCAAGGGGCTACCTTGATTAAAAGTCATAAAAGGGTGATTTCTATCTATTGGAGGGTTTAAAGGAACTTGAATTGTTGGTGTTTCTTGCACAGGTGGGATTATGATAGTGCTTGTAGGAATAGGAATGGGATTTTCAAATTGGGATGCACTAGATTGGGTTGCCTTGGTCATTTTCTTAGATGATGGTAGTTCTACATAAACAAAAGGATTCTTTCTCTGCCTAGTTGGAAATGCACTCATAAGATTAATGGATGATATGCATGAAATAAGATTAGAGTCACTAGGTATGATTTCAAAATATAGCCACTTCTCATACCAAAAAATAACCCTCATATAACCACTTCAAAACTCTGACTCAGTGAGTCTCTGGTCCCACCGGGCATGCCAAAAAAATTTTGTCAGTAGGGATTACACCTGAATATGGCTAATTATGAAACCTAGCAATCTTGTGAAACATGAGACTACTTTCAAGATGTGTGTAGCCTATCAGAAAGTAGACCTATGGATTAGGGGATGACTTCCCCTTGAATCACCTTTAAACTAGACTAACTTTATGAGGAAAAGTGAGAGAGTGCCTGAAATCAAATGATTGAAAACAAACTTAAACTAGGTGATCCACCAAATTGATAAAAGATCCACAATTGAAACAACTTACATGGACAACTGATAACAGATCTTAAACTCAAAATTTTACCCTATTCTATTGAACTTTTCAGAATTAATAAGGTACTTAGGATACAAGGAGGGAAAATAATTTCCACAACCCAAAACCCAAATTTGTACACAAACTAAAACTCAAAGATATAAAAAAATCCTTTGAATACTTGATTGAATAAATATGCAGCTTAAGGATAAAAGCTATTGTAATGATATTGCATACAACTCAATAGGGAAACTCATAAAATCATAGAGACAAGAAGGATCACTTTTGCATTCACTCTAAAGAAGCTAAGTGCAATTGTGTTTCTCAGAGATACAACAGTCATCCCCAAGTGAGAAAGAATGAAGAGCTAATGTCAATCACCTATGTGAGAGGTATATAAACATAAAACTTAGAATCTACATTCATGACCATCAAACTCACTAAAAATGGAAAAAAAATCTATATTTTTGCCCCAAAAGATGTCTCTTAAATCCGAATGTCAGATTCCTAGATTTGTAGGGGTAGGGGTGAAGTTGAAATTGTAAAAAAATATAAACTATTAATTCTATCTTGTCCCCTTATATCATGCTTTGAAAAGATATTTTGACAAATGATTTATAAAATATCATTGTTAAAATTTACAATAGTAAATGCATGATCCACATTTATAATCTTTCCCCTATATGGATTTAATACATGTGGATTTAAAACATATTTACTTCACTATGTTAATAAATAGTTCTCAACCCAATCATAAAAAGGGGAAAACATATTTAATAACCCACTTACATCTTATGATTAAACCCACCTTACGTATGTTTAGCATGATTTTTTGGAGACTTTAATAATGTTTTTTAATGGGTAAGTTCTCAACCCACAGAAGGGGAAAACTTATCCCAAAATATATACAACTTTTTAAAAAAACAACCTTTTAACATTGCAACATTGCACATTATGTGGATAAAAATTGACCCCCAAAAGAAGATGAAGGATGCTAAAAGCATCGAATTCTTTAGGTTCATTTGAGGAAATTTTCTATTTGCACTGGCTTCTTGTTTTGTGAACTCAAGCTTGAATTTGGAAGCTCTCGGCCTTTGACCTTATGGCATTATTATTTGAGGTAGGAAATGTTTTTGGATCCTCATTTTGTATCTTCTCTACATTTCAAGGGCATCATTTTACTTATCGTTTGTCTTTTAGAACATGTTTGTTGTGATTCTTTATTACAATGGAACAATTTTATATTTAATCTTGATTTCATTCCATTGATTTAATTGCTAGCATTACCTATGTTTACTTCTATGAATGCTTGGTGTCCCTTGAGCTGCAAGCTAGGGCATTATTTACTTCTATTCTTAATTTTTTTGAGCTCACTGGTTGATTGCTAATCTCATAGCACCATGCCCTAGGCTTGATTTCTTTTTATATACATGTTGTTGTTATGCTATCACCGTTCCCATTTCTTCTTTCAGTTTGTGCTCTTGATATGTCATTGTTATTGGGCATCATCATTAGAGAGGTAGATATAATTTTATTCTTGACCATGCCGCTATTTGTGGATGTCATGGCTTATTACTAATGCTCTATATATCTTTGTTGCTTCTTATTTGATTCACAACCCACATTATTGATTGTTCACTATTACTAGGCCATCAAGAATTATTTTTTCTTTATTGGATCAATGCCTTGAGGTAACTGGACATAATAATCCATCCAAAATAACCTTGGACACAATAACCTCACCATAATAACCCAAAGACACAATAACCCATGGTCATAATAACCCAGGGTCAAAATAGCCCATGGTTAAAATAACCCATGGACAAAATAACCCATGGTCATTTTGGATCAAGTTAGTATGCTAAAAAAGGGATTGTGAGGCACCATAGAGGATATTTAGGTCATTTTAAGATCATATATGCATTATATACCCCTAAAATAGACTTAAAACATTTTTAATATGCTTAAATAACTTATAAAATGGTAAATAATTATAAAAATATAAACAAATTCATGGGAATAAGCTAAATAAGAGTTATTATGAAAATATATAAGTCAAAAGGCATTATGAAGAGGCATTAAGAGGATATATAAAGTGGTAGAATTGAGAGAAGTAAAGGAAGGAAGAAGGGGACAAGAATTAAGAGTGTGTAGAGTGATAAGAAAAAGAGAAATCAAAATTCATAAAAAAATATATTTTTTAATATATTTTTTTGAACATTATATTAATTTCTTCTAGGCGTTTCTATAAAAGTATACAAAAATAAATATACTTTTAGGGAATCAAGAAGTTCTTCATAATTTTTAATATATACAACACCTCTTCAATTTTTAACAAGTCAAAAAAATAAGAAATTACTCATTTTAAATGGTTACACATTTTTGCTTCATTGAGAAGGTGTCAATAAAATGATCTGGCGTTGTGGAGAATATTTTACAAATAAATGTTCAAGTCCATGCTATACTAAAACATAAATTATATATGGTGATATGATTAGCACTACATGACAAAATTATGCTCCAATAATCTTATGGGGTTATTTTGTCCATGGGTTATTTTGACTGCGGGTTATTTTGGATTGGGTTATTATGACCCAGGTTTATTTTTTCCTTCAGTTATTATGGCTAGTTTATTCTATCTAGAGTTATTTTGGCTGGGTTATTATGTCATGTAATCATGCCTTCAAGATCTTCAAAGGCTTGTGTTGTATGGAAGCATTGTGACTTGCAGCTGGTTATATGGTCTTTGTTACATTCATTCATCGTTAGACACTTGATTTCACTCTTGCTTTGAATGTTCACTATGTTGTTCAATTTGAAGACCCAAGAGCTATAAGCTAGGGTATCCATTGCATTGTATTTACTACTGGTTCTTACCCATGAGTTATGATATTTGTTGTTATAACATGCTTACTATTGCATTGATATTGGATACTCCAAGGCCCATGAGCATCATTGATCTATCACTATTGTATGCTTTGCATCTATATCCTTATGGGGCCATACTATTTGTTGTTATCACATGGGCATCATTATTCAAGAGACATACACAATATTGTATTCATGATATTGCTGGTGTTTACTCATCCTTGTTTCTCACTATATTATCCATGAATGCTTACCTCTCTTTAATCAGAGCACTGTCACTTCTATTTTCTCCCTCTGTAGTTTGGATGTATCATTGTAGATGAGATTACTACATGCTGAATTATGAATTTTTAATTTCTATCAAATCAATGGCAATGAGGCCTTGGGCTATCTTAGATATCACTATTGGTTTTCTATTTGAACACATGCAATCAAGCCATTAGATAAGCCACCATTTCATCACTTGATGGTTGCATCTTGTTGGCTTTGTGTTATTGATGCTTCATTCACATTATGTTGTTCACCTTTGAGCATAGTTCCTCTTTAATGCATTAGCACTTCATCATGATGATCAAAATCTCATTTGTTCAAGGAAAATAAAATGTGGGGAGAGCTTCATTACTTCATTATATTTTTACCTTGTTGATATGTTATTTCCACTAGCATGATGCAGTCACTCTGTCTTTTGAAGCTTCTTTCTTTAGCTCAAAATATTGATTTAATACACTTCATGACATAAAATGTGATACAACTAAATGTAGATTTGTGTACCTTTTCTCCATTTTGATTTGATTTGATGTATACTCCTCCTATTGTTAGTGTCTGATCATGACTCATTTTTCTAATGGGAATGGTGAATGGCTATTGTGGGTGCATCATGATGCCACAACAACACCAGATGAAATAGAAACATCTGGTGTTGTTGTTTCATTTAGATGATGATGCAAGCATCATAGTGATTCCTCAGGTGTTCATGCATACATTATCTCCCTTTCTGATGCAGGACAGGAAAGGAGGATCCAATTAAGGACCATCCTCACAAGAAGCCTATAATATCCTCTCCTATGGTGATACTTGGACTTTCTATTTTGAACATTCTATTATGATGGTTAGAACTATATATTTACATTTATGTTTTGTGGATGATGATATGTTTATTAGATGATTGATATGCTCATTTATGGGTATCATTTATATATTTATGAAATTAGAAAACCATCTATCTTTATATGTTTTATAGAGCTAACCTAAGGATTTGAATCTAACCATTATCATGATGTTTTATGTTTCATGGATATGTGTCTGATGTGTTTTCATGACTCAGGATGAAGTCATAGTTACTCACTTAGTTGAGGTAGTTACTTAGTTGAGGTCCACATGATGTATCGATCCTAGTCATCTATTTGCATATATCTGATTTGTATGTATATCCATATGTATACATGTATCTCTTCTTGGTGATGTACGATTGTAGGTACAAGGTATTGTCTCCACCTAGGTTCATAGGTCTGAGGAATCCCTCAAAATCCTTGATCATTGTTTTTGTTACAGAGATATCACCAAGTTCCATGGGAAGGAACTCTACCCCTGACCCTTTTATCCTTAGGTGGGGGAATTCTTGAGTCAGTGTCCTATGTGGGTGATGCATCTTGGATGTTGGAATTATTTCTTTCATGTCAGAAAGGTTTATGTTTTGATCAGGATTATGTGTGTTAAGGAATCTCTTATTTTATGTTAGTAAATATGTTCATATGTAGATACATACACATATATGTAGATACATACATATATATGTAGATCATGATTATATTTTGTGGATATGATTTAGTAATAGATTTAAATTATAATATGTTTAATTTAAATAATAATATTCATAATATTTAAATATCTATGATGTGGTAATAATGTGTCTGACTTATGGTATATGTACACATAAGCATATGGGTGCACACATATGCCTATGAATACATGTATATATATATATATTATTATATTATTAATTAATTATTTGAAGGAAATCATTATAAGGCTATAGTAAATCTACATTATTTTTATAATTGGAAAATGCCCTTGGTAAATTATGGTAGTAAGTAAGTTATTAAAGTATTCCTAAAATGTTATTACCTATTTTACCACCCTTAAATCTAGGAGTCATAGATTAAAGTTTTATTAAATAAAATTTATTTATCCCTTCACGGGATCGGTTCTGCAAACCATATTATTAATGAATAACTAGTGGATAGTTGGGATGGTTGCATCGATTGGATTACTCATGCAACCACTCACTCCAATCTATATACAAAGATATCTCTTGTGTGAGAGGGGGTTGGATATGAATTTGGATTTGAGAAGAGACATTGTTCGGTTGAGAATTTTATTTGTAGGAAAACTATAGTTGAGAGGAGAGAATTTATTATTCTCTGAGATTGGAATTTGGTTGCTTCTGGTAGAGGCTGGAGGTTGCATCCAAAAGGACTTGAAGGAGTGCTAGAAGAGACTGAGAGGATTGGATCTTTCTTCACCAAACCAAATCCCCACAGGACTCCAGGATGGAATCCATCCTGAGATATAATTCCCCTTTGTGATATGAGTTGATCAAAGTCTGGTTGAATGTTTTCTCTATGTGCTTTGTTGTCTTCATAAATTATAGAATGTTTATGTTATATATATTATTGTGTCTATATTATTGATTAGGAGATTAGGATCATGTTAAAATTGAATTATTTCCTATGGTGTACGAATATGAATATTTCTCCTTCCCTGCATTTGTAAGAGTTTGTAAACTCTCCAAAACAATTATCTGGTGTATGCTAATTCATTTTCATTTATGCATTAGGAAGAGTTTGTAGACTCCCTAGAATCCTTGTGAGATCTTCTCATATGTCTCAGGGGTTTGTAGGGACTTCTAGATCATAGGAAAACTTATAATTTCCTCACTAGTTGCATTCTAGCTTAGAGGCATGTTTTCTATTCCTAGATCTTGTGTAGGTTTAGGTTTCTAGTTAATTGAATCTAAGGGACATTTTTTAATGAAAAATGGGAGATCTCAAATGGGTCTTTCCCAGATTAGGCATCCACAACCCCTCTAATGCCCAGTTTTACCCATAAGTTGGTTCTATCAGTCATTTTTCTTAATTTTCTACCATTCTATAAAAATGCGGAGCTTTGAGAACCCAATGCGATGTGCTCATAACCAAATGCATACCTCTGTGAATAAATGCATAGTTCTCATTACCAATTGTGTAGCTCTATGAATCAAATGTGCAGTTCCTATACAAATGTGCAACTTTGTGATCCAAATGCATAGTTTCCATGATCAAATGCATAGTTCTAGACCACAAGTGCACAATTCCTTGGAACAAATGCACAACTTCTCCAACCAAATGCATAGTTTGATCGCGGGTTAGGGACTAGGAAGGATTTATACAAATATAAAATTTGTGTATAAGTCTGATACATTTAAGTTATATTCATATAAATACATTTCAGGATGTCTGAGATAGGTTTCAGCTTCATAGGAGTTAAGATGCAGATTCTAGATTTTGGGGATTTCTAAAAAAATTCAGACTTAGCTAAATTTCAGGCACAGGAGGTTTCCATAGATGGAGCATTGTGCTTTGCATATGGAATTTTGTATAAACTATATATGTTCATTACTTGTTTGGTGGAGGTTATATGGTGCATTTAGATGCTTTAATAAGGTTTAGGATGTGTTTAGGAAGTAGGATTAGGGTTTAGGATTGTCTGGATGATCAGGACTATTCTAGGTCTCCCTAAATGCTCCTAATTTTTCCTAAACATCCCTAAAATGGCCTATTCATTTCTATTATTTGATGCAAGTTCTCAAATGTGTTTGTGAGGTGTTTTATTTCATGTATGATGTATTTGTGATGTGTGGGTTAAGTGTAGAAAACCTAAGAACACTAAGTGAGTGACTCTCAGTGCGAGGTTGGGGCCCTAAGTGGCTAGTACTAGGATAATTTAATTAAAACTTATGGGAATGGGTTAAAACACTAAAAATATTAATGTATACCTCACCCATGCCATTAGCACTAGTAAAGGCTATGGATGGGAGTGGGTGAAGGTACCTATGCATAGGTATGATCAAATGGCGCTTGTCTGTATGAAAGGCATTCAATTACACATGTGCCTAGTTGGGCGTCGGGGCCCAAAGTGACTAGTACCAGGACAACCCAAGGGGTGAGGGATATGCAATGACACTCACTTAGCTTTTTTCTTAGAGTTTCTACCAAGGCTTAGAACCTTAGGGAAAATATTTATACTTTTATCTACTTTTCATTTTCTATTTGGGAAAGGTTACCCAACCCTAGGTATGGCCTAGCTATCCCTTCTTTGTGGACCTTGGTTTTTATCTCCTAGCATGGGGGAGTGAGCATTTTTGTATCCACATGGTTGGGTGGTAAATATTTTTATCAAGGTACCTTTTGCAGATGCAGTGCTTAAGGATTCATGCTTGCATAATGTTGCAATTTTGAAGAATGAAGACTTGTATTTATCTTTCATGATGTAAAATGATTGTTACCTCCCAAGAGGAGATGAATGTAATGTAATCATTAATGTATTTCAAAATGATGTATTTGGAATGGGTAGACTTAGGAAAAATGAAAAGGGAAAGCACAAACTTTATGTATATGATGTATGTTGGAAAAGAAAAGGATTTTGTAAGATTTCAAGTAAAGTAGTATGTTTCTCATTATTGATGATTAGGGGAAAAGCTAATAAAACAAATGTAATATTTGCAATGTATCAAATGTTTAGATGATTCTATTATATGGTATTAATGCTTTAAATATTATATTGTTCATAAAGGACACTTAGGAATATAGATGGATTTAAAAGGCAAATTGAAATGAAAGTACTTTATATTTCTTTATAAAGAATCTACACATGTTGTGATGTAGTTTTCTTGAGAATTAAATCAAGTTTCTATTTCACTAAATGGACTTAAATGAATTGTGCATTAAATAAGAAGAGAACCTTTGAGGAATCTAAGTTAAACTATGTTTTTTTTATGTAATTCTTTTAAAAATTCAAAATTTTTCATAAATCATTGCTTAGGTTTTCTTATCCAAAGAGAATTTTTGTTCTCTTCCTTGGTTCCCTTGCGGGGCATGACATCTTTGGTATCAAAGCCCTAAGTTACTACTCTAGGGCCTAGGGAATTTGGCCCATACTTCTTAAACTTGTTATTCATCTTAGGAAAAACTTAAAACTGAAATCTAACTAGGACCCTTACAACTTACTCTTCTTAATACCTATGGCAGGATGCCTTGTATAACCCATGGTTGAAAGGGAGGCACCTGAAACACCCCTGCTAGATCTCAATAGGAAATTTCTCAAGAGGAAGAACAATATGAGGGAAGAGGGGATCAATCTAATAACCAATCTGGAAGTTATCAGGGGGCTCAAGTACAAGAGCTCCTACAATAGATTCTACAAAGGTTAGATGTGGGGGAGGATAGAGGTCACCATGGGGAGACTAACACTCATCATGAGGAAAGGGAAAGGATTCCTAGGAGGAGAGATCAAGAAGTTGAAGAAGATGTTTTACATGCATCTCATACGAGAGACCTCCTTAGGACTAATAATAACCCATTTAGGGGAACTAAAGGTGTATCTACCACTGAAACCTGGCTATGAGACTTAGAAAGGCTTTTCTCCATGCATCCTTACATCAACAATACTAAGGCCCAGTTTGCAATCATTCACCTTAGAGACTTTGCATCCACTTGGTGGGAAATAGAGAAAGAGAAACTTCACATAGATATTACCACTCTTTCATGGGAACTATTCCTAGAACTCTTTCGAACCAGATTTCTTTCTGACCATTGGAGACAAGAGAGAGCCAAAGAGTTTCACAACTTAAGGTAGCTAACTATGTCAATTAATGACTATGAGAAAAATTTCTTTGAACTAAAGCAATACTCAAGATATAAGGATGATGAACCCTTGCTGACTCAACACTTCCTTAGAGGACTCAATGGTCGGTTCACCGATAGCATACAAATGTTTGAACCTCAAATAGTTAATGATGTAGTCATCAAGGCTCATCTTGTGGAACAAAATGTAGCCTTGGGGTTAGGAGGTTAGATAGGTAGCCAAGGGGGCAATTCCTTTCAGGGTGGGTCAGGTTTCAAAGGGAATTTATCTCAAGGAGCACTTGGACCTAAAAACTATCCTCCTAAAGGAAGTCAAAACCACTAGAAAAGAAAATTTCATACCAAAAACAACAACAATTACAATGGCAACAATAATAAAAATGGGGGTTCTCAATCTAACAATTCTCACAACTGGCAATGTGCAAAGTGATACCCAAACCCTCAACCAACTTAGAGTATGCCATAGAACTCTAGTCAGGGTAGCTATCAGCAATCTAGCACACCTTTCGTAGGAAGGAATTTTGTTAAGAACCTAGGATGTTACTCTTGTGGTCAACATGGTCACATTGTAGTGAATTGCCCTCAGAAATATACCCCAGCAGCTACCTACAGACATGCCACTTCAGAACCAATAGTAGGTAATGCAGGTAGAACTCACTGAGTATTTGCTACATTAGATCATGGACAAGCCAATCATCAGCGATTAGTCATCGAAACCCTAGGTTTGTTAAGGGGTATCTCTACCACTATACTATTTAATTTAGGAGCAACAGATTCTTTTATTTCACCTTCTTTAGTGAGAAATGTGGGATGAAGGTAGTAAGGTAGGAAGATAGGTGGCAAGTTGAGCTAGCCTCTAGGGCAAGAATAACCTCTAACTCTTATGTCCAGAGTTGCAAGTTAGAGCTTGGACCTTTTTCCACCTTAGTAGATCTCTAAGTTATTCCTCTAGGACCGTATGGAGTAGTTTTGGGTATGGATTGGTTGGATGCTCACAAAGCCACTTTGGATTGTACAAAAAAAAGCATTTAGTGTTCAGATGACTTAGTAAAACCTAAGAAGATTGTTGGGGTGCAACGACCCATCTCTCTGTGCATGATTTCTGCAATGCAACTCAAGAAATGCATGCGCAAAGGATGCCAATTATTTGTAGTCTCAGTAGAGGACTTGGACCAAGGAGAAAGTAGGGATGTATCACTAGATCATTCCCTATTATAGGATTACTTGGATGTTTTTCCCAAGGAAATTCTAGGAATGCCACCCAAGAGGGATATTGACTTCCAAATTGAGTTGGTTCTAGGAGGAGAATCAATCTCCAAAGCTCCGTACCATATGACCACACAAGAACTTGGGGAAATCAAGATTTAGTTTGAAGGGCTTTTAGAAAAATAATTTACCAGACCTAGTGTGTCACCATGGGGTGCACTAGTAATATTTGTGAAGAAGAAAGATGGCTCTCTTCAATTATGCATCGACTATCATCAACTCAACAAAGTCATGATCAAGAATTGGTATCCTTTACCCCACATTGATGATCTATTTGATCAAATGAAAGGGGAAAAAATATTTTCAAAAATTGATCTCAAGTCAGGATACCATCAATTTAGAATTCAGGAAGCTGATATTCATCAAACAGCTTTCTATACCATGTATGGTCACTATGAGTTCATTGTGGTACCATTTGGGTTAACAAATGACCCTTCTATATTCATGAGCTTAATGAATGGGGTTTTTAGAACCTACTTGGATAAATTTGTGATAGTATTCGTAGATGATATCTTAGTGTTCTCTAAAACTCTGGAAGAGCATGAGATTCATCTTTGCCAAGTATTGCAGTGCCCTTGAGAAAATTGACTTTATGCCAATGCTAAAAACTATGGATTCTTTCACAAAAAAGTTGAGTATCTTGGACACGCCATTTTAGGAAATGGCATCACTATTGATCTAGCCAAAATTCAAGCCATAGTGGAGTGACCAACTCTGACTAACATCCCTAAAGTTCATAGCTTTATGAGACTAGCTGGGTATTATAGATGATTTGTCAGAGATTTCTCTCAGATAGCTCATCTCATTACTTCCTTGCGAAGGAAAGGTAAGAAGGTTGTTTGGTCAGAAAAAATGTGAGGCCACTTTCCAGTGTTTGAAGGAAAGATTAACTAGTGCTCCAATCTTGGTGGTTCCAAAACCATCAGGAAACTTTGTAGCTTTCATAGATACCTCACTAGAAGGGATTGGGGTGGTTCTTATGAAAGAAGGACAAGCTATTTCTTATGAGTCTAGGAATGTTAAAGATAATGAACTCAACCACCCCACCCATAATCTAGAGCTTGCATCAGTAGTTCATGCATTAGTAAAGTGGAGGCACTTTCTATTGGGTCATAAATTTAAACTCCAAATAGATCATCGAAGCCTTCAGTACATCTTCTCTCAACCTAACCTCAATGCTAGGCAATGCAGGTGGATAGAATTATTATGTGAATATGAGTTCAAGGTTAAATACATCCAAGGGAAGATGAATGTGATGGTAGATACTTTGAGTAGGCACATACATGTTTTATTAACACTATCCCTAAGCACAGATTTGGAGGAAATAATCAGGGAGGGTCTCACTTCTGATTCTTGGTTTCAAGAAGTAAAAGTAGAATTACAATTAGGAAGACCCTTGGAAGGTCAATTTTTGGGATATTCTTTAGGTACCCTTGGATTGTTGTGACAAAAAAATATAATCTATGTGCCCATGGCAGGATATCTTTGTGCGCTTATCCTTTTAGAAAGCCACAAAGCTCCCTATTCGAAACATCTAGGGGTGAAGAAAATGTATGATGACCTACGCTAGTTGTACTATTGGTTAGGAATGAAGAGGGATATTGCAGACTACATGGCTAGATGTTTGGAATGTGAGAGAGTGAAAGTAGAGCATCAACACCCTACTAGTTTATTGCAATGTCACCTAGTGCCAGAATGTAAATTTGAAGGTTTTCCTAAAAGAGCCTACATCATAGGGAAACATCATTCATTTGGATTCCAACACCTTACAATTTTTGTTGTACAGAAAATCTCTATAATTATAGGATGGTCGTCTAGAAATACCATCCTATCAATACTTATATTGTTTGAATGAGGTAAACTATCAGCTTCTTTTGTATCTGCACATGGAACAAACAAGTTAGTGAAAACATGGTATCTTTTCTTCCTATAGCATCTTTATGAGTGCACATGTCCTATAGCATAGCCCTTTAATAGAAGTGTATGGCTCACTTTATACATCCATGATTGTGGATGGGGGTAATTATTTAGGATATCATGCATTTCTTAGATCATTTGGATCTAACCACACCCCTTTTCCTCTTCTCTGCAAGTTCTGGATCATAGCAGAACAATGAATTAAATCTAGATCAACACTTCATTATTCTAGGCAATGTCTCCAATACCCTTGTACTTTTATGTTCATCTACTTTATGTATGTATGTATTCACTTATACCTTCTTGAAAGTTTGCTATGCTCACGGCCTGTGTCAGCCCAGATGATCTTATTTTTCACTTCTTTCCTTTGTACAACACATACATATATTTGGCATATAAATATGTAACATTTAGATGAAAAATTTCTTTTTCTTTACATGTATCTTTTCAAATGAATACAAGTTTAAGCAAGATCATCTAATAATGCAAACTAGGGTATTGTAGCCTCATCTAGTAATTAGGTCTCCAATAAAAAATGAGTAAAAGTATGGTAACATGAACTTCAAGGTAAAGTCTCCATAACTATTAACTTTTCATTATCTATTGCTCCCCATGTGGAAATACTTTGTTGCAATATTGCTTATATACATATCTATTTACCTCCTTTACATATAATCCCTTTTTTTATTATACAATATATCAGCCATTTTTTACAAAAATGCCAAAAAAAAATTACTTATTGTGATATGGTTGAGGAATTTTATCAAAAAAGGATTTATACCTCTTCTTTGCATCTCTGAATGATGTCTCTTGTGATTCTTTAAGTGCCTATAAGACTATAATATGTTCACTTATATTACCTACAAGACTTATCACGCTATCCATAACACTGATATCAGGGGTGTTCACTAGGTCCTTTGCCTTTTGAATATACTTTTGTAGTGATTCTGTTAGCACGTGTAAAAATTTTCATGTCTCTAGCACTTTTCCTTTGGTCCATCTAGTCAGTTTTATCTCCCTAGCTTTGAAACCCTTAGTTCAAATTTTTGAAAAACTAGCCGTTGGTAAGAAATGCCCTGGCCCTATTCTAATTCTTCATTACCTTTTGGGGCCACTTAAGTCTTGTTAAATGCATGTGCACATTTATTTTCCTCATTGGTCACATATTCATTTAGTCCTCAGATGGTTTGTCTTTTATTTTGGTGAACTGGCGATTACCTACTTGTCGCTAGTTCTCCAAGTTTCCTGGTAGTTTATCTTTCCTCTCGGTGATTGGGCAAACATTGCATTCATGTATTCTCTTGTTTCTAGGTGGTTATCTCTTAACTATTTGCAACTTGGCATGGTAGCTTCCTTCTCTTTAGTTTCTCATTCACATGGTCTAACAGTGGTCATATGTTCTCAAGAGATGTGTTAGAGCTATGCCCTTTTACATCGATCATTGATTTTATTGTATGACATAGCCTTTCTTTTCAAGTGGGTCCACATGCCAAGTGTGCTGATTTGGCAGTATCTGATTGGTCAACAAGAGTATAAAGTGGAATCCTATCAGTGGGATCAATTTTCTTGGTGTCTAGGCAGGTTAAAGTTTGGTTTGATCTTGTGGCTATTGTTATTCCACCAGGATGACATACTCGACCTTTAACGCAGTGGTATAGTGACCACTGTTGATTCTTGTAAAGGATTAGTGGGTCCAAGGTAACACGTAGGCATAGTTGGTGGTATTTGATTGGTCCATGTATTAACATGGTGGCATGTTGTTAGTGGGACCTGAGTTTCCAACTTTTTAGAGGGTCCTGACACTGTCAGTCGATCGACAATGGGCATATGTTCTTATGGGTTTTGTCAGAGGTTTCAGATCTTGTGACGTCTATTGATTTTGTATCCTGTTAGAGGGTTGTCAGGATAAGGAAAGATTCTTTGATCGATAGTTGTCTTATGATCTAATGGAATCTCAGAGGCCTATGCGAAGATGAGACAACCATTGATCTTCCTGGTGTGGGCCCAGTTAAGTTTCATCAGTCTTTTGGTGGTTTTGATATATTACAAGGGTTCACTCATTCGTGTAGTAAAATAGCAGTGTTCTAAAAAAGCTAGCAGTTCAGCAAACAAGCATTCATGTAATTGCTAAAATATCTGGCAGTAGTATAAATTTTTCTACGAATGCTTGATTTCCCTTCAGTTGCTTGTTCATTAGATGTTGCTAAGATAAGTCAGGTTTCCTTTGTTTGGTCATTCGTTGAGTAGGGTGGTAATGTTCCAAAAGGTTTAGTGACTTAGCGAACAAGTGTTCACATAATAACTAAATGATTTGGCAAAGGCATAAAGTATTCTATGACTTGGAGGTATCCTTTAGTCACCAGTTCACTAAAAAGGGACCGAGGTCAAATATTTTCCTTTGTTCACTAGTTCGTAGGGTTAAGCAGTGGTTAAGATTTTCATTCCACGAACAGGAAATCCTTGTTGCATGTTCGCTAGAGGTAAAATCGAGGTGTTTGGGTGAGTTAAAGTCATAAAGGACCATGAAAAAGAGAGATTAGATGGTCAGGACTTAAAGTTGATTGAGATTCAAATGTGGGCCACTAATTTGCTGATGCCACCTGAAATTGACTGTTTGTTTTCAAATTCAAATTTCTTGGAGGGTATCCTGTGACCAAAAGGGCTAGAAGTCAATGCGGAAGAAACTAGAGCTGGTAGGAGATGATCTATTTGCCATTGCAGTGTGGTCCAGGGTGTGCCATGTTTATCTGTAGGGGTTTGTACTATGTGGTTTTGTGCTCGAGGCATGTTGCAGGTTGACATTTTGGGTGTTTTTGTGGTTCTTCGTACCTTCTCAGAGAATTTATCATGATTGGAATCACTTCAGGATCTATTTTCTCTTGGTTGACTAGTTTTCATCCCCTACACTTAATTTGTGACCATTTCTAGTGGGTCTGGTGGTTGAAACCCTAACCCTAGTCATTTGTAGCTTGTTGCAACTTGTTTTAGGTTTACAAGATGACTAGGGGGTATATATGGTAGCATTTTTGACTTAGTGCGGGTTCCAAAAATTTCTTTTTGGTCCCTGGTTGTTGTTGATGGTATTATACTGAGTAAGGAGAGCCTAGATCTTGAGTCTATTTCTTTGGCATTTTGTTGTCTTGGTAATGTATAGATTCTAAAAATTAATGAGAATACACTTGAATTCTTGTCTCAAATCTCTGATTGTCTTCTTTTTCTGATTGTGGATTCATATATGTTATGGTCATAAAGTGGATTAACATATTGTAAACAAAGAGTATTGTGAGATCAGCTTGGAGCTCCTAACAAATTTAGGATTAAATCCTTTAGGGTGATTTCAGGGAGTTCATTATTAGGTTGGAATTTGATGATCATGTTTGTGAGTGAGCGGAGTAATAGGTGAAGCACTTACTTTGAGTTCATGTGTGTTTGAGTTAAGGTTTAGTTGATATATGTTATCAAGTGACTCTTTTCCCTAGTTAAGGCACTGATCCCTTCTCTAGAGGTAGTCCATCATCTTCAATCACACACAATTTAAATGATAATATCTTTCAATCAATTAGTAAGAGGTAATAGTTGTATATTATTTTGTGACTCCTTTGGAGAAGTGAGTCAAGGGTACACCCACCTGAGCATTAAGGCTCAAAGTGTAGGAGGATCTCTTTTGATCCTTGTTAATTGGACCTCTTCCTTGTAGACTTTGGAGTGGTGATAGAGTCAAAGTTATATTAAATTTATCCATCAAAGTATAAATCTACAAGTTGAAGATCAAAGGGAACTCCCAACAAAATGGTGACTCTACTAGGGAGAGTCTAGTGATAAAGGTTGTTAAATACACTCTTGTTTTCCTATTGTGTTCATTGGAAAGATTTTCCATCTAGGTGGGTGGTGACTCAAAAGGGTTAGAACCAGTGTCATACTATAAAAGATGGATAAAAGAAGGAATACTAGGTCCTTTGTCAGAAAGAATTTGGAGGTCAGTCTGGAGCAATTGCCTAGACAGGAGAAGAAGAGTTGGATAAGAAGAAATGGTGAGTCTACTAGTGCCCCCATAAGAGAAAAAATAAATACCAAAGGTAGAGCACCACATGTTTCCTCAAGTGAGGAAGGTTCACAAGATAGATTTTCTAGATCAAATGGTGGTCGCTCTGAAGAAAGATTTTATGACACCCCAGAGGTTGTATTTCAAGAGAAGGGTCCATTGCCTAGAGGTCAGGATGAACAAGCTAGATAGATGGGTTTGGAGATTGATTTAGATCTTGATGAAGATAATTTTAGAAGGAACCCATGAGACCAAGGCAAGTCCACTTCCCATATCAAAATCTTACTGATATAGATGTGTCATCAGGTTTTGATGACATTATGGTAGACCCAGATGATTTAAATGCACTAAGGTTATAGTTGGTAGAACAAGATGCCATACATAAGAGGTTACAAGAGGAGAGAGAAGCTGAAAAGGTGAATGCTATGATAGAAAGACAATCTCTCCTTAGAAAGATTAATGAAATGAAGGTGAGAAACAAGATGCTTTCTTCTACTCCTAAGACTTTGCAACATGATGTTTTTTGTGATCTTGAAGCTTTGAGGAGTGAGAAAGAGTGCTTACAACAAGATCATGAATTTGATCAGGAGGGCCCTGTGGTTAGACAAGTTCAAAGTTATACTTCCCTCCCTAAAGATAAAGATGGGTGTGAGATCACTAGGCCTATTGTTGCTACTGGTGAGAAAGGAAAGAAAAAGATGGTGGGACATCAAACAAGCAGATCATTGACAATACCAAGGGTCCCACTACCCAATTCAAATAAGGACACATAAATAGAAAGAAGGAAAGAAGATGAGGACCTTGTAAGAGAATTAGAAAATACTAAAATTGAAGGTTCCATTGTAGAAAAGTGAAGAAAGATCCAGTTCTTGAAGGCTTCATTTTCCAATACTCTTGGTCCATCTGATACTAAACTAGGTATGCCATCTATGACTACTACTATTCCACTTTGTAATGCTACTAGTTCAATTCCTTCTTCATCTTCTAGGATAGGTGTTGATCCTAGACAGCAGTCAAATGCACAAGTAGATGGAAATGTAGATGTAAATGTTGATCCTAGGGTTAACACTAGTTCAAGTTTTCAAAGAAGACCTATGCAATTAGAAGGCTATAGGTAAATTAGTTTTCATGGAATTCCTGGCTACCCGAATGCTTTTCTAAATGATATAAGAGATAAGATACCTAAGTTTCCTAGTAATAATGCTATTAGTTGTGAGGAGCATCTTAGGTTATTTGTTGATATGCTTAATGATTATGAAGTAGAGCATGAGGATGTAGTTATGAAATTATTTGTTCAATCTCTAATGGAAGATGCTAGAGATTGGCTTAAGAGACTTCTTGATAAATGTATTGATACTTGGGATTCTTTTGAGAGATGTTTCAAAGAGTAGTATGGTGATAGGCCTAATGATAGTTTCATGTTGAATGAATTCAATACCATAAGGAAAAATCAGAATGAGTCTACAGCTGAATTCAACATGAGATTTCAGAAGGGTATGCATAAGTTGTTCCAAGTTATGCAGTTAGATGAAAATGTTTGTCTAACTACATACTTCAATGCATTTGATGGAAAGATGGGATACTTGTTGAGGGACAAAGAACCAAGAACTCTTAGAGATGCTTTTAGGATTACTATCAATATTGAAAACAATATGAAAATATTAGGAAAATTGGGTGGAAAGAGAGATGACCCTAAGTTGTTTGGGGACAAGAAGTACAAAAAAGAAAATGATAGGAATGTTGGAACTAGGAGGCAAGAAGAAGACAAATTGGATAAGGTGCTCAATGCATTGAAGGATTTGAAGGCACCTACAAATAGTAATATTAGTGCTCCTACCAATGAAAGGCCTCAGTTCAACAATAATTTCAATAAGCAAAATAGATTGCAGAACTACCCCTACAACACCCAATGGAAGGATGGCAAGCCTATTGTCCCTACTGCAAGAAAAAAAAATGACAGAGGTGTCCCTGACCCTCTACGAAAAGCTTCAATAAATGTCATGGAGGACATACCTTGGTGTGTTTCATGCCAGTCCCCTCATTCTATAGAGTGTTGTGTGGTTGCACATTCTATGGCTACAAATCAAGATTGCGGCAATGAGGAGATAGATCAAGAAGAGACTCAAGATGATGTTGGATGCAACATGGCTACTTCATATCTAGGATATGAAGATGATTCTGATTTTGATGAAGAAGTAGATGTAAATGTGAAGAGACACAATCATGCCCTTTTTCATCAAGAGGTTTTTTCTGATAGTGAAGACATGTAACATGAACTCTTCTTCTGAACCAGTAAATTTAAGAAGACCTTCTAGAGAAGAGATGGATAGGATTACTATAGAAATGATTACCCAAGTGCAAACTAGAAGCATGGTGGCAAGGAGTACAAATGAAAAAGCTACAAGAATGTTTATAAAGATTACCAACTGTGGAGAGCCTAATGAGAACAAATCAAAAGGTGATCACATGGTGAAATTCAAGAATGTAAAAGGTAAGAATTGTGAGCCTAAGGGAGCTGGAGTTGAAAAATTTTCTAGTGAGATTGAGAAGTCAGTTAACACAATGGCTAAGATTGAAAAAATGAGGGTGACCAATACACCTAATGATGTATCAGATAAACAAAGAGATGTTAAGGTAGTGTAGATTGAGATTCCTTCCTCTGCTTCTATTGATATGTTATCTGTATTGTCCCAGATTATAGTTAAGGTTCCATTGTCAGAATTGTTGAGGATCCCTGAACACAAAGATAGAGCTATTACATGAGTAGATAATGTTCATAACAATGATGTTACATCTAATGGATCTTAGGATAAAGCTTTGAAAGGTGTTGCTGCTCAGGAAATTATATCTCAAATTCCTCCTATATATTTGGATAGTTCTGTCAATGCCAGCCTTGAAAATATTGATCCTTTCTTTTTAAGTGTTCTTGTGAATAGAATGAAGTTAAGAAATTGTATGATTGATAGTGGTTCCTCTAATACTATCATTCCTTTCAAAATCACGGACAAATTGGGCCTTAAAGTTGATACAGTTCAAGGCAGATGTTGTGCAATGGATCAGAGGGAGGTACTAGTTATTGGGACTATCAATGCAATGCCATATAGGCTAGCAACATATCCAGACAAAGAGTTAACAATGAGTGTTTTGGTGGTGGACATCCCTCCTCTTTATGGGATGCTACTATCTAGAAGATGAAGTTCTGCCATGGGTGGAAGTTTACAGTGTGATCTATCCTATGCCACTTTCAAGATTGATGACTAGTTTGTCAAGATTGATCAAGAGCCAAGAGTATGCCACATGATTGAGAAGAATATTGATAATGAAACTACATGTTTTGTGGATATTGATATTAATGCTTTTAGGGCAGAGATCCCTATATTTGAGAAGGAACCTATTTTGTCACCTATCTCTGTTGAGGTAAGTGTTAATTTTGTGAAGGGTGATTTGTGGGTAATATACTTTGATGGTGCAAACTACAAGGATGGAGCAGGAGCAGGTATTTTACTTATTTCTCCTAATGGAAACACCTACAAGTTTTCTTTCACATTGAATTTCTTTTGTACCAGCAATATAGTATAATATGAGGCATTGTTGTTAGGAATGAGGTTGGCACAAAAACATGGTATTAAATGCATAAGTGTTGTTGGTGATTCTGAGTTGGTGGTGTCCCAAGTTAGGTCAGTATATGCTTCCAAAAATAAGAGGCTGAAACAACATAGGAATGCAATTTGGGATTTGATTAAACATTTTGATGCCTTCAATATTCAATGGAAGGATAGGAGTAATAATAAGATGGCTGACTTGTTAGCCAATATTGCAATCAATCCCACTGATATTACTTTTGCTGGTATCTCTAAAGTTGAAATTCAGGCTAGGCCTAGTATACTAGATAATATTGAGAATTGGCAAGTTTTTGATGATGATAATGATATCTTGAAGTTTATGAATTGTGAAGATCAGTATCATGGTCAAGAATTTGATTGTTCAGCCTTAGTTGAGTCAGTAGAAGGAAGGGAGGTTGTCTTTGGCAATGAAGTTACTCAGCTTAGAAATAACAAGGTGCCCAAGGGGCTTGTTGTTTTGGAGACTATCTTTGATAACCAGGATAGAGTTCAAAAGAATATCAAAAGAGAAGATCATGCTGATCTAGAGGAGATAAATCTTGGAACACATGAAGCACCTAAGAAGGTATACATTGGTAGAGATATATCTCAAAAGATAAAGAAATCTTTGATTGAATTATTGACAAAACTCAGGCATGTTTTTGCATGGTCATATGATGACTTGAAGGTTTATAGAGAAGATTTGTTTCAGCATATCATTCCTTTGAAAGAATATGCTAAATCTTTTTGGAAAAAACAAAGGCCTATCAATCCCACTTTGGCACCCAAGATGTAAGAAGAGTTGATGAAGTTGAGAGATGCAGAAATTATCAAGCCTATCAAGCACTCTTATTAGGTTTCAAACCTTGTTCCTGTGAGAAAGAAGAATGGTGACATTAGACTTTGTGTGGACTTCAGGAATCTGAACATCAGCTCATTAAAGGATAACTATTGTTTACCCAATATGGAAGCTATGTTGCAGAGAGTAACCAGATCAGAATTAATGTCTATGATGGATGGTTTCTCTGGTTACAATCAGGTAATTGTCAAGGAATCAGAACAATTCAAGATAGCTTTCACTACACCTTGGGGGACATGTTTATGTGAGAATGCCTTTTGGTCTCACAAATGCTGGTGCTACTTTTCAAAGGGCAATGGATGTTGCCTTTTTAGATTTCATAAATGATTTCCTTGTTGTATATCAAGATGATTTAACTTCCTATTCCAAGAAGGAAGATGATCACTGTACTCATTTAGAAAAAATATTTGTGAAGGCCTTGGAATTTGGCATTTCATTAAACCCAAGGAAATGTGCTTTTGGTGTCATTGAAGGTAAGTTGCTTGGCCACTTAGTTGGGAAGCAAGGAGTGAGAATTGACCCTAAGAGGGTAGCAGCCATTGATAAAATTCAGAGACCAAAGAATGTTAAAGGGATTCAGTCCTTCTTTTGTCAGGTCAATTTCTTAAGGAGATTTGTAACAAATTTTGCAGAGGTTACTAGACCTATTTCTAAGATGTTGAAGAAAGGATCTGCTATTACATGGGAGGGTGAGCCTGATGAGGCTTTCCAAAATATCAAGTAGGCTATCAAAGATGCACCAGTGCTTAAGGAACTTGATTATAATGTTCCAATGCACATCTTTTCCTTTGCATCTTTTCACACTATTGTTGCAGTTTTATTACAAAAGAATAAGGAAGGTTATGAGCAACTAATTGCATTTTTCAGTAGATCTTTTTAGGCTGTTGAATTGAAGTATGACATAAATTAAAAATAGGCATATGTACTTGTGAAGGCAATCAAGGCTTTTAGGTGTTACTTGATGGGGGTAGTTGTGATTTCTTTTGTGCCAAATGCAGCTGTGAAGGATATTTTCTCATAGCAGGAGGTGTTTGGAAGAAGATGCAGATGGATCAATAGGATCCAAGAATTCAATGTTGATGTCTAGATTACTAAATTGGTTAGAGGACAAGGATTGGAAAAACTAATGGCCCAATCCAATCTTGATGCTAATCAGGTAAATCATTCTGAAATTGATTATACATGTGATATGGATGATTGTGTTTGGTATCAAGATATGATCTATTACTTGAGAAATATGAGTTGTCCAGTAGGAATGAATGATAATCAGAAGAGGACATTGAAATTACAGGCCATCAAGTATGTAATTGTGAAATGTAAATTGTATAGAAAGAATTTAGATTGCATACTTTTGAAATGTGTAGATGAAGATCAGGCTAGCAAGTTGTTGAAAGAAATTTTTGAGGGGGTTTGTGGTGGACATTATATGGGTAAAACAACTACTCATAAAATCCTGAGAGTAGGATTCTAGTGGCCCACAATCTTCAAGGATGTAGAACTATTGGTGAGGAGGTGTGATGCATGTCAAAGGTTCTCTGGTAAGCCTAAATTTTTAGGCAATATGCCCTTAAGACTAGTAGAAGTATAGCCTCCTTTCCAGCAATGGGGAATTGATTTCATAGGGAAGATACCGACCAAGTCAAGTGGAGGACACTCATGGATCTTGGTTTCCACTGATTACTTTACAAAGTGGGTAGAAGCTATACCTACAAGAAATGCAACTAGTAAGGTGGTAACTGATTTCTTATTGAACAACATTTTTACAAGGCTTGGTTGCCCTGAGAGAATAGTAAGTGACAATGCAATGTGCTTTAGGTCTACTGAATACAAGGACTTTTGCAAAGGTTTAGGAATTCAGATTTCTAATTCCTCACCTTATCATCCACAAGGAAATGGTCAAGTGGAATCTACTAATAAGAGTTTGATTAAAATCCTAAAGAGGATTCTTGAAAAGAATAAGAGGGCATGGAATTCAAATCTGCCATTAGCTCTATGGGTTGATAGGGTAACTGTGAAGAGGGCAATTGGTTGTGCACCATTTGACCTAGTATATGGAATTCATGCAAGAACGCCTCAGAATAATTTTCTGAAAATGTATAAATTTGTTTAGTTATATGATGATGACATAGATGATGAGATGTAGTTAAGAATTGAGGACCTCATTAGGTTGGATGAGACTAGAAGAGAGTCAATTGTAAGAAATGCCAAATTGTAGTTGCAGGTTAAGAATTTGTATGACAAAAAGACTATTGACAGAAGGTTTGAACCTGGTGATTTGGTGTTAATTTGGAATGCCAGATTGGAGGATAAAGGAAAGCATGGTAAATTTGATCCAATCTGGCTAGGGCCATATCTAATTCATGAAAAATGGGGCCAAGATAAATATATTGTGAAAGAGTTAAATGGTGATGTTCAGGAATTGCCAGTTCATGGACAATTCTTGAAGAAATACTTCAGTTGAAGGTATTTTATTTTCCATGAATAGTAGTTAGGGTGTGTATATATTTACATTTTGTAAATTTTGTAAATAGTTGCTTGCCCCTATTCCATTTTGTTTTAGTTCCTAGGGTCTTGCCTTGTGGCTCTTAGTTGTTTGAAATTTTGTCCAGTAGGTGGTCTGCTAAAACTAGTGATTCTAGATTCTTGCTATGCCTACAAGAGCCACACATCCCCAGATAGAGCCACTATTAGCATGTGTAAAAATTTTCATGGCCCTAGAACTTTTCCTTTGGTCCCTGTAGTCATTTTTATCTCCCTAGCTTTGAAACCCTTAGTTGAAATTTTTTAAAAACTAGCCATTGGTAAGAAATGCCCTGGCCCTGTTCTAATTCTTCATTACATTTTCAGGCCACTTAAGTCTTGTTAAATGCATGTGCGCATTTCTTTTCCCCATTTTTCATGTATTCATTTAGTCCTTAGATGTTTTGTCTTTTATTTTGGTGAACTGGCAATTACCTGCTTGTCGCTAGTTCTCCAAGTTTCCTAGCAGTTTATCTTTCCTCTCAGTGATTGGGTGAACATTGTGTTTGCGTATTCTCTTGTTTCTAGGTGGTCATCTCTTAACTATTTGTGACTTGGTGTGGTGGCTTCCTTCTCTTTAGTCACTCATTTGTGTGGTCTCTAGGCCCAAGTTTTCTGACAACATCTCGATCTAACGATGGTCATATGTTCTCAAGAGATGTGTCAGAGCTATGCACTTTTAGGCTAGCCATTGATTTTATTGTATCACATAGCCCTTCTTTTCAAGTGGGTCCACATTCCAAGTGTGCTGATTTGGTGGTATCTGATTGGTCAATAGGAGTATGAAGTGGAATCCTATCAGTGGGACCACTTTTCTTGGTGTCCAGGTAGGTTAAAGTTTAGTTTGATCTTGTGGCTATCGTTATTCTACCAAGATGACATACTCGACCTTTAATGTAGTGGTATAGCGATAGGTGTTAATTCTTGCAAAGGATTAGTGGGTCCAAGGTAACACGTAGGCATAGTTGGTGGTATTTGATTGGTCTATGTATTAACACGGTGGCATGTTGTCAGTGGGACCTAAGTTTTCATCTTATCAGAGGGTCTTGACACTATCAATTGATTGACAATAGGTGTATGTTCTTATGGGTTTTGTCAGAGGTTTCAGATCTTGTGATGTCCATTGATTTTGTATCCTATCAAAGGATTGTCAGGATAAGGAAATATTCTTCAATTGATGGTTGTCTTATGATCTAATGGAATCTTAGAGGGCTATCCAAAGATGAGACAACCATTGATCTTCCTAGTACGGGCCTTGTTAAGTTTCATCAGTCTTTTGGCGGTTTCGATATATTACAAGGGTTCACTCATTTGCGTAGTAAAATAGCAAAGTTCTAAGAAAGTTGGTAGTTTAGTGAACAAGCGTTCACATAATCACTAAAATATCTAGCTATAGTATAAAGTTTTCCATGAATGGCCAATTTCCTTTCAGTTGCTTGTTTGCCAGATGTTGCTAAGATAATTCAGGTTTCCTTTGTTCACTCATTCGCTAAGTAGGGTGGTAATGTTCCAAAAGGTTTAGTGACTTAGCAAACAAGTGTTTATGTAATAACCAAATGATTTGGCAAAGGCATAAAGTATTTTGTGACTTGGAGGTATCCTTCAATCACCAGTTCACTAAAAAGGGACCGAGGTCAAATATTTTCCTTTGTTCACTAGTTCACGGGGTTAAGCGGTGGTTAAGATTTTCATTCCGTGAATAGGAAATGCCTTATCACATGTTTGCTAGAGGTAAACCTGAGGTGTCTAGGTGAGTTAAAGTCATAAAGGACCGTGAAAAAGAGAGATCGAATGGTCAAGACTTAAAGTTGATTGAGATTCAAATGTGGGCCGCTGATTTTCTACTGCCGCTTGAAACTAACCGTTTATTTTCAAATTCAAATTTCTTGGAGGGTTTCCTATGACCAAAAGGACTAGAATTCAATACAAAAGTGACTGGAGCTGGTAGGAGATCATCTGTTTGTCATTGCAGTGTGGTCCAGGGTGTGCCATGTTCATCTACAGGGGTTTGTACTATGTGGTTTTGTGCTCGAGGCATGTTGCAGGTTGACATTTTGGGCATTTTTGTGGTTCTCGGTACCTTCTCAGAGAATTTATCATGATTGGAATCACTTTGAGATCTATTTTCTCCTGGCCAACTAGTTTTTGTCCCCTGCAATTAATTTGTGACTGTTTCTAGTGGGTCTGGTGGTTGAAACCCTAACCGTAGTCATCCGTAGCTTGTTGCAACCTATTTTGGGTTTCCAAGATGACTAGGGGGTATATATGGTAGCATTTTTCACTTAGTGTGGGTTCCAAAACTTTCTTTTTGGTCCTTGGTTGTTGTTAATGGTATTATACTGAGTAAGGAGAGCCTAGATCTTGGGTCTGTTTCTTTGGCATTTTGTTGTCTTGGTAATGTATTGATTCTGAAAATTAATGAGAATACACTTGAATTCCTGTCTCAAATCTTTGATTGTCTTCTTTTTCTGATTGTGGATTCATATATGTTAAGGTCACAAAGTGGATTAGCATATGGTAAACAAAGAGTATTGAGAGATCAACTTAGAGTTCCTAACAAAGTTAGGATTAAAGCCTTTAGGGTGATTTCAGTGAGTTCATTATTAGGTTGGAATTTGATGATCATGCTTGTGAGTGAGGGGAGTAATAGGAAAAGCACTTACTTTGAGTTCATGTGTGTTTGAGTTAATGTTTAGTTGATATATGTTATCAAGTGACTCTTTGCCCTAGTTAAGGCACTGATCCCTTCTCTAAAGGTAGTTCATCATCTTCAATCACACACACAATTTAAATGATAATATCTTTCAATCAATTAGTAAGGGGTAATAGTTGTATATTATGTTGTGACTTCTTTGGAGAAGTGAGTCGAGGGTACACCCGCCTAAACATTAAGGCTCAAAGTGTAGGAGGATCTCTTTTGATCCTTGTTAATTGGCCCTCTTCCTTGTAGACTTTTGAGTGGTGATAGATTCAAAGTTATATTAAAATTATCCATCAAAGTGTAAATCTACAAGTTGAAGATCAAAGGGAACTCCCAACAGATTCAATCTACGATATCAAAATTGTTTGTATCTCCATGAGTTTTGATCTTATTTTTTCCTCCTCTTTTATCAACTCATGTTCTACTCCCATTAGATGTTTCAACCTTTGGTAATATACATGAAATGTACCAGGCTCTATTGTGACCTTTTCCCACTGCTTAGTCGGATCTTTCTCAACAAATTCATCTTTCACCTTTATATCCTTTGTAAAATTTGAAATTAAGAAAATTTTATAAAATAATGAAAGAATATCTTTCAATTCCTATTCCAATTTGGTAACCAATTTAGAAAGTGTTACCTTATCAAGTGCTATTGGTTGAAGTAATTATTCAATTATCTTTCTCTCCATTTTCTTCCTATTTACTTGCATCAAATATTTAGTTATCTCAATACCAATTTTATTTATTTTACTTACAATTCACACAATTGGTTGTATATACTGCCCTTCTCATTTCTATCTATGTTAGGTAGAATCTATTACAGTATCTCCCTAACATTATCTAGCACATCAGTTTTTTGTTTCTTGGCTAGCAATTTGTCCTATGCTAGTTTCTTCTAGAATAGATCTCCAAATTATCATATCTCTTTAGGGATTAGGACGGAGATGTATACCTTAGGTATCACAATTGTTTTTACTTAAGTCAAATTTTTATTTTTCATGCTTCCTCTTCTTTCACTATTTCTTTTTAGTGTGTACACTCTCTCCAATAGAAAACTTTACATCAGATGTAATGGCCTTGGTTGTATCTTCTATTCTTTCATCTCTTTCTTCTTCTTGTTTCTTTTCTTCATTCTTCTCCACTTCCTTCTTTTTATCCTCTTTATATTTTTCTTTCTCCTTTTTCTTCTCCTTATCTTATCCTTATGAATGATGTAGACCTATAGTCTTGGTAGAAATAATTAGTTGTTGATTTTAATATGTTGGAGTCTTAGTCTCTTTGGTTTCCTCAGTTTCCTTTTCTCCATTTTATGTCACTGGTTTAGTAGACTCCTCTACATCAGTACGAATTTATTTTTTTACCTTTGAGATAACCTCATTTAACTTAGGAAAACCAAGTACTTGTTCAATAATTAGATCTTCATTCATCAAATTTTTCTTGTCTATATCATCAGTATTCAATTATTTGGCATGGTTATTCTTGGTTACCATCACATCTTTATCATTTGTTATCTCTTCTACTAGGTCTTTATCATTTATATGTTCAATAATAGCTTCATCTTTATATATTGTCAAATCAATAGGATCTCAGTTACTTGGTTTCTCCTTGAATTTTTTCAGTTGGTCGGGAAAGAGAATCTTTCTCCATATGCCAAATGTTTCATTTTTCACTTCCTCTAGTTTACCGACCATAATATTCAATTCTCTACTCTTGACTAGAAATATCTTTGAATACTCCTTCAATGCTCTAATTGTTCTACCTTTGGTTTCTTCTTTTCTCTCGGTGTTAATGAAGATCTTGTCAATGATCATGTTCTTATAGGACCTGATGTTTCCTTTTTCATTCTTATCTTCTTTACTTTTATCTCAGAAGGTCCAACTTCATCTTCTCCAACTAAAACTCCTAGATTCTCAGAAAAACTACTTATCATCCTACTAGTTTTCCTTTGTTCCTTAGGTATCAGTATACCTAGATTTATTTTTTCCTTCACTTATTCATAAGTACCATAATGATTGGCTCTATTTTCATCTGGTTTAGCTAAGAAAGATTCTATCTCCTATGATGCAATATCAATGTCCATATCATATCCCATTCTTGGTAGCCAGATGGTCCTAGGCTCCACTTCCTTTACTATGCATATGTTGATGTCCACTTCAAAACATATAGAATCTTAGTACTTTTCCACTAGCTGATGTGGAATTATAAACTTCATATGCATTATATTTTAAAAATTTGAAAAGTAATAAGTCATTATCATATCAAAGTTATCTCCTAAACTTTGAATGAACTCATTTATCTGGTATAAAACTAGTTTATCCACACCCCTTTCTACATTACCAACTTATGGGAAAAAGTTTTTAAAGTAGAAAAATATACATACCAACAATGAATCAAACTTCACAGTGTTGGTCTTCTCTTTTGTGATAGTGTTCATGTTTTCATCAAACTAATTCAGTAAGATGTCACATAGATCTATCTTCATATCTTTCTTGACTATCTTGTAGGCTATATCCACATCTCCACAAGGTAGACTATCTACCCGAGATGACTGAAAGATTTTCTACGATATCACATTACATGGAAATATCAATTTAGGATCATCAACAGTAGACAATTTAAGACCTCTTCTATCCCATTTTTCTTGAGTCATCTCACACAATTTGTTCTTATAAGTTTATTTGTGTGCTTCTAGTCTATCACTGATTTGATAACTAGTTATAATATGTAACACATCCTTTGTGACCTTTACAAGTACATCAAGCCACATAAATTAGTTATGAACTTGTCTCAATATGATTCTCATCCATTCTATTTTAAAAACACCTAGTACATGCATGTAATGCACCAAACCCTTGGTCTCCAAGTGAGTATGCTCATCCTTCAACTTCCTATTTACACACAGATCTGGGTAGGATGTATCAATGTCATCTTGAAAAATTTATTCAATTTTGCAATGGATGAAGGCACAAATGTCTTCAATCAGAATTAATCTCAAAGGGATCTAAGATAGGGCTCCCATCTTATCAATTTTTGTGGCTATAGCTAGTGGTAGCTTGTATTTGGGATTTACTAGATCAATCTTCTCCATGACAACAAGGTCTTGAACTTTAGTTGCCATTGGTTTACATATATAGTATCTTGATTGGTAGGGTTTCTTTATTAATATCAGCTCATTCTCCCTTAAACAACTCAGGAAAGCACCAATAATTATTTGAATGCTCTTGATAATGCTAATATCTACTCGATTAATCACTTGAATGCTCTGAGAGGACTCATTTTTGCAAGTTGCTTCAAATGCTCTAAAAAATGTATGGTAAAAATGAAATGATAAGTGCTCTATTTATACCTTTTAGATGATTAGGGTTTCCTACAACTATAGTTTTGGCATTTATTATTGTCATTGACTCACTTTATACCCGTTACCAAATATACTTGCTTTCACCAAATGAGAGAAAATAACATAGTCTTCTCACCAATCAAAATATGAAATGTTAACTTCACAACATATATCTGAATGCATCTAAATATGCTCATATACATATTTGCACAAATGTTAGGAACCGATTTAAGATTGAATTTTAGTTCATAGTTCCTATACATACCTTTGATTGATTAGATGAAGATAGGTGTACCTTCCAGAGGATGAGGTGCCATCAATTATTTCAAGTCCAGTTACATCATCTAGAGACTTTCTTCTCCATGTTCTATTCATCAGATATCTTATCACTTCAATATTTACTTGAACAGTTTCACTTCATTTTTCCTTGGTTGGGGCTTTTCCTCGATACCTGTAGTCTTTAGCTACGTGACCGACCATGTGATAATGAAATAAATCCATTATAGAATTTTTTCATGACATTCTATTGTTACTTCCATGCATCAAAATGTAGTTTTCAACAATATTTCCAAATCTCCCGCATGATGTACATGAAATTCTTGTATTGTAGTCCCATGGTATTGCTAAACCTTGGCAATTGTTTGCAGTATTTTGTCGGTTAGGTACAAATCTCATATTCTTCCTTTGTGACCTACAATTTTTAGAGTTGTAACCATATCTATTGCAATTATTGTAGTATCTATTGAATTTTTTCTTCCTTGAATTTTTAGCAATCCTTTATCTACAATAAAATTCTTTATGACCATACTTTTTGCAATTGTAACAATAGCCATCAAACTTAGGAATGCTCGGTGGGTAACCTCTTTTTCTCCTATAGACATTAGTTGTTTGACCCAATTTCCAATAGTGATAACAAGTATGTTTCTTTTTCTTTGGTGGGGTAGTAGTATTTCTTTTTGTTGCTTGATTTGAGGACACTCCCTTCTCGGTAGTCTTGTTTTAAGTAAACCCAAGTCCAATTGTATCTCTCAGTTGTCTTTGACCTCATATTTGGTCATCTAGTATCCTTAGTGTTTCTTCATTCCTTTTCAAAAATTCATTTTCATCCTCTTCAAATTTTAATTCATTCCTCATATGTTCATTCTTTGATCTTTGTCAAACAATCTCTTCAACTTTCCTTGCAATCTCCTGATTAGCACCGATTAGTTGATCTGCCATAGTAAATTTTTTTTGTTAACCTTTGTATTTCCTCATCTTTCTCATTCATCCTTACAGTCAATTATTATTTTATCACCTTTGTATTATTTTATCATCTTCAACTTTTCTCTTCAATTAGCACATCAACTAATAATACAAAGGTGCTTATCACCTTTGTATTATTTTATCATCTTCAATGAATATCCATAAATTATTAGTTGATTAGCACCTTTGTATTATTTTATCATCTTCAACTTTTCTCTTTTGTTACAGGACTTTACATATTCTTACCAATTGAGCTTCTTTCTCACTTCTTAATTCTTTCTTTCTCACTTCTTAATTATCTTACTTGGTCATTTAGGTTTTTTATTTTTTTGGTCAGTTCTAATATGGCAGTTTCAAATTCATTAGATAAAATTCCCTCTGGTTTTTCTTTAAGTTCTTCAACTTGATCTTGTGTATCTTTCAATTGATGAGCTAGCTCCTTTCTCTTGTTGTGTGAATGCTTCAATTTCCTTATAAGTTCATCAATCTATTCATTTACAAACTTCAATTCTATGTTCATGTTAACAATCACCTTTTCAAAACTATAGATTTTCATCTCTTCATATCTTTCCTCTCAAGTGGTTAAACTTCTGAATAAGAGACTATGCTCTGATACCAATTGTTGGATTAATTATATAAATAAAAGTACTGAGAGGGGAGGAGTGAATCGTTACTCCAATTTTTTTTATCTACTCTTCCAACCATTCACAAAATAGAAAAAATTGAATATATCAACATAAAACATGCAAATCAAAATCATAGAACACAACTCATAACACCATATTTTGGTATCACATAAATCCTTTGTCAGAGAAAACACCTGTGGTGGGGATGACAACCACAACACTTCACTACTACAATAAAAAGTTTACTCAGTTAGAGCTACAAAATTTAGATATTTCTAATAGCTTACCCTATTAAGAGTATAAAGACTTATTTTGTCTACCTTTCTAAAGGATTTTACAACTCTAATCTAAGAGATGTACCCTATTAAAAGATTTACAATTTAAGACTGTTAGGTCTACTCGATTAAGAGCTTTTACAGATTTGATTATACAAGAAATCAACACATAAAATATCTATAGTGTTGTATCAACATATGCTTATCAGACTCAAAATTATCAATATAAATTTACCTCTATATTTAATTCACAATTAAAATTTTGTACTCGGTAGCTTCAACTTGATATCAAATTCATAACTCTTATCTTACTACTATGTTACTCGATAGCTTCTCTTATCGTCACCTTCATACTTAAATTTTATTGATCATCACCTTCTCTCTACAATTTATTCTTCACATATATTTTGATCTTCACATGCTGATCTTTTATACTTGATCTAGAATAGGTGACAAAATTCTAGAGTCATCTCCTTAAGTGATGCTAATAAATGGTTACATCTCGAACGCATATATTACATTCAATTTTCATTGTAAAATCTTAACTTGTAATCATGCACAATCATAATGTTTAAATTGTTAGAAATTAAAGTCCACCAAGATAACTGAGACGGGGTGGGGGGGGTGAATCAGTTATCAGATAATTATAACTTTTATCATCTTCAACAAAATTAAACCATATAAGCAATATAATTACCAACCATAGAAAGATATTCATACACAATAACACAATGACACAAGATATGTTAACAAGGGAACCTCTTGATCAAAGAGTAAACCCCGGTGGGAATGATGCCCATAAAAGATGCACTAATATGAATATTCCTTGTGAAAGGATGGACTTTATTAGAAGTCTTATGAAATACATTTAGTACATATGAATCCCTGTTAGGAGATTTTGAATCCCTGTTAAAAGATTCTAACCCTGTTAAGAGTTATGGAAGACAGAAGGACCCACTGCCCAAACAACTTCAGGGTAAGATCATTGAACACTCTGTCCAAATAATGTTTGTATTACTCAAAAAAATAATATGTTACCTCTTCTTTGATTGTGGCAAACCGCACTCAATGTTACACCAGATCTCAATTCCAAACCTCTGTACCTCGCATGTCTTCCTTCACAAATTCACTTTCATACTTAGCTCTTTTTTTCACTTCATGCATACATCATCACACACTTCCACCATGACCATATTACAACAAGGAAATACATTCCTTTCTTTATACCACACTCAAATAATTACAAATGAGTCAACATATAGTTACAATATAAAAGTTTCCACAAGCTACACCAAAATTCCACAAAACTGTCAACTTCCAAATATAATAAATCTTCACTCATGTGACCTTGAAGTTTGTGCTATCATCCATGTCACTATCAGTGTGTCTTCAATTTCCCTTTAATTACCCAAAACTAGATTCCATCCAGATTAGGAGATATCATCTGATTTCCACAAACCACTACTCAGGAACACTTCCTAAATACTGCTTCCACAAAAATGCTCACAACTTCCATGAATAAATGAATTATTGTCTGCACTCTTAACCATAGACATATAACATATCAAATAGTATATCCTCAACATCACATACCTCCAACTACAATAACCCACATGCGCTAATCCAAACTCTATCTGCTTCTTTGCAAGTCTTCGATAAATCACTATGTTGACATCCATGACAATCATAGTCATGAATGCAACAACTACTACAGAATGGCTACCAAACATTTAGCATTCATTCCTAACAATCTCCCCCATTGGCATTGATGGAAACATAGATGAAAAACATCCAATGTTCCAAAAATCCAATACTGCAATACTGTTGCTCCAAATCCTCTTCATCAATCAAATCTTGCTTCGTTTTCCTATTCAATTCTCTCCAACAAAAGTTTCAGATGGTTTTTCATATATAATTCTCCCCCATTGACATCAATGATAGAAATTTCATCACTATGTCAACAACAACTCAATGTCAAAAGACACTATTTAGAAAATACATTCACTAGAGTCCTCATGACTCAGCTTAGATACACATACTCCCCCATAGAAGAAGTACCAACATCCAGTCTAGAAGAAAGATAAGGCTCATATACCACTAGACAGATGTAACCAACTTCATCACTCTTTAAAATTAGGTTGGGGCATAACCCCAAGAAAACCTCTCAGATACTCAAATGTATCCTTAGGCAAAGGCTTTGTGAATATATCTACTATCTAGTCCTTTGTACTTATGTACTCAAGTCTAACTTCTTTCTCAGCAACTTTCTCTCTTACAACATGATACTAAATCTCTATATGCTTTGTTTTAGAATGTAATACATGATTCTTAGACATACTAACTATGTTGGTATTGTCACAATGTATGACAACAGGTTCAACAAACTTTATTCCAATATTCTTCAGCATTTTCTTCATCCAAATTATCTGGTTACAATTATTTGTTGCTACTACATATTCTACTTCTGCTATGCTTTGTGAGATACAATTCTTCTTCTTGCTTAGCCAAGAAACCAATCTTCCTCCAAGGAAAAATGCTCCACCACTGGTGCTTTTCTTATCATCAACACTGCCTCCCCAATCAACATCTGTATGTGCACATAGAGTAAAATCATCATATTTTTCATACCATAATCCATAGTCTATTGTGCCTCTTAAATATCTCAGTATCCTCTTTACTGCTTCATAATGTAATTCTCTAGGTTTAGCTTGAAATATTGCTACAATTCCAATTGAATGTGCTATATCAGATGTTGTATGAGTCAAATATTGCAATCCTCCAATCATAGATCTGTATTTCTTCTGTTCCAGTGTAGGAGTCTCATCTATGCTAGATAGCTTATGTCTAGTCACCATGGGTGTTCCAACTAGTTTATAATTCTCCATTCCAAATATTTTCAACAAGTCATTCAGGTACTTTTCCTGACTTATAAAGATACCATCATTGTTTTGTGTTATCGATAATCCCAAAAGTATTTCATTTCACCAATCATACTCATTTTAAATTTAGTCTTCATTTCATCAACAAATTTGTCACTAGCTTCATCTTCTCCTCCAAAGATAATGTCATCAACAAAAATAACTATAACCAACAAACCATTTTCAATTTCTTTTTTGTATAGATTTCTATTAGTTGTTCCTTTTGTAAATCCCTATTTTAACAAATACTTATCTAGTCTTGCATACCAAGTTCTAGGTGCTTGTTTAAGTCCATATAAAGCTTTCTTTAGTTTAGATACCATGTCTCCTTCTTGAGTCAAAGGAAAACCTTCAAGCTGCACAATGTAGACTTCTTCTTCCAATTCTCCATTCAGAAATGCTGACTTCACATCCATCTGATATACTTTGAATTTCTTATAAGTTGCATAAGCCAAAATCATTCTTACTAGTTCAATTCTTGCAACTAGTGCAAAGGTTTCTTCATAGTCAATTCCTTCTTGCTGTGAGTAACCCTTACATACCAATCTTTCTTTGTTTCTTACTACTTCTCCTTGTTCATTCATCTTGTTTCTGAATACCCATTTAGTTCCAATAACATTCTTGTCTTTAGGTCTAGGGACCAATTCCCATGTCTTGTTCTTTTCAATTTTTTCTAGTTCTTCTTTCATAGCATTCATCCAACTTTCATCTTCACAAGCTTCATTAGTAGTCTTAGGTTCAATTTTAGAAATCAAACATAACTGCTCTTGTACCTTATTTTGAGTTAGAACTCCTCTTTTGATGCTTCCAATAATTTGTCCAATAGGATGATTTCTTAACACACTCTTGCTAGGTGTCACTATCTCAGATCTCACTTCAGATGTAGGTTCTTCAATGACTTCACTATGGCTTTCATTCAATGAATCACTGTCAGTTTCATAAAATAATTTAGTAGATCCAGTGTTAGGTTTAGGATGAGCTTCTTCATCTAATTCATAATCAAGCATTCTTTCCTAAATTTTGAACTTTTCATCAACTTCAACATTTGTGTTTTCAACAATAGTCTTAGTTCTTTTATTGTAACATCTATAGGCTTTTCTTTTCAAAGAATATCCAAGAAATATACCTTCATCACTTCTAGGATAAAAATTCCAATATCATCATCTCTCTTTATATAACATTTGCTTCCAAAAATTCTAAAATACTTAACTGAGGGTGCATGTCCAAACCATTATTCATAAGGTGTCTTGTCTGTGTCTGCTCTAATTTGTACTATGTTCATTGTATACACTGTTGTGTTCACTACTTCTCTCTAGAATATCTTCATCAAATCATTCTCAAATAACATAGCTCTTGCTGCTTTAGTCACTGATTTGTTTCTTCTTTCTGTAATGCCATTTTGTTCAGGTGTTCTAGAGGCTGAATATTGTCTCTTAATGCAATTTTCTTCACAAAAGGTGTTAAAATCTCTAGAAGTAAATTCTCCACCTCTATCAGATCTCAAACATTTAATATTCATTCCAAATTCATTCTCAACTTTATTCTTAACAATCTTAAACTTATCAAATGCTTCATATTTTTTGTTAAGAAATGCAATCCACATCATTCTTGTAAAATCATCAACAAGAATCATAAAATACCTTTCTCCATATAATCCTCTAGTCCTGGTAGGATTGCTCAAATCTGTATGAACAATCTCCAACTTTTTTGTAGATGTAAACTTCTTACTAGGAAAAGAACTTCTCTTTTGTTTAGCCATTACACATTCTTTGCAAATCATGTTAGTAGGCTTCATAATTTTAGGCAAATCTCTTATTGCAAGTGTAGTACTTACTTTCACAATGTTATCAAAGTTTATATGACAAAACCTTCTATGCCATAACCAACTATCATCAATCTTAGTAATCAAACATGTCATCTTAATAGGATTCAACTGAAATACATTACCTTTGGTTCTAGATCTAGTTCCAATCAGATTTCCATCTTTATCCTTATCACACAAGTTTTCTCAGTAAACCAAACTTGATATCACTTATCAACTAACTTTCCAACACTAAAAAGATTATGTTTCAATCTGTCCCAAAAATAACATCATCAATATTAGTCTTTTCATCAAGAGTAATAGATCCTATCCCTTTAATCAAAGAAGGTGCATTGTTTCCAACTCTGACAACTCCTCCATCATATTCATTAAACTTTATGAACTTTTTCATGTCTCCAGTCATACAATGTGAACAACCACTATCCATAATCCAATCAAATTTCTTTTCAACTTGAGAAACTAAGGCTCTTTCTTCCTTAACATTAGTTTCAAGATTCTCTTCTTTAATTGCTACAAATCCTATGTCATCATTATTCTCAGTATCACTTTCACTTAAAGTTCTTTCTATACTAGCTTCAAGATCTTCATCATTAGCATAATAAAATTCTTTAGATCTTCTAGGTTTGAAATTATTTCTATACTTTTTAACTCTCTTAGGAAATTTACATGCAAAATGACCATATTCTTGACAAGTCCAACATTTAAATGTTTGCTTACCATCTGGTTGTCTTTTCACAAGCAAGGAAATACCTTCTTCAATCTTCTTATCTTCTTAATTTCTAGATCTATTGATGCCAACATAATCTCCACTCACACTAATATTTCTTGACAAAGTAGGGTGAACACTAAGAGCACTGAATGTTGTCTCCATTCTAGGTAAGTGTCCTGATAATCTCAGGTTCATTTCTACTACTTCAAATCTTCCAAGAAGAGTCTCTCTTGTAAAGTTTGTAGTACAAGGTATAACTTGTTCAATTGTCTATGTTTCCTTCTTAAATATAGGGGTCAATGCCCTCAGAATTTTCCATATCACTTCATTCTCTGTCTTTGTTCCTCCACAAGATTTTATACCTGTAATAATTTCTGACATTATACCAATATAGCTTCTAATAGATTCATCTTCAAACATTCTTATATCTTCAAATGCACATATCCAATTATGTAATCTAACTCTTTTTTCATGTTCATCACCTTCAAAAGTAGAGTGTAAAGCATTCCAAATTTCATGAGATTTTTTCAAACATTTTACTTGACTGTACTCATTCTCCAAAAGGGCTATCAAAAGTGCTTCTCTTGCAAGTATGTTACACATGAATAGATCTCTCTCATCAGCATTACATGTTTCAAGATTGTCCTCTTCAATGATAGCCTTATCATTCTTTGTAATCAACCAATAACCGGGTCCTAAAAATAGTAGGTGTGTCTTCATCTTTTCTTTCCGGTTGTCAAAATTTACTCCATCAAACTTAGGGATTTCTTTCCTAAAATTCACCATGGATCTCCTTAGGTTGTTAAACTTCTTTTTCAAGGACCTACTGCTCTAATACCAATTGTTAGAAAGTAAAGTCCACCAAGATAACTAAGGGGGGGCGGGTGGGGGCATGAATTAGTTATCAGATAATTATAAATTTTATCATCTTCAACAACATTAAACCATATAAGCAATATAATTACCAACCATAGAAAGATATTCATACATAATAACACAATCACACAAGATATGTTGACTAGGGAACCTCTTGATCAAAGAGTAAACCCCAGTGGGAATGATGCCCACAAAAGATGCACTAATATGAATATTCCTTGTGAAAGGATGGACTCTGTTAGGAGTCTTATGAAATACATTCAATACATATGAATCCCTGTTAGGAGATTTTGAATCCCTATTAAAAGATTCTAACCCTGTTAAGAGTTATGGAAGACATAAGGACCCACTACCCAAAAAGCTTCAAGGTAAGATCACTGAACACACTATCCAAATAATCTTTGTATTAGACAATAGAATAATATGTTACCTCTTCTCTGACTGTGCCAAACCACACTCACTTTTACACCACATCTCAATTCCAGATCTTTGTACCTCGCATGTCTTCCTTCACAAATTCGCTTTCATACTTAGCTCTTTTCTTCACTTCATGCATAAATCATCACACACTTCCACCAAAACCATATTACAAATAGGAAATACATTCCTTCATGTATACCACACTCAAATAATTACAAATGAGCTGGCATACAATTACAATATAAAAGTTTTCACATGCTACACCAATATTACACAAAACTATCAGCTTCCAAATATAATAAATCTTCACTCGTTTGACCTCAAAGTTTGTGCTATCATCCACATCACTATCAATGTGTCTTTAAATTCCCTTTAACTACACAAAACTAGATTCCATCCTGATTAGGAGATATCATCCAATTTCCACAAACTGCTACTTAGGAACACTACCTGAATACTGCTTCCACCAAAATGCTCATAACTTCAATGAATAAATGAATTGTTATATGTGCTCCTAACCATAGACATACAACATATCAAAGAGTATATCCTCAACATCACATAGCTCCAACTGGAATAACCCACATGCGCTAATCCAAACTTTGTCTGCTTCTCTGTAAGTCTTTGGTAAATGACTGTGTTGACATCAATGACAATCATAGTCATGAATAAAAAAAAAATACTATAGAATGGCTACCAAACATTTATAATTCATTCCTAACATAAATTTCTAATGCATTGCAAAAAAATATCCTCGATATTTGCAAAACTTTTTAGGAGCATTGTCTAGATTTAATGTATTTGTTATGTTAGCTTGTATACTCAGTAACACATTTTATTCAACGTGGTAACATGTGTACTCTCAGCTTGGAAACTATTGTAACTCAAAATTTTTTGAGTTCTTAGTCTTTTAGGAATAACAGTCCACCAAGGCAAGTGAGAGGAGGGGGGTGAATTAGTTGTATGATAGATTATTAAACATTAAACTTTTAATAGTAACAATATCAAATCAAATGAAAATAATGAATGCAAACACAATAACACAATATTTTTATTGAGAGAACCTTGTTAAAGGTAAAACCCCAGTGGGAATTAAAACCACTAAATGATGTACTAAGAGTATAATATCCTTGTCAAAAGATCTAGCCCTATTAAGAGTTGATTAAAACATTACCATACACAGTCCTTGTTAGAGGATATACCCTATTAGGAGTCAAGAAAAAGAAGGGTAGGATCACTACCCTAAGAAGGTTATATCCACCTTCAGAACTCAATGTTCGCAACAAGTGTATGTAAAGAGATATACAATCTTTGAATTGCCCGATAGAAACTATCTTTTCTTGATCGGTTCCAATGAAGTATATAGTTTATACTCTTCACTACATCCAATAGACTTAGGCTCATAGTTTCCACAATCCTCTTTTACACATACATTCTCTCCATATCTTTTCAAAAGAAAAGATATTTCATACATACCCTATTAAAAAATAAACCATCAGGTCGGTCAAATAGGCTTTCCTTATACACAAATAATTACATAACTCCTTGCTAAGATACATAGAGTATCTACAATAAGTATACAACAATTACAATTCAATAATTAAGGATGGACATCCATAAATTATGCCCACCATTCATGATATATGCTACAACTCTCAAGTCAGCATCCAAATAGGTCTTCTCAACAACACACGCCATGGGTGACATCATCCTACATTCTGTACCTTGCACATACTATCTTATATTCTTTAGTACCCTATCTATCATCCCTTACTCTCAGATACACTGAATCCTCATTGCCTGTAAGATATACCCAAAACTCAGAGACATAATCTATCAACTTCCACTATCACTGTCTAGTGACTAGTCTTCATTGAATCTTCTATAACCTAGCCAATATGAAATATTACATCATGTGATCTTAGATATAAGATTAAAACACCTTCTTGTACACACAACTGACTTTGCATGTTCTAAAACATCCGTACAGTATTTTCACACTGTAATGATCAGCCCATTCTCTTCATAAAAACATATGTTGACATTAGTGACAAAAGATGAATGCCAACAATAGTAAATTCAACATCACTCAATGTAGTGATTAAAAATATTAAATGTATCCAGAAATATCCCCAATGCATTAGCAATATCGAACATAGTCTTCCTTTCTTAGTGCCTTTTCCTTATGTCTGTTAGAAAGTAAAGTCCACCAAGATAATTGAGAGATGGGGGGGAGTGAATCAGTTATTAGATAATTATAAATTTTAACATCTTCAACAACATTTAACCATGTAAGCATTACAATTACTAACCATACAAAGATATTCATACACAATGACACAATAACACAAGATATGTTGACTAGGGAACCTCTTGATCAAAGAGTAAACCCCAATGGGAATGATGCCCACAAAAGATGCACTAATATGAATATTCCTTGTAAGAGGATGGACTCTATTAGGAGTCTTATGAAATATATTCAATACATATAAATCCCTTTTAAGAGTTATGGAAGATAGAAGGAGCCACTGCCCAAACAGCTTCAGGGTAAGATCACTGAACACACTATCCAAATAGCCTTGATATTATTTAATAGAATAATGTGAAATATGTTACCTCCTTAATATTCCAAACCACACTCAATGCTACACTAGATCCCAATTCCAAATCTCTGTACTTCGCATGTCTTCCTTCACAATTTTTCTTTCACAACCTCTTAGGCTCTTTTCTTCACTTGATGCTTACATTCGCATGCAACCAAAACATGTTCACACTTCTTTCATATTTCAAATTCATACAATAAGGAAAAACATTCCTTTCTTTATACCACACTAAACTAATTACAAATGAGTTGGCACACAAATAGAAAATAAAAGTTTCCATACGCTACATCAAAATTACACAAAACTGTCGGCTTCCAAATGCAATAAATCTTCACTCATGTGACCTCTAAGTTTGTGTTGTGAACCATGTCACCATCAATGTGTCTCAAATTTCTTTTTAACTGTGCAAACTAGATTTCATCCTGATTAGGAGATATCATCCTATTTCCACAAACTGCTACTCAGGAACACTGCCTGAATACTGCTTTTACCAAAATGCTCATAACTTTCATGAATCAATGAATTACTATCTGTGCTCTTAACCATAGACAAATAACATATCAAATATTATAACCTCAACATCACATAGCTCCAACTACAATATCCCATGTGTGCTAATCAAAACACTATCTGCTTCTCTGCTAGTCTCCAGAAGATCACTGTGTTGACATTAATGACAATCATAGTCATGAATGCAACAAAAACTACTACAAAATGATTGCCAACATCCAGCATTCATTCCTAATAGTGTCCCTTTACCAAAATTTTACTTTCCTTACTTCCCTTAACCGACTAGCTTATTTTCTTTACTGACTTGACGATCCTTCTTTATCGAATGAATTTGTCAGTCAATATGATTTTATCAAAATTAATGACAACAAAATAAATCTATAGGATTATCATGGATATGTCTTTGATGAAGGGAGAAACAAGTTTTTAAGCAACCCAAAACCCTTGAGAAAGAAATAATAAGTAATATATCCATAAATCTCACCAAGATAAGACAAACCAAAAAAAATAGGACTAAAAATATATAGTGAAAGATAGACCTAGCCCCAACCCGACAAGAAGCCACCATAAAGACAACATAAGAAAACTTACATTAGAAAATAAAATAGAGCTAACCAAAATTTTTAATGGTCTCAATGACCTCTTCCATCTATTCCATCCTATGAGAAATCACTTTAAGATAAATTATATCCTAAGGAATGGTGTTGGTTTTATTTTTACTACTTGATCTCTTCCTCTTACAAGGGCCCATAGTTGTTGGCATTGTAGTCAGTGTGAGAACCTAGTGCATATTTCATGTTTTTTTTTCCATTGATGGAAATCAAGAAATCAACCGGTTGAGCAATTATTTTTCCTCATTTAGCAATCAATGGTATGATATTTACAAATAAATGTAAAATTGCAGTTTCGAAAATCTTTACTTCCTAGGTTAAATACTTTGGAAACTAGTCATGAATATTAATCCTCTCTACATCTTTCCTCTTCACATAGAAAAACATTCATAGGATCAAAAATAACATTCTCTCCATATCTTTTCAAAAGAAATGGTCTTACATACATACCCTATTAAAAAATAAACCATCAGGTTAGCCAACTAGGCTTTCCTAATATAAAATAATTACACAACTCCTTGCTAAGATAAAAACGGTATCTAACATAAGTATAAAACAATTACCATTCAATATTTAAGGACTAACATCCATAAATCGTGCTCACCATTCATGATACACACTAAAACTCTCATGTCGGCTTCCAAATATGTCTTCTCAAGAATACACACAACAACTGATGTCATCCTACTTTCCATACCTTGTGTAGACCATTGAAAACTCTTCAGTACCCTATCTATCATCCCTTAATCTTGCATACACTGAATCCTCAACACTTGTAAGATATACCCAAAACTTAGAGACTTACTCGGTCAACTTCCACCATCACTATCTAGTAACTAGTCTTCACTAAATCTTGTGTAACTTAGCTAATATGAAATATTAAATCATGTGATCTTAGATATAAGATCAAAACAACATCCTGTACACACAACTAACTTTGTATATTCTGAAACATCTATACAGTATCCGTACACTATAATAACTAGCATGTTATTTTTAGAGAAACATATGTTGACATCAGTGACAAAACATGAATGACAACAATAGTAATTTCAACATCACTCAACGTAGTGATTAAACATATAAAATGTATCCAGCAGTCTCCCTAATGCATTAGCCATATCCAACAATCTCCCCTTTGGCATTGATGGAAACATATGGGAAAGTCCATCAACCCAAAAGTTGTTGAAAATTTGGCTGAGTTGGATACATAGATGTTGTCATTATGGAAACATATGTTCTACATGAAGATTGCATAGGTCAGAGAGCAAGTATGATAGAGTGCAATGCAAAATTGTCTAAGTATGAGATAGTGTGTTTTTGCCAGTGTACCCAATGACAGTTTTGTTTAGCAATGTTGATTGGAGTAAGTTAAGTACTTTCACACTTGAACATAGATACTATGGAAAATATTGAATACTCACCTATGAGTGCAAGTCAGTACGACATGTACGAAAGAAGTTATGATAGTTTTACTAAAGACAGTGTTAAGCCGATAGGATAGATTATGAAGATAGAATTGGTAAAGAGTTAAGGGATTATTTTGTTTATCAAAATAATGACTTAAGAATATAAAGGGATGACATCCTAGATGTTAACCCTTGGGTAAAGATATTTTGTATTATGTAAGACAAATGGAAGAGTTATTAATCTTAATAACTTGTATAAAGATGCAATGATGTAATGTAAGAAAAAGATGATATATGATATGAGTGTAATAGAAATAGTGAAAGAGCAGCAAAGAGATATTGATGTGAAGTTGCAAGAAGTATAAGATTATGTACCTTGACCTATTTTTGTAATTAGTGGGTTCATCTGGTAATCATATTTTGTATACCGACTCCTAACAGGGTTGAGGGTTCTAACAAGGCCTATAGTCCCTTAATCAGGACTGAGACACTATATACATGTAATAGACTCCTAACATGGTCAACATCCTTAATAGGATACTTTTGATTAGTGGACCTTTGTGAGTGCCATCCCCATCAGGGTTTTCCCTTGGCCAAGGTTTCCTCGAGAACAAATAATGTGTTATGAGTTCTTTTGTTTTATTGCTATGCATGTTGTTTAGTTTCCTATGTTATGCATGCACTAAGATAATATGTTATATCCATAATTGGGCAAAAGTAAAAGTTTGTAGAATACTGATTCATCCCCCCTCTCAGTATTCCCTATTTCTAACAATTGGTATCAGATCTTAGTTACTCAAAAAAGTATCATTCAAGGAAAGCCTAGCAGCTTGAGTAAGATCTCTATGGATATGGACTAGCTACAAAAGAATCTTGAAGAAGCTCTTGAATAGATTGATATGCTTACTGATGAAAGAAACACTCTGAAAGGAAAATATGATGATGCAAAGAACCTCATTGAGAAAATAAAAAACAAGTTGGAAGATCTGAAATCAGAAAAGGAATCCGAAATAAAAATTGAAGATTGTGATGACAACTTAGAAAAATAAAATGAGATCCTTAAACATGAACTAAACATAGCAAATCTAAAGCTAAGTCTGAAAGATGGAAATGGAAAGAATGAAGAGAATCTGAAATCTAAGAATGAAAATCTGAAGATCGAAAATGAAGGACTGAAATCTAAACTTGGTAAAGTAACATATGAGCTTGAGAAAGTCATTGTGCAGTATGCCAAACTTGAGAAATACAATACAATTATGAAAGGTGAACTGACTCAATCTAAGTAGCAACTTGAAAGACTATATTTAACTAGTGATAAGATTGATGAAAAAATGTCTTATCAAAAACCATTCTATGATAAAACTAGTCTTGGATTCAACACAATTAAAGCAAGTAAAGAAAGAAAGGAACCCAATCTGAAAATGTCTGAAAGCATAGATGAAAGGAAATCTGATGAAATTGACAAATCTGAAGACACACCTAAAGAAGAACCACCTAAACAAGAGGAGTCACCTAAAGGTATGCAAAGAGAATTCAAAGGTAGATTCTTTTCTTGTAATATTGTTGGTCATATGAAGAAAGATTGTACAAGTAAGCAATTCAAACCCCTTAATGGTTATTGTTATAATTGTCATGGTTTTGGACATAGAGATATTGAATGTAGAAAACCTAAATTTGTTGAGAATAAAAATAGTAGTAGAATGTTTATAAATACTAACCATCCAGATAAGAAACCTACTGAAGATATGAATAGAAGAAATGGAGTAGTATGTTATAGATGCAACAAGGTTGGACACATTTCTAGAAATTGTAGATCACAGATAAATCAACCTGGACCCAGATATGGAAACAATGAAATAGTTTGTTAGATATGTAACAAGATTGGACTTAAAACAAGGTTTTGCAGAGTGAACAATAGAGGTTTTTATCCTAATCTTAACTATAGAAGTCATGCAAGGAGAAGTGAAGATGCAAGTAACAGTTAGAAAGGATGCTGTCATAATTCAGAAGAAGTGAAGTTTGTTAAAAGCATAGATCAAGGAGACATATTCAGCACTGAAGGTAACCAAAAAGGTGAAGTATCAAGTGGTAAGAATGAATCACTACCTAACCCATCTCTAAGTACTTAATTCATAAAAAATTATAGTAGAATAGGAACTTAGATTAGTGTAGAAGTTGATATATGATTAATTGAGTCTTGTGCAGTTAATGCAAGGTATTATATGATGTAATGATGCTATTGTTAAGAGTGCATAGACAAATATTATGTTTTGCTAGATCACAAGGATTTTTAATTTTTGCAAGTTAACAAAATTAACTTTTTGGAAAGAAGCGATAAATGAATTGAATGCGATGTCAGATCTATGTGAGGTAGGAATGACAAAAGGTTATGATTAGTATTATTTGATCATCTAAGTGAATACAAGTGTTAAAGAGATCAAAGTGCAGTCATTTGAAGCATTTTGCAAGGATTTGGTGAAGGATTTTTTGTGTCGAATCTATGCAAGCCCTAAAATCACAGAATCAAGGTATTTTACTTGGTAGATCTTTAAATCAATTAAGGAATTAGTAGAATTCATGGATGTTTCTTTGATTCACAATGTTAGAGATAATAATAGACCTAAAATGAAAACATAACCAGTACAACACTTGGAAGATGATCCTAAGTTAGCTTTATCATCCATACCTGACGGAGTTTTACATATAGAAAATATTAGAAGTTATCTAGGATGTAAGCTAGAGACTCTCAGTGATAGTGATTTCACAAAAGAATATCAGAAGATCTATAATTAGGATATGTCATTGAAAGTAGGGTTTGAGCATTTGAGAGATAATGAAATTGTTAAGTATGCCTTACAATATGAGTTTGACAATGAAGAATGTACCAAGATTATTTTAAGTAGAATTCATAATGGGAAGTTCTGGTTAGATGACAGAGTGATAGATATCATAGTTGACCTAATTCATGAGGTAACTAATCTTTCTAAAACTAGAGCCATTCCTTTGAATGAGAAGAACATGAGGAAAACAATTATAGACAACACAAATTCATCTTACAATGGTAGGGGTATAGTAATTAGAAAGATTCAAGAAGATGATGTCATATATTTGTGTAAGATCCTTACAAATAAATTTTGTCCTAACTCTAGAGAAGATGACATGGCAGCAGGAATGATACATGTAACATATTTAATGTGTGTTGATAGAGCACAAGTTGACATGTGTGAGATTTTGAGAATTCAATTGTTTGAGAATTTGGAAAAGATAAAGAAGACTTGTGTGTGTGAAAATTGTACCTGATCTGTAAACACAACACTCAGTAAAACATTAGAGGTTAGTGATAATCAAAATCGTGCAAAATTGAAATCTAATTTAACCAAGCAATTTACTGCCTTCTAGTAGGTGTGAGATTAATGTTCTCAGATTGTTATCGAGATCAGTGACCTAGATGACACTAAAATGAAGGATTTGAATGCAATTGATCTAGATATGAGATTGAATGTGATTAGGCTATTTTTTTGGATTTTCTATGCAATAAGAATGATAAACTGATATGAAACTATACTAGATGAAATTGATATGCTATGAATGCTATTGAAAATTGATATGCAATGCTAATCTAACAATGATATGCAAAAATGAATGCAAAAATAAGATTGATCTCACAAAGATGTCGATTCGCAAGAGCTTTGATTCTTCAATTTCAATTCTCCAGCGTGATTGTGCAAAAATATGAGATGCTTGGATGCAAATTTGAGAGATGATTGAGAGATGAATTATGAAGAGATGAGCCTTGTTTTTATAGAAATCCAAGGCTTTGGAGGTGCATGAAAAAAAGCCATAAATCACTCAAATAACTCAGGTTGATTTTTGAGTTATTTTTAAATAAAGATAATTTAATTCATAAAAACATGCAAAAGCAGAGATTAACTCAAAATAGAGTTTAGCTTTAATTGATAATTGATAGTTGTCTACTTTTATGATTGTGCATGTTTTATTTATGAATTAATTTAATAATAAAGTGATTTATTTCCAACTTAACTGCTTTTAAAAATAAAACAATTGATTTATGGGTTAATCAATTATTTAATCAAACTTTTATTAAAAACTATATTATTAAATAATGACAACTTGCTTTAATTAATTAAATAAGAATTTAATCAATTATTCATATGATATTAGATTTATTGTCAAAATTAAATAATACAATTAATAATAGATAGAATTAAATTTAATTATACAATTAAGTGGCAAATATTAAATCGAATTAATTAAATATGAAAATATTTAATTAATCAAACTTTAGGATAAATGTGATTTATTGACAAATAATTATAAAATTAAAGATAATTATGATGATTAGGAATATTGTGAGGAATATTCCCTGATGCAGAATTTAAGATAATCAATTATGATTCGATGATGTTTAGATGTGCCTTAGATTAGGACTTCGATGTTGATTTCATTCGATTTGTAGATGTAGGAGGTTAATGAACATATAGCCCATTTTTGGGGTATTACATTTTGCCCCTCTTTGAATTACTGTGCGAAGCGCAGTGGTTCAAAGATAGTCTGTGTTTGATAAAGATATGAAACTGATTCAAAAGATAAACTGATCTCAAGATAGAAACCGATTGAAAGATATTTAGATAGAAGTTGATTGATATTGAATTTGATATGAAGATAATAGGTCCTGAATGACCAAAGATAATGTTCACTATAACAGAAAATGAACCTATGATTGAGAAAAAGTGTCCAAAACGCCTAATTCCAAACCTTAGGATTGCAAAGAAGTGAGTGACCCGTTCTAGACTCGATTGTCTTAGCAGAACTAGCAGGTATCACATCCAAACCCTTGAGTTGCCAAAGAACCAAGGAAAGAACACTATGATCTGATGGTTGCAAAAATTGATACGGATTACAAGATTAAGAGAATACCATATTGATATGGATCTTGATGAATCTGATATGTCCCAAGTGATGATAGATTTGCCCCAAGTGATGAGGACTTTTTTGATGAATCAGTAACTAGACATGATTGTTGTCTTGATTACTGAGGAAAGATATTGATTTCCAATTTAATTACAGACTTTGAATGATATGTAATACCATGCCCCCTTCGGGATTAAAATTGAAATCTGACAAGAAAAAGTCAACATTGATAGTTCAGAAGCATGCTAATTGATTTGAAAAGTGGTTATACACATTTGAGAACGCATTCTACATCGTTTGGAGGTCCTGGAGACCAAGTTTCACTAGGTTAAACCATGAGTTGACCATCATTGACCAAGTTGAAATTTTGATAGTTTGATGTAAAATAATCAGTTAAGTTGAATTTTAGATTTTTGTGATGATCGAAGGTCGATTATGCAAGTAGTTAATAATATGAATGATCTCAGATTTGAATTTTGATCCCGAAAAAGGATTCTACTTGCTATTTCATTAGAGGAACCTTCATGTGGGATTTAACTCTTGTTAGATTTGAAGATGCAATTTGAAGAATCATTTAAGTATTGAAGTTTGTTTAATCATTGTGAGATCATGCAAACATGCAAAATGCAATGAGACATGCAAAATGAAATGAGACATGCAAAATGAATGCAACCTAAGACCTAGGACCTAGTCACTGATCATATGTCGATTTGTTATCATCATTGAACTTTTAGGTAACCGGATAAATCAATACAATGCCCACTAGCCATGAAACCATAGACATATAAATATCAATTTGTATGTGCAAGAATCAATACAACACCCATTGGTTATACAACCATGGACATATGAATATTGATTTATTTTCAGAATGTTGGATCAGATATAAGCACCAAGGCACAAATGCCAGGATGACCTGAATATCATGTCCATTTTGATATAGAAATTTGTACAAGCATCAAAACATAAACGTCATGATGACCTGAGTACACCTTGCATTGTAAACACATCAAACAACCAAGAGATTATTCTAAATCCAATGTGAATTACCCATAGTGACCCTTTATCGTTCACATCCTTAGGTAAGATCGCATTTCATAGTAGGAGAAAGAACTCACTCAAAAAGATAATAGTTAGATCAATACTTCCTTGAATTTTTTGGGTATCAATGGTTGACGTATGCATGGCCATCCAATTTGAGATAGAGGCTCTTATAGTCGGACACCATTTCAATCCAGAATTTCCAAAGTTTTTAGATTTTCACATACAAGTAGAAGACAAAGAAAAGATTATGCCCCCAGTCATCACTCACTAAATCCTATAAAAGGACATCATCGAAGAGCTCGAAGGGACACAATATGCAAAAATCTCAATGCGAATCAATAATCATACAAGGAGATAAAAGCAGGTAAAAAGAATAGATTATTTTCAGTTGAGTTTTGATGTTTGATTGCATTGTTGTAGATGCAAAATTCTTTCTGGAGATGAGACAGATAGACTGACTCAACTTGAAGCTTCAAAGGACTCTGACTGGATAGGATATGTCTAAGATACATTGGAGGCCATAGGATATGACATTGATTGCCCCCAAGTTTGACCATTGATAGGATACAGACGCGCAAGCTGATTGGTGTACAAACTAACTTATTGAAAATTCAAAATGTTGAAACAAACCGGGAGATATGTACAACTAAAGCAAGACTGAAAGCTGGGAAAGACCAAGATTCCACTGATAGATGGAGCGTTTGGAACAAGTGGTGCCTGTTTGCCGAGTTTTCACCATCTTGGTAGAGATTCTATTTTTGCTACCAAGGCACCTGTTTCCAAGTTTTCACCAAGGCACTCTTTCTTTTTCTTATTTTTTTGTATTTTTCATTTTTTCAATTTTTTTGTACTTTTGATATTTTTTACTTTTTTGAATTTTTGATATTTTTTTATTTTTTTTTGTGAATCATCAAGGCACCTATTGCTAGGTTTTCACCAAGATGTTCATTTTTTCAGGACATTTACTAAGCATTGAATGCCTTAGGTGTAGAATTTCTTCAGATGGAGAATGTTGATTGGTTCTCGGAGCTGTTCTCCTTTAGTCGTTGAGAGTTGATAGGCACCAGAGCCAAAAGTAGTAGTGATAATAAAGGGACCCATCCAATTGGGTTCGAACTTCCCCTTGCATTCTCGATGTGATTGATTTTTAGGATTTTCTCTCAACACTAGATCACCAACTTGAAATTCTCTGTGTCTGACTTTCTTGTTGTAGCTTGTAGACATTCTCTTCTGATATACTCTGAGATGATCATACGCTACTTATCTTCGCTCATCTAGTAGTTCCAGTTCTTGTAACCTAGACAATCTGTAGTCATCATCAGTTACTAGACCATGCATTCTAATTCTGAGTGATGGGATTTCAACCTCAATAGGTAGTACCACTTCAGACCCATAAACTAAAGTAAAAGGTGTAGCCCCTGTAGGTGTTCTGATACTAGTCCTGTAGGTCCATTTTGATACTTGTTCTGATACTGGTTCTGATACTGGTTCTGATACTAATTCTGATACTAATTTTGATAATTGTTCTGATACTGGTTTTGATACTGATTCTGATACTGATTCTGATAATTGTTTTGATACTGGTTCTAATATTGATTCTGATACTGATTTCTTGATAATTGTTCTGATACTTGTTCTTATACTAGTTCTGACACTTGTTCTGATACTTGTTCTGATACTTGGTATACTTGATAGCATCTTTTTACATTGCAAACTCCCAAGCAAGATTATATCATGCAGTCCCAATGTCTAGCAAGGTGGAGAACAAGAGGGATTAGCAAGTTGGTGGAAGAGATGGAAGACAAGAGAATGAAGGAGAATAAAGGGAAGAAATCCTCAAGGGAAAACTCCTCAAGAATACCCAAGATAGGGAAAAATTATCATGTAAAGCACATTTAGACAAGTAATGAAAGGCTAGCATAGGATAAGTCACAAAAGCGTGATGCAAGAGCAGGAAAGGATGCAGTCCAAAAGAGTAGACATGTCAAGAGGCTTCATAGCACTGTGTTTTACTCTTTCTTTCTTTTTTTATTAGATCAAGACCAAAGGGGAAAAGGATAGCAATAGGCAAAAAATGAATGGAGGAAGATGGATATGAAGGCTAAAAATGGAAGGAATGAAAGCAAGATCATCGTAAGATAGCTCACAAAATAGTCAAATGTTCGTGTATAGATCAACATTGTCAAGATCAAAGAGAGAAGACAGAATGGATGAAATATGTAGAAGAACTATACATAATGCCTGATTGCTAGGTTTTCATCATGGTACTTATCCAAGGCACCACAAGGGAGTGGTTTTCACCATAGGATGAATTTACTTCTCTTTACTTTTTCTACCAAGGCACCTATTTCCAGGTTTTCACCAAGGCACATTTTCAATTTATTTTATTTTTCATTTCTTTTTTTGGAAGAAGGCAAGCTTTTTAGATAATGCTCCTTGAAAGGATAAACCATGATATGCCATGGATTCAAAATGACATGCTTAAAGATGCTGATAGGGAAAGGGAGATGAAAGAGAAAAATGGAGGATAAGGTTTTATGTAAAGCGAGTGAGGTTGGAAGATAGGAGGAATAGGCAAGTGAGGAAAAAGGATAGGAGGTAGAAGGATAATGAATGGAAGTATTGTGAAAGGGTAGATGGAAAGGAAGGCAAGTTCAACATCAACACATACCTTGAAGGGTGGTGAGAGAATGGAGGAATCATGAATGAAGGAATACGTGAAGGAATATGGCGAATGGATAGCAGAGGTTGTGGTTTAGGCACATGAAATGGAAGAATATTTTTGGAGGGAGATGAAGTGGAAGCCTTTGGAAGCTTGAATGTCAATTTCACTTTTTTCTCAACACTAGACTCTTTCAAGAGAGACTTTGGAATCCATATAGCCGTAGGCTTTTTATTTCCTTTTGATGATCTAGAGAGAATATCTTCAATGATGGATTTTGGAACCCATACTTGTCTTGTAGTTTTTTTCTTAGATATCTCTTTTGACTTTATGCCTCCATGTCGATTAGAGGAGACATGGTGATCTTCTTTTTTTGATGGATTCTTGCATTGCTTCTTTTTCTTGTATTGAACATTCAAGTTACTTCCAAAAGACTTGGGATTTGTGGAAGAGGGAGGATATGATTGGTTTAGATGGGTGGGTGGATGAAAAGGATTCAAGGGTATGCATCTATGTTGATCTTGAGGAAAGATGGGAGATGGAGGTATGTAAGGACCCAAGATGGATGGTGAATCAGGAGAGTTGGGAGGGGAAAGTGAAGGGACATAAGGACCCAAGATGGAAGGAAGGCATGAAGCCCTTAGTAGTGGTGGAAGAGGTCCAAGGATGGAAGTGGAAGATGCAAAAGGATAATCAATAAGTTCATCAGCATCTATATGACAACCAAGGATATCAACATCTTTAGAGTGAGCATTAGAATTTTTAATAGAATCATGGACATCTTGAATATGAGCACCTTCTTTGATAGGATTGTTCAAAGCTTGCAAAGACTTAGGAAGAGTAGAAAGTGGAAGTGAACATGGAGTGGTAGAATAAGAAGATGGAAGACTTTGATCTTGACAAGGATCTTTGGATAGCACCAGCGCATAATTTGTCTCTTGATTTTCAATAGGCTTAACATTGGAAGTAACAACACTATTTTTACCAACCTTAATGGAAGTATCATCTTTGGAAAGCGCAAGTGTAGTAAGGTCATTTTGATTGTCAATAAGCTCAACAGTGTGAGTAGTAGCTTGATCTTGCTTAGGAGAAGACTTAAGACATGGTGGAATGCATGAAAAAGGATGTATAGGATCAAAAGAACCATGAAGTAGATAAGAGACATCAGAAAAAGGAGTGGATGACATGGAGGGTTCTTGATCTTGATCTTTCTTTATGTTTTTTTCTTTATCATTTTTAGAGTCCTCTTGACATGGAGCCACTTCTAAGGACAAGGAAGCATGTTGGGATTGTATGGATGACTTTGGAAGAGATGGTAGAGGACTAGCTGAAGTAGGGATTATAGCATATGAAGGCTTAGGCTCTTTAGGTTTATCATCATTGAAAGTATTTGCAGCCAAGTGAAGGATAGCTTGAGTTTCTTTAAGAGGTAGCCCTGGAGGATAACTATAGGGAACCACATGAAAAGTATCAGGGCTTGTGTCGAATGAAGGTTTTGTGAAAGATTTGAAAGACTCAGAAGCTTTAGGAAATGTATGAGTATTGGAGGAAGTAGGGGATGGAAGGGAACCATCACAAGACAAAGGTCCAACATTAACATGATCTTGCTTGAGAGTGTAATCTTTATTTTCAGCCTGAGAGTTCTTAGACGAGAGATCCTTATAGTATTGATGTTTCAAGCTAGCACAATGTATTTTATAGTCCTCAGTAGTAGTAGATGGATCATCATCAAGGTATTATCCACAAAAGCCATCAAAATCTCTTTCAAAATCAGAATCATATGGATCACCATCACGATCTATCCAATGTGATGGCCCATTTGTAGTAAGTAGGAACGAACAACGATGAGGACTCTTAGGAACAGAGGTGTCATAGGTATCATTACATTGTCTGTCATCATAGTCATCATAGTCTCCAAAGCTGGATGTGTCACTCTCTGTGGAAGAGGTATCATATTGCTCAAAATTTTTTCTGGGGGCATGGTGACATGTACAAGTCTTTATCAAATGGAAAAGAGTATAGATATTCCATGGAGAACTCTTTAGGTTCCTTTTCTTTCTCAAGTTTTTCAAGTTGTAATTGCATAGCATGTATCTGTTTCATCATAGCGGCGATCAAAATTTCTTCCTCATGTGTACTGATTCTTGATAGCTACTGATATGTTCTTGACACAGTGGTTTTGTTCAATAGATTCTGGAACTAGGCTGAAAACATTAGATATCTTGTAATTTGACAATTTCTGACAACTATCTCAAATTTTTCCAAATGACACTCTACAGACTCGTACGACACTAGGTAGTCTATGAAATGACAGTTGCTAAACTCGTACGATAGTTGGGTAGCAATAAAATGATAGTTGAAAATCTCATACGACAGTTGCAAGATTTTGACTTTCTTGAATTTGCTGATTTGAAAACTCATACGACACTGGGTTCTCAATCATATGACAGATGGGCAATACTAAAATGAAACTTGACAAAACTCATATGACTTTTGACTTCCTGAAATGACTTTTGACTCCAGAAAGAATTTTACATCAAATTTTGTAAAACTTAAGGTTTTTAGTTTTGGATTGTTTGCAAATTGTACTGTCCAGATTTTGAAGGTTATACCAGATGATCATTTTTAATAGCCAAGCAGATAAACAAGCACGCAGAATAGCAAGCAAGTGATTCCAAGAACATCTAAAAACAATGAACAAGGGAAAAAGCAACCTTGCGCATGAACAATCAAGTGACCAAATTGTGCTAATCCCTGAGAGTACTAATTGTGTATGTTCTGAAAAGTTTTGCAATAACACACATATAACTGAAAGTGAAAAATTGGTCTCTCTAGGGTTTTTAGTAATGGTTTGACTCTACAACTTTTATGATTCAAAGGGGTGAACTCCAATCCCGGCGCACCAGGGTTTTGACATAGTCTGAAAACTTAATCTTCAAGAGCTGCTAGGGAGATCTGACAACCCAACAATGAACCATACCCATGGAGATTTCTTCCACAAGGACATTTATATAGCGGCTGTTAGTACCATGGCGAAAATGGCTATTACTGCTTGAGGTTCCATCAACACAATTTTCCCTATGAAGGGATTGTCTGCTACGGTTAACCCTCTCTAAAGGTGACTCACAGATTTATACCACAAGGGGACTTGGCTCCAGATTCAAAGTTTTGACACCTCTTCACTTTTAACCCAAACAAAGCAAGCAGATTAATCTGACACGCTAAGACAAAGTTTTGTTCCACCAAGGTCTATGATATCAACTCCACGTGATCTATCAACCTCTCCGGGGAGAGAATGTATCAATCAATAAGAGAAGATGCACTAACCAATTTTGATTCACCAAAGCTCGTGATATCAACCCCATGTGATCTATCAACCTCTCCAGAGAGAGAATGTGTCGATCAATAAGAGAAGACGCACTAACCAAGTTGAATGTGAAATGCACTAAGTATCCTCCCTACCTACAAGGATTCTGTCATCAAGAAAGATTTCACTAGGAATCCAATCTCTCAAGAATCATGAATAGTATTCATAGGGCCTAATTACTATGTGAGCACAGATATATTCCTGAAAGCAAATCTACCAAAAGCACCCAAAAAGTAGAAAGAGGAACACTTAACGCTTAAAGAAAATATGAGATGAGTCCATAAGGTGGAACACTTAACACCTCACACAAGCTGAAAATGAGTCCCCAACTTAGAAAACAAGTGAGTTCCTAAAAGCATAAAAGGGTTGCCAAGTGGAACAATTAACGCTTCTGTCCTATTGACCACTCCCCTTTATGGCGCTGAGATTGCAACCATGGGGTGGAAATGAGGGGCCGGTGGATTAGCGAGTCCAATAACCCAAGATAGCAATCAAGATCAATCACAAGTATTCTAAGACTACTTAATGAATCCTTAAGGGGTCACAACCTAGTATCAATTATGCAAGTGTGTAGAAATAGATCAAAAGCATGAAAAGATGCACACAAGCTTGACACATAAGAGATTTATTTTAAGTCCCAAATTGAAATTTTATTAGATGAAGGAGAATACCTGGGATCCTTGCAATGTGCTTAGTAGATTTTACCTGATTTTTAGCAATTTTTGTTGAGCTTTACTTTGCAAGCAAGTTACGAACTCTCCAACAAGCCAACAAGCAAACAAGATATGCAAGGTATATTCAACTTATGAAAACCCTAGGGTTAGATCTAAAAATCAATTGTTAGGAGAAATAATAACCAAAAATTAATCCAAATGACAACTCATATCATGCATTGAATCATATGAAAAATAAGTGCATACCCATCACAAAATTTTAATTTTTTTTGCACTGCATTTGACCTAGTCAACAAGATCTAATTTTTTTGATATGATTTTGGACACAAAAATAGAAATTTAGAATAGAGACCCCTACTAAAAAATAGAGAAATTTCCAAAAATGAAAAAAATTTAGAAAAATCTCTTCATTTGTGCCCTAGAGACCCATTTTATCAAAATAGACTAGTGTTTGCAAATTGACTATTTGAGCTACTAAATTGCATCCAATTTTAAAACACAAATAATATAACCCCCTGTATAATTTGAAGAGCTTTCCGAAAATGTTAAATTTTTTTAAAAATATTCTGATTTGCGCCAAAAATTAATTTTTTATAAAAAATCAAAAAATAATTATGAAAAATTCAAACAATTTTAGAAAATTCTGAATTTTTTATCGAAGCTTCTCTGATATGTCACCAACTTGCAAAAACAATTTCAGACCAAAAATCTAAGCTGTTTGGGAGATAAAATTAAATCTTTGAAACTTTAGGGTTTTAGCTCCCAAAAAAAAATCAAAACCAACATGCAAAGGTGGGTTGCCCAACGGTGGGTGCCAGAAATGTGTGTGTGAAAATTGTACCTGATCTATAAACACAACACTCAGTAAAACATTAGAGGTTAGTGATAATCAAAATCATGCAAAATTGAAATCTAATTTCACCAAGCGATTTACTACCTTCTAGTAGGTGCGAGATTAATGTTCTTAGATTGTTATCAAGATCAGTGACCTAGATGACACCTAAATGAAGGATTTGAATGCAATTGATCTAGATATGAGATTGAATGCAATTAGGCTATTTTTTTGGATTTTCTATGCAATAAGAATTATAAACTGATATGAAACTATACTAGATGAAATTGATATGCTATGAATGCTATTGAAAATTGATATGCAATGCTAATCTAACAATGATATGAAAAAATGAATGAAAAAATAAGATTGATCTCACAAAGATGTCCATTCGCAAGAGCTTGGATTCTTCAATTTCAATTCTCCAGCGTGATTGTGCAAAAATATGAGATGCTTGGATGCAAATTTGAGAGATGATTGAGAGATGAATTATAAAGAGATGAGCCTTGTTTTTATAGAAATCCAAGGCTTTGGAGGTGCATGAAAAAAAGCCATAAATCACTCAAATAACTCAGGTTGATTTTTGAGTTATTTTTAAATAAAGATAATTTAATTCATAAAAACATGCAAAAGCAGAGATTAACTCAAAATAGAGTTTAGCTTTAATTGATAATTGATAGTTGTCTACTTTTATGATTGTGAATGTTTTATTTATGAATTAATTTAATAATAAAGTGATTTATTTCCAACTTAACTGCTTTTAAAAATAAAATAATTGATTTATGGGTTAATCAATTATTTAATCAAACTTTTATTAAAAACTATATTATTAAATAACGACAACTTGCTTTAATTAATTAAATAAGAATTTAATCAATTATTCATATGATATTAGATTTATTGTCAAAATTAAATAATACAATTAATAATAGATAGAATTAAATTTAATTATACAATTAAGTGGCAAATATTAAATCTAATTAATTAAATATGAAAATATTTAATTAATCAAACTTTAGGATAAATGTGATTTATTGCCAAATAATTATAAAATTAAAGATAATTATGATGATTAGGAATATTGCTAAGAATATTCCCTGATGCAGAATTTAAGATAATCAATTATGATTCGATGATGTTTAGATGTGCCTTAGATTAGGACTTCGATGTTGATTTCATTCGATTTGTAGATGTAGGAGGTTAATGAACATATAGCCCATTTTTGGGGTATTACAAGACTAAGTATTTTCAATTTAGATTCTCATCATTGATCACTTATATGTAAATGAAAGTGCAGTGTTGGTAATGAAAACATTTTAGAATTTGACAACAAGCAGAACAAGGATCCCTCAATCCTTAGTAGAAAAGTATAAAAATGAGATATGTTTCATGGTTGATACTAACTTTACATACATTGAAGCAGTAGAACCCAGAGTAGAGTTCATAGACCCTCTTGGCTATGAAATATCTAAGATTGAGATAGAAGAATGTGTGAGTAGACTACTTAAGAGCAAGATAGACATTCATAGTAATAGGTTTGGAACCTTTGAGGAGAACTTCAACTCTGCAAAGACTATCCTTGAAGAGAAACAGTCCAAGAAAAGAGTTAAAATTACAATCAAGAAAATACTAAAAGATATAGGAATGAATGGACATGAGTTCTTGATAGCCAAACAGACAACAGTAGCAGTTAGAGAAATTGGAAAAAAAAGAAGTTTTGTCTTTGCCACCTTTATCATCAGTTGCAGTACAACAAGAAGTGACATAAGTAAAGGTAAAAGTGGAAGAAATAGAGAAAGATCAAGAAGCAACAAAATCCACTAGATCAACCTCCTCCACACCTAGTAAAAGAATGAAAGAGATTACTACTGGACTGGGTAAGAGGTGGAAGACATTAGTGCCACTAGTTCCAAGAAAAATTGCAGAGATTAAAGACGATGAACATACTCTTGTTAAGAAGAAAACTTGGAAACCTAGAATTGAAAAAGTGAATGAACAGATTATACAAGATGGAGACTTTACAAAGATGAATAAGTATTATGATCTATATGATTATGTAGAAAGATTGAATCTAGAAAATGTAGTGGTGAAGCAAATGATTTTGTATGATAATAAATTTGATACAATTCAGGGTAAGATACCTGATGACCTGTATAAGAATCTTGTAAAAAGAAAGAAAAGAGCATCAGAGGCAGATATAACTATAAGAGAAAATCTTGTAAGAAAGGTATGTGATGTGAGAGATGAAGAACACTTCAAAAAGATCTTAGAACACCCATCTAAGAACCAAGAAGAGAACTATTCAGATTATGGGAGGTAAATATGAAGAAATCAACAAGGAAAGAGAACAATAAATTTTTAAGGTTATGACAGAGGATGCTAGAAAACCATCAAGTACAACAGAACCTACATAGAAAGTAGAAGAAGCAGAATAGCAGGACATTCCCTCTCCACCAGCCATCAATATTGAGGATGAAGCTATGAATGTTGAAGGAACAAAGATGACTTTGGATAATGATGATAACCTATTTAAGAACCTTGAAAACATTATTGACAATTCAGCTTTTCAAGAGCAGGACAGTGCCAAAGGAGAAGAGAGGATAGAAACCAGAACTATAGAACCTATAGTGACAGAGAAACAAGTATCTATTCCCACTCTTGAAGAAATTAGTCTTACACCTGAGACTAGTAAGAAAACTCAAATTGGTTCTATATTTGAGAATTTGGGAAAGGAAGTAGATGATGATGATCAGATGGAATTGATCACATCTTTGAACAAGATTATCAAAAAGAACAAGAAGGTAAAGAGCCTTGAATGATTCCTAAAGGAGATTACAGAGAAGTTACAAGGCATTTTGACCACACAAATTATAGAAGTTGACCCTCTGGAAAGAGAAAATAAAGTAATGAACACATTTGATGATGATTTTACCAACTTATCTGATATTGCAAAGGTAAAGAGTCAAGTAGCATATGAGGCCAAAATTATTTTGGACATAAGTCAGAACATCAGTAATGATATCAACAATCTTTATATCTGCATAAAATATTTGAGAAGGAATTTAGAAAGAGTAAAATCTTTGTACATTCAGTGTACAAAATCAAAGAACCTGATAGTAGAGGAAGTGCAGAAGATGAAGACTAAGGAAGCATAAATTCAAATTGAGATAAACCTTCTTTTAAGCCCTAATGTTAAGGTACTTGATGTTGAGAAGAAAATATACAAGATTTATGATTAAATAAGAATTTTACAAGATGACAAGGATAGGAAGTTGAAGCGATTTGCTCTTTTAAGAGAGCATGTTTCTATAAAATTGAGCATTGTTGAATGACAACTAGAAGAATGTCTTTCATCTAAGACATCTTTTTAGAAGTTTAGTTTTCAGAATCTCCAAGCATGTGAAATTGTGTCTTATGGATTGTGCGCACTACTTAGTATTGTAGATTCGATTAAGAAGTCATGGGAGAAAGAGTTAGAGGCCATGAAGATTGACTTTACAAATTGTGTTGCAAGCCTACCGGCTTTTCAATATTGAATCAAGGTATAACACTCTTGTCTGAACACACTTTTGTCACCCTCCTTACTTTTTTTTTTGTAATTGTTGTCAAAGGGGGAGAGATATACAATAGAAAATTGATAAGCATACATAATATTAGGGGGACTATAGTATATAGATAATATTTATGGAGTCATAAGGACATTTTATACATATTTTGTACTATGGCCACAATTTTGAAATTTTGAAGTCTAAGACTTAGCCAATTTTCTCATATGTTGCCACCAATGAAAAAGGGGGAGATTGTTGGAAATTTGGATGAGTTGGATACATAGATGTTGTCATTCTGGAAACATATGTTCTACATGAAGATCACATAGGTTAGAGAGCAAGTATGACATAGCACAATGCAAAATTATCTAAGTATGAGATAGTGTGTTTTTGCCAGTGTACTTGATGATAGTTTTGTTTAACGATGTTGATTGGAGTAAGTTCAGTACTTGCACACTTCAACATAGATACTATGGTGACTATTGAAGACTCATGTGTGAGTGCAAGTTAGTACAACATGTACGGAAGAAGTTATGACAGTTTTACTAAAGACAGTGTTAAGCTGACATGACAGATTATGAAGATAGAATTGGTAAAGAGTTAAGGGATTATTTTATTTATCAAAATAATGACTTAAAAATATAAAGGGATGACATCCTAGATGTTAAACCTTTGGTAAAGATATTTTTTATTATGTAAGCTGACTGGAAGAGTTATTAATCTTAATAACTTGTATAAAGATGTATTGATGTAATGTAAGAAAAAGAGGATATATGATATGTATGTAATAGGGATAGTGAAAGAGCAGCGAAGAGATATTGATGTGAAGTTGCAAGAAGCATAAGGTTATGTACCTTAACCTATTTTTTTAATCAGTGAATATTATATATTACTTGATTGGGAAGTGGGCTCATGTAGTAATCATATTTTGTACTACCAACTCCTAACAAGGTTGATAGTTCTAACAAGGCCTATAGTCCATTAATCAGGCCTAAGACACTATATACATGTAATAGAGTCCTAACAGGGTCAACATCCTTAATAGGATACTTTTGATTAGTGGATCTTATGGGTGCCACCCCCACCGGGGTTTTCCCTTGGCCAGGGTTTCCTCGAGAACAAATAATGTGTTATGAGTTATTTTGTTTTATTTCTATGCATGTTGTTTAGTTTCCTATGTTATGCATGTACTAAGATAATCTGTTATATCCATAATTGGGCAAAAGTAAAAGTTTGTAGAATACTGATTCACCCCCCCTCTTAGTATTCCCTATTTCTAACAAAAGTATCCTCTTGGTACCTTTACCACATAGTCTCTTTCACCAATAAATAGTCTCTTTCCTGTAGGATTTTCACATATTCTCTTTCCCCCTTTGAAAACATTAGCAAAGGGTGGCATAATTCATCAGCTATCTTCAACAACTATCCTCAATGATCACTTGCACTGAGGAGTAGATCCATAAATCAAGTCCATAATAAGATAAGGCTCTAAAAACCTCTAGACTGAGACATCCCTACATCATTTACTTCACACTAGGAGGGGACTATAGCCCAAGCATACCTTTGAGAAACTCAAAGGCATCTTTTGGCACCAAATTTTTAAAGATGTCTACTATCTATTCCTTTTCTCTAATATATTCAAATATTATTTCCTTTTCTGCTACCTTATCTCTCAAGAAGTGATACTTAATATAAATATGCTAAGTTTTAGAATGCATCACATTATTCTTTGACATATTTACTGTACTAGTGTTATCACAATGGTAACCATTGGTTCATCAAAAGTTATTTCAATGTCTTTCAACATTTATTTCATCCAAACAATTTGAGTGCATTTAATAGCAGCAACAACATACTCTAATTTTGTAGTAGATTGAACTATACAATCACACTTTTTACTTAGTGATGGGGAGATTGGGATAGACTAGCCTAGTCTATGCTGCTTGATCCCGTTCTTGGATCACTAGGTTCTCTACTCACACCCTATGGTCTCTAGTAATTTCCTTGATTTTGGAATCCCCTAACCTCGCCCAATCTAACCACCAAGAACAAGTACTTATTCTCCTAAGCTCTCCTTAACTCAACTTGGCTTCAATCCCTTACATAAGCTTATAAGGGAACAAATTCTTCCACACCTTCTCACATCCTAGAAAGGGTGGAGATGTCTCCTATTTTGTTTTCAAAACCTTCCATGTGACCACATTGGATAGGGAAATCCATCTTCTTACCTGATTTCATCATTTACCCTCAAAATAGGGCTACAAGGAATAAGCCCCAATGAGGCTTCCATTCCAGATTTATAGGGCTTTCACATGCAACCTTCACCAAATATTGGTTAGCTTCCTAAAGACACTCCTATTCAATCCTATAGGTCTTAAGGATTTTCAAGGTTTTAGGATGCCAAGTGTCTGTACAATGCCCTAATCCAATATGAGGGTTTTTAGGTCCTTCTAGGCTTCACAAGGTCACAGGACTAGTTTGATCATTTCACCACCTTTTCTGGATTGGTAGAAGCTTCTCCTTCTCACAAATGACACTTCATTAACCCTTCTTAAAGTCCTCCAAAGTATTCTTCCTGAAACGTCCACCCTTGCTCTCTATAACCTCTACAATCATGACCTTACCAAGCTGGGCACAGTCTAGGCTTGCCTAAGGCTTGGTCTCATAATTCTTTCTTGCACTTCCCAAGGCCCTTCTTGATAATATACAAAGTATAGGGTCTATACTTCCATATCCCATGGTACCATGGAGTTTCCATGGTGGAGATAGGAGCTACAAGCCCATTTTTACAAACCTGTAAAAAATGGACAGTGAACCTTGAATTGTAAACTATTTACAAAAACATAGTCAAACCTACAAGGAAATCTAAACTAAGAACTCAAAATGAAATTTTATACACAATGAAAGATTCATGGCACGATATAAATCAAAAACTATCCATTAGCTTTCATTCTTCACTCAATTTGTGCAAACTGGAACAACAAACACAGTCACAATCTAGGTTACTCTTCACACTACCATAAAATATGATAGCCAACCCCACATTTAGGGTTTTTCCAAGCATATATGGTCTTACTATTATGGTATGAGTTTGGTTAGGGCTTCTAGCCACTAGGTTAAGGTTAAAACCTTCTATGAGGAAAGTTGCTAAGCAACTTTTGAGAAACTTTTGTTGCTTGAGCAATTTTTGCTCTCTTCACACTTGTAGACCTTCATAAGGCCTTCTCCAATGCACACATGTTCCAAATAAACTCAAACCCTCATTTTTATACTTTTAACAATTATAGGACTAGGTGACATCAGGATGACAACATCCATTGAGTCCCTGAGCAATTACATAATAGAGCTAAGTTGTGACCTCTTAAGATCCAAACTAGGATCACAAACACACACACTAAGCTCTCAGGCCCTTGTTGTAATTACATGGCTTCATCAAGAATCATTTCACAAAAAAAATTTAATGGTGGAAGCCCTTAGAAGGGTGTTCCTACACCATACTTCCCCTCAACATAGAATTAAGGAATTTTCAGAGAGATAAGAGATAGATCAATGCCTAGCTTCTTGAATGTGCTCTCTTCAATGCAAGTGGCTTCTGACTCAAGTTGACCTACCCACTTCACCAAGTGTTCCATGTAGACTTGGTGCCTTGTTGAATTCTTCACTCTAGACTCCAAGATCTTCTCTTCTATGGGCTACTTCACTTGAGGCATGGCATTCACATCCAAGTCCTGTAGTACCTTGGCTTGATTCTCATTCTGCTCTGCTATTTCTCCTTTGTATAGGACTAGATATGCTACATTGAAGACTGGTGATATGGCTAGGTCTAATGGAAGATCTACCTTATAGGCATTTTCTCCATATTTGGCCAAAATTTTACAAGGCCCTACCTTTTTCATTTGCAACTTGGTAGGCATGCCTTTGCAGCCTAGCTATGATCAAAAGGACCATCACATAGTCTCCCACTTTGAACTAGATCTCTCTCCTTCTCTCATCCACTTTAGCTTTCAATTTTTGAGTAGACTCTAGGATAGCTTTCTTGACCTATTCCTACACTTCTTTGATGGTTTGAGTAAAATCCTCTGGATGGTAACTCTTAATGTCCAATGAACTAAGTTATCTCAATTGACACACCCCTCTATGATGTCTACCATATACAACTTCAAAAGGACTCCTTCCTATTGTCCTATTAACACTATCATTGTAAGCATACTTAGCTTGTGGAATAACTAGATTCCAATTCTACCCCTACTCCTTGGTTAGACACCTCAGCAAATTGCCTAATACCATGTTGATAAATTTAGTTTGACCATCAGTTTCTGGATGGTAAGCTGAGCTGAATGATAGGTTAGTTCCTAGTATTTTCCATAAGGTTTTCCAAAAATGGTTCATGAACTTGCTATCCCTGTCTGAAACAATGCTTAATGGGAGTCGATGAATCCTTACAATCTCTTTAAAGAAGAGATGTGCAATATAAATAGCATCATGGGTAGTTCTACATGGAATAAAATGGCTCATCTTAGAAAACTTGTCTACTACCACATATATACTATCCATACATGTTTTTGTCTTAGGGAGTCCCACCACAAAGTCCATGCTCACACACTCCCAAGGCCTATTTGGAACTGGTAATGGTTGATAGAGTCCTACATTGCTTGAACCTCCTTTACCCCTTTGGAATAATCCACATTGTTCCACATACTTCCTCACATCCCTTGGAAACCTAGGTCAATAGTAGTACCTCTGTATTAGCTCCATAGTTTTATTGATGCCAAAATGTCCACTTAGGCTCCAATTGTGCTTCTCCTGTATAAGATTTTCTATCATGGATCCTCTAGGCACACATAGCTAATTGTCTTTAAACAAGAGACCATTTTGAAGAGTATAGTCTGCATACTCATTATGAAAATGATTTTCAAATTCACTACATACCTTGTAGGCTGTGGAGAAGTCTTCATCTTCTTCATAGAGATCCTTAAAACTTTCTACCCCTATGCTCTACAATTTCACTTCCTGGATAGTTAACAACTTACCACTTAAGCATCTAGTACCTTATTGAGCTGCCCCTTTTTATGCTTGATGGTAAAGGTAGAGGATTGGAGGTACTCCATATATTTCAAATGTCTATTGCTAAGCTTCTCTTGAGTGTTAATATAACTCAAAGCCTGATTATTTGTGAACACCACAAATTCCTTTGGGAGAAAGTAATGTCTCCATTTCTTGAGAGACTGAACTAGTGCATACAACTCTAGATCATATGCTAAATATTTTTTCTTTGCCTCATTGAGTTTCTCACTAAAAAATGCCATAGGCCTTCCCTCTAAGCTCAATACACCCCCTACTACAATGCCACTTGCATCACACTCCAATGTAAAAAACTTGTCAAAGGTAGGTAAGAGTAGGATAGGTTTTGTGGCCACTTTTGGTTTCAACCTTTGGAATGCTTTATTAGCTTCCTCATTCTACTTGAACTTGGTTCTTAGTCCTCCCTTATTGTTGTCAAGCATTGGTGCACAAATTCCACTAGATTTTCTCACAAACTTTCTATAAAATTGTGGCAAGCCATGAAAACTCCTGGCTTCAGTCCCTGTTTTAGGTGCAGGCCAATTCAATATTGCCTCAACTTTGGTTGGGTCCATCTTCAAGGTACCCTTAGACACCACAAACCTTGAGTAGACTAGTTCCTGCTTTAAGAATTCACACTTTTCTAAGTTGATTGCCAGCTTCTCTTCATGTAGCCTTCTCAAGACTAACCTTAAATGCTCAAGGTGCTCTTCTTTGGTTCTACTATAGATGAGTATATCATCTAAATATACTACAACAAACCTTCTAGTGAAGTCCTTCAAGACCTCCTTCATCAATCTCATGAAGGTTCTTGGGGCATTGGTAAGCCCAAATGGCATCACAAGCCATTGATACAACCCATATATGGTCTTAAAAGCTATCTTCCACTCATCACCCTCCTTAATTCTTATTTGATGATAACCACTTTTAAGATCCAACTTAGTAAAATACATAGCACCCCCTAAACAATCCATCAAGTCCTCTATTCTAGGAATTGGGAATCTGTACCTTATGGTGATTGTATTTATTTCCCTTGAATCAGTGCAAAGTCTCCACTTGCCTCCTTTCTTTGATGCTAGCACTATCGGGACTGCACATGGGCTGATGCTCTTCTTAATCAGTCCTTGATCCAATAATTATTGAACTTTTCATGCCACCTCCTTGTTTTGATCAGGTGTGAGCTTATATGCTTATTTATTTGGCAGAGATGCAACAGGTACAAAATCTATTTGATGGCTTATAGCCCTTCTTGGAGGAAGTGTTGCAAGTGCTCCATCACTCACAATGTCTTTGTACTCTTCCAACATTTGCTTCACCTCTTTAGGTGTCTCTGTCTACAACTTTTGTTCATCTTCCTTTGGCTTCACAACAATGGAAAATCCCACTATTTCATATTCATGCAAGAGATGTAAGAATTCCTTACCAGTGCTAAGCAAGACACTAGGTGTCCTTGAGGCTCCTTCATAATTCTTTGTCAAAGATTGAATCTTAAAGGTTTTATTATCCTTCTTAAAGGAAATTAAGTTCTCCTCTCCATCATAGATCACCTTCCTATCAAACTACCAGGGTCTTCCTAATAGAAGATGACAAGCATCCATGGGCAAGACATCACAAAGGATCTTGTCATTATACCCTCCTATGGAAAACTCCACCCAAGTTTGTTCATTGACTAGCACACTCTGCTCTTGATTTAACCAAGTTACCTTGTAAGGGTTAGTTTGGGGGATCTTTTTGAGTTTCAACTTCTTAGCTACTTCATCTGATATGATGTTGTTAGTTGATCCTGAATCAACTATCATCTTACATACTTTTCCTAGGATCTTGCACCTCACTCTAAAAATAGCTCTTCTTTTCTTGTGTTCTCCTTGAGTAGGTTGCCTAATTAATGCTCTTATAAACATCATATTCTTCCCCATCTCTAATTCTAATTTACTAACCTCATTAGAGCATGAGCTAGCTCCATCTTCTTGGGAATAAGCTACCCTCTTCTCAGTATTAGAGCTAGAAGGTTTATCAAGACACCTATCAGCATGATGTCCAAGTTGATGACATTGGTAACATTTCATGGTAGAAAAATAGGAGCTTCTTCTTGCACTCCTTCCTCTACTTGACCCTCCATGGGATCCTCTTCCTCTGCTAAAAGTACCTCTTGTATTGGCCTTTGCAATTTTTTCAATGAGTCTATTATCTCCTTGGCTTCTTGAGTCACCTCCTATTCCACTAGAACCTCCTCTTTGACCCCCTCTAGAATCCCTACCTTTGCCTCTATTTTTGGAGTTAGATTCTTTCTTCCTTCTCTATTTTTATTCAATATGTTGTGCCATATGTTGACATCCAAGGAATATACTTGGAGTGAACAAATTCATCTCCTCTACTATACTCCACTTCAATCCACTTAAGTACCTTGCAACCTTGATACTCTCTTCTTCTTTCACCTTGGATCTCAGGCTCAATTTTTGAAACTCCTCTATTGAGGTAGCAACATCCATCTCTTTTTGTCTTAGGTTCAATCTTCTTCTATGTTGTTGTATTTCAAAATCTACATGCAGGTATGCTTCTCTAACCTTGTTCACCATGGCTTTCCAATTGGTAATTCACTTTTTCCCTTCTTTCTCCCTTTCTTCTTGGACATAGTTCCACCAAGTCAGAGCTTGGCCCCTCAACCTTGATTTGGCCACTTTGACCTTTTGTACTTCAAAGTTATCCTCACACTCTAAGTAATTCTCCATGCCCTCAATCCACTACATTACTAATTTAGTGTCCATTCTGCCAGTGAGTAATGGAACACCTTCAAGGGCTTTACCAGTGATGGCTTTAATTGCCTTCAAGAATTTTTCATCTTGAGTTGGAGGATCAAGTGTATGAACTTCATCATCTATGGTCTTTTCTTTTTCCTTATCCTCCTACTCCTCCATCTTGTCATTGACCTTCTCTGCTTTAGCTTGGACATCATCTAGGATTTGCTCTAACTAAGACAACATTTCTTTTAGCAGTCTAGTATCTTCCTCCTGTTCTTCTACCTTCTTTGCTAACTCCACATTAGTCACCATATTCTTCCTTTGAGATGACCCTACTGATTCTAGAGGTTGAAACATTCACCCTCTCAAACTATTCCCAAATCTTGAATCACTCTGATACCAATCTGATGGGGAGATTGGCATAGACTAGCCTAGTCTATGCTCCTTGATCCCTTTCTTTGATGACTAGGTGATCTAATCACACCATATGGTCTCTAGGAAATTCCTTTCTTGTGAAATCCCCTAACCTTTCCCAATCTAATCACCAAGAATAAGTACTTTGACTTCTCCTAAGCTCTGGTTCACTCAACTTAGCTTCAATCCCTTACATAAGCTTATAAGGGCAAAACTACTTCCACACCTTCTTAGGTCCTAGAAAGCATGGAGATGTCTCCTATGGTGTTTTCACAACCTTCCATGTGACCAAATTGGCTTTGGAAATCCATCTTCTTACCCAATTTCATCATTTATCATCAAAACAGGGCTACAAGGAATGAGCCTCAATTATGCCTCCATTCCAAATTTTTAGGGTTTTCACCTACAACCTTCACCAAATCTTGGTTAGCTTCCCAAAGAGGCTCATATTCAAGCCCTCAGGTCACAAGTATTTTCAAGGTTTTAGAACCCCAAGTATTCGTACAATGCCCTAATCCAATATGAGGGTTTTTAGGTGCTTTTAGGCTTCACAGGGTCAGAGGACTAGTTTGATAGTTTCACCACCTTTTCTACATTGAAAAAAGCTCCTCCTTCTCACCAATGACACTTCATTAACCCTTCTTAAATTCCTCTGAAGGATTCTTCCTACAATGTCCACCCTTGCTCTCTATAACCTCTGCAATCACGACCTTACCTAGCCGGGCACAGTCCAGGATCACCTAGTGCTTGGTCTCATAAATTCTTTCTTGCACTTCCAAGGGCCTTTCTTGATAATATACAAATTAGAGTGTCTGTACTTCCATATCCCATGGTTTCATGGAGTTTCCATGGTGGAGATAGGACCTACAGGCCCATTTTCACAAACTAGTCAAAATTGGACAATAAACCTTGAATTGCAAACTATTTACAAAAACACACTCAAACCTAGAAGGAAATCTAAACTAAGAACTCAAAATGAAATTTTATACACAATGAAAGATTCATAGCACAATAGAAATAAAAAAATATCCATCAACTTTTATTCTTCACTCAATTTGTGCAGACTGGCACACCAAACATAGTCAAAGTCTAGGTTACTCTTCACACTGCCATACAATCTAATAGCCAACCCCACATTTAGGGTTTTTTCAAGAATATATGGTCTCACCATCAGGGTATGAGTTTGGTTAGGGCTTCTAACCACTAGGTTAAGGTTAAAACCTTTTATGAGGAAAGTTGCTAAGCAACTTTGAAAAGTTTCTACACAACTTTTGTTGCTTGAGCAATTTTTTCTCTCTTCACACTTCTAGACCTTCAAAAGGCCTTCTCTAATGTACACATGTCCCAAATAAACTCAAACCCCAATTTTAGGACTTTTAACAATTCTAGGACCATGTGACATTAGGATGACAATATCCACTGAGTCCCTGAGCAATTACATAATAGAGCTAAGTTGTGACCTCTTAGGATCCAAACTAGGATCTCAAACATACACATTGAGCTCTCAAGCCCTTATTGTAATTTCATGGCTTCATCAAGAAGCATTTCACAACAAAATTTTAATGGTTTGAGCCCTTAGAAGGGTGCTCCTACATCACTTATCCATAAAACAAACTTTTTCCCAAGGAAAAATGCATCGCCACTAGTACTTTTCCTATCATCAATATTCCATGCCCATTCAGCATCAATATAAGCATGTAGTTCAAATTGATAATTTATATCATACCATAAGCCATATTTCATTTTTCCTTTCAGATATCTAAATATCCTTTTCACATAAGCTAGGTGTCTCTTTAGGTTCTTCCTGATATCTAGCCACAATTCCAACAACATTAGTAGTATCAAGTTTGGTCTGAGTCAGATATTGTAATCCTCCAACCATTGATCTATACTTGGTCTAAAAAACACACTTTGTCTCATCATTATTTGTTAGTTTATGCCTAGTCACCCTGGGTGTACCAAATGGTTTACAATCTTCCATTCCAAACTTTTTCAACATTTCTTTAAGATACTTAGTCTGAGAGATAAATACCCCATTCTTACTCTGATTTATTTGTAGTCTTCGAAAGAATTTCATTTCACCTATCATGGACATCTCAAATTCATTTTCCATCTCTTTAGAAAAATTCTTACACATTTCATCATTCCCTCCAAAGATAATATCATTAACAAAAACTTCTATTATCAGAATTCCATCTTCACTAGTTCTTAAATACAAGTTACTATCAACATTACCCTTTATGAATGCAAGGTGAAGTAATTATTTGTCTAACCTCACATGCCAATCCCTTGGATCTTTCTTCAGTCCATATAGTTCCTTCTTGAACTTGCATACCATGTCTTCATCTTCACATAGAGGAAATCAATCAGGTTGTTCTATATCCACTTCTTCTTCAAGATCCCCATTCAAGAAAGAAGATTTCACATCCATCTGATATACCTTGAAGTCGCTATGTGCAACCTAAGCCAAAAATAATCTCATAGCTTCTATCATAGCAATAGGAGAAAATGTCTCCTAAAAATATATTCCTTATTGTTGTGAATAACCTTTAAATACCAGTCTTGCTTTGTTTCTTACAATAACTCCTTCTTCATTCATTTTCTTTCTAAAAAACCACTTAGTTCCTATTACATTTTTATCTTTAGGTCTAGGAACCAACTCCCAAGTGTTATTTTTCTTTATCTAATCTAATTCTTCCTGCATATCTTTGATCCAAGATTCATCTCTACAAGCTTCATCAGTAGTCTTTGGTTCAACTTGAGAAATGAAACAAATTTATTCTCTAGTCTTTGATCCAGTCATTACTCCTTGACTTGTATTACCAATAATTTGATTTTCAGGATGGTTTTTCTTTACATACCTTGAAGTCTTAGGAATCTTAGTAGTCTCATTTGTGTAATCATCACAAGTCTCAATTTCACATCTAGTCTGAACAAGTTCTCCTTCTTTTGTAGTACGAGCCTCCCTAATCTCTATATTCTAATTACAGTCATATATTCTCTCTTCTTTTATTTGAAACTTTTCATCTATCTTAACATTTTTACTTTCAGTAATCTTCCTTAATCTCACGTTAAAATATTTGTATGTCTTTCTTTTGGTACAATAACCAAGGAAAATTCCTTCATCACTTCTAGAATCAAATTTTCCTATCTCATCATCTCTCTTGATATATCATTTACTACCAAATATTCTAAAATATTTTACAATAGGAGAATGATTAAACCATAATTCATAAGGAGTCTTACTTGTACCTTCTCTTATTTGAATTATGTTCAAAGTGTACACTATTTTTCCAACAAATTCTCTCCAATGCACATGAGATATGTTTCCTTCAAGAAACATTATTCTAGCATTATCCATTATTGTTATGTTCCTTCGGTCTTCTATCCCATTATGATATGGAATCATAGGAGTATATGTTTGCCTTTGTATTCCATGCTCTTCGTAGTATGAATTGAATGGATCTGAAGTAAACTCTCCACCTTTGTCTGACCTCAAATATTTTATCTTTAAGCCTAATTCTTTCTCTACTTTTTCCTTGAATATCTTGAATTTTTCAAATGCTTTTAGGTATGTGCAGGATTGTGGTATGCCAAAAAGTGGTGATGTGAAAAAGAAGTCCTAATTGATAGACTCTTTGAAAAACAACTATAACTTTCAAACAATATTATATTTTTGAAATTTGAAAATACATCACATTCTATGCTTCACCTAGTACAATAATAATAATAATTTTTTTTTTCCATTTTATGAAGTTTAGACTAAGTTAAGGTGGTCAGACACAACAATTTTTATATTCAAAAAAATTTGTAGCAGAAAAATTATAATTAATTATTTACTTGGAAAAAAATACAAAAAAAATATATCACATCCAGACATGAGTCTACTACTTTTATCTATAATCTTATAAAAGATAATTATCATTTGATTTTGTTTAATGTGGTCAGACATACACCTACTTGTTATCTTGCTAGTCCTAATTGATAAACTTATTGAAAAATAGCTATAACTTTCAAATTGTATAACATTTTTGAAATCCAAAGTATGTGTCACATTCTATGATTTTCCTACTACAAGAAAAATGAAAAAAGTTTTCAATTTGATAAAGTTTAGACTCAGTTAACATGGTCAGACATGAGAGTTTTTGTATTCTGGAAAAGTTGTAGAAGAAAAATCATAATTAATTATTTACCAAGAAATAAATTTAAAAAAAAAAGTGTCACATCTAGACATGAGTCTACTACTTATATGTAGAATCTCGTAAAAAAGAATTATCATTTGACTGTGTTTCAGGTGGTCCGACATACACCTACATCTTATTTTTTCTTGAATTTTTTGTACTACTACATTGAAAATTGAAATTTTGAACGTACAAAATAATTGTTTTGCAAAAAAGGCCTAGTATCTTAGAAAGTAAATTCAATTTTCTACAGATTCTCTTCTTACATATTTTTGATATAATATTTATAAATTGTTCAATTTTTTATGTCAACTTTCCTAAACCTGATTTTCTAAATTTTCATTGCTACTTAAGGGGCTAGTTTGGCATACCATGATCCTGCACTTACCCTTTTGATTTCTCTTTTAAGTAAGTGAACCACATAATTCTAGAGAAGTCATCAACAAAAAATTATAAAATACCTTTCACCATAGTATGATCTTATCCTTGTAGGTCCACATAGGTCTGTATGTACTAGATCAAACTTTCCTTTTGTTGTATATGATTTTCTTTTATAACTACTTCTAGTTTGTTTTCCCATAACACATTCTCTACATATGGTGTTAGATAGTTTTACAATCTTTAGTAGGTCTCTTACTACATTAGTCAAGCTTTCCTTCACAATATTATCAAAATTAACATGAACAAATATTTTGTGCCATAGATGTATTTAAATCAAATACATTACCTCTAGATTTAGTACCGGTTGCAATCAAGCTTCATGTCTTACCTCTGATAAAACATTTCCCACCAATGAACTTTAATTGAAATCCCTTATCCATCAGTTGTCCAACACTCAATAATTTATGCTTAAGTCCATCAACAAGTAGTACATTGTCAGTATTATTCTTTCCATCCAAAGTAATAGATCTTACTCCTATGATAGGTTTAGGAACATTGTCTCTTAATCTTACAATACTACCATCATACTTCATTAATTTAAATTTTTTTTTTTGTCTCTATTTATATGATGTGAGAAGCCACTATCTATAATCCATTCATATTTCTTATCAACATGTGATACTAAAGCTTTTTCCTCATGTATTGGTTTTTCATCTTTAATATCTAAACAAATCCAATCTCCTCATAATCCAAATCATCATCATCAAAAATACCTTCACTAGCATAATAACATTCCTTATCCTTTGAATACTTAGGCTTGAAAAACTTAGGTTTGTCCTTAGGAACTCTTGTAGGACATCTAGATGCAAAGTGACCTATCTTATTACATAAAAACTATTTCAAAGGTAACTTTCCTTGAAATTTACCCTTTCTAGCAATCAGTGCAACAAGTTCATCTAGCTTTCTTTCCTCTTCTTATTTCTGTTCTCATTCATCAATATATTCACCAAGCTCTTCTTTTGTGTTCTCACTACTCATTCTCAGAAGTGCATACATTATCTTCCTATGTTTAGATGCTTTAAATGATGTTTCAACTTTAGGTACAAAATCTCCTATTTATTCAGCTTCAAAGGTAGTTAGCTTTGCAATCAACATTTATCTACTAAAGTTTGGAGTCAAAATTATAATCTCTTCTATAGCCTAAAATTTAGCCTTATAGATTGGTGTCAATGATCTAAGGATCTTTGCAATAACTTCTTCCTCTTCATAAGTGCCTTAAGAATTTTTAATGCCAATCACAACCTATGTAACTCTTTGTACATAAGCCTGAATGTTTTCATCATCCTTCATTTGTAGCTTCTCCATCCTTTTTTTCCAGTTATGCAACTTTTCTTGCTTCGTAAACTTGTCTCCTTCATACAATGCTTCTAATATTGTCCAAATCTTGTGTACAAAATCTAGATCTTTAACTTCAGTAAATTCCCCTTCAAAGAGAGCATTGATCAGTGCTTCCCTTGCAGCCATGTTATATGAAAATGTATTCTTTTCATCATTAGTAGATTTTTCCAATTCATCTACAACCTTCATAGCCACTTGGTTCTTTATAATCATCCAGTAGTAAATGTTGAAACATAGAAAATGAGTTCGCATCTTGTTCTTCCAACTATAAATGTTTTCAAGATCAAAATTTAGACTATTCTTCCTATAGAACACCATCTCCAAGATCACCTCAAGATGTTAAGATTTATCTCTAAGGAATGATAGCTTTGATACCAATTCTTAGGAATAATATTCCACCAAGACAACTGAGGGGGGGTGAATCAATTGTATGATAGATGATTAAAATTTAAACTTTCAATAGAAACAATATCAAATCAAATCAACAAAATGAATGCCAATACAATAACACAATATTTGTTGTTGAGGAAACCCTGTTTAAGGTAAAACCTTTGTGGAAATTAATGCCCACTAAATGATGTACTAAGAGTATAGTATCCTTTTTAGACTATCTATCCCTATTAGGAGCTGATTAAAAATTTATAGTACATAGTCCTTGTTAGAGGATAAACCCTATTAGGATTCAACAAAAATAAGGGTAGGCTCACTACCCAAAGAAGGTTATGTCCACTTTTAGAACTCACTCTTCACAACAAGTGTATGTAAAGAGATACATAATCTTTGAACTGTTCAATAGAAACTATCTTATCTTGATTAGTTCCAATGAACTATATAGTTTATCCTCTACTCTACATCTAGTAGACTCAAGCTCATAGATTCTACAATCCTATTTTATACATACATTCTCTCCATATCTTTTCAAAAGAAAATATCTTACCTAAATACCCTATTACAAAATAAACCATCAGGTTGGCCAACTAGGCTTTCCTAATATACAAATAATTACATAACTCCTTGCTAAGATACATATGTTATCTAAAATAAGTATACAACAATTAAAATTCAACAATTAAGGACTGACTTCCACAAATCATGCTCACCATTCATGATACACACTATAACTCTCAAGTCAGCTTCCAAATAGGTCTTCTCAAGAACACATGCCATAGTTGACATCATCCTTCTTTTTGAACCTTGCAAAGAACATCAAACATTCTTCAGTACCCTATCTGTCATCCCTTAATCTCACGTACACTAAATCCTCATCGCTTGTAAGATATACCCAAAACTTAGAGACTTACTCTGTCAATTTCCACTGTCACTGTCTAGTGAACAGTCCTCACTAAATCATCTCTAACTTAGCCAATATTCAATATTACATCATGTGATATTAGATATAAGATCAAAACACCTTGTTGTACACACAAGTGACTTTGCATGTTCTGAAACATCTATACAATATTTTTACACTGTAATAACCAGCCTGTTCTCTTCACATAAATATATGTTGACATTAGTGACAAACACAAATGATAACAATAGTAATTTCAACATCACTCAATGTAGTGATTAAACATATTAAATATATCCAGAAAACTCCCCAATGCATTAGCAATATCAAACATAGTCTTCCTTGCTCGGTGCCTTTTCCTTGTGTCCCTTTAGCAAAATTTTCTTTTCCTTACTTCTCTTTACCGACCAGCTTATTTTCTTTACCGACTTGACTATCCTACTTTATTGAATGACTTTGACAATCAATATGATTTGATCAAAACTAGTGACAACAAAATAAATCTATAGGAGTATCATGGATATGTTTTATGGGTGTCATCCCCACCGCAATTTTTATCCTTTAACAAGGATTTAGGCGATACCAAAATGATTTTTTTGAGTTATGTTTTATGTTAATGTTTTATATTTTTTATGAAATATGTGAAAATTTATTATTTTTGTGAATGGTTAAGAAAGTTACATAAAAAAATTTGGAGTACTGATTCAACCATCCCCTCTTAGTACTTACCTTTCCATACTTGATCAAATAATTCATATAAGAGCCAGGTGTCTTATTCATAAGTTTACCAGTTGAGAGGAAAGATATGAAGAGATAGATAGGTATAGGTATGAAAAGGTGATTGACAACATGAACATGGAACTAAGGATGGCTAATGACTAGATTGATGATCTAAGGAGAAAATTGAAGCATTCACTCAACAAGAGAAAGGAGCTAGCTCATCAATTGAAAGATACACAAGATCAGGCTAAAGAACTTGAAGAACTATTAGAGGGAAGTATGTTTGATGAATCTAAGGCTGCAATATAAGAACTGACTAAGAAGAAGAAAAACATAATTGATCAGGTAAAAGTACTAAAAAGAAAACAAGAATCTCAATCTATAAGGATGTGTGAAGTCCTAGAACAAAAGAGAAAAGATAAAGATGATTAAAGAATGGTTGAAGATGAGAGAAGGGAAATGAATGCAAGGCTAAATGAGAAAGATGAGGAAATTCTAAGTTTGACACAAACTCACTACAACTTGATAGATCAACTAGTTGGCGCAAATCAGTAAGTTGGAAGGAAAGTTGGAGAGATTGCTGAAATGAGATTTAAAAAAAAATGAACATTTGAAAAATGAACTAAAATCTGAGAAGGATGCTAATGAATTTTTGAAAAGGAATGAAGAAACATTGAGGATATTGGATGAACAGCTAAGAGGTCAAAGACAATTGAGAGATACTTCTGGACTTGGATTTAATGCTAACAACACCACTAAGAAGAGAGATTCCTCTAAACAAGTAGAAAATTGAGATATTGTTGCAATCCCACCAAAGATAAAGAATCCTAATTATTATCACTCTAGAAAATTGAGACACACAACTAATGTCTAAAGGAGAAAAAGAGGTAATCGACCAAGAATTCCTAAATTTAATGGTTATTATTACAATTGAAATAAGTATGGTCACAAAGTATTTGAGTGTAGATCAAGGATTTATAACAATACAAGGAAGACAAGATTCAATTTCTATTGCAATAACTACAATAAATATGGTCACAAGTATGAACAATGTAGGTCATAGAGAAAGAATGTGAAATTGGTCCCTAGCTAATAGAATGCTACAAACAATCAACAAGGATCAACTATACCATGGGACTACAATATAAGAATTACTTTCACTCCATGTGGGAGATTTGGACACAATTCTGCAAATTGCATCTGGATGCATGGAAGGAACAACAAAAGATCATGGAGAAATTATAGAGTGGCTTTTCATCATTTTCATAAGGTTGGTCACCTAGCCAAAGACTGCAGGTACCAAGGAAAAGCCCCAACCAAGGAACAGCCAAGTGAAAATGCTCAAGTTAATATTAATGAGATAAGAGATCAAATGAATAAAACATAGAGAAGGAAGTCTCAAGATAATGGAATAGAACTTGGAGCAATTGATGACACCACATCCTCTAGATTGGGTGCACCTATCTTCACCTAATCAGTCAAATTTATGAGTAGGAGATGATAACTAAAATTCTATCTTAAATCAGTTCCTAGCATTTGTGCAAAGATCCATATTAGCATATTAAGATGCATTTGGATATATGATTGAAGTTGACATTTCACATTTTGATCGATAAGAATATATGTTATTTTGTTCTATTCAGCAAAAGGAAAGTGCATTTGGTAATTGTTGAAAAGGGTGTCGGTAAAGACAATTTAAAGCTAAAATTATAGTCGTTGGAAATCCTAATGAAGGGAAAACTATAAATAGACCCCTTGTTATTTCATTTTCACCTTACATTTTCTATAGCATGTGAAACACTATGAAGATATGAGACTACCAAGAGCATCTGAGTGACCAATCGAGCAAATCTAAGCATTTTCAAGTGTATTCAAGCTACTTATATTTTCTCAAGCTATGTTAATGTAATCAAACTACTATTCAATCAAAACCCTATCAGTCAAGAGATTATTTATGTGAATCAAATGGTACCCAACATACAAAAGCCTATTTTTTTGGAGATGATTGACCCTATTAATCCAAAGTATAAGCTACCACCAGTCATAGAAGTTGAAATTGATAAGTCTGGAGCCCTATCTTTGATCCCACCGAGAGTCATTCTTATTGAAGACATTTGCACCTTCATACATTTAATGATAGAAGACATTTTCTAGGAAGAGATCGACATATCTTATTGAAATCTATGTGTCAATAGGAAGTTGAACGATGATCATACACATTTGGAGACCGAGGGTTTTGTTCATGCACTATGCATGTACCCACTATTTTCAAGAAGGGATGAAGGAGGATTGTTCTAAGCCAAGTACATGACCAGTTCATGTGGTTTGATGTACACATGAAGATAAAAAAAATGTATTATATATAGTCATAGGATATCCAATCGGTGATAGAATGAGATCCTACAAGAAAATAGATAAGAAAAAAATGTGTGAGCTTATTCAAGATAAATGGGATGGTAGAGGGCTGAAATTGTCTATCATTTATGATCCCAAGCTAAGATTTGCATGCAACATAATATCTTATAGAATCTTCCAGTCATCTCGTGTAGACAATATACCTTGTGGAGCTGTAGATATCACTTACAAGATTGTGAAAAAGGACATGAAGATAGATCTATGTAATATCTTGTTGAAACAACTTGATGATAGCATGAATACAATTAGGAAGGTGAAGACTAACACACTAAAGTTCAAATAACTAATCGTATGCATAGTTTTCAATTTTTAGAACTTCTTTCCATGAATTGGTGATGTAGTGTGGAATGTGGACAAATTGTTAATCTATCAAATCAACGAGTTGATTCAAAGTTTAGGAGACAATTTTGACATGGTGATGAATGATTATTTTTTAAATTTTCAAACCAAGATACATAAGAAGTACAGAATTCCACCCCATCTTGTGGAAGAATACAAGGATGATATATGTTTTGAAGTGGATACTGATACTTGTATAGTGAGAGTTGTGGAGCCTAGAACCATGTGGCTACCACCTATCAGATATAAACTAGATATTGATCCTACTTCTATACAAATTGAAGAACTATTAGAGAAGCCTATTGATAAAATAGCCAATCGATATGAAACTTATGAAGAAGTAAAGAAAAAAATAAAACTAGGTATATTGATATCTAAGGCCTCAAGGAAAAATAACAAAATGTTTAGTAATTTATCAGAAAATTTGGGTATTTTTGTTGAAGAAGATGAAGCTGGACCTTCAAAGGTTAAGGGGAAGAATATTAGAATGACAAAAGAAACCCCTAGTCCAGTCTATGTAAGAGCACTGATAAGGTAATCCTCCACACTAAGAGAGAATAAGAAAGAAGAGATTGAACCACCAAAGCCTAAAACCTAGATGAGAGAGAAGAAGACTACTAGGAGACTGGGAAGAAAGTTGAAATTGCAAGAAGATAGTGAAACTGAAACAAAAGATGTAACATAATTCAAAGTTGTGCATAATCAACCATTGAGAAAGAGAAATATATATGAGTCACTCGAGGTACTTAAGAAGTATAGAGGATATTTAGGATTAAAACAAATTAAATATGAGAATAGGAGTGATGAACAAAAAGAGAAGATTGAAGAATCTATTTTGTTTAGTCTACATAACACTATTAAATTTAAGCTTATTTTTTGATGAGGTTTTGTCGATTATTAGATGCCCATTGGTCACCTAATCGACCATAATGGTCACAAGATTTTTTTAGTCGATAATATGACACATGAAATTATTGTTGAAATTGCGATGTCAAGAGTGGTTGAATTATCGATAGATATGACGTTGAAATCATTGCTTCAACCTAGAAGAATTTCTAGCTATAATGTTTATCTCTATGACCAATGTTGGTTGAAATATCGACATAAAATCATTGGAATAAATGTCTAATGTATAGCTTTCTTGTTGATATGTCTATTCTTTGTTGGTCAAAAAAGTGACAAAAATTTTAATTTTTTTGAAATATATATATATATATATATATTGTCAAATTAAGCACAACAATATTATGTCGATGTTGTTTACTGTTTACAAATAGTCACACATTTTCTGTCTTATTTCACACAAACCTATTCTTTCTCAAGGTCATTAACCTTTCAATAAAACTTTCCACTTCTAAAGACATAAAGAATAAGCCTCACAATATTTCAATGAAATTCATTGGAGATGACTAAGCAATCTACAACTATGCCAAAAATAATACTTAAAGATTATATCTAAAACCAATCTCCCAATTTATTAGCCAACTGGCTATTTGCCTTCTTCTTGTTTTTGGCGTTGATTTGTTGGGCGATGAGAAAGAGAGGGGGATTTGAGGATTGAATGGGTTGTGGGAGAGTTTGGGAAAGGCTTTCTTTGACTGTCACTCTCCACCACCTGCCATTTCCACCTTAGCATTCCCAATTCTTTGGGATACTTCTCACTGCGTATGAAAAGGTAGAGCTCCTTGTCCATTTCCAGTTATACATCTTCTTCCCTCAATCCTACATGCAATAGATATTTAGTTACACCAAACTTACTTTAAAATTACAACCTTTTAAGGATAGAAACACAAAAATAATAGCAAACATAAACATAAGAAATACTAGATTTATGTGGAACAACTTGTAAAGGGAAAAACCATGGAAAAGATTGCTCTCAAATATATGCAGACCAATTAAGGTGAGTTACAAGAAAGAATAACTACCAAAGGGACTATGAAGAATGATAAGAGAGAATAGATCCACCACTAATGTCCAACCCACTCATGTTTTTCAATACTACAGAAACTAAGATAAAGATATTTGTGAAGGATTTATAGACATAGGTTACTAAATCATTATCTCTGGATTGGCACTCAATCTGGAAACCCTCATATGTATATAGCCACTCTAGAAAATCTCCACATCTAGAAAATCTCCACAAAAATCCCTTCTAACCTCTACTACATATATGTCATCTCAAAATCTAAAAACTTCAGCCCATCATTGATTCTCATCAATGTACCAATTTGGATAGTAAGTCTAATTTAATTTGTCTGTGGACTAAGACCTTAAATTATTGAGCTTCTCTTTGTTTCGAGAATAGTATAACATTCTCTACTTAACAGGCCCAACAACATGAAGGTAGAAGCTCATCTAGCCCCTCCTAGGAGCCTCTTATGACCCTTTACGACATTTTAAGACCTCTAAGATGTATTCTTAGGGATCATAAATGGTTGTAAAGGGTCATAAGGGGTCCCAGGACACAACAGCTAAGAAACATAATTGTAGGCATCATGGTCACAATTTTTCGGAGACAACATAATTGAGTTGTATACCCAAGCGATGGAGAGCAACTTTTGCACCTTCTATTCCAAGTTGAGACTGCAAGATCCAAAGACCATAGATAAGGAATAAATTTAGAGAGGAGAAGAGGGCCATAACAACAAAAAAAATATAGGACAAACCTCAAGTTAAATGAGCTGGAAACTACAAATGCTTTAATACATTTTTATTATTAAATAATGAAATTTGCATATACTAGTGTTCTAAGCCCCCTCATTACATGATTTATTATTGTAAGCCCCCTCTAACTTACACATCTAGAAAATGAAACTACAACCTATTGGGATTGAGACAAACCTTATAGAACAACAATAGCTAGGAAGGATCACTTGCCAGCATTTTTTGAATACATTTGTTGGAGGACCTTGTATTCATGAGCTACAAATGTATTCAATAGATGTTGGCAAGTGATCCTTCCTAGCTGCTATTGTTCTATAAGGTTTTTTCTCAATCCCAATAGGTTGTAATTTCATTTTCTAGATGCGTAAGTTAGAGGGGGCTTAAAATAATAAATCATGTAATGAGGGGGCTTAGAACACTAGTATATGCAAATTTCATTATTTAATAATAAAAATATATTAAAATGTTTACAGTTGCCTCATTTAAATTGAGGTTTGTCCTATATTTTTTTGGTCATTATGGCCCTCCTCCACTCTATAAATTTATTCCTTATCTATGGTCTTTGGATCCCGCAGTGTCAACTTGGAATCAGAGGTGCAGAAGTTTCTCTCCATCACTTGGGTATATAACTCAATTGTGTTGTCTTCAAAAAATTGTGACCATGATGCCTACAATTATGTTTCTTATCCATTATGAAATCTACATTTATTTCTTCTCAGCTGTCGTGTTTATGTGCATGTTTATTATTTGTTTGGGAATACATCTTTCTAGCCTGGGCCTGGATCCTTTGGCAATTAGCTTCATAATAATGTTAATGAAAGATGAGCAATTAGCTTCCCAAGAAAAATTCCAAGATCAAGCTAATTTAATTTATCTATGGACTGAGACCTTAAATTATTAAGCTTCTCTTTGTTTTCAGAAGAGTATAACATTCTCTACTTAACAGGGCCTACCATGTGAAGGTGGAATCTCATCTGGCTCCTTCTAGGAGCCACTTATGACCCTTTATGAAATTTGAAGACCTCTAAGATGTATTCTTAGGGATCATAAATAGTTTTAAAGGGTCATAAGGGGCCCAGGACACAACAGATGAGAAACATAATTGTAGGCATCATGGTCACAATTTTTTGGAGACAATGTAATTGAGTTGTATACCTAGACGATGGAGAGCAACTCCTGCACCTCCGATTCTAAGTTGACAGCATCTATTGCTCATGAATACAAGGTCCCCAAACAGATGTATTCAATTTAGAATTGGAGGTGTAGAAGTCACTCTCCATCGCTTGGTTATACAAATCATTTACGTTGTCTCAAAAAAATTGTGACCCTTATGCCTACAATTATGTTTCTCAGCTATTGTGAAATTTACATTTATGTTTCTCAGCTATTGTGTTTATGTACATTTTTTATGTGTTTGGGAAGACATCTTTTTAGCCGATGCCTAGTGTTAGGGATTTTTCTTGTAGGATCAAACTTGGCAAAGGTATGGGCTTGATTCTCAGTTAAAAGGGGCTCCAAGTTTCCAAGAAAAGCCTAATTGATGAGGATTGGATAAGATCCTCCTTCTGCTTCAAGCTCCGTAGGACTCAAGTGGGTATTTCCTGTAAATAGGTTACTATATTTCAAGTAACCTTTTTATTAGTGGATAAGGTCTTCACTACTATGCTATTTAGGCTTTAGATCACTTCAACAAAAGATCACTCTATAGATAGCTAAGAATCTCCTGATACAGAGTATAACAAAAGAAACTACAAATGTAATAGCATAGACAATGGGATAATGATATGAATCCTTCTTCTTTTTGTGAGTACAACTCAAGGAAGGTTAACCTCTGATTCTCTCTCCAAAGAATCAACAATCTGAACTATATCACCTGGATACAGTCCTTTCACAATATGCATGAACTTATAAACATAAAAGAACTGGTAATGTTTATTTTGTACTTGATGACAGAAAGATGATTGTATAACAAACATCCAGCTAGTGCCTATTCCATTGGGAAAAAGAGTCTGAATATAAATCCATAGGAAGATTTCAAAGAAACACAGTAGGATGCCTTACAAACTACCTACAATCTAGATAGGATACCTTACAAACTATCCTATCAATCTTATGGTGTTATCATCAAATCCTAACACATATGTCTACTCTCTAAAACTATTTATGAAATTTAATCCTCTCCTTAAGAGAAACTCACAAATAACTAGATAGACTACCTGGTAGCTAGTATATTTTGAAATGCCTCACAAATTAAAACATACAAGAGCAGAACACAAAATAAAGAGATAGTAACAAGGTACGATAGAAATTGTAGTGTATTCCATTGAGAATAAGCCTATCTATTACATACAAAGCTTGAAATTTTTGGAATTTAGACACAGGACTGGGAAATTTGCTCTACAACAAGATATTCAATATTCACCATTTAGGGGTCTACTCAAAATAGAGCAACCATAGGAACTGGAACAAAAAAGGAACATGAATCAAGAACCCTTACAACTGACAAGAGAAGAGAATAAATAGACTGAGAGAGAAACCCTAAAATCTACACTTGACCAACACCTGTCCACTCTACCATCTAATCTCATTTGTCTTCTTGCTTCTCTTAAAATATGATCTTCTCGGGCACCTCCAAAATTGAATCTACTTTGTCCTTTTTTGCATAAAATCTGCTCATCTACTGGAAATCTGATTTCTTTGTCCTTCACTCCTCCCTGAAATATGATTTAATCCTCTGTACCCTCTTATCCTTTCATCCACTAAAAATATGATTCATTCCCTCTGTCGGATCTACAAAATCAATCAATTTTGGAAATAAAAGTCTCCCCAAAATTTGATCGCAGACTTAAAAGCTCTTACTCCTCTAAACAACTTGATCTAATCTAATTCTAACTACCATCATTGCATTTGTCATCTTCTGGTGTTTCCAAAAACATATTATACTACAATATTCTGACAAAAAATTAAACTCCCAGACATTTTCCCATGAGCAACTCTGTCATTAAATTTTTTTGAAATTATCCAATGTTTCAACTTTATGATTTTTTAAATCTTTTCAAACCTTTAAAATCTACACATGCCACCAGAACTTGCCACTTGTCACCATTTCATTGCATGCTTGGAAAAACTCACCTTTAACCCCAGTCCATCTGGAGATCTGGAGACTAAATTAATCTCTAAGTCTCTGAATTATTTCCTTGACCATGGTTTCTTTTAGAGACTTAGAGAATGCCTTTAGTCTCTAAATCTCTGAATCTCTATTTGGAGACTTGGAGACTAAGTCTCTAAGTCTCTAGATCATTTCCTTTCTTTATGTTTCCTTATGAGATTTGGAGACTGCCTTTAGTCTCTAGGTCTCTCAATCCACATCTGGAGACTTGGAGACTAAGTCTCTAAGTCTCATAATGATTATCTAGAGACTTGGAGACTTGTGAGACTTGGAGACTAAGTCTCTAAGTCTCTGAATGATCATCTAGAGACTTGGAGACTTCTTCATTTGGAGATTTGGAGACTAACTCATTTGGAGATTTGGAGACTAACTTGACATGTGTCCCTTTTTCCAAAATTTCTTTTGGTCCCACTAGCATGGAAACCAAGGTGGTTGCACAAGCTTGGGCAAGTAGAGCTTCCAGCACTTTGATTTATTTCATATGTTTGGAGTATTGCTTATAAACATTTTAAATTTCAAAATTGGGAGCAATGTGGGACTAAACTTTTGGAAGCATGCTGATTTTTTATTGCTGCCAGTACTCAGAGGATCATAACTTTTGATTTTCAAAATGGGTTTTTCTCAAAAAAAATTTGTACAATGCACACATGGTCATCTCAAACATATGTAAAATTCAGCCTAACCTAGTTTGTATTTTTTGAGTTATGATAAAAAAAATGTGACTGGTTGTTTCAAAGGGAATGCACACATTGTCTCACCATTTTGTCTGATATGCTAGTTATAAAATGTGCCCCTTCAAAAACATACTTTGGACTGGAAAGTACCCCATCTCTTTTACGGTTTGCACCAATAAAATCCATGCACAAAATGTTATTTTGGGTGCCTAGTATTTTCACCTCTAGCAACTTCATTTACCTAGCATATTTCCTTTATTGCATAGACTAATGCATGGGCTCCTAGCACTTACAAAAAACACACCCCCCTTTACAAGAAATGAACCAATACCTTTGACATAGAAGCTATAACCATGGCATCACCTTATCTTTCAATCAAAATCACTGGTATCCTGTATTAATCCCACTTCAAACTCCTACTATAGTCTTTGATTTTGCATGACATATGAGAGCCATTATTAGCAGTTGTCCCATTGTAGTCATCATCCTCTAAACTACAAAATTCTAGAATGAATTGGTATCTCTTTTTCACCAATCTCATAAAATACTTTTTTAGTGCAGTAGTCGTTTAACTTGTTACCAACCTGCACATTTTCCATATGCACAAATAGCTCTACTCAAACTTCCATGAACTAGAATCTTGGGCATCAATTCACCCTTATAAAAGGAATATGAATCCATTATTAGCATGCTTGGAAAATCAAATGATGAATTATCACCAAACACCAAAGTCATCCCATTAGTAACATTTTGAAACAGAACAGTGAAATAAGCAAAAAATGAGTTTGGAATTGGCCTCAGAAAGTGATCAAATGAATTGGTAGAGACTTGAAAATCATCAGACACTTAGTCTCCTTGGTCTATAGTATAAAACATCTCTCAATTATGTCAAACCTCGCACAGGACACACATTACAAAGCCTTGAAGTAGGCCACTTAGAAATCTGAACAATGCACACTTAGAATATTGACAATCTGCAAATGGAATGGCTCTGGCAAAGTGACTAAATGGGCACATGGGGAGCTGAAAATTGGAATGATAACTCACTCTCATGCCTATAGTATGATTCCATGATTGACACATCATGAACAATCACAAGGAAAAATATACAAACCTCCAAAGTGAGCTACTCAGTAAAATTTAGGAAACACACTAAATGCAGACTTTCTGGAACACCTTAAAATGACCACTTCTAAAACATGTCAAAACTAAAAATTGAGACCTATAACCTATTACATATGTCAAATGATAGGTGATGAACACCCTATCCAAGTGACTTCTCATAAAATTCAATCTCCTTTATGTTAAATGCCATCAAACTCAATCTCTTTCAAAAACTTTCAAATCATAATTCTGACACCTAGACAACTTTGCAAAATATGGAGTCAAAACATACTTAGATTTTTTGAGCTCCAATAGTGGCTCTGACTAAGGACACATGCCCCATGCAGGCATGTAGAGAAGCACATAATCTTAGGAAGAAGTAGACCAACCAAACTTGAAATCAGCTTGACACCTTCTTTTCACAAAACTCCAAATAAGAACCCCTCTAGAACATCTTTATTGAAAGCAAGAAAACTACTCCTACTATGTACAAATGATGGCCCCGAGTCACCAAAATTTTTTCAAAACTTCTTACCTCTAATATATACCTAATTTTCATTTCTTTCTTCTTGAGGTAAGCTACGTATTTTATTCCAATTTGTTTCACCAAACATATCGACACTTTCAATCAGCTCATTAAGCGAAACAAAATAACTATCATCATTTTCATATAGTGCATGTAAAAATTTGAAATGATTTCTTCATCTTGCTCACTATGAAAACAAGACTCAGCATGCTCATGAATACTACTATCAGACTGGAATTGATCTTTATCTATTGATTCATGTATGCTATCAATTTGAAATGCAAAAGTCTCATACTCAATTTGATAAAAATCATCATTCATACCTTGACTTTGCATATCCTCAAGAGTAGCTGGTTGGAGTTCAAATGAATAATCAGATTCATACTCACACATATCATCATCATCCAATTCTGAAACCACTCCAAAACCTCTGAATGCATCTTCATAATCAAAATGCTAATTAGTATTCATACCACAAAAATCATTATTAATTTTACTATAAAGTGTCGGTTGATCTTCAAATACAACTCTATCAAGCACTTCATCATCAAACTCACAAAATGCAACATCATCATTTAAAACTCTGTCACACATGGAAAAAGAACATTTTGATTTATCATAGTAGGAAGGTAGTATGTCATCATTTACATCCAGTTCAATTAAATCTGAAACCTCCATGTGTTCTTCAAACAATGGATTGATAATTCCATGTAACACTCCTCTTTGAACACTATGACAAAAAATGGGCTGATCATCATCAAAATCCTCATCATATAAAGCATTAGTAAACACTTTAAATTCACTACCCATTTCATTTTCATGGAGACTCTTAGCATATAAAGAAAAATTAGAACTATATGAAGATTCACTATCAACATCACCTACCAAGCATATAGTGTCCATAATTACATCCTCTTCATTATCTTGTTTAGGATAACCACTATGACAAGACCATGATTCATCCCTAAACTTTTTGCTATATGTTGCAACTTCGTTATCCAATGTAAAACAATTAGATAACCTTTCATTCAAATCTTCATGTTCAACCTCATTGATATCACATTGAATCACTATTTCCTTATCTTCATACTTTGAGGACAAATCACTCTCAAAATCTTCATATTCAAGCTGATTTGTATAATACAAAAACTAAGATGCATTCTCCTTTTCAAATTCAAAAAAAGAATTTGTACCTTCACTTTCAAAGGAGTGTTCACTTCCATCACTACTTTCTTCTTCCCATGTTGCATCTGGCTCATACGAAGACATCTCAACATCGTTGTCTTCCTCATTCTCACTTGAATAACCACTTTCAACACTATGTTCCTCTGACTATGACTGATATGCACATGAATCACATTCTTCATCTTGTGTTACCGGCTCTTCTTGAAATGTCGGGTCAACAACTTCAAATTCATCATCAGAGACATAACTTTCAGCCTCTTCATTTGCACAAGACTGAGACATAGATGCAGCAACCTCATGTCTAGAAACATTAGCAACATCATGTTAATAATCAATATTACAAGAAGTCACTATTGTAGCTAATTCACGGTTCATAATATTATCATATTGTTCAATTCTATCAAAGTTTGAAATATATCTTATTGTTGTAGCATCATGAACACATGTTTCATCAATAGCAAAGGACTCAACTGCATTTATACACATATTCTGATTTGCAATTTCAACTTGATTATAAAGTACAACAAAATTGTTGATACACTAATTTGAAACTAAGGCATCAACACTACATTCCTCTTTTCTTTCACGTTCATTATATCAACATACGCTCATGGCAAAATGACCTCTAGTCAATCCATACTTCAAATTGTTTTCAATATCCATTGCAGTTATAAATGCCTGATATAATGATTTAGGGTCTTTATCCCTCAATAAGTAATTCATTTTCTTATCAAATGCATCAAAGTAGACACTTACACACACTTGATCATTAGGTCTATAACTTTTAGGGATCTCATTAAAAACTTTTGCAAATCTGATATTGAATTTAGGAACAAGTTCATCACTCTCAATATGAATCTTCAAAAACTTACTATAAGAATCAGATATGTTTACCCTTCCTCCAAATTTCTCCATGAAGGCTAAATGTAACTCACTGCAAGATGAAATAGAACATGTCGGTAGGAAAGAAAACCAGTCTCTAGCATCACCTTCTAAAGTTTGAACAAACAATTTCATATGCACATCCTCATGAGCAATTTCAAAGTCACACATCAAGTCACAAAACAACTGAACATGATGACTGGCTGAAACAAGATGGTTCCCATTAAACTTAGGTAAACTTTTCCTGATATCATTAGAAATGACATTTGGGAAACCATGAATACCATCAAAACATAATGGCATATATCTCTTGGTAGAAATAGATCTAGGAACTTCACTAACTGGCTGCATGCTTGATGAAAAGAAATGTGACATTCTTTGAAACTTTGGAGCTCATTCACCAAGAATAATTCTCCTTAACTTGTAGCAGATCTATATACCTTCTACCAACTAACCTTTTCAAACATACTTCACAAAATTTTACTTAACTCACAATTCAAACCAGAAGTATGTAATTCTAAACTCATATGTCCTTTCTTTAATGACAAAACCATTTGATAAGGATCATGTGAGCACATAAAATATTGAATGGGGAATACCTAGAAGCCTTTTCTAATTGTTGTTGTTCTCCTCACATTTGACTAAAATTTGAAACAAGGCTTCACACCTCAGGTTCATTCTAGCACAGAGTCACCACCTCTCTTCAGAGGACAAAAAATTTTCATTGATCTTTCTTGAAACATCAATAGATTCTTGGAATTCCTCATAGAAAAGTCACATATAATTTTAAATTTTTACAACAAAAAAACCAGGTAATACACTTGCAGATCTGAAAACAACTTTTAGGTTATGATATTTATGAGACTCTTCCCCAAACTGAATATAGCAAGACTCTGGGATACTCTTAGTAGTAAACTTATTTCACTCCCCAATGGAGTCACCAATTTGTTAGGGATTTTTCTTGTATGATCAAACTTGGCAAAGGTATGGGCTTGATTCTCAGTTAAAAGGGTCTCCGAGTTTGCAAGAAAAGCCTAATTGATGAGGATTGGATAAGATCCTCCTTCTTTGAGCTCCATAGGACTCAAGCTAGTATTTCCTGTAAATAGGTTACTATATTTCAAGTAACCTTTTGATTAGTGGATAAGGTCTTCACTACTATGCTATTTAGGCTTTAGATCACTTCAACAAAAGATCACTCTGTAGACAGCTAAGAATCTCCTGATATAAAGTATAACAAAAGAAACTAAAAATGTAACAACATAGACAATGGGATAAGCATATGAATCCTTCTTCTTTTTGTGAGTACAACTCAAGGAAGGTTAACCTCTGATTCTCTCTCCAAGGAATCAACAATCTAAACTATATAACCTGGATACAGTCCTTTCACAATATGCATGAACTTAAAAACATAAAAGAACTAGTAATGTTTATTTTGTGCTTGATGACAGAAAGATGACTGTATAACAAACATCCAGCCAGTGCCTATTCCATTGGGCAAAAGAGTCTGCATAAAAATCCATAAGAAGATTTCAAAGAAACATAGTAGGATGCCTTACAAACTACCTGCAATCTAGATAGGATGCCTTACAAACTATCCTGTCAATCTTATGGTGTTATCATCAAATCCTAACACATATGTCTACTCTCTAAAACTATTTATGAAATTTAATCCTCTCCTTGAGAGAAACTCATAAATAATTAGACAAACTACTTGGTAGCTGGTATATTTTCGAATGTCTCACAAATTAAAACATACAAGAGTAGAACACAAAGTAAAGAGATAGTAACAAGGTAAGATAGAAATTGTAGTGTATTCCATTGAGAATAAGCCTATCTATTACATACAAAGCTTGAAATTTTTGGAATTTCAACATAGGACTGGGAAATTTTCTCTACAACAAGATATTCAATATTCACCATTTAGGGGTCTGCTCACAATAGAGCAACCACAGGAACTGGAACAAAAAATGAACAAGAACTAAGAACCCTTACAACTAAGAAGAGAAGAGAATAAATAGACTCAGAGAGAAACCCTAAAATCTACGCTTGACCAACATCTGTCCACTCTGCCATCTAATCTCATTTGTCTTCTTGCTTCTCTAAAAATATGATCTTCTTAGGCACCTCCAAAATCTAATCTACTTTGTCCTTTTTTGCATAAAATCTGCTCATCTACTGGAAATCTAATTTCTTTGTCCTTTACTCCACCCTGAAATATGATTTAATCCTCTGTACCCTCTTATCCTTTCATCCACTGAAAATCTGATTCATTCCCTCTGTCAGATCTACAAAATCAATCAATTTTGGAAATAAAAGTCTCCCCAAAATCTAATTGCAGATTTAAAATCTCTTACTGCTCTTAGCAACTTGATCTAATCTGATTCTAACTACCATCATTGCATCTGTCATCTTCTACCATTTCCAAAAACATATTATACTACAATATTCTGATAAAAAATGAGTCTCCCAAGGATTTTCCCGTGAGCAACTCTGTCATTAAAAAATTTCAAAATTATCCAATGTTTCAACTTTATGATTTTTTAAATCTTTTCAAATCTTTAAAATCTGCACATGCCACTAGAACTTTCCACTTGTCACCATTTCATTGGATGCTCGGACAAACTCACCTTTAACCCCAATCAATTTGGAGATCTGGAGACTACATTAATCTCTAAATCTCTAAATTATTTCCTTGACCATGGTTTCTTTTAGAGACTTAGAGAATGTATTTAGTCTCTAAATCTCTGAATCTCTATCTGGAGACTTGGAGACTAAGTCTCTAAGTCTCTAGATCATTTCCTTTCTTTATGTTTCCTTATGAGATTTGGAGACTGCCTTTAGTCTCTAGGTCTCTGAATCTGCATCTGGAGACTTCAAGACTAAGTCTCTAAGTCTCATAATGATTATCTAGAGACTTGGAGACTTGTGACGCTTCTCTATCATGAGACTTGGAGACTAAGTCTCTAAGTCTCTGAATGATCATATAGAGACTTGGAGACTTCTTCATTTGGAGACTAACTTAACATGTGTCCCTTCTTGCAAAATTTCTTCTAGGCCCACTAGCATGGAAACTGATGTGGCTGCACAAGCTTGGGTAAGCATAGCTTCCAGCACTTTGATTTATTTCAAATGTTTGGAGTATTGCTTATAAACATTTCAAATTTCAAAATTGGGAGCAATGTGGAACTAAAATTTTGGAAGCATGCTGATTTTTTATTGCTGCCAGTACTCAGAGGATCATAAATTTTTATTTTCAAACAGGGTTTTTCTCAAAATTTTGTTGTGCAATGCACACATGCTTGTCTCAAACATATGTAAAATTCAGCCCGACCCAGTTCGTATTTTTTGAGTTATGATGAAAAAATGTGACTGGTTGTTTCAAAGGGAATGCACACATCATCTCACCGTGTTGTCTGATATGCTGGTCATAAAACATGCCTCTTCAACAACATACTTTGGACTGGAAAGCACCCCATCTCTTTTGCGGTTTGCACCAATAAAATCCATGCACATAATGTTATTTTGGGTGCCCAGTATTTTCACCTCTGGCAACTTCATTTACCTAGCATATTTCCTTTATTGCATAGACTAATGCATGGGCTCCCAACACTTACACAAAACACACCTCCCTTTACAAGAAATGAACTAGTACCCTTGACATAGAAGCTATAACCATGGCATTAGCTCATCTTTCAATCAAAATAACTGGTATCCTGTATTAATCCCACTTCAAACTCCTACCATAGTCTTTGATTTTGCATGACATATGAGAGCCATTCTTAGTAGTTGTCCCATTGTAGTCATCATCCTCTGAACTACAAAATTATAGAATGAACTGGTATCTCTTTTTCACCAATCTCATAAAATACTTTTTTAGTGTAGTAGTCGTTTAACTCGTTACCAACCTCCACATTTGCCATATGCACAAATAGCTCTGCTCTAACTTCCATGAACCAGAATCTTGGGCATCGATTCACCCTTATACAAGAAATATGAATCCATTATTAGCATGCCCGAAAAATCAAATGATGAATTATCACCAAACACCAAAGTCATCCCATTAGTAACTTTTTGAAATAGAACAGTGAAATAAGCAGAAAATGGGTTTGGAATTGGCGTGAGAAAGTGATCAAACGAATTGGTAGAGACTTGAAAATCATCAGACATTTAGTATCCTAGGTCTATAGTATGAAACATCTCTCAATTATGTCAGACCTCACACAAGACACAAATTACAAAGCCTTGAAGTAGGCCACTTAAAAATCTGAACAATGCACAATTAGAGAATATTGACAATCTACAAATGGAATGGCTCTGGCAAAGTGACTAAATGAGCACATGGGAAGCTAAAAATTGGTATGATGAATCACTCTCATTCCTATAGTATGATGCCATGACTTAAACATCATGAACAATCACAAGGCAACAGATACAAACCTCCAAAGTGAGCTACTCAGTGAAATTTGGAAACACACTAAATGCAAACTTTCTGGAACACCTTAAAATGACCACTTCTAAAATATGTCAGAACTAAAAATTGAGACCTAGAACCTATTACATATGTCAAATGATAGGTGATGAACACCCTATCCAAGTGACTTCTCATGAAATTCAATAGCCTTTACGTTCAATGCCTTCAAACTCGGTCTCTTTCAAAAACTTTCAAAGCATAATTCTGACACCTAGACAACTTTGCAAAATATGGAGCCAAAACATACTCAAATTTTTTGAGCTCCAACACCTGGATCCTTTGAAAATTAGCTTCATAATAATGTAGATGATAGATTAACAATTAGCTTCCCAAGAAAAATCCCATCAATGAACTATTCGTACCCTAATTCATGTGTCCTCTGTCTGTACCCAAATGATATACTTGACACAACGAGGGTGTAAGAATTTTCCTAAGGAAAAGGATAAATGCCAAGATCTAGAAGCTCAAGAGATAGCACAAGAGAGATAGGAAAAATGATCAAAAAACTGATAATAGCCAAATTGAATTGATTACAAAGTAGGAGTGCCTGAATATATAGGGAATCCAATAAGACTACATTATAAGGAGATGATAAGATATCACCTGCACTAGGTGGAATCACATGTCCACCAAATGTGGATCATCCTCCATTGTACATCAAAGTATGTGAAACATGTGCAATAATGAGAGGATGATAATGTGATAAGAGCACTAAAGGTGGATCTCACACAAAGAGGTATGTGATGACAACTATCACCCCTAAAGTGGAAATTCTCCTAATCATGTGATAAAATGAAATGCAAACTCCTAGGTGTCAAAATGAAAACTAATATGCAAATGCATTATCCTAGGTAAACTTAAGTAAAGTGTAATTAGTAAATATTTAATTACACCAACACCCCCCCTTTAGTGCAACTTAGGGAAATGCACTTAAGTTCACAATGCAATATAGGTCCCAGCTACTAGGCCATGTTAGGTATCCATGTACAATATGCAAGAGAAAAAGATAATACAATCTCTCATAAAGTGGAGAAATAGGGAAAACCTCATGGGAAAAACCATCCCCCCAAAAGAGAGATGAATACAATAATAGAATATGAGAGAGAAGACCTCATGTGAGAAAAATATCCCCCCCATAAAATAGAAGAAGTTGAAGAGAGACCAAGTAGCCCCCCCCCCCCCCCCCCCCCAATGCAGAATGAACACCAATGTTAGATGCTCCAGGCTTGATGTAGAAACTGCTCCATGAGTGTAGAACAACATTCCTCTGCTTAGGAAGAAACAAGACCAAAGGTGTATATATGAAGTCTCCTCACCAATCCATAGGAAGAAACCTCAAAATGTATGGAATCTCTGAAACCTTCTCAAGTGTCCCCATGTCAAAGCTAAAAGGTATCTCCTCCAAATCATGTGTACTAAGCCACTCTGCTGAAAAAGACAAATTAGGATCAACTAAGGATGAATGTAGAACATGTACCAAAGACCCAAGGATCTCCTCTAAAGAGAAAGTGACCTCCTGCAAATGTTGTATCAAAGTATCCACAATCATGTCACCCTCGAAAGAATGATCAAGTAGAGAATGAAGATGAGGGTTTTCATGTTCCCTCGCAACAACTAAAGAAGGATCATCCTCAACAAAGAGAAGATGAATGTCATGAATGAAGTCTCCCAAATCTGAAATGTAGGACTCCACAAACAAACCAATAATGTATGTTAAGTAGTCATCCCATGGAACCAAGTCTAGAAGACAATGAATATCCTACTACACTAAAGCACCTAAATCCATGGTTGTGTGAATTCAAGCATCATCAAGAGAAAGAATAGAAGTAATCTCAATAGGAGGAGATGAAATGAAAGGATCAAGAACTTGATCATGAGTGAGAATACCCAAGTTCAAGTAGCCAAAAATCTCCTCAAAATCTAAATCATCATATGTTGAAGAATCATTGTCATCAAGAGGAAAACAATCTACAAAGGAGTACAACTGAGAAGAGTGATCCACTATCCCAGTAGCAATAACTACTCCACTCTCCAAGTCCTTGATGAAAACTAAATCAGGTGTAAATTCCACAGTCTTCTTTGTAGCACCATTTGTGATTTGATAGATAGAAAGAAGGTTATTGGTCAAGTGTGGAACACACAACACATCATTGAAGTGTCCCTCCCTAACATCAATACTTTATTTCCCAATCACATTCATGTAAGTGTGATTTCCCATCAAAATAGGTGGCCGTTTGCAAGTCTCAAATGATGAAAACATGGACTGTGAAGAAGTCATATGATGAGAAGCCCCTGAATCTATAAGCCATCTACCTGAATTAGGACTTGAAGAAGCATACAAAGCTTGTCCTTTTTGAGTGACAAATATGTGACCCTTTCCTTTATATTTTTATGAATTTGGTGAAGAAGAGGTTGAGGTAGACATCCTGGAAGGTAAATTGACATTGTTCTTGAACCCATGATGCAAAATGAAAAAGAGCACAAGTAAGAGAGAGACACCAACACACAAGACACCCCCCACAAAAAAAAGTTAAAAAAAATGATGATTTTGGCACTTTATAGCTAGTGCATGTACAATTGCCACTTGACAAAATGAATCAAAGTGGACTTCTAATTTTGATGATTACAATAGAAAATATGAAGCTATAGCAGACTCAAGAATATAAGACACAAGATCTCTCAAGGATCTAACAAATAACAAGTGCAAAAAATAGGCCAAAATAGACCAAATTTTGAAACTACCATGTCTACTCATAATTTTTCCAAACTGATACCAGATCTGGAAACTAGACAAAAAATCATGAACTTTAAAAAAAAATAGCACTTGAAAATGTGTCCATATGAGCTTGAATGAAGCCTCTAAAGTTGTAAAAATTAGGATTTGCAATTTGTAGAAAATATCAGAAAAAGAGATCAGAAATCACCTACACTATCGTGTAGATCGTGAAATTCTACCCCAAAACAAAAAAAATTGCTCGAAAAAAGGAGTCGAGATGACTGAAATATTGCTAATTGAAAATCGCATCTGAAATTATTTTTCCTGAATCACCGCCACCGAACCTTGAAAATGCAAATGGATCTAGATTTGGCTTCACATGTCCAATTTGGATGCAAGAAAAATTAATTTAGGGGTTTTTGGACCTCGTAAATGTGATGCCAACCTTTGATTTGTACCAGCAAGTTCCAATTTTGACCTGCAATAAAAATCTCTCCAAATAGGCTATACAATGAAACTCCTATGGCTCTCATACCATGTACGAATTTTCCTAAGGCAAAGAATAAATTTCAAGTTGTAGAAGCTCAAGAGATAGCACAAGAGAAATAGGCAAAATGATCAAATAATTGATAATAACCAAATTGAATTGATTACAAAGTAGGAGTGCCTGAATATATAGGCAATGCAACAAGACTACATGATAAGGAGATGATAAGATATCAACCACACTAGGTGGAATCACATGTCCATCAAAGGTGCATCATCCTCCATTGTACATCAAAGTATGTGAAACATGTGCAACAATGAGATGATGATAATGTGATAAGAGCACTAAAGGTGGATCTCAGACACGAAGAGGTATGTGATGACAACTATCACACCTAAAGTGGAAATTATCCTAATCATGTGATAAAATGAAATGCAAACTCCTAGGTATCACAATGACAACTAATATGCAAATGCATTATCCTAAGTAATCTAAAGTAAAGTGTAATTAGTGAATATTTAATTACACCAACAAAGGGTAAGACTTAATTAAGTTAATTTTCCATCACTAGACATATCTGCATATTTTATCCACAACAACCAAACTTCATAAAACATACAGACTTGTCTAGTAATCATATTGTGTTGAAGGTGGTTCCTAATGCTCTACTGCACTACAACAGTTGTGTAAAGATAATTAGGCACCACCTTCAACACAATATGATCACTAGACAAGTCTATATGTTTTATGAAGTTTGGTCGTTGTGGATAAAATATACAGATTTGTCTAGCGATGCAAAATTAACTTCTTTATGCCTTACCCTCATTGTTTCAAATATATCATTTAGATACATGCAGAAGGCACAAGAATTGGGGTACACACAGTTCATTTATGTGATTTTTCTTGGGAAGCTAATTGCCTGGCTCTCATCTACTTCATTTATTATCAAGCTAATTGTCGAAGGATCCAAGCCCATGCTAGAAAGATGTCTTCCCATTCTGTTTAAGACATATTCTTTGTTCTTGTCAAACTTCCTTGGTATGGTATGCCTTCTCTCTGCAGTACTCTTCTTCAATCCATGTTTGACAATAAGCATCTTCTTCTTCTTCTTCCTAATTGCATCCAAAGCTTCCTTTTCATCAGGATTCAACTCCACTTCCCCCCATCTCATCATCCTCATCCACTCATCCTGATTGATTGATCTCTCAAGGACCTTGTATTTAGTAGATGTTGGTAGGTGATCATTCTTAGCTGCTATTGTTTTATAAGGTTAGTTAGTAGTTACAGTCGGTTGATTCGAGTTAGGATTTTATTTCAAAGACATCCACATGAAGTGGAGTGGGTGTGGTCAAATTGATGTATGAAGGAACAAATGGAATAACCAAGAAAACTATTGGCATTAAGCAGAATTGCCACTAGTGACAACACTTATTTGCATTCTGAATGCAAACCGAGAAGAATAGTGAAAACTGAGCAGAACAGTGCAAATTGAGCAGAATAGTGCAAACTCAGTAGAACAGTGCAAACTGAGCAGAATAGTGCAAATCGAGTAGAACAGTGCAAACTAAGCAGAACAGTGCAAACCGAGCAGAATAGTGCAAACCGAGTAGGATAGTGCAAACCGAGCAGGACAGTGTAAACCGAGTAACATTATGTCTACCGAGTCACCAGTATTTACCGAGTTCAAAACCTACCAAGTGGTTAGTATGAACCGTGCCTTCACTTCTACCGAGTGGATGATGATGCCGAGTAATACAGTGGACGCCGAGTATCAGAAAGTCACCGAGTTAGTTTGCAGGAACCGTGTAACCATACTTGGGCGGACTTAGTAGCACTTATGTTTATTTGTCAAGCTGACTTTGTAATTGTAATTGTAATGAATTGTTTAGACTTGTATATAAACAATGTTGTAAAAATGCAAAGATGTAATGAGTATGAATGTGAAAAAAAAAGAAAAGAAGAGATAAGCGAATTACAAAGGGCTACAGCAGTATAAGAAGCAGCAAAGATAAATCCATCACAGAAGGTGATCAGTACATTAGCAAATCTCATTCAGCAATCTAGTTGCAAAGTAAGAGATCTACTGTTTCATCCTAACAGGTGAATCAGCTTGAAATCCTTTAACCAGGTAGACTTAACAGTCTTTGTAAAATCTCTTTACCGAGTGCATACTTCATTGTATGTTTGTAAATCCTCTAACAAGGTGGACCTATCAGTCCTTATTGCTCCTAGCAGGGTAGATCATCAAAAGTGATCAATTGTAAGCCTTAACCGACCAACTTTATACTGCAGTACTAAAACTTTGTGGGTTTCATCCCCACCCCAGTTTTACTTTCTTTTGGAAGGTTTCTGGGTAACCAAATCTATGTGTCATTGTTGTGAATGCTTTTAAGTTTCATGCTTTCTATATGCAAAAGGATAAAGTAAACTATATGTTAATACATCTATAATTGAAAGAAAATTTGGAGTTACTGATTCACCCCTCCCCTCTTAGTAACTTGGTTAATTCCTGAATATTTCCAACAATTGGTATCAGAGCAGTATTGGTTCTCAAGATAAAGCAAATCAATCTAAGATTGATGGATGACCTAAACATCGAAAAACAAATCAATGAAGGAATGCTGAAAAGCCAAGAAGACTTAAATCAGCTGTATGAGCGAAATCTTCATAGGCAAAAAGGAAAAGTAGGACTTGCATATAAAGGAGAAGGTGAATCTTCTAAGCAAGGTACTCAAAGAAATCAGAAACCTACTTGTAATCATTGTGGTAAAATAGGACATACTTCAAATAAATGTTGGAGCAATGAAAAAGTAGAATTCAATGGAAAATGCTACAACTGCAATCAGCATGGTCACAAAGCAAATGAATGTAGGGAAAAACCAAGATTCAAAGGTAATTGTCACAAATGCAACAAACAAGGTCACAAGGCATCTGAGTGCAGATCCAAAACATTCAATCCAGCAAAACAAATTATGAAAGCAATGTTTGGATGGGATTACAACACCTGGTGTAGATGTCATTACTATGGAGAATATGGACACATTGGCATGAACTGCATAAAACATCATCTAAGGAAAAGAGATACTACTGTAAGATGCTTCAAATGCACTAAACTCGGTCACATAGCTAGAAATTGCATGAATGCTAGTGAAGTTGAAGATGGAAAGAAGAATGAAGCAACTAAGGTTAGGAAATAGGTGAGACAATAGTGGGTTCCTAAATCTACCGAGCAAACCAATCCAAGTAATGGAATGGGTGGCTCTACCGACTCAAACTAAATTCACAAGAAAGCACTGGAACTATATTCTCATAGACCAATTTCAAGCAGTTCCAGAACTAAATTAAAAGAAAGATCTAAATCAGCATACAAGATGCAATCAGATCACAGGAAGGTCGGTATCAGTTTTTACCGAGCCAGGTCGGAGCAATATGAATTCTCAAGTTCACCGAGTTGTGACGTCTTTACCGAGCAATTAATTCATAGTGGGTGATAGTCTGTTAGAATTCATACCCTAATTTGTACTGAGCATTAATGATAGAGTTGTAAACAAAAGGCAAGAAATAAAACTCATTCTTCACCGTGAACTTTAGCACTTTGAGAGCAGAAAATTTCAAGAGCAATCCAGCGATTCAAATACTTTTGCGAAAAGAATTCTCTGTGAGCTACCATGGCATCATCCAGCACTTCAGCGAAGAAAGGATCAGAAATGTTAGTCCAAGGGGAATGGAGAGCACCAGATTTCAAACTCGTGCCCATAATTGCAACAGCCCTAGACCCGAACGGAGCTCAATCTTAGATTCCTCCTAAGGTACTACTTGTTAACGATATTCACAATCATTTCAATTGTGCAATTCAAGAGATGGGAAACCTAGAGCTAGATATTGTGCGTGAGGAATTGTGTGTGAATGGTGTTCTAAAACCTAAGCACAAACATTTGGAAGACAAGGGATTAGTTCACATTACACATTTACCTCGAAACTTTTGGCAGAAATGGGTTAGATACATTCTTAGCCATGTACATGATGGCAAGATTTGGCTTGAGCAACCCATAGAGATCACTAAGAAGATGATTCATCAAATCATCGGTCTTCCCATGTTAAACAAAGTTAAAGCTACCAAAACCTTAGGTCGGCAGGAACTGGAGAAGAAAACCCTAGCCGAGTGGGACGGTAGAGGCATGAAAGTAAGCAGCATTACTGATGCTGAACTGAAGTTTGGTACACACATAATTGCCCATAAGATATATAGTTCAAGTTGACAAAATAGTGTCTCCTACAAAGCCATTGACCTAGCATACAAGGTGGTCAAGAATAATCTATCATTTGATCTTGCAGATTTATTGTTAAAACAGTTTAACAAGAACATGGAAAGCATTCAAACTTCCAAAAACAATCCATGTAAGTTTGGATCTCTACTGGTCTATTTATTCTTCTATGTTCAGAAATTCTTCCCTTCCAAAGGAAAAGTAATATGGAGAAAAGATGTGCCAGTTCTTTATGAGATAAATGAATATATTTCAGAAATGGGTGAAAATTTTGAGAGCATCATGGATAGTTATTTTGAGTCTTTCAAGGAGAAAATGAATGATAGATTCTGGATTCCATAGAAGTTGGTGGAGGATTATAAGGATGATATTTGTTTCATGGTGGACTGTGACAGAGTATACATTCAAGAAGCCAAACCGAGGATTGTACATGTAAAACCTCTTCCTGATGAGGTAAACATTGATGAGACAAACTATATCATTGAAGCCCTTCTTAATCAGCCTGTTAATCCCAAAGTTCCATATTTTAGAACATTTGAAGAAGAAAAGGTGAGAATTGAATTAAGTATAAAGCTTCCATAGGTGGTAAATAAAGGTAAAAAGAGGATAGCCAAAATGCAAATGCTAACCGAGGACAAAGAAGAAGACACTGAAGAAGAAGAGAAAAAGGATGAGAAAATAGAGGAACCAGAACCTGCAAAGAAGAAAGGAAAGGTATTCATCACTAAGGCACCTAAGCCTCCTACTACTGTATTTACAAGGAGAAGTGCAAGGGGTAAGGCAAACAAGGCAGACAAAGATATAATATTCAAAAGGCCTCCTCTAACCCTTCAAGAGAAGATCAAACTTTTTAGAGAAGGATCAGGATCTGGAGTAAGTAATATAAAATCCTTAAAATATGAAACCAGATCGGAAACAGAACAAAAGGAGATAGAAGATGCTGTCATTGAAAAGATGGGATAGTGGAAATACTCTCCTGATGAGATAGCCCCACAGGTTCCAACAACTTTATTAGATCCAATAAAAATGAGATGGACCAATGCAAAGCAAACTGTAAAAGACATATTTGATCAAACCCTGAGACAGTTAATGCCGAGCTTGAAAAATGATGAAATAAAGAAGGCATTGAAGGAGAATGAAAATAAGATGACACTGAAGTTCAATACTTGTTTGATTCTGATTAACAATATTGAATCGGTTGTGAAGGCTGCAAATGCCACATGGAAGAACATATACCATCTTCACCAACCGAGTACTGAAACAGTTATAATAAAAGACATTGAAGATGACAGTGATGAACAGGAAGAAGCCACTGAGGTAGATGATACTGTGAGGATAGCGGCAGAAGTCATTGCATCACTTCCTACCTCTCCAGCAAAAGTTACTACATCTAGCCTGGAGACACCTTCAAGCATGGTTGTGACAACTTCAACATTTGTCCAATCACCTATAGCAACAATAGAAGTAACTACCATTTCTTCTACTGAGCTGCAGTCTCCTACTTCATCAAGTTTTCTAGCAGTAAGTATTCCAATTTTTTATTCTACATGTGTAAATACTTCAAGTTCTCCAGTAGACAGTATACCATTCTCTATAGCCAGTCCTACTATGTCTACTGTCACTACTACTAAGGCATTAAGTATAGATAAGTCTAAGGCTCAACCAAGTATAAGATTTTTGGGCAAGAATATAGTAGAGGATATAGACCTAGATGAAGAAATAGAGATTCCAACATTGGATTTTGCAAATCTATCAGCGGATCAAATGCAAAATATAGGTGAAATCCTCCAAAGGAAAGCGAAGCAAAAGAAACTTAAAGAGGAAAGAGACAAGGAATATAAAATCATTAAGGATGCTAAGGACATTTTGTTAGAAGCATTAGGTATTAAAGTAGACTCCTCTCAACATGTTTTGTTACAATTAGCAGAAGCAGTAAATAAGTACAATGAGGATTCATCTGGGACAGAAAAGTTAGTTGAAAGAGCTGAGAAGAAATTCAACAATAAAGTGCTTGAGCACATTGCTCAGCACATAGCTATTAATCAAGTCGAATTGTCTTCAGTTTTGTCAAACATTGAATCTTCCTATTCGAATGTTACCTCTCTTTTGGCCAGATTGTACAATGTTGCCGAGTTCACCAAGGATGTCAAGGATAAAATGAATAAAATTGATGAGGATTTGAAGATTAGCATACAGAAGCTGCAACTTGAACCAAGTTCAAACTCTGCTCATCACATGAAAATCTCATACCTATCAAATATGCAGTCAGAACTACTGAAAGAAGACACAAGGATCCGGTCCACACTGCTAGACATTCAGAACATGATCCTTCCCATCATGAATACAATGTATAAGCACATTGAACATTCCAAAACATTAATTCATGACAATCAGTTCTCAATAGCAGATCACATGATTGAACTCTCTGCAGAAGTCCAAATTGCAATCCAAACATGCAAGATTCTGCAAGAAAATTGGGACAGAACCCTGGCACTAATAATGAAGGTACATTCTATTTTTCTATCAAATTATGGATTCTCTCTGTAAATCACTTGTATATACACCTTTGGCATTATCGCCAAAAAGGGGGAGATATGTATAGAAGAAGATATGTATAGAAGGAGATATGTATAGAAGAAAAAGTTAGCACATTGAAAGGGGGAGATAATTTATAAAGCCCTATGACAAAGAAAAATTTTGAAAAATCAAAATAAATCTTAGCATGGTTCATGTATATAAGTTTTGGACAATAAGTGTTTTTGTCACTAATGCCAAAGGGGGAGATTGTTGGCATTAAGCAGAATTGCCACTAGTGACAACACTTATTTGCATTCTGAATGCAAACCGAGCAGAACATTGCAAACCGAGCAAAACAGTGCAAACTGAGAAGAACAGTGCAAACCGAGTAGAACAGTGCAAACTAAGCAGAACAGTGCAAACCGAGAAGAACAGTGCAAACCGAGCAGGACAGTGCAAACCGAGCAGGACAGTGTAAACCAAGTTACATTATGTCTACCGAGTCACCAGTATTTACCAAGTTCAAAACCTACAGAGCGGTTAGTATGAATCGTGCCTTCACTTCTACCGAGTGCATGACGATGCCGAGTAATGAAGTGGATGCCGAGTATCAGAAAGTCACCGAGTTAGTTTGCAGGAACCGTGTAACCATACTTGGGCTGACTTAGTAGCACTTATGTTTATTTTTCAAGCCGACTTTGTAATTGTAATTGTAATTAATTGTTTAGACTTGTATATAAACAATGTTGTAAAAATGCCAAGATGTAATGAGTATGAATGTGAAAAAGAAAGAAAAGAAGAGATAAGCGAATTACAAAGGGCTACAACAGTATAAGAAGCAAAAAAGATAAATCCATCACAGAAGGTGATCAGTACATCAGCGAATCTCATTCAGCAATCCAGTTGCAAAGTAAGAGATCTACTGTTTCATCCTAATAGGTGAATCATCTTGAAATCCTTTAACCGGGTAGACTTAACAGTCTTTGTAAAATCTCTTTACCGAGTGCATACTTCATTGTATGTTTGTAAATCCTCTAACAAGGTGGACCTAGCAGTCCTTATTGCTCTTAGCAGGGCAGATCATCAGAAGTGATCAATTGTAAGCCTTAACCAGCCAACTTTATACTGCAGTACTAAAGCTTTGTGGGTTTCATCCCCACCCCAGTTTTACTTTCTTTTGGAAGGTTTCTGGGTAACCAAATCTATGTGTCATTGTTGTGAATGCTTTTAAGTTTCATGCTTTCTATATGCAAAAGGATAAAGTAAACTATATGTTAATACATCTGTAATTGAAAGAAAATTTGGAGTTACTGATTCACCCCTCCCCTCTCAGTAACTTGGTTAATTCCTGAATATTTCCAACAGAAAACACTATACATTAAAGCATGTGATTGATAGCAGATTGGGGCTCACCTGAGCCATAAACTTGAAGAATTATTGTAGAAAAATATGTAAACCATATATATGCATACTTGAGGCAAAGAGAAGTTATGCCATATCCATATTAAAATATTAGTTACAATATGAAAATACTAAACTGACTAATTCTCGAGCTCATCTCTGCATATGATCGCAACAAAGATATGCGATTACAATAGAAAGAAGGCATCATAAAAATATAATTTTGGCATTTGCCCTAGCCTGACATGTTTTGCACTCAAATCCTTCATCACGGATAAGTGGAGATGGGCAGATAGATGCAGATGAGTTCTCATCAACCCAACTAAAGTATCTGCAGCCATTATTTCCCTGGGATGCCTAGTCTACATTAGTTCTTATAATATAATGAATAGTATTTACATTAGAAACATTAAATATATACACATTAGCAAACTTTTTTCTATTTGGGCAGCACCAAAATTATCGTCCAAGGTTGTTCAGTGTCCGTGAAGTCTTCAACACACACTTCCCACCACCACATTAATAGTTTGGTACATTGACAAGGATCATCAAGACTATATTAATAATGCACCGCACCATCGTTACTACATTTATTCTTTTTATATGATTATTTTTATATGGAATACACCAAGGAGTACCATTAGAAATTTTAACCATTTACAATAATGAAAAGTAAACCTAAATCAAATAGCTCATTTTTTTATCAGCATGTGTAGTCTCCATGTATATGAAAAATGAAAGAAATATCAAGATGAAATATAATAGTGAACAAAATAGTATTCCACATAGAGTGAATGAAATATACCATCAAAAAAAGGTGACAAAATCTTGTCACAAAGCACAGACATAGGAAATAAAAAAGGGACAAAAGACAAGAAATAAGAAAAATCATTATGACTATAGAAAAATTATTTATACTATAATAAAAAAAAGAAACACTCTTTGTCAACAATTTTCAAAATCATTAGGACTATAGAAAAATAATTAAGACTATACAAAATCAAATTTTAGAAATGGATGGTTCTGATGCTTTGCCATTACAACAATTGAGCATTCATCATTTGGTATTGTGTATTCCATTTAAGTATGTCAACAATGTTCAAAATCTTGTCACCAAGCACAAACAAGAAATAATAAAAATCATTAGGACCGTAGAAAAATCAAGTTCTAGAAATAAACGGTTCTAATATTGCTTTGCCATTACAACAATTGAACATTCATCATTTGGTACTTCTTGGTGTATTCAAGAACTTTGTTGTTTTTATTGTTTGTGCAAGAACTTTGTTGTTTTTGTTATTTTTGTTGTTTGTGATACCAAAGGGGTAACTGGTATTGTGTAGACAGTGACTAGCGAGATTGTTCCTGAAAAAATTTTACAAAACTGAACCAATGGTCCTTTTCTTTCTCATGATTTGGTCCTAGGTTAGGGGATTGGGAAATGACCAATAATGGTTTTAAATGATGTGTTGCTAGGTAAGCTCCCAATGATATGATTTTCACAATAGTACATGTGTTTTTGGGTGCACATAGATACAATCAAGATTTTATTAGCTGATTTTGGTTAGAATTCATTGAGGTCTGAAACAAAGGATAATTGTCATTGAAATAAGACTTGTCCATTACCAATCTGAAATATTTTTGTTGATGGAACCTAAGATCTGTCACACTTAATGCCAATGGAATTTCATGTTTGAAAGAGGAATAAATTAAAGTAGTCTTAGTGAGACCTAAACCTTTAACAATGTATTAGGGGTTAGATTAAAGATTGGAGTCTAGTTGTTAGCAAATGTACAAAACTAATGGGCAAATAGTTTGAAAGTCAGTTATAGGCATTTGCACCCATAGAAAAATGTGCCCCCATGTCCCATGGGATTCCATGCCTCTTCCAATGTTTATGTCATACACCCTGCGATAGTTAGACCGTGTGTCGTGCCTGTGCAGAGAGTATTTATTGCATAATTTTCAAAGATGATATAAATATATTATATTTTATACTTAACAAGATTTTAATATTAATATGCTTAGCAAGGATCTTGCCAAGTATAAAATATAATCTTGATTATACATAATCTTGCTAAGTAAAAAAAAAAGTGAATTTCATTTCTCATTTCATTATTTCATTTGTGAAAAAAAGAAGGGCAGCGCGTGCGCGAAGGAGATTTTTAGGGTTAGTAGTTGAAGCAAATTTGATGATAGCAATCAATGGAATTGTGAAAAGTTCATGTCAAAATTGGTGTTTTACCTTTATGTAGAGGAGGTTCAAGCCTTGAAAATGTATTTTACCAAAATAAGCTCTTTAATTTTTAATGGCTATTGAATTTAGACGCTAATTATTAGCAAATTAAGGTGTTTCACAAGAGTTTTCAATGGTTGCATACTTAACTGCTTGAAGAACCTTGAAAATTTGATTTTTTTGTGTGTCATTTATATATGGTTGGTTGGAATATTATGTATTTTTATGTTTATGTAAAAAATTTAGTTTCATGTTAGATTATTTCAAATGAATCACGTAGACATATCAATATCAAATCATAGAATTTACTGTTTAGGCTTGTCATACATAAACAAATCAAAACATAGAATGTACTGTTCAGGCTTGCCCAGTTTTCAACTAAATAACTTACCAATCAAAACATAATATTCTATTTAAATTTGTTTGATATGTTTTAAACCTTATCAATTTCTTTTTAATAGTTCTTTTAATCTATTTATGACAAGATCTATCAGATTTGCACAATTCATAGGTATAATAAATACTTCTGAATATGATTGTGTGCGAACTTTTTTCTTCATGAATATTTCTGATTGTGATCCATTTATAACAGTCAATAATGCTTTTATGGCAACATGTCAAGTGAATACTTGAGATTAATACTTTATGATTAGAATGTTCAATTTAAGATTGGAGAAGTCTGCAAATTTGATTTAGACGTAATGATTTTTTTTAAATGATAGGAAGACCTCAAAGATTCACTATGATCATATCATTGACTAGCTATAAAAAAGAGAAAAATAAGAGCTTATCAACACTCATAAAATTGATGGTTATTCGATAGTAACCATTTTCAAATAACAAAAAAGATAATTAGTTTAGAATTGATGAATAATTTCAAACATAATTTTTCAAGCTCAAATGATTCACCACCAAATTTAACTTCTACATAAATGCAAGAAATTGATATTAACTTAAAGAGATTTTCAATATCATTACTCTAGGAAGGATTAATTTTTAGAGGTGAAAGAGGGAAAGTGAGTGGAGATAATATTTATAAATTCTTTTAAGCTATTTATAAGCTTATATGTATAAGACTGATGATGCTTGGTTGGATTTTAAATACATAGGGGATTGCATTCTTTGAGGTTGGCATGTCAGTTTGTAGTTTCAGTTGGAGATTTGAAGTTGGGTGAATTGGAGCATCTCTCGATATCACCCACTTCTTCAAGACTATGTTGATTTTTTTCCTAGTGATACTATTGATTTACTTAAAATTACTCTCATTAATTTCTTCTCACAGTAAATACCACCTCATTTTTTGTGTATCCTAATATCATCAATTTTTTGTTGTCAAGGCTTCCATTATCATTCATACTTGGGACTGGTTTTGTGACTTATTCACTATCTTTATCAAGAGTATTTTTTATATGTTGATAACTATATTTTAACTATAAGAAGGATCTTAACACAACCATTTTCTACATTTTCCTTGTAGGGTTGTTCTTTGACTAGAATTAGGTATTTGTGACCAACATAAATGATTGTAACATGATCTCAGGTGACTTATCTTATCTTTAATGAGCATAATCACTTCCTTCTCTACTATCAATTATTATGTTTTCATACTTTCAATGTCCCCATACTTATATAGATACCTCATTTATTTTCCTTGTCAATTTTTTTGACAAGAGATACCACAGGATGATTCTTCCAACTATCAATCTCCTTGAATGGAACTTGAAAAATCTTTAAGTAACATTCTCTCTCTCTCTCTCTCTCTCTCTCTCTCTCTCTCTCTCTCTCTCTCTCTCTCTCTCTCTCTCTCTCTCTCTCTCTCTCTCTCTCTCTCTCACCAGTATCAATAGCATACCTTTCTTTAATAAATTCCTAACTTCTAACAAGTATTAAAATCTTGTTTATACTTCCTAGGTTACAGTCTAGCAAACATGTAAGGCACTTCCAACTATCAAACATATAATACTCTAAATTTTTCTACTTCTCAGTTAGTCTAAAATAGTACTCTTCCCTACAAATAAATTGATAGATTTAGTCATAATTACTTAGCATGGGTTTCCTATTGACCTCTATTTCTATCTCGGATCCATAAGGCGATAGCAGTCAGTCTTATCCAGTGCCTTCAACCGGTCTCAGGACACTCTAACATAGTTGATCAAGTTAGGTTAGGGTCAACTTGAATGGCTCAAAGGTGGGTGTTGATACTGATGTTATTTTCTTCAATGACTGTAAAGGACCCTGAATTAGATAGTCTTCAAAACTAATACACTTTCAAACCGTTGTTGCAAACATTCATTTCTTCCACTGGCGAAATAGATGAATTATATTTTTCTTAGGGCATCGACCCTAAAGCATTGGAACAGTCTTCTATATTTTGAGTGTTTCGAATCTTTATGTACATTGCCTTAACTTGCTTTCCCTCCAATAGCATTGAATTCCCATGGAGGAGTTGCAAGTTAAGGTCTAAACTCCATAACAGAGCCAAGTGGAGATTTCTTCAAACTCGGTCTGTCAGGGAATTGACTGTCCCACATAGAACTAAAAAAAATCCAATCAAAATGAAACTCTAAAACGTAAATGCATAAAAGTGAACTTGCTATGAAATCTAATTCATGTATTCCCTTCGCAACAGACTGTGTATAATGGAAATAGAAAAACTAATCAAATGAACACCAGACATCATGGATGCATCGAAAATAAACTTCAATACCCATAAATGCATAAAAATTTTTGTAGAGATATTAAGTCTATTTATTCATTACAAGACTGACTATGCTTATTCATTACAAGACCGATTGTGCTTAATCATTACAAGTGATCTATTTATTTATGCTTCGAAGGTAATCTCTTATTCAAAATAATGCTATCCATCAAGTATTAAATCTATTAACAGGTTCCATGGGCAATAGCTAATCTGATTCAGACCAAGGATAAAATGATTAGTTTTTGCCCATGGAATAGAGATTTACTATTATTCTTTCTTGTAAGTCTATTCATAGAGATTTTCTTAGGGCATCCGCCTTGAATAAGTGGAACTGTCTTCCAAATTTTGAGTGTTGGATGTATTAAAATACATTACCCTAATTTTCTTTTCATCTAGCGGCATTGGGAATCCCATGGAGAAGATGCAAATTAGGTCCGTGACTTCATGAAAGAGCCGAGAACAAGGGTTTTGAATCTGGTTTTGAACATAACGGAACTTGCTATAACAGTCAAAAGCTACTTATTCATTTCACGTTCGACTGTGTAAAGCCAAATGCCACAATCCTATGCATAAACCCACAGATAGACATAGGATCTCAAACCCTTCATTATTTTTAACACCCAAAAATAAGAACATTTAATGAAGCCCTTGTTCAATATATATAAAAGAAAACAAGAATGCACGAATCAATAATCCTCTGTTGCATACCTTATGTAAAGATTGAGCTCAAGCTCTTGCTGCTACCCCACATTGTCAAGTTGGGAAGTATCTCCTTTGTGCGTGCGCTGCCCTTCTTTTTTCACAAATGAAATAATGAAATGAGAAATGAAATTCACCTTTCTTTTTTAACTTATGCCCGTGTTTGTCAAAATTTCAACCACCACAGAATTTATCACTATTTCAAAAAACACGGGCATAAATTTAAAAAAAAAACAAAGTTTTCCTTCTATAATCTGACCAAGCAAAACCTTCTTATTTTTTGGTCAAAAATTTTTGTAGAAAAACTAGATCAAATGTACTAGTGTAAGTTTAGAACTACACCTATTGAGATAGCTACTCAAATATCAAATGAGTTATATCCAAAGATAAATGCTAAATGGAAATATTCCTTAGCACCTGGAAACCAAATGAGGGAAAGATCCTTGGCTATCACAGTACGTGACTTATCCAAAAGAGGAATCAAGGAAGCATTACAAGAATATTAAAAGAGATTCCTATTGATGGTATAATAGATCATAAAAATTTTATGGAAATCAAGGCCAAGAATAGTAAAGAAATGAAGATTGATGATTCAACAAAGGTAAATCTAATGGATGAAGATCCTATTATTGAGAAAATAATGAATTTTCCTGAGATTGAAGAAGTTACCTTAGAGGTCACAAAGGATGTTCCAATGGATGCCCCCACTGAACTAGAAAAAGGAGACTACACCAAAGGATACTTAGGCCACTATAGAGACTAAGTCTTCCAAAGGTCAGAATCAAGAGCCGATGATACCTACCAAGAATACAAAATAAGAAAAGCAAAAGTCCAAAGAGAAAGAAAATGATAAAAGGGTAAAAGCACAATAAGCTGTCACCCTTTTACAAAGGAAGAGGCTAACAAAATTCAACTTCAATAGTATAAAAATGACATTTATGTTTGAAATTTTAAGATGATGTAAACTAATTAAATGTGATAAAATGGATGAAGTTTATGATTAATATTTTTAATTTTTTTTTTGAATAAGAATTGATATCTTTTTTTAATTTTTAAAGATGATTTTTTAGCTGTTGAAAAATGCTAAAAATTAGGGGTCTAGTTACCACCAAAAAATTATATGTAAATAAACATATTTTCTCCTAATTTCAAAATGTGTCATAGATGACATATATATCTAGTGCATAAAGAAATAAAAATTGGTTTGTGACCTATATTTTCTCTTTTATAACAATTCAAATTTCAAATCACTGAAATCGACAGTTTTCATCTCGCAACATATTTTTCATAACAAATCTATCCCAATCAAAAAAAGAAATACATATTCTTGAAGAGCAAACTCTCCTCTAGTGCACCATGTGTTTTTAAAATTTATTTAATATGATTTTCTTTTTTTTTCTTTCTCCAAATCAACATGTCCTTGACTTTTAAAATACCTACTTGTAATATTTTTTAATTACAATAAACTAGTCTAATTAAAATACTATAAAATCTATATGAGGATATTCTTGACTCTGATCTCTACAAAAGAGTATTTTTTAATTTTCAAAAAAAAATTGTTAAAAATATTAGGTGTTATTGAAATGCCACTTTTCTAAAATAATTTTATTTTTATGGTAATTGGGCCCAAAGTGGTATAAAACATGCATTTAATAGATATTTCCAAATGGAAAAGTCAAAGAACTTATCTAACTTAGCTATAATGAATCTAGCTAGACCATATATTTGACCAAAATTAATTTTTAGTTAGAAATACTAAACTTCAGTTGTGCTGATAAGTTAGCCAAAAAGGTGACACCTGATTGTGCTTTTACCCAAAAAATAAAATAAGGAGAAAAAGAAACAAGAAGAGAGGAAAACAAGAGAGAAAAAGGTAGAAAAAGAGGAGAAAATAGAGGACACTACTACTACACAATTTGATGCGAAGAAGGTATCTACATATAAGGTAAAGTCAAAGAAGAGGAAACATGAAAAGGAGATCGTTGATTTGAGACAACATATTACTATACCAATGGTTGATATCTCCACCATGAGGCCCAAAGAATTATCTGAGTTTGGAGAATTACTAATATGAAAAGCTGCACAAGATAAATTTTGTGCTAAGAAGCATAAACTAGACATCTTAGAAAATGTCAAAGAAATATTGCATCGTATTGTACCCTAGGCTGACATAAATGAGAAAGAAATTTTGTACATCCAATTAAGTGAATTAGTGATCTAAATAAATAAAAATGGTATAGAGACCGCTAAGTATCTAATGCAAGTGCACAAAAAACAAATGGAGAATAAAGTCATTGAAGAACTACATCAATCGGTTGTACTTGACAAGATAACACTCTGTAAGTTGGTTACCGAGTTAGAAAATGAATTGCATGGTATTCTTTTATTATTTTGGAATATTTGTTTAATTTAAAAATTTTCTAGGGAAATCAAGGCCTAAGATGAAAATGTGGAAAAGGAGCTGACTGAGCAACTAGCTAAGATATCTACTGAGCCTAATTCTATCAAGGTATACTATTAAAGGTTGAAGCACCTAATGGGAGTACAATGTGAGCTATGGAAAGAGGAGAATAAAATTAGAATGGATCTCATGGAGCTACAAATATTTTTGATACCACACATTGATTCATTGCAGAAACATTTGCATAAGGCTAAAGACTTAGTGAGTAAACCAAATGTAAGTGCTATGGATAGCATGGTAAGTCTAATAGCTAATATTAATGAATAGATTATACTACTACATATACTAAAGGATTCATTGAATGCATCACTGAAGGATATAAAAGAAAGATATAAATCTATTTTTTCCAAGATCCCTCCACTAGATAAATAGTAAGTAATTATTTTTCCAAGATCCCTAAATGCTAAACCCTAAAACATAAACATTTACTGAGTTCCAAGTACTGAGTTGTACCAATCTACAACATCTACTAAACCGAGAGAATATACATGTTACCAAGCAGAAGAAAAATGTATTACTGATCATCAGAGATCGACCCAAGGAAAATCTACAGATACATTGAATCTCGACACTGAGTAAAAAATAGTTTACAAATCTTGAGGAGATTATCTGACAGAGCCTTGTAAATTTAAATATGATGATTATGTATGATTACAAGGTGAGATTCACCAATGAAAATTAAATTTGGTATATGCATTGGAGGAGTAACCAATGCTAGAAATACTTCGGGAGAATATTCTAGATTGTTTTCACCACTTCTAGAATTGAGTATAAATTGAATAGCATTTGAAGATCATGATGAGATAGTGTATATTCAAGGGAGAGATTGCATAAATAAGGTGATGAGAAGAGAAGCCACTGATTAACAAAGCAGTAAAGAGAAGATTGTGAATGTGATTCAAAATTGAATCTACTGAGTACATCATTGTTATTGTGAATGAAGCACATTATGAGGTAAAATGTTATTGAGCATATTGATTATGAAAAGCATAACATTGATGCAAATATTAGACATATTTATGTTACTAATTAAAGTGTAATCGGAGTTGTAAAGTCTCTTAACCGAGAAGATCGTAATAGATTTTATTTTTAAAATCCTTTAATAGGGTACAATTCATAGATTAGAGTTATAAAATCCTTTAGCAAGGTAGATGTTGGCAATTTGGCTGAGTTGGTTACATAGATGTTGTCATTATGGAAACATATGATCTACATGAAGATCACACAGGTCAGAGAGCTAGTATGTCAGAGCGCAATGCAAAATTGTCTAAGTATGAGACAATATGTTTTTTCCAGTGAACCAGAAGATAGTTTTGATTGGCAATGTTGACTGGAGTAAGTTTAGTGCTTGTGCACTTGAACATAGACACTATGGTGACTATTGAAGACTCACCTTAGAGTGCAATTCATTACGACATTTACAAAAGAAGTTATGATAGTTTTACTAAAGACAGTGTTGAGCCGACAGGACAGTATATGAAGACAGAATTGATAAAGAGTTAAGGGGTTATTTTGTTTATCAAAATTATGACTTAACAATACAAAGGGATGACATCCTAGATGTTAAACCTTGGATAAATATTTTTTTAATATGATAGTTGACTAGAAAGTTATTAATCTTAATAACTTGTATAAAGATATGTAAAGATGTAATTGTAAAAAGTAGTAATGTATATGCGAATGTAATTGGGAAAAAGTAAAAGTTTGTAGAATACTGATTCACCCCCCCCCCCCCCCCTCTCAGTATTCCCTATTTCTAACAATTGGTATCAAAGCTTAGTTACTCATAAAAGAATCATTCAAGGAAAGCCTAGTAGCTTGAGTAAGATCTCTATGGATATGGATCAGCTACAGAAGAATCTTGAAGAAGCTCTTGAATAGATTGATATGCTTACTGAAGAAAGAGATACTTTGAAAGGAAAATATGATGATGCAAAGAACCTCATTGAGAAACTGAAAAACAAATTGGAAGAATTGAAATTTGAAAAGGAATCTGTAATTCACATTGAAGATTGTGATGAAAACTTAGAAAAAGAAAAAGAAATCCTTAAACATGAACCAAAGATAGCAAATCTAAAGCTAAGTCTGAAAGATGGAAATGGAAAGAATGAAGAAAATCTGAAATCTAAGAATGAAAATCTTAAGCTTGAAAATGAAGGGCTAAAATCTAAACTTGGTAAAGTAACATCTGAACTTGAGAAAGTCAATTTGTTGTATGTTGAACATGAGAAATACAATACAATTGTGAAATAAGAACTGACTCAATCTAAGCAGCAACATGAAAGACTATATTCAACTAATGAGAAGATTGATGAACAAATATCTTATCAAAAACCATTCTATGATAAAACTGGTCTTGGATTCAACACTTTTAAAGGAAATGAAGAAGCAAGGAACCAGATCTGAAAATATCTAAAAGCATAAATGAGAAGTATGATGAGATTAACGAATCTGAAGAACCATCTAAGCAAGAGGAATCACCTAAAGGTATGCAAAGAGAATTCAAAGGTAGATGTTTTACTTGTAATACTATTGGTCATATGAAGAGAGATTGCATAGGTAAGAAATTGAAACCTCTTAATGGTTATTGTTATAATTGTCATGGCTTTGGACATAGAGATATTGAATGCAAAAAACCTAAATTTGTTGAAAATAAAATAGAAGTAGAATTTTTAGAAATACTAACCATGCAGATAAGAAACCTACTGAAGATATGAACACAAGAAATGGAGTAGTATGTTTCAGATGCAACAAGGTTGGACACATTACTAGAAATTGCAGATCACAGATCAATCAGCCTAGACCAAGATATGGAAACAATGGAATAGTTTGTCAGATATGTAACAAGATTGGACATACAACAAGGTTTTGCGGAATGAACAATAGAGTTTTTCATACCAATCCTAAACCTAGAAGTCATGCAAGAAGAAATGAAGATGCAAGGAACAGTTAGAAAGGATGATGTAGTAATTCAGATGAAGTGAAGTTTATTAAAAGCACAGATCAAGGAGACATATTCAACACTGAAGGTAGTCAGAAAGGTGAAGTATTAAATGGTAAGAATGAATCTTTACCTGACCCATCTCAAAGTACTTAATTCATGAAAATTAGAGTAGAATAGGAACTTAGATTAGTGTAGAAATTGATATATGATGAACTAAGTCTTGCACAGTTAATGCAAGGTATTATATGATGTTCTAATGCTATGGTTAAGAGTGCAAATAAAAATATTATGTTTTGCGAGATCGCAAGAAGTTTTAAGTTTTGCAGGTTAACAAAATCATATTTTTGGAAAGAAGCGGCAAAAGAATTGAATGCGATGTCAGATCTAAGTGAGATTGAAATGATAAAAGGTCAGGAATGGTATTATTTGATCATCAAAGTGAATACAAGAGTTAAGGCGATCGAAGAGAAGTGATTGGAAGTGTTTTGCAAGGATTTGGTGAAGAATTTTTGTGTTGAATCTACGCAAGCCCTAAATCATGGAATTGAGGTATTCTACTTGGTAGTTCTTTAAATCAGTTAAGGAATTAGAGGAAATCATGGATATTTCATTGATTTACAATGTTAGAGATAAGAATAAACCTAAGATGAAAATGGAACTAGTAGAACCCTTGGAAGATGATCCTAGGTTAGCTTTATCATCCGTACCAGACAGAGTTTTACATCTAGAGAATGTTAGAAATTATCTGGGATGTAAGCTAGAGACTATCAGTGATAGTGATTTCACAAAGGAATATCAGAAGATCTATAATTAGGACATGTCATTGAATGTAAAGTTTGAGCATTTGAAAGACAATGAGATCATTAAGTATGCTTTACAATATGAATTTGACAATGAAGAATGTACCAAGATAATCCTAAGAAAAATTCACAATGGAAAGTTTTGGTTAGATGATAGAGTGATAGATATCATAGCTGACTTAATTCATGAGGTAACTGGACTATCTAAATCTACAACCATTCCTTTGAATGAGGAAAAATGTCATAGACAACACAAATTCATCCTACAATGGCAGATGAATAGTGATTAGCAAGATACAACAAGATGATGTCAGATACTTGTGTAAGATCCTAACAACTAAGTTTTGTACTAACTCAAGAGAGGATGACATGGTAGTTGGAATAATACATGTGACTTATTTGATGTGTGTTGATAAAGTACAAGTTGACATGTGTGAGATTTTGAGAATTCAGTTGTTTGAGAATTTGGAAAAGATAAAGAAGACTAAGTATTCACAGTTTAGATTCTCATCTTTAATCACTTATATATTTTTTCATTTATTGAGAATATTTCCTTACACCATTGGAAATGACTGGAATGATGGCCAAACTAGAATGGAGAGGATTAACCAAGTGTATAGGAGGCATGTTATTGATAAAGTAAATGAAAGTGCAGTGTTGGTAATTAAAAATTTTGAGAATTTGATGTCAAGAAGATTAAGGATCCCACAGTCTCTTGTGGACAAGTATAAAAATGAGATATGTTTCATGGTTGATACTGGGTTTACTTACATTGAAGCAGTAGAACCTAGAATAGAGTTCACAGACCCTCTTGGCTATGAAATATCTGAGATTGAGACAAAAGAATATGTGAGTAGACTACTTAGGTGCAAGATGGATATTCACAGTAACAGGTTTGGAACCTTTGAGGAGAAATTCAACTCTGCAAAGACCATCCTTGAAGAGAAACAATCAAAGAAAAGAGTTGAGAGTACAATCAAGAAAATTCTAAAAGATACAGGGATGACTGAACATGAGTTATTGGTAGCCAAGCAAACAACAACAACAATTAGAGAAATTGGACAAAAAGAAGTTTTGTCTGTGCCACCTCTATCATCAATTGCAGTACAACAAGGGGAAACACTAGTTAAGGTGAAAGTGGAAAAAATAAAGAAGGATCAAGAAACAGGAAAATCCACTAGATCAACCTCCTCCACACCTAGCAAAAGAATAAAAGAAATTGCTACTAGACCGAGTAAGAGGCAGAAGACATTGGTGCCACCAGTTCAAAGGGAAGTTGCAGAAATCAAAGATGATGAAATCACTCTTGTTAAGAAGAAAACTTGGAAACCTAGAATTGAAAAGGTTAATTAACAGATTATTCAAGAAGGAGACTTTACAGAGATGAACAAATATTATGATCTCTATGATTATACAGAAAGCCTAAATCTAGAAAATGTAGTGGTAAAGTATATGATTTTATCTAATAAGAAATTTGATACAATTTAGGGTAAGATACCTCATGACTTGTACAAGAAACTTGTAAATAGAAAGAAGAGAACATCAGAGGAAGATATAACTATTAGAGAAAATCTTGTAAGAAAACCGTGTGTTGTGAGAGATGAAGAACACTTCAAATAGATCATGAAGGATCTAAACACCCATCTAAGAACCAAGAAGAGAACTATTTAGATTATGAGAGGTAGATATGAATAAATTAACATAGAAACAAAGAAAGTAATCATTAAGGTTATGTCAGAGAATGTTGGAGAACCATCAGTTGCAACAGAATCTAAAGATCAGGCAAAAGAAGCAGAACAAGAGGACATTCCCTCTCCACTAGCCATAAATATTCAAGATGAAGCCATGAATGTTGAAGGAACAAAGATCACCTTGGATAGTGATGATAACTTATTCAAGAATCTTGAAAACATTGTTGACAATTCAGCTTTTGAAGAGCAGGATAGTACCAAAGGAGAAGAGAAGATAGAAACCAAAATTGTAGAACCAAAAGTGACAGCTCGAAACAAGTACTTGTCCCCACTCAAGAAGATTACACCTAAGACTGGCAAGAAAACTCAGATTGGTTCTATGATTGAGAATTTGGGAAAGGAAGTAGATGATGATGATCAGATGGAATTGATCACATCTTTGAACAAGATCATTGGGAAGAACAAGAAAGTAAAGAGTCTTGAAGGATGCCTGAAGGATCTTACTGAGAAGTTACAAGGCATTATAACTACACAAATTGTAGAAGATGACCCTTTGGAAAGAGCTAAGAAAGTGATGAATACTTTTGATGATGAGTTTACAAATTTATTTGATATAGAAAAGATGAAAGCCCAAGCATCTTATGAGAACAAAACACTTTTGGACATTAGTCAGAATATCAAGAATGATATCAATAACCTTGATATCTGCATAAAGGACTTGAGAAAGAATTTAGAAAGAGGAAAATCTTTGTACATTCAGTGTATAAAATTAGAGAACTTGGTAGTAGAGGAAGTTCAAAAGATGAAGATGAAGGAAGCATAAATTCAGAATGAGACAAACCTTCTTTCAAGCCCCAATGTGAAGGTATTTGATATTGAGAAGAAAATCCATAATATTTATGATGAAATAAGAGTTTTGCAAGATGATAAGGACAGGAAGCTGAAGAGATTCACTCTTTTAAGAGAGAAAATTTCTATAAACTTGAGCACTATTGAAGGGGAATTGGAAGAATGTCTTTCAACCAAGACATGTTTTTAGAAGTTTAGTAATGAGAATCTCCAAGCATGTGAGATTGCATATTATGGATTGTGTGCACTACTCAGTGTGGCAGATTCAATTAAGAAATCATGGGAGAAAGAGTTAGAGGCCATGAAGATTAACTTTGCAGATTGTGTTGCAAGCCTACCGGCTTTGCAATATTGAGTCCAGGTATAAATTTTTTTGTGAACACAGTTTTGTAACCCTCCTTACCTTTTTTTGTCATTGTTGTCAAAGGGGGAGAGATACATAGCAAAAAATTGATAAGGATACATACTCTTAGGGGGAGTATAGTATATAGAAAGGATTCATGAAGTCATAAGGACAGTACATACATATTTTGTATTATGGCCACAATTTTGAAATATTTGGAGCCTAAGACTTAGCCAATTTTCTCATATGTTGCCACCAATGACAAAGGGGGAGATTGTTGGAAATTTGAATGAGTTGGTTACATAGATGTTGTCATTATGAAAACATATGATCTACATGAAGATCACATAGGTTAGAGAGCTAGTATGTCAGAGCACAATGCAAAATTGTTTAAGTATGAGACAATATGTTTTTGTGAGTGAACTAGAAGACAATTTTGATTGGCAATGTTGATTGGAGTAAGTTCAGTGCTTGTTCACTTGAACATAAACACTATGGTGATTATTGAAGACTCACCTTAGAGCGCAAGTCAGTATGGCATGTACGAGAAGAAATTATGACATTTTTACTAAAGATAGTGTTAAGCCGACATGATAGTATATGAAGACAAAATTGATAAAGAGTTAAGGGATTATTGTGTTTATCAAAATAATGACTTAAAAATATAAAGGGATGACATCCTAGATGTTAACCCTTGGATAAAGATTTTTTTAATATGATAGCCGACTCAAAAGTTATTAATCTTAATAACTTGTATAAAGATATGTAGAGATGTAATTGTAAAAAGTTGTAATGTATATGGAAATGTAATTGGGAAAAAGTAAAAGTTTGTAGAATACTAATTCACCCCCCCCCCCCACCACCTCTTAGTATTCCCTATTTCTAACAGTAGACTTAATTTGTCTTTAGACTATTAAGAGGGTTAAGACTCTTACTAGGATAAGCTATCAGAAATAGCTAGCATTGTAGCTCAAACTGAGTAGACTTTTTACTACAGTAGTAAAGTTTTGTGGGTGTCATCCCCACCATAGTTTTTATCCTATAACAAGGATTTCTACTATAGAAAAATCATTCTGTTATGAGTTATGTTTCATGTTAATGTTTTATATATTTTATGAAATGCATGCAAAGTTATGATTTCAGTGAATGGTTAAGAAAGTTAGATAAAAGTTTCTGGAGTACTTATTCACCCCTCCCCTCTTAGTACTTACCTTTCCATACTTAATACAACAAGTTAAAAATATTACAATACTCACTTCTTTATCTAAAGACTAGTACAAATCTTTCCCTTCCATGCATTAATATTTTCAATGTCATCTCTATGGATTATTTCTAATACATCATGGTTTCTAGTAAAAAGGAACTTGTCATCACTCCCAATTTTGAAAAGTCACTAATGATGATTAAAAATGGCATGCAAGACTATGTAACCTAGTCACACCCAACTTTAAGAAAGGAATTCATAAAGCATTAAATCATCATATTAAGAGAATACTACATAAAAGCCCAAAATAAATGTTAGGTAAAGATAAAACATAACAAGAAGGCTCTCATGAAACATTTGATTCCATTTTGATCCTATCTTCTCATATCTTGTATGAATGAAATGTGGGTGCTTTAAATTTTTTAGCACAAAGGATAGGAGGATATGGAGAATGGAGGTAGTGAATTCATAATGACTATGATGGATGTAGTAGGATTATAGAAACACAATAATGATATGGTCAATAATCCACTCTCAGAGATTGAAATGACACAAGTATGCAAGGTATCTGAAGATCACAATAGCACAAGTTTTCAAAAGTTGCATAATTTAGCATGAGATCTTCAAAATGAGGAGGAAAACTCTTTTATAGAATCCTCATGAAAATCAATGGCTGATATTAAGAGGCATTAAAAATTTTCATAAGATGAAAGTCTAGGTAGGGTTTTGAAAGTATTAGGTAGGATTCAAAGGCATTAGGAAATTAGTGGTTGAGTTTAAAGGTTAGGTAGAGGATGTTGATTTTAAATAAGCATTAAACCCACATAAGGTGCGAAGAGTTCAAATGAAGAGACAATTGACCAGTGGCATAAGGATAAACTTTAGGAGTTGATCCTAGTGATTAAAGATGATAGGTAGAAATGAAAATAAAAGGATAAATAAATCTATAAAATAAAAAATGTTTTTATTTCATTAATTGAAGAAAAATAATATGATAAATTAATTAATTAAATAAAGAGGAATTTATTTAATTTTATAGATAGAAAAGGCTTAGTAAATTATTTAAATAAATAATAAATACTTATTTAAATATCACAAAAAGAGGCTAATAATTTAATTAAATAAATAATAATAATCATTTAATTAATCATTAATTTAAAAAAATAAAATTCACGAGGATATTTTTTAGTTGTCTACATTCTTCCCCTATATGAGATCATGTAGCTTTTAGCAATCTTTCAAAGAAGAATAAAAATGTTGTATGTGTGGATATATGTCCTAGTTTGACTGGGTGAAGATGATATGTATGCCACCTTAAGAGATTATTTGAGATATCTGAAGGGTAATGTCTCAATAGATTACATGGAATATTTGATGATGATGATACATGATTGATTGATCTATATGAAATGATAGGATATTGTACTAAGAAATGGTAAAAGCACAATAAGCTATCACACTTTTATAAAGGAAAAGCCTAACAACACCAAAATTGTTCAACTCCAATGGCATAAAAGTGACATTTTGGTTTGGAATTTTAAAATAACATAAATTGATGAAATGGATAAAAATAGATAAAGTTTATGATTATTATTTTCTATAATTTTTTTGCATAATAATTAATTTATGTTTTTTTAATTTTTAAAACAGATCTTTTAAATGCTGAAAAAAGCAAAAAGTTATAGGGTCAAGTTCCCACCCAAAAACTATATGTAAATAATTTTTTTTTCCTCTGAATTAAAAATATGTTATAGATGACATATATAGCTAGTGCATGTAAAAATAAATATTGGATTTTGACCTTTTTTTATGACAATTCAAATTCTAAATCACCTGGAATCAAGAGTTTTCAACTTCCACAATATTTTTCATAACAAATATATCCCAATAAAATAAAAAAATTATACATTCTCAAAGAGGACTCTCTCCTCTAGTAAATCATATGTTTTTCAAAATTTTCTAATATGATTTACTATTTTTTTTCTTTCTCCAAATCGACATCTTCTGGACTGTTAAAATACTTGCAATATTTTTTAATTACAATATACAATGTCTAATTAAAACACTATAAAATCTATATGAGCATATTCTTGACTCTGAGCTCTACAAAAGGCTATTTTTATATTTTTGAAAAAATATCACTAAAAGGAGTAGGAGTTATTGAAACATCATTTTTCTGAAATAATTTTATATCTCTAGTAATTGGACCCAAATTGGTATAAAACATGCATTGAATAGATATTTCGAATTGGAAAATTTTAAGAATTTATCTAACTTAGCTAGAATGAATATATCTTGACCATATGTTGAAGGAAAATTAAATTTTAGTTAGAAATACTCAAAATGAGTAATGCTTCAATAAGTTATCTTAAAACATAATAGATTATTGTGCCTTTGCCCGAAAATGATAAGGTTGACATCTAATAAGTGTAACTGCCCAATTGATTGAAATGACTAAGACAACCAAATGAAATTAGTCGATATGGATAATTGATAGTCTTTTAAGATAATAAATCTAGTTGATAGGTTATAGGATTGATTGAGGCATCACATAGCTCATTGTGCATATTAGGATTGAGTTCAAGTGATTGATTGATCAATCAAATGCCAAAAAGTAAGTTGGCATTGATTTTGATTTCTTGGTGATGCCTTGATATCAATATTGATTGATAAGAAATAAGTGATTTGATATCAATAGGATTGACACATGTATTATTTGGATATTATGATCATAAGAGAGAAAGTAATGATGGAAGGATGATAAAAGGAACATCAGAAATGATGAGAGATAGATAAACAAGGTAATTAGAGTTGTTGTACATTTTTAGGTCTTGTCATCATTGAGTTTATTATGAGAAATATATAAAATCATATACATATGAAATATATCCAAATTAATTGACACACTAATTTCATGGAGGACGAAACATCAAACAATAAAGGAATTTCCCTTTATTTGGTTGACATTGCACGAAAAGATTGATCTCTTAATACACAATACAACTAATTGGTGTATAGAACACTAGAGGTGTTTTAGCCATGTCATGAAACTATGTGTCATGTTGGAAAAGATAAGGAATCCAAGGTAACGTACCTTGAAACAAATCCCACCAGAGTAAGTGTGCTATAATACAATTGTTAGTTGTTGTTGCACCAAAATATTGACCTATTAATGCCCGATACATCACTTGAATTATAGAACACATGAGGCAGTTAAGACATGTCATGAACCCAAGTACCAAAATTCAAAACACAAAAAATGAAGGAAGAACACCTTGAAACACCCTAATAAAATACAATCTATATTATCTTGATGAATCTAGACGGGTCACATCTTAAGAAAAATCAATATGTTACTAAAGTACAATGCACAACTAGAAAACAAGTGAACAATTCCCCATCATTATTTCTCTCATCAAAAACATCCTAGAGATAAGTTATCTAGTTAGAGACATCACAAAGAAACTAAAAGATATGTCAAAATTAAAAAGAAATAAAAAAATATCAAAGAAATAACCTTCATGCTTTGATGCAAAAATGATTCTTGTCATAGTCAATATGAGTAATCTGATAGGTTGATAAATGATCAAGATATCTAGCTTTGGGAAGATTCATCCAATAGAAGACAACTCATTTATCATGATAGTACCTAATGAAGACATGAGATGGTTTGATAAAGATTAATGATTAGATGACCATGAGGTAACTAGGTAAGTTATTTATTGATTCCCAATTTTATTAAGCATAATGTTGTGATTATGTTCAAGATATTTATCTCTCAGGAATTTTGTTGCATTTTTTGGGATTTTTGAATTTTTTTTTTTGGATTATATATATATATAGTATTTTTAAAAATATTTGATTTTTTAGTATTTTTAATAATATTGATTTTTTATTAACTGATGATTCTCACACAAGATCACATTTGGTTTTCACTAACATATAGCAAGGAATAGGACATTATAAAAGGATGAAATGATGAGAACTATAGATCATGATAATATATTTTCCATGCTAGGTGATTAGATATGAAAACATTGGCTAATGACATGGTGTATTTGAATACAATTTATTGTAATGATAATGATGCACTGAAATACACATCGTCCAAATGAATGAAAATGTCAAAAGTCTTTTTAAATATGTTTCACATTTTACGTTCTTAGTTTTGATCAAGACGAAGAAGTCAAGTTGGATAGGATGGAAATAGGAAATGCATCGAAGAAGAAAGATCAAAAGTGATACGGGGTAATGGAGAAACAAGTTATAAGATAATAGATAGGATACTAGATATTCATAAGATAGAGCTAAAATGATGCATAATTATTATAGGTACATTGTCAACCTTGTTAGGATCAAAGATGAAAAAAGTGAATTTGGAAGTAGATAGGTTTAAATAAAGGATAATGGAAGATGAAGGATAATAGAGGACATGGTGGATAGGATAGAATGGATGAAACTTTCCCCCAAGTGTAAAGTAAAAGAGGGTGGTCGATTACACATGATGCCTATTTGTCAACTTTTCATCATGTTACTTTCCCTAAGGTCAACAAGAAATGGTTTTCACCATACGATGAATTATTTATTTTTACTTTTTCTCTTGAACTCTTTTTCCCATTCTTTGCTTCTTTTTTCCTTTTTTCCTTATTTTTTTCCTTTTTCACTTTGTGGAAGAGATTGGATGGATGATAGAATATTGAGGAAGGACTAAAGAATCTTATTATTTATATAGTATACTTGAATGGTGTGTTACCATGGATCATGGTTTTTGAAGGCATGCTCAAAGATGTTGATAGGGTGATGGTAAAGGGAAATGAAATGAATGATAAGATAGATGATGGAAAGGCATTATGGAAAGGATTGGATATGAGGAATGAATTTTAAAAATTAGGCATTAGATAAAAGATGGTATGATAGAAGACTTATGTAGAGTTAGGTAGAAATGTTTCCAAGAACAATATTGGAATACACCTCGAAGCTTGGTGGAATGATGGAGGAAAATGAAATTTTAGATTAATATTTTAATGGAGAAAATGATGTGGATTTTTGGACATAGGGACCACAAATTATTTGGCAAGGGGATGGAGGATGTTTCTAGATGAAATATTGGATGAGGCCTTTAGATTCTTGAATGCTAACTTTGATTTATCTTTAATGTACAAGTCTTGTATGAGTGACTTGAGAGTCCATGTTGTTATTGATTTTAATTTTCTTTTTGGTTCTTTTGAATGTATTGCTTCAATGTGAAATTTTGGAACCCATAGTGTATTTCATTTTTTTTCTTTCCTTAGTGGACCTTTATGTCCTTTTGGGTTTTTTATTTCTTTGTATTAAGATGTGGATTAGATTGGAAATGTTGATCCTTGAATGCATGTGGATTTTTAGACATATAAAGTTTATGCGTGGAATATAAATTTATTCCAAAGGCATAGGGGGTCATGGATGGATAAGAATGATATGGAGATATTTTGGAGGAGTTCATCTGGATGTGTAATTGGGATATTCTCAAGTATGTGTGTCGTTTCTATATTAATTTATGATATGGTAAGTGGATGGAGGGACATAATGACAGAAGATTTGTGGAAGGGATGAAGGATTTGGTTTGGGGATAGGGAATGAAAATATATTTGGAGGATGGGTAAGTTGTATGCCTATGTTTAGATGAAGGAATGTGTGAACTATGATGGATACTAACAAATATAGACTGATCTGTGTAGCTAGTGTTGTGGTAATTGAGATTTTCTATTCTGTAAAGGGGTTCAAATATATCCTATTTGAGGATATCCAACCTTTTCATTCCTAATTTTTTTTTTGGGAAATCCTTTTATCAAAGGGACACTTTTTACTTTAAAAGAAAGATGATAGTCCATTTCAAGGTTGAGGAGGCATGTAAAAAATGATAGGATGACGAGGTAGGTGAGTTCAAATGAATATGGATGAACAAAGTTAATATGTAAAGGGATCATTATAAGCTTGGTTATGTATGATATGATATTTAAAAGGACTAGGGTCATGAGGGAAATAAGTGGGTTTTTGATAAGGATTTAGAGGGATACTTTGACCTTGATATAGAAGAGGATCATTGGGAGTGGAAGGGGTTCTTTACTTTTGATTTTTAATAGGTTCTTTGGAAATAATGGAAGAGATATCATAATTATTGAGCATCTAGATTACTGAGAAGGAGGGGTGAATCAATATTCCTTTGAAAATATTAAATTTTTTAAACAACTATCTACATAGCATAATTAAATTTGCAAGAATGAAACGAGTCTTAACTAAATAACACCAGAATTTTTATCATGGAAACCTAAGATTGGAAAAAACATGGAGAGTGTTAAACATAAAGTATTAAGTATCTAGTTATAGAATACATAGGTGGATCACTTCTTGGATGGCTCACTGCTAGGAAACTAATTCCCAAGGGGACTCACTGCCCAAAATAAAAAATTTAACAATTATAGTTGGGACGTGACTTACTGCCAAAGTGTAAAATACAAAATTGAACTAATACGATTGAATTTGCATATGCATGAAATATAGTTCTTACTAAAGTACAAAGTTCTATACAATCACTAAATTACATATCAGTTCTCTATACACATCAATAGATCACTATCTCATTTCATATATCATCTACCATTAGTGTGATATCTTATGTGTTGATGTCACTTCTTATATACATGCTTATATATCAGATCTTTATCTTTACAAGTTATTGAAGATTGAATCATTTCAACATGTTACCCAAAATCTTAGAGGTATCAGTAATGTCAAAAAGATATCTTAGGACATACCAAATAAGACTGGACCAAAACATCATTACACCTCTATATAGAAAATTTTTTGCGATAGAAAGAAATTGTTAGTAACACCATTGCCAAACCAAAGGAGGGGTCATAAATAAGGGTGTAAGACCAAAAAATAACATCAATGCCAAATATAAAAAATTTCCCCCTTTCTCATTGATGGAAAAAAAAATTTCAATATGCCAAAAAATTGCAAAAACTTTAAACTTCCCCTTATGAGAAATATCACTATATTTTGTTATTTTTATAGAAAAATATAGTTTTCTGTTTATTTCTCTCCATTTTGACATAAATGAAAATAGGATAATATCTCAAAAACTATATAGATATTCAAAATTTCAAAACTTAAAATTTTTTTAAGATGTGTTTGATGTGTCGCCAAAGAAGGACTACTTAAGTTCATGGAGTCAGGTAACCCACTTATCCCATTTATCATTCCACTACCAAATTGTATCAGTAACAAGATGTATGTAAACATGAATAGATGCAAGAAAATATTCTCCAACCTCAATGGAGGAGAGGTTGGAGAGAGTGACTTGTTGTGCCTTTAAGACAACATTATTCATCTATGTAATATTGTCTGTACACATCTCTTGAAGATTTTCTATTCGTAGAATTATGTTTTCTTTTTGTATAATTTCTTAATTCAGGGTCTCCCATAGCTAGTCAAATATTAAGAAAGATTGAAGATATGATGCCTACATGATTGTAAACTCAATACATTCAATCTCTTTTTCAATCTTAGTTTTCACATTTGACCACTTAAGACTATATACATATGATATTTTTTTTCATAAGAAGTTATTTTCCTTTCTTGATAAGCTAATGATGATTAGAAAATGCATTTGGATATCGAGTTTTTACATCTTGAAAAATATCTTCCTTTATAACCTCCTCTTTTTTATGAACCATCTCATCCATAGATGTAGATAAATCCTTCACAATAGTAATATGTTCTTTACACTTCTCTTGGTTTCTTCTGGACTGGTCTATTTTATATTATAGTACAATATTTTGAAGAATGACAGTGGTCTCTTCAATCAAATTATCCTTTTCTTCCAATTCCTTAAACATATCATTTTTGGCCAAACTGTGAATGGACTTACTGATTTGAAATTTATGCAAGGGATTGATCTTCTCAAATTAAATAATCAACTTAGAAGAAGTGATAAAATGGAACATGAGTAGTAAAGAAAGTAAGTTCCTCAATATATTATCAAAACCAATAGTAGTGGAGCTACCTAAAAACTCTTATCTTTTCTCAATAGTCTCTACAATTAGCTATTTACGATTTTCTTTCTATATGTTCTGTTCATTTTTAGCAGTATCCACTCTTTCTATAACCATTTCTTCTTCTCTTCCAGCTTCCTCTTCTCCCCTTTCCACTTTCTCTTGTTTCGCTTCAATCCTCTCTTTAGCCCTTGCCTCTTCTTTCTGAGTTTTCTATTCTTCTATTTTTATTTTTCTTCTTCTTCTACAATAGATGGCCCTGCCATAATAGAGGTTTTTTCTAGGGAGTGTGTGTGTGTGTGTGTGTGTGTGTGTGCACCATTTCTAGAGGATTTAGATATGGATAGTACACTTTGGAAAAATAGTGTAACCCACTAGATAGTACACACACACACACAATCTAGGACAATATTGTGTTACAATTTTTTGCCTCAACAAACTTTCAACTGTACATTTTGAAAAAAAACTTTCAGATTCAGATGTATATTCTCGTTAAATGGTTTGAAATAGGAAGATCAAATAAATTAGATTCTTTTAAGATTTTATGTCTAAATTCTAAATATATATTTTTTTAAAAAAATTTAATTGATTTGAATGGTTTTTTTTTCTCTCATGAAAACATGTATGTTGCTAAAAATGCCATTTTCAAAGATTTACATTGTTTTCATAGAGCATAATTTTTTTTCTAAAATAGATATCAATGTTATTCTTTTGAATTTAGTTTTGTAACATCCATATGGATGACATGCAATTTTTTTGATGACATTATCACGATTATTGCATATTCTATTAATATTTGAAGTTGACTACACTGTAATTTTCAAATACCTTGACTATATAGCTTATAAATTGTCCTCTATTTGTCCAATTTCATTTTTATTTTTATTTGATAGAAATAGAACTTCAATACCTAGGCCATAGAAATTTTTTAGAATTTTTTTTTCTCATTTACTATTTTTCCGTGAGCGTCAAACATAGAGGTAGACATACAGTGAAATATCTATGTTTAATAAAACTAAAAGTACAAAGTCATAATAAACTTAATATATATTAACATTATAATAATTGGAAAGATTTTTCTCATTAGCACCTTACTAAATAGATAGGTTTTTCAAACGGATTCATTTGATCTACCAAAAGATAAATTCAAAGTGATTTTTTGTCAGCATTTTAATAGGTGCGAAGGAGACTCCATTGTAGGTATGAATAAGGAGTATAGATGTTATATCATGTTTTTCTATCTAAGAGGCTTTAAGCTAACCATTTATAATTAATTCCTTCAAATGGAACCTCTCAAGGCTTAAATCATCATATTTTATTAAAAATGTGTTATTTTAGCAAAAATCAGCATGTCTCAAAAAGTGTAACCCACTATTGTGGGGTCACCCATATTCTAGAATGATATTGGCAATTTTTTCAATATCTTATTCTTCATGGGAACATGTAGGGGAAATAGATGATGGACTAGAGACATCACTAAAAATATCCCAAGTTTTCCATTTATGCTTGTAAGCTTACTGATGATATTTTATTCCATTTTAACTACTACATCTTGGCTAAGTTATAAGAATATGCTCCCTTTTCTTTTTTCTTCCTACCTTTGATTTACCAACTGCGACAAATCTTGCAAAATTATCCCTTCTTATGAGTTTGGAAACAAAAAAATGGCTTCATTAACAATATCCTTATCTATTTTCTTAGCATCTACTCTTATAACATTTAGTCCTACCTAGAAACTATCTCAGATATCCATTTTGAAATTATCTATGTTTCTATCTAATTTAGAACAGCGCTAAACAAAAGATTAAATTGTAATGTTTCATTTTCCTTTAGATGTGGCTGAGTTATATAGGTTTATGAAATCTTCAGTATTACCATGTAAAATCACTTCAAAAAAGCACTTTGAAATCTATTCTGTCTAAATCCCAGTGGACTTTTCCTTTGTTGTACCTAACCTCTTTTATGAGGTATCTATTGATTCTCCAAATAAACTTTTGCAAGACTTTTAATAAGTTCTTTAGACACTTCATACCCTAATTGAGTTATCCTTTTAGTGCATGGTACAATGACTCTCATTATGCATTTATCAAAAGTAACTATAAAAGTGATATCATCCTTTTATTTTTTAACTATAGATTAGAGGATTCTATCTTAGTTTCACATCTTATACTCTAAGAGAGAAAAAAAAAAGTGAATGTTATTTGTTGAGATGTAGTGTTTACATACCTTCTCATTCACTTGGCAATTTGGTGAGCTATAGGTTTCTTAGAAGGTCGTATTATTAGAACTTGATTGGCCATCATATTCAAGAAGAAGACTAGAAAATAGAGCGCTAGGGTTCCAAACCAAACATGACCACCTCTTTACTTCTCTTACATTGATTCAAATTCACTAAAAATTTCTCTTTGATGAGCTCACACAAGTCATAGTCTACCCTATTGACCACCATGTCATATGGACTATATATAGAAGAAGTAGCAATCAAATTTGATCGATTGGAGCAGTGGATCTTATTTCCAATGATCTAGGAAGCATATCTCACTGTAACATTTGTAATTGAATGAATGGTCAGAGGCCTACCATCATGAACCACATTAGTTAGGTTTTCAACCTCCTTTTTTTTTTTTACTTCGTTCAATTTTGGAAGAATACTAGTTTGATTCAACCATGTAACCAACTTCGGCACTTCTTTACTGATCAGATGGGCTTCATCTAACCATAGAAAAGTGTCATAAAATCTACTCATCACCATCAGTACCTATTTATCATCTAATAAAAAATGCATAAAATTGTTCTAGACATGCAATTTCTTGTCAACTAGAATCCTATACTCGGGTTTAACATTAAAATCATTATTAGTTAATTTATTTTCCCTTAAACCTACTAATTTGGTATGATCAAACTTTTTGAGCTTCGAATGTATAAACCATAACATCGTCCGTAGGGATGACTCCATGAGGGATTCTCAATAAATAACTAGCTAAATCATTCTAAAGAGAAATATTAGGGTACTTCTTGAATTTGTGTTGAGGATGGCATGATGCATTGACAAAAATGGCTGAAAATGCAAAGAAATAGAAAATCTTAAAAAAAGACACTTTTGTCTGATTTGGAAAACTCTAGAACCCAAATATGCTACCTTTCTTCTCCTTAGCTCCTTGGAATCCTTCTTCACTTTGTTCAATCAAATGACTTGTCAAATTCCCTTTGATAATCTTATCTAGTTGACAATTGAGATGTAGGGAAAGTGTTGAGTGATTTAATGAAAACCCCATCGTGAGTTAAATAGTAAATAATAGCAGGCTCGCATTGATTTATTGTATAATCAAATATTTTATTTATTTATTTTTGTGTATTTGTGTTTTACAATTAGGAGATTTTTCAATTTTTTTGACTATTTAATGAACCGTTAATGATGGAAAAGGTGGTATGTTTCTAGTGACACTTTGAAAAGGCCACTTTTTGACCGTTCCACGTTTGACAATTTATACACAGTTTTATTAGTACCCACAAATTAAGAAATATTTTTAGAGTTCTCAACAAGCATATAAAGACAACAAAAAATCTTTTCAATGTCGGACATACAGTTTATGCTTTACAGACGTCGACATAAGGGCAACAAAATTTGTTTTAGAGACAATCCACTACCTAATAAAGTAAATACACTGGACATGACAGGTCACGGTAAAATATGCGATCAGACCATTGGAATAAGAAAGCACGAGCACCGACTTTGTCCATTGTGAATGTTGATCAGGTGCAATGCATCGAACTCAGCAGACGAGGAGAGAGCAATGGAATGTGGACCCTGCAAGTGGATGAGTAGAGTGGACTTGGTTTTTATTTGCCCAATATCTTCTGCAAGTTGTGTACGCACACTATCATAAAACCACTGCTTTATACACATTGTTTGCGTATTTTCCACGGGCTATGTTTGTTAGTTGCAGTTTTCGTTGATGTCCTGAGAGCTGCTTCTCTTGACCTATTCATGGCGACGTTGATTAACGCCGCCAAATAGCTGGGAACAATTAGTAATAGTATATATGGATAAGTACAAATTATTCTAGAAAAGATATCGAACGATTTGTAATAGATGAACGGTTAGGACAGAATTGTGTGTTATATCAGTATGACGAAATACAGTTTAAGTAATCTGGACAGTTCAAAAAATGAAACGTAAAATTAAAGATGACGTCAGTGTGAAGTATATATTAAATTTCTTGACATTTTAATCTGTGTTATAGACACCAGTTTTCTACTGACATGTCATGTTGTAGCTGCAAGTTGTATTAATATGCTGAATTTTTTCAAAATAGGGATAAGGTCCGCAATTATGAAGATGGTGCTTATTACTGTTTTGGTTGTCAATTTTCACAAAAATCAATACGAACATAATATAGAAATTATCCTCCGTTACTTGCATTTTTAACAGTTAACAGGAAAAAAAATGCATACGTGTACAATAGATATAAGTATCATCCGTCTCTAGTGACGCAAACATTTATCGAGGACGCTTGTAACCCTGTCACCAGCACACCTGCCATACCAGTAGCTGGCTAATACTTGTGGCTGTTGATTGTTTCCAAATATCTTATCAGTATTTTTATGTTCTGCATTTAAAAAAGAAGTCCAAAGCAATGGAAAACTTAACTACTCCTAGCATTTGAGTTGACGATCAAGTTGACACATGCAGTACAGTTAGGATGAAAGAATACCCATCTCTTCTTAAGTGATAATAGGTTGTTAAATTGTTCTTATTTATGTCGCATAGGTTTTGAAGGGCCCAGGATCTATAAACAACAATTTTTTAAAAAATCAAGTCAAACCAAAGAATGAAACAGATATGCACAACTTCACATACAAAGTATAGATATACACAACTTATCACACAAAGGATTGGCATGCAAAGGACAAGCAAATTTAGGAGAACCAATTGAACAACTATTTATGAAGAGTCAACAACTCAATCGGTTTCCTTACAACAAGATGGGATCAAAGCTTTCTTAAGAGAATTGATACATTTCACACTACCATTTGAAGAACAAAGAGAGGAAACATTCTAAAAAGGCTCATAGAATGCGAAGGATGAGGAAAAATTTGAGCAACATTAGGAGACAACCCAAGTCAAGGAAGAGGAGTTTCAAAATAGATAAGGTAAGCCCCAAATTACTTTTGATTGAAGGGAAAAAGGGTTTTATAAGAACCAGAAACCCTTTTACAAAAAAACAGTTTGAAAAAAAAGAAACCATCAACAAACTGGATATTGGACAATAGAAAAACACCAGTAAAAAAACTAGGGGATAAATCCCAGATACCTTATAGATTTTTCAAAATATTGTCATTCTCCTGTATTAGATCAGCATTGATGCTAAGAACTCTTTTGACAATACTATCAATGGGAGTGACACCTTTTCCCTTGTTATAGAGTCATGTGGCCAAACTAGGAAGAAAACTAGAGGCCATCCTATAATCAATAATCTGCTTCTATTTTACACTACTAGTAGGAGAATCAGAGGCACCATTTGATAAACCTTGGATAGGCTTTTCCTTTGCATTTGACCTCTTTATCACATCAAAACTATTCTCCATTCTAGTATGGCTCACCTCCATGATTGTCTTCAATTTCTTGTACACTTTTGCATTATCATTGTCCAACGTTTCAATGTGTTGTTCATGCTCCTCTTTCAAGTCTTTTATCCCTCTGGCTTGAGCTCTTGTGTAGTGGTAAGGATTGTGTCCACAACATGCACATTGAGAATTATTGTCCAAATTATTTTGTATTATATCAATAGGGATTTTGTAAGTGCCTTAATCCATTTTACAAAGAAAGGAACACAAAACCACAACACATAGGATAGTGGAGAAAACCTAACCAAGGTTGCATAACACTGCCACAACTAAGGATGAGTTTTAAAAAGGCCCCCACAACCTTGTGGGGTTTTCATAAGGACCCCAAAACCCTCACTTCTAGAATCTTGTCTGGAAAGATGAAACAAGGATATCAATAAAACCATCCAACTATAGAATCTCCTCATTAATTAGGTACAACAAGATAAGGGAGTTTTCTAAGGCTCCCCAAACTTGTAAATTGAGTTTTCAATGGGCACCCAAAACAAACCAACTACTACTAGAAAGGCATTCCCAACAAAGTAGAAAACTATCAATAGCAATATTACTTTCTGCCTCAACAAGAGAAATTGAGAAGAAAATTTACAAGAGGAAGAACAAAATTGGTATCAATATTGTATCAGAGTAGATACGAAGGAGACAATACCACCTACAAAAATGACCAAACTTACTTTGCAAGTAGATTCCTAGCTCTATAGATGAACCCTCCCCTTCAAAAAGGGGCTAGAATGAGAATTACTAGACCAAGATGCACTATCCCACAACATAGGTGCCATCAGAAACCTTGCATATATAAGGATTGACTCCACCTTTATAGAAACCATACATGAAGGAACCTAACCAATAGCAATGGATGATAAATAGAGAAAAAAAGGAATAGGAAAAAACTCCAATAAAACTAAGCCCTGACCAAAAATAATAAAAAACTAGATGCTCCCTCCAAAATTTCTTGCAATAGTCTAGCGACCAAGCAATGTAGAGCCAAGAAAAGTTCCATCACCAAACAAAAAAAGGTGAGGAAATAAAGTAGTATTGAGAGGACATACCTAGATCATGCGACCTACACCGCATTAAAAGCTCAAAATGAGACAACTCCATCAAGAAATTGTACATCCTCTAGCAATGGGAGAGGAAAGAACTAAATCCCAAGAGTATATCACTAAACAAAAGAGTATCCCACTATCTTCATCGTAAATTTTCCAAAGAAGGGATAAAATAAAATCTTCACAAACCCATGCCCAAAAAAGGAATTCCCTTCATACCAATAGTAAAAAATCCTTTGAAGATAGTATAAGAGAAATATTAGGAAGGCAAGTGTAGTAGAACCCACTCCAAGTCTTATCCTAAGAGAGAGATCCCCACTACCAGAATATAAAAAAAATACACAACTCACAAAGGATAGTTAAATCCTTATCCCATGAAGGGTATTCAAAGCCCTAACGAATGTCCACATTTCATTCAAGGAAGTATCCACATCCTACGAGGAGAAATCAAGACGTCATCCAATAACCATAGCTTATGAAAGGTAGTCTAAAAAATCCAAAAACCATGAATGGAAATAAATACTTCATCTAATATGTATATCCCATAAAGGGAATTCTCCAACATACACAACCCAAAAGGAGCATTTTTATCTAACATCCTTGGCCCACAAAGGGAAGTCAAGTTCTCATCCATCTGAAGATGCCATAGATCTCACACAAAACCAAAACCATACACTAATACTTCGTCAGAAAAAAGAAATTGTGCTAGAAGTTTCATATCTTTCAATGTCTCCTCTCAAAAAAATACTTATATTATAGGACCAATCTCAAATTTTATGAGGAGAAATGTTGAACAAGACACCCTTTTCTTCAATATTTTTCCTTAGGAGAATGAATCCCCTTTCAAACCATGAACCTAGATCCTGACCAAAAGCATCCATCTTCACTATTATAACAAAAAACCTCTCTATCAGGGAAGGGAAAACATACCTATCATAAGATAGTGGAGTTGAATCTCCCACCCATCATCAACGATAACCCATCTTTGTCTAAGGAACACAACATTAGCCATCCCAACACTAACACGTCCATAAACAACTAAACCTCCCCTACCACAATCATTTATATCTTGGGACCACATTTCTTCATTTTGAAACAGATAAAGGTGAAGAGAAACATCACCGAGAAAGTTGGGACAACTCACCTAGACATCCTAGCAATAAAATTTTGCATTCCATTAAAACCCATGTAACAAATTTTCTGACGCCAAGTCTAAGTTTTCTCTTCCAAAAAATGAGACATGAATAATAGGGTCTAAATAGGGTCAAGGAACCCACAACACCAAGTGAAGGGAAAACCAACATAAGTTTCCACCTCTTGGTCTCGGGTAGAGGGAAGACAAGATAAATCCTTGACAATACAATTTACCACAAAGGAATTCATCACACTCATGAAACCTTGATGTAGGTTCATCTCGGGTCCATGGCAAATCTTGAAAGAATTTCCTTGTGGGCTAATGGAGTTCCTCGTTGTCAATAATTTTTAGAGATCATGTGTGTAGTGGAGATTTTGAGATCTTTCATGTAGGTGATGTAAAGGGTTTATTCCTTGTTGTTCAGAGAGGCTATATATATGATCAAAGTTCTTCAAGTTGCATGGTTTTGGAGATCTGGTTTGACCTTTATTGACTGGTTGTGTTCTTCATGTCACTAGTTAATTGTTGTGGATTGTAGCCGTGTGGTTGGTGATCGTTGGATTCTAGCATGTGTAGTTGTAGATCATGGTTTTTGGAACTTTGATGGACCTATATCTTGGATCACACATCCTTATATTCCTTATGTGGTAGGTTTTTCACATTTTTGGTCTAGTCCTATTTTGGGTACCTATTCTAATGGTCATGATAGTGAGATCTAGTTTGTAGTGAAGGTTCTTGAGTAGTAGTTTCTTGTGGTGCATTGTTCGATTTTATTGATTTTGTGGCCAGATTTCTTGAGTGATCGTGCACCATGTTATAATCATTGGTAGATTTTGTTATGGATTTGGGTCCTGCCCTATCTATTTGTAGACTATTTTTTTTATACTTGGAGATTGTGTTCAAATAAGCTAACTTTTCCTTGGCAATCTATTATTTAAGTTGAGTTGTAGTTCTTGTTTAGGAATTTGAAGGAAGCTAGGACGCAAAGTAGCTAGGATAGATTGTGATGTAGATTTGTGATTATTTTCTTTCTATGGATGTAATCAGGAAGGCCTGACAAACCAGTATGTTGGATGAAATTTGATGTAATTGGATGTTTTCTTGATAATAAAGAGGTTTTATTTGGTTGTATCATGTTGTGTTACTTTGTATTTCCATTGTGTTGTCTCTTTCTATAATATTGGACATCTCCTTTAGAGGTCTCTCTGGTCTTGACAACATCAAGTTGCATTAGAGCATGGTTTCATCTCGTGGTGATGTGAATCATTTTGTTTGATTTTAAAAAGTTGTAAATTTATTGTTTGTGTGGTGGCAAAGCCAAGGATCTCCCCTAGATCATCAATTAAATTATGCAAGGTGGTCAGAAGGGGTTTTTTGTTCAAAGGTTAAGTCACTGTGATGATTACAGATGTTGAAGTGATAGATTGTTTCTTCTAAGGTTTCGATCCTATGAGTGGTTTGTTGTGGGGTGGCAGAGTGTGGATCTGACATACAAATACAGAGGATTTACACTAGGATGGATAGGAAAAGAGTTGTTTCTGGGTGTGAACCTAGGAAGCAGGTGAAACCCACAACGAATCCCTTTGTTGGTGAACCAATCATTGAATCAAGGTAGTTTTAAAATATGTTTAGTAGATCACCGAATGTGAGGTAGCTTGAATCTTATAATTAGATCACCAATCAGAGGTAGTTACACTTTGAGAGATAAGGGAAGAAGTAGATGAAATGTGTTGACAAGTTGGTTGAAGATGAGTTCTTTAGCCAACTTGAGAAGAGGTTAGAAGAGAATTCCAATAAGCTTGAAGAGTTGAGATGTTTGAATTGTAGTTGTAGCTACTACTTCCAAAGATGATTGTTTGGTCAGTTAGTAGGATTTTTCTAAAAATTAGAAGGCAACTTAGGGTTTTTGTTACTGAGGTAGACCTTGAGGAAGTTGACTCTAACATTTTCAAGGTTGAGGTATTTGGATTTCATGATCATATGATTGGATCTAATGTGAAACTTACGTAGAATCTTAGTGTTGGTGATGAGATTATTGATGATGTTAAGTGTTGGAAATATAGATGTAGTAACTGAGAGGGGGGGGGGGTGAATCAGTTAACCACAAAAATATTACCACTAATCCCTTAGATATCTTAATAACTTATTTACTATTGCCACTCGGTAAACATATAGAGAAATGTTGAAACTCGATCTTTGAAGTGTGTAATAATTAAACTGTTCTTAAGCATTTATCACTGATTAACATACATGAATAAAGAAAATAACATCAACACAAGAGACACCAGATTTACCATGGAAACCCAATATGGGAAAAACCACCAATGTAACTAGTTACTGTTTTTCACTCTTCTGAAGTGATGCCCGGTTAGGAGCCAACCCAGTAAAAGGTTACAAAACACACTGTTAGGTGTGACCTTGTTAGAGGATTTAATCACCCTGCTAGGAGTGGCCTTGTAAGAGGTCTTGAAACAATTCAATAGAATTGTCACCTTGTTAGAGGATTTACAAAATGGTTGTTAAACCAGCTCGGTTAAGAGATTTTGATATCACTGCTACAATTGTAAGAGAGTAATAATGAAATGACCTGCAACTAAATTGCTAATTATAGATCTCTATTCTGCTTCACTAGATCCTTACTAATCAAATAAATCTTTGCTGCTCCTCAAGGATATCTAACCATCCTTCAAAATTCACACATACCTTTCTTCAAAATTATTTATGCATGTTGTGTGTCTTATTCACCACTTGACCTTCTATATATATATACCATTCTAATTAACATTTAGATTGTCAAGTCAGCACTAATAATTATTACAACACTCGGCTGGGATAAAAGAACTGTAATAACAAAATCCTTTGAAGGGCCAACCTTGCTCGGTAAACATTAATCCTGAAAAGATTTCCTTCGGTGACCGAGTGAACTCGGTAACCACAAAAAATTCTGCAACATCCTTCAAAGACCGAGTGAGCTCAGTAACCACTAATTTTCCTTTGATAACCGAGGAGGCTTGGGTAACACTATTTTCTATCATGTTTCCTTTTGACACCTGAGAGATCTCAATAGACACTAAAAACTGCCTAGCTGACTGACTAAGCTCAGTAGACACTGAGAACTGCCTAGCTGACCGACTGAGTTCGGTAGACACTGAGAATGATAATTGATATGACATTTGTGTGACATCAAATACAACACATAGCTAATCCAAAAATGTCCTTCAGACAATTGTATCCAACAATCTCCCTCTTTGGCATTGATGGCAAGACATGTCATAGCACAATGAAATTTCATAGAGAAACCTAGAGTAAGAAACATATCCTTAGCTTCATTCTGATTCCCATCATCTTCAAACTTGTTTCTGACTGAGAACTCTCCCTCTTTACTTCTCAAATTATTCTCCTTAGAAATTTCTTGAAATGACAGCAAACTCTCCCTCTTTGAGAACACATGCCAAAGATAACTTACACAATTTTGATGAATATCAATGTACCTTATGTACTGATTCATATGCAATGATTCCCTGACTATGCTGCATCAACTGATTGATCTTTAACATGTTATGGTTGATGCATCACTAAAACTTTATTTAGTGAACCTCAAACAGGGGAGTGACCCCTAACTTGCCTCTTAGATACAAGAATGCATCCTTAGGTAGTGGCTTGGTGAAGATATCTGCAATTTGTTCGTTTGTATGAATATATTCCAATCTGATTTCCTTGTCCTACACCAATTCTCTGACAAAGTGATATTTTATAGCAATGTGCTTGGTTTTGGAATGCATTACTGGATTCTTTGAAATATTTATTGCACTTGTATTGTCACAAAACATAACAACTGGTTCTTTGATCTCAACCTTCATGCCTTCCAAAAACTGTTTAAACCATACAATATTAGAGTAGTTTACTGCTACAGCAACATATTCTACTTCTGCTGTGGATTGGGATGTGCAGTTTTGCTTTTTACCAGTCCAAGATACTAACCTCTTGCCAAGAAAGAATGCTCCACCACTTGTACTCTTTCTATCATTAATGTTTCCTGCCCAATCAACATTAGTAAACACTTTTAAATCTAGATTGCCTCCAAATTTATACCACAAGCCATAATCTTCAGTTCCCCTTAAATACCTCAAGATTATTTTGATTGCCATCATGTGATTTTCTCTGGGTTTAGCTAAGAATCTTGCCACTATACCAACTGCTAAGGCAATATCAGGCCTTGTGTGCACTACATACTGTAATTTTCCAATCATTGATCTGTATAAGGTCTGATCTACTTTTTTTGAATCATCATCTTTGGTAAGCTTCAGTCTAGTACACATGGGTGTACCAACTGGTTTTGAATCTTCCATACCAAATTTCTTAAGTATTTCCCTGATATATTTAGACTGAGTAATGTAGATACCAATTTTGTTCTGCTGAATCTGAAGTCCAACAAAAAATTTTATCTGACCAAACATAAACATTTCAAATTCTTTGTTCATATGTTTTGAAAATTCTTTGCAATGATCATCATTTCCTGTAAACACAATATCATCCACAAATATTTCTGCCAAAACAATTTTGTTATCTGATCCTTCTTTGATGTATAAATTACTATTGTCATTAGCTCTTTTGAAATCAATCCGAGTAAGATAGTTATGTAATCTTTCATACCATGCTCTAGGAGCTTGTTTCAGACCATACAATGCTTTGTGTAATTTGCAGACCATATCCCTTTTGTCTGGATCAATAAAACCTTTAGGTTGCTCAATGTAGACTTCTTCCTCAAAAATACCATTGAGAAATGCAGATTTTATATCCATCTGATATACATTAAATCCTTTATGTGCTGCATATGCAAGTAAAGTCCTCACACCTTCTAATCTTACAACAGGAGAAAAAGTGATGAAGGGTGCTTCCCTTAATACCACAAACACATAATAGAAATAGAGAAACAACAACAATAATATCCAACAACAAAAAATTAGCTTCTTATTATCTCCACAAATGTGGAATTACAAACTTTCAAAATTACAATATACAAAGCCACATGGGCATTCCCTTACAATATTTTGTAGGACAAAGCCTCGAATCAATACCCAGATCTACTACCCAGAACTGCTCTAGACAACACTACGGGCCTTCTTTATAGAGACAATTTCCACCGCTCGAGAAGGTTCTAGAAATTTAGCCCTTAGGGCCGACCAAACTTAGAATTATTTTATTTTACAATTTATTACATCAAAGTCATCTCAAAATGAGTTTTGAAACCCAAACAAAAATTTTGAAGAAAAATTATTTTCTGCCATTTCAGGTGGCCCGACTTCCGGAGACCATAAGTCATCACCAGTTGACCCGACTGACTATTATAACCCCATTTCAAAAACACCATGAAGTGCTCTATAGGCTTGACCAACTCAAATCACCCAAATTTTCAACCTCATCTGGGGCCTCTAAAGCCTTCAAAACTGAGTTCAAAGTTTCTGTACCCTGCTGCCAATACCGAAAATCTTCAATATCTTCAAAACTACACCTGATCTAGCCATGAAACTTTGCTGGCACACTGATATGATTGAGATGAACCTCCATATGTAAAATCAAACATTCTGAGATCATAAGACCAACTTACTAAAAATAGCAAGTTTCCATAAATAACAACTCTACACAAGATAGCCCTTATTGAATACAAAAATACAAATATTTTTGGGTGATGCAAGATTGCTCTTACACCCAGGATGCTCCTGCATCAGACACCTGGGGTAATTTGAGAAGTGACCCTATCATGACTCAAGTGTTCAGAGGAAAACCAAGACGGTTAACCTCTTCCTTTGTTAGCCATGATGAATCTTCAACAGATCTTCCTTTCCATTTGACCAAATACTCTTCATATGTCTTGTTCCTTGTGCTTCTACCAACATGACTGTCCAATATGTCTTCAATTTCCTTGATATCTGAACTAGTTGCTGGAATACTCCACTGTGCTGCTGCAACCTCATCTTCAACACCTCCTTCATGATACTCTATCAAATCTGAAATGTTAAACACTGGTGAAATATTTAGCTCAGTAGGCAATTCTACCTCATATGCATTTCCTGAATCATGCTTCTTCAGTATCTTACATGGCCCAAACTTCTTCATTTTCAACTTGTTATAGGTACCAACCGGAAATCACTTCATCCGCAAATGAACCATGACTTCATCTCCAACCTGAAATTCCTTATGCCTCCTTTTCTCATCTACCTTAGCCTTATACTGCGCATTCATCTTGGTAATATGCTTCCTCACCTCCTCATGGATGTTCTTCAAGTGTTCTACAAAATCCTCAACTTCAGCACTACTTATTTCTCTTTTATCTATCTTTCTCAATTCAGATGCATTTCTTGGACTACTTCCATATATAATTTGGAATGGTGATTTACCAGTGCTCCTATTGATAGAATTATTGTATGCAAATTATGTCTGTGGTAAAATCAAATCCCATCCTATTGGCTTATCTCCAACCAAACATCTCAGTAGATTTCCCAAACCTCTATTCACCACCTCTGTCTGTCCATCAGTCTGTGGATGATGTGATGAACTAAGCTTCAAATTTGTCTTCAACTTCTTCCACAATGTATGCCAGAAATATCCAACAAACTTAGTATCTCGATGTGAAACTATGGTCCTTGGCAAAATATGTAGTCTCACCACTTCTCTGAAAAACAATTCTGCTACATGAACAACATCATTAGTCTTCTTGCAGGGAATGAAATGTGTCATTTTCAAAAATTTGTCAACTACTACAAAAATTGAATCATGTCCCTGTTGTGTCCTCGGTAAACCAAGAACAAAGTCCATACTGATATCCTCCCAAGGCTTCTTTGGTATAGGTAATGGCTGATACAACCCTATATTTTGCTTCACTCCTTTCACCATCTGACATACTCTGCAACTTTGCACAAACTTCTTCACATCTTGCTGCAATTGTGGCCAATAATAATTTTCACCAACCAAAGCAAGGGTTTTATCACGACCAAAATGTCCAGCCAATCCTCCACTATGCTTCTTCTTGATGAGATTCTCCCTCATAGAACTTCATGGAATGCACAACTGACTCCCTCTGAATAGCATATCATCTTGGATGATAAAATTTAGTCATTTCATCCTGTCTAGAGTAACAGGTTCTGTACAAGCTTTCCAAGCTTCACCAAAATCAGGATCCTCTAGATATAAATTCTTGAGTTCCTTGAACCCAACCACTTCAATCTGCATCTCTGTCATCAATAGTTTCCTTCTACTAAGAGCATCCGCAACCCTATTAGACTTTCCACTCCTGTGTTTCAAAACAAATGTATAACTCTGCAAAAATTCAACCCATTTCAAATGCCTCTGATTCAACTTTCCTTGACTATTCAAATATTGCAAAGCTTGATGATCAGTATACAATACAAACTCTTTAGGAAGAAGATAATGTCTCCACTTCTTTAATGCCTGAACTATAGCATAAAATTCCTGATCATAAATAGAATATTTCCTCTTGGCATCATTTAACTTCTCACTGAAATAAGCAACAGGTTTACCTTCTTGGCTCATAACAGCTCCTATTTTAGTACCACTAGCATCACAATCTACTTGGAACACCTTATTAAAATCTGGTAGTGCTAAAACAGGTGGTTTCATAACTTTTTGTTTCAACAATTGAAAACTCTTTTCTGCCCCATTAGTCCACTTAAACTCTTTTCTATCCCCTCTCATTGTTTCAGTCAAGGGTCCACAAATATTGCTAAAATTTCTGATAAACTTTTTGTAAAAGCTAGTCAAACCATGAAAAGATCTTACCTTAGTAGCACTCCTTGGAGTAGGCCATTCAAGGATAGCCTGTACCTTCTCTGGGTCCATTTTTAGACCTTCTACTGAAACTACAAATCCCAAATACACTAACTCTTTCTTCACAAAATTGCACTTCTTCAAATTAATCAACAATTTCTCATCTCTCAACTTCTCAAACACCATATGAATATGCATCATATGTTCCTCCAATGTCTTGCTAAAAATCAAAATATCATCTAGGTAAACAATGACAAACTTACCTAGAAATTATATCAGAACCTCGTTCATGAGCCGCATGAAAGTGCTCGGTGCATTGGTTAGCCCAAAAGGCATGACTAACCACTCATACAGTCCTTCCTTTGTCTTCAAAGAAGTCTTCCATTCATCTCCTTCTCTGATCCGAATCTGGTGATATCCACTCTTCAGATCTATCATTGAGAAATACATAGCTCCATTCAAACAGTCCATAATATCATCCATTCGTGGAAATGGAAATGTATACTTGATTGTGATCTTGTTTATTGCTCTGGAATCTCTACACATCCTCCATTCTCCATTCTTCTTTGGTGCTAATACTGCTGGTACAACACATGGACTTAGGCTCTCCCAAATCAATCCCTTCTGTAACAACTCATGTACTTGTCTATTAAACTCTTCACTTTCTGCTGGTGTCATTCTGTGTGCTGCCTTGTTTGGAAAACTGGCTCCTGGAATCAAATCCATCTGATGAATGATCTCCCTCACTGGTGATAATCCATCAGGTACATAATCAGATACAATATCTTGAAACTCATTCAACAAATCTGCAACCTCTACAGGTACTTCCTCTACTTCTTCTTTACTAGCTTTTGGAATTAAAGGAAAACACACATGCTCATGCCTCATACCATCTAGGAATTTTCTTCCATTAATAAAGGTTATTCTTGCATTACCACATACCTTTTCTTTGGTCTCCTTCAATGGCTTTAGCTTATGTCGCACTCCATCCTTTGTTAGGGAATAGGTATTCGCACGACCATCATGTACAACACATCTGTCAAACTACCACGGTCTACCCAACAGCATATGACATGCATCCATAGATATTATATCACACAATACCTCATCTTGGTACTTGCCGATTTTGAACTTTACCAGGCACTGTTCACTGACCATGACCTTGTGATCATCCTGCACCCAAGCAATTTGATATGGATGTGGGTGTTTCTGTCTCTTGAGCTTCAACTTTGTCACCATCTCTTCTGACACCAAATTGTCAGTGCTTCCACTATCAATAATCACATCACAACATTTACCCTCACACTTGCATCTAGTGCGAAATAGGCTCCTCCTTTGTTCAGGTTCATTCTCACCACTCAACAGGACTCTTCTGTTAATCAGTGTTTCTCCTCTTTTAGCATCTTTAGAATTTGATGATCTAGCATCTTAATCTACATGTGCAACTCTAGCCTGGCCTTCATTTCTCCTGTATGTTCTACTTTGGCACTGAGGACATTCAAATGCCCTATGACCTTCTTCTCCATAGTGAAAACACATTCCACAAAAGCCTCCTCTTCCTGAACCTTGTCCTCTTCCTCTTCCTCTCTGATCTCTATGATTCTGATCTTGAAAATGATTCGAATTGTTTCCTCTCTGATTCTGGCTGCTACTGGCCTCATCCTTCTTTTTTGGATCTTCATTTCGGCCACCATATGACCATCCACTAGATCTTCCACCATGACCCCTTCTATTTTGTGTGCTCTCAAACTTCTTATTCAACTTTTCCACTACTTTTAGGGCAAACTAGTATGCCTCCTCAATACTATTCATTCGAACCAGATTCAACTCTTCCTGAATGCTTGGGCTTAACTCATTAAGGTATTGGGTAACTTTCTCCTTATCAGCTTCTGTATGGCCTGTTTTGATGAGGAGTCGATAGAACTTGTCTGTATACTCCTGAACAGATCTTCCTACTTGCTTCAAACTTTGCATTTTCTTTAGTAGGTCAAGCTCAAAATCAATAGAAATGAATTGTTGCTTCAATTTAGCCACCATCCAATCCCATCTTGTGATTTTATCTTTCCCTCTTCTATTTCACTCCAATTGAATCTCTTGCCACCAAATCTTCGCATGACCTTTTAGTCTGGCCTTCACAAATTTGACCCTATCAGGATCCTCAACATCTTCATACTCAAAATATTCCTCACATTCATTGATCTAGTCGATCAATTCCTCTGGGTTAAGATTTCCAAAAAATGTAGGAACCTCAATCTTAGGTCTTTTCCCAATTTTGGAAATCACCTGAAAAAGTCTTTCTTCCTCTTGGTTCACAACTTCGGCTTCTCCTTCTTGATATTCTTCTTCGGCTTCATCCTCACTTTCATCTCTAACATTAAGATTCATTCCTTTGCAAATCTCTTCTTACAATGCTCACACTTGTCTCTGCAGCTCTCTAACCTCAGGTGTCATAGCACCAGCTCTTCCACCACGTTCTCTTCGTGGAGGCATTTTTGCAATGCACCCTGAAACCCTAACCACGATCCTGGTGCCAATTGTCTCACAGTCGGTGATCTATTTACACACTCAAGAACTCCTACTCTGATACCACTTGATGAAGGGTGCTCCCCTTAATACCACAAACACATAACAAAAATTTAGAGAAACAACAACAATAATATGCAAGAACAAAAAATTGGCTTCTTATTATCTCCACAAATGTGGAATTACAAACTTTTAGAATTACAATATGCAAAGCCACATGGGCATTCCCTTACAATATTATGTAGGACAAAGTCTCGAATCAATACCTAGATCTACTACCCAGAACTGCTCTAGACAACACTACGGGCCTTCTTTATATAGGCAATTTCCACCGCCTGAGAAGGTTCTAGAAATTTAGCCCTTAGGGCCGACCAAACTTAGAATTATTTTATTTTACAATTTATTACATCAAAGTCAGCTCAAAATGAGTTTTGAAACCCAAACAGAAATTTTGAAGAAAATTTATTTTCTGCCATTTCAAGTGGCCTGACTTCCGGAGACCATAAGTCATCACCAGTTGACCCAATTGACTATTATAACCCCATTTTAGAAATGCCACAAAGTTCTCTACAGGCTTGACCAAGGAAAAGTGCCTATCACCCAAATTTTCAACCTCATCTGGGGCCTCTAAAGCTTTCAAAACTAAGTTCAAAGTTTTTGTACCCTGCTGCCAATACTGAAAATCTTCAATATCTTCAAAACTACACCTGATCTAGCCATGAAACTTTGCTGGCAGGCTGATATGACTGAGATGAACCTCCATATGTAAAATCAAACATTCTGAGATCGTAAGACCAACTTACTAAAAATAGCAAGTTTCCATAAATAGCAACTCTGCACAAGATAGCCCTTATTGAATACAAAAATAGAAATATTTTTGGGTGATGCAAGATTGCTCTTACACCCAGGATGCTCTTGCATCAAAAAGTCTCTCCATAATCTATTCCTTCTTCTTGAGAATATCCTTTACATACCAATCTTGCTTTGTTTCTTGATACTTGACCATCTTCATTCAACTTATTTCTGAATACCCATTTTGTCCCAATTACATTTTTATCTTTAGGCCTAGGTACAAGAGTCCATGTCTTATTTTTCTCTATTTTCTCTATTTCTTCATTCATAGCCTCAATCCAGCTTTCATTTTCCAATGCATCTTTGACATTTTTAGGTTCAAAATCAGCAAATAAACATGTACCTTTTAGTTTACTTCTTGTCATAGTACCATCTGATTTGTTTCCAATAATCTGATCTGGTGTATGATGCTTTCTGACGTACTTGGTCAATACACATTCCTTGCTTCCTGAATGAGTTACATTGTCATCTTCTTCATCTTTAGGTTTAGGTTGGTTGGGCTTGGTAGATACTTGCTCAGTTGCTTCAAACTAAGACTCGGTACTTTGTGACTTGGTTACTGTACTGGGCTCGGTAGATGTAGTTTCCTTATTGACAGATGTGTCTAGCAATGTATCAGGTTTGATGTAAACAAATCTTCTGTAATCCTCTGGTTCCCTTTTGCTTTCTTCTTTAGTCTTTTCTACAAACTCATCAATTCTCACATGTGCACTTTCTATGATTTTGTGAGTAGACAAATTTAGACATCTATATGCCTTACTTTTGCAAGAATATCCCAAAAATATTCCTTCATCACTTTTTACATCAAATTTTCCTTTTCTAGATTCTTTTAAGATGTAACATTTACTACCAAATACTTTTAGGTAACTTACATTTGGTTTGTAGCCATACCATAGCTCATAAGGAGTCTTGAATGTGTCTTTTCTCAGTTGTACTCGGTTCAAGGTATGAACTGCAGTGCTGATAGCTTCCTTTCAGTATTTCATAGCAATGTTCTTTTCAATCATTAGAGTCCTTGCACAGTCCATGATAGATCTGTTCCTTCTTTCAGCTATTCCATTCTGCTCAGGAGTTCTTGGGGCTGATACCTGTCTTTTGATTCCTCTTTCAATGCAGAAATTATTGAATTCATGGGAGATGAATTCACCACCTTTGTCTGATCTCAAGCATTTTATTCTTTTTCCTGTTTCCTTTTCTACTCTTGCTAAATACCATTTGAACTTCTCAAATGCTTCTGACTTTTCTCTTAAATACATAACAGTCATCATTCTAGAGTAATCATCAACAAAGAGAATAAAGATTTTTTCTCCAGTATAGCTCTCAATTCCAATAGGTCCACATAAATTAGTATGCACAATTTCCAAAATATCTTCAAACTGATAGTTTTTACTTTTAAAACTAGACTTTCCCATTTTACCAATTTGACAATTCTTGCATAGACCAACATCAGGTTTCTTTAAAGTAGGAATACCTCTTACTTTATTGAATTTGCTTATTTTCATCATGTTATCAAAATTTACATGACATAACCTTTTGTGCCATAACCAACTTTCTTCAATTTGAGCAATAAAACATGAGTATTCACCAAGTTCAAGATAAAACAGGTTACCTTTGGTTTGTTTGCCTGATCCTATCAGTTTTCCTTTGTCATCTAGCAGTCTTGTTTTGCTATTCATGAATTCAACTTTGAATCCAATGTTAATTAGCTATGCTACACTTAGAAGATTATGCTTTAGTCCTTCAACCCAATATGCATTATCACAGATAAGTTCTTTGGTTAATGAAATTCGTCCCTTTCCTTTTATACAACAAGGTTCATTGTTTCCAAACCTTACATTACCACCATCAAAGTTTTCAAAGTGTTCAAACTTAGTCCTATCACCAGTCATATGATGTGAACATCCACTGTCTATAATCCATGTATCATTCTTTCTTATATGACAGATAAGTGCCATCTCATCTTCTACATTATCAGATTCATCTTTTACAACAATGAAAACAATTTCTTCTTCACTATCATCTGAATCTTTAGCTAAAAAACATGTTTTCTTACCTTTATCCTTGAATGATTTGAAATTCTTCTTGGCATTGTACTTGTAACCTTTCTTCTCATCTTTGCTTTTCTTGTTTGGGCACCTAGCTACAATATGACCAATTTCTTCACATGAAAAATAGATTAAGGGAGTTTTACCTTTGTATTTTCCTCTGCCTCTTGAATATTTCTTTGCAAGTAATGCTTCAATAACTTCAAGATCACTATCAGAACTTTCATCTGATTCTTCTTCACTTTCTGATTGGATTTTCTTCCCTTTCTTGAGTGAAAGTTTGGCCTCAAAAGATGATTCAATATTTTTAGAAGTTGGAACATAGTTGTCATAGTTACGCAGTTCAAAGGTTGTCAATCTTCCAACTAAGGCATCCAAAGTTATATTGTGATTTTCTTCACATCTTATTTCTTGAATAGCAAAAACTCTTATTGTACAAATAGGAAGTAATGTTCTAAGAACCTTACTTATAACAGTTTCATCATCAATTTTTCCTCCAGAAGCTCTGATTGCACTAACACTTGTCTTGATCCTTTCAACATATTTTGCAATGTTTTCTTCTTCTCTCATTTTGATCTGATCAAACTGTTCTCTTAGGCTTTCTTCTTTGGCTCTCTTCACATTGTCATCACCGCCATAAATTTTCTTCAGCTTGTTCCACATTTCATGAGCAGTAGTGTAGTCTTTGATTTCATCAAATTCTTCATAGCTAAGAGCTGATGCAATTTCTATCATCATAGTGTTATGGTTCTTCTTCTCTGCAATGTCTTCAGCAGTTAATGTGCCAGTAGGAACTGTATATTCTTGATCAATATATTTGCATCCTGAATCACCAATGGAACCCAGATGAAGTCTCACGAGACCTTGCCATGCTGAAAAGTTATTTCTATTAGGCCTTAGAATTTCTCTTTTGTAAGACATCCTGATCTTTAGCTTAGGTCCTTGAAACCCTTCCTGCAAGCACGAAAAACTCTGATACCAATTGTTGGAAATATAGATGTAGTAACTGAGAGAAGGGGGGGGGGTGAATCAGTTAACCACAAAAATATTACCACTGATCCCTTAGATATCTTAATAAATTATTTACTGTTGCCACTGGATAAACATACAGAGAAATGCTGAAACTTGATCTTTGAAGTGTGTAATAATTAAACTGTTCTTAAGCATTCATCACTGATTAACATACATGAATAATGAAAATAACATGAACACAAGAGACACTAGATTTACCATGGAAACCCAATATGGGAAAAACCACCAATGTAACTAGTTACTATTTTTCACTCTTCTGAAGTGATGCCCAGTTAGGAGCCAACCCGGTAAAAGGTTACAAAACACACTGTTAGGTGTGACCTTGTTAGAGGATTTAATCACCCTGCTAGGAGTGGCCTTGTAAGAGGTCTTGAAATAATTCAATAGAATTGTCACCTTGTTAGAGGATTTACAAAATGGTTATTAAACCAACTCGGTTAAGAGATTTTGATATCACTGCTACAATTGTAAGAGAGTAACAATGAAATGACCTACAACTAAATTGCTGATTATAGATCTCTGTTCTACTTCACTAGATCCTTACTGATCAAATAAATCTTTGCTACTCCTTAAGGATATCTAACAATCCTTCAAAATTCACACATACCTTTCTTCAAAATGATTTATGCATGCTGTGTGTCTTATTCACCACTTGACCATATATATATATATATATATATATATATATATATATATATATATATATATATATATATATATATATATATATATATATATATATATATATATATATATATATATATATATATATATATATATATATATATATATATATATATACCATTCTAATTAACATTTACATTGTCAAGTTGGCACTAATAATTATTATAATAGTCGGTTGGGATAAACAAACTGTAATAACAAAATCCTTTGAACTGCCGACCTTGCTCGGTAAACATTAATCCTGAAAAGATTTCCTTCGGTGACCGAGTGATCTCGTAACCACAGAAAATTATACAACGTCCTTCGGAGACCGAGTGAGCTCGGTAACCACTAATTTTCTTTTGATAACCGAGGAGGCTCGGTTAACACTATTTTCTGTCATGTTTCCTTTTGACACCTGAGAGATCTCAGTAGACACTAAAAATTACCTAGCTGACCAACTGAGCTCGGTAGACACTGAGAATGATAATTGATATGACATTTGTGTGACATCAAAGACAACACATAGCTAATCCAACAATGTCCTTTAGACAATTGTATCCAATAGTTAAGGAGGTTGATATTGTTGAAACTAGAATTGAGATTCCATTCGATGAATCTAATGACCTTGTTGATAAGGTTGATGAGTCTGATGTTGTTTTTAGTACGGGTGTTATTGATGTTGATGCTCTTTGGGGTTTTGTTCATGGAGAGTTATTGTCTAATTTGTTTTAGTTGAAAGGAGATTTCTTGCAAACATTACTTGTTGGATGTGAGAGTATGTGGGTATGTGAAAGATCATGGTATACCAAACGAGGCCCTTAAGTGGCAATGAAAATTTAGAAAATCAGGTTTACGAAAGTTGACATAAAAATTTGAACATGTTATAAATACTATATAAAAAATATGTAATAAAAGAATTTGTAGAAAATTAAATTTAGTTTCTAACATACTAGGCCTTTTTTGAAAAATAATTTGATGCAGGAGCATCTTGGGTCCTTGGCAATCCCGTGTCACCCAAAACATATTTGATTTTGTTTGTGTTGTCGAGTTTCTACTTTGATCGAGTTGGTTCAGTGTTGCTCGGTTTCCTTTGTTCGCCGGTGTTGGTCAGTTATCTTTTGGTGCTTGGTGAATTTCCTTGGCACTTGGTAATGCTTGTCTGGCATTCAGTTTCCTTTCTTACCAAGTTGTTTGTTTTGGATTTCTTTTGAGGATGACTCGTGTAGTTAATTTTGGTCACAGATTTAATGTTGGTATCCATCATTGGGAGGCATATGGACCTAGATCTGGTTGTTCCTTCTATTGATTGTGGATTGAAAGGCCAACTTGGTTCGGTAGCCTCTTGTATAAATGTAGTTGTTTGGTTAGAGTTTAGTGCTCAAATTTTATAGAAGATAAAAGATAGAAGTTTAGATATTGTGGATAGATCCTCGCATGTTTGAGGATTTTTGTACTTGATTGTAAAATTTAGTCGAAACCAGGAAGGCCTTACAGCCTGACATGTATGAATCAATTTGAAGATAATATATGAAAGTTTCCTGCATTTTCTCTCTCACTATTGTGTGTTTTTGCTTCGGTGTGTTGCTAAGAAAGGTGGATCTAGTTAGGGTGTGTCATTTTTGGCCCCTCCTATCCCCTCTTATGTTAGGTGGTATCAGAGTGAGGTGAGATTTGGATCTAGGTTTACGAATCTAGATTTGAAGGTTCCTTCTTGTGAAGCCCTAGTTGAATTGTTGTGGGCTCGTAGATTGTGATTTGACCTACAATTGTAGAGGTTTTTAAAGATGGTTTGTGGGAGGTGAGATGCGGATCCAGGATTGGCAGACATGTTGAGACAAATTTCTACTAGATTAGAAGTTGTTGAAACAACCCAGAGAAGAGGAAGACATCTTGAAGATGTTAGTGATGATGAAATTGATTGAGAACCTGCACCTCTGATGGATCAGGGTGAGGAAAGATTCTTGAAGTCTTTGACAAGTTTGAAGTCTACACCACACTTTAATCCTCTTGAGTATGGTGGAAAGTTGGATTCTGATGAATTGGTGGATTGAATAACTGAGATGGAAAAGTACTTTGAGTATGAAAATATAGCTGAGGAAAAGAAGGTGAATATTGCAAGCACAAAGTTCAAAAGTCATGCATCCTTATGCTGGGAACATCTACAACTAGACAAAAAGAGGAAAGATAAAGAAAAAATCAAGGTATAGAGTAAAATGGTGAATAAATTAAAAGGAAAGTTCTTACCTTCTAATTATCAAATTAACCTAGTTAGGTGAATGCAAAGTTTAAGGCAGAAAGATAGCTCGGTAAAGGAATATACTGAGGAATTCTATAGATTAGATATCAGATCTAGACATGATGAAGATGATGTGGAAAGAATTTCTAGATACATGAATGGTTTGAGAGTTTCCATCCAAGAAGAAATTAGTTTGGTCAAATTTGAGAACATTGAAGAGGCTTATCAATTTGCATTGAAAGATGAGGAGAAATTTAATAAGAGACATAAGCAAAGACAAAGAGGTAGAGGTGGTAGATTTGCTAGAGGCAGAGGTAGATCCCATGGTGAAAATAGTAGATCTGAACTAGAAAAGATAAATCTAGATAAAGGAAAGACCGAGTGGAAAGGTGAAAGTTCATCTAGAGGCAGAGGTAGTAGCTACCACGGTGGTTATAATAGAGGTGGTTTCCCAAGAACATGTTACAATTGTGGAGAAGAAGGACATAGATCATTTGAGTGTACACATGCAAGTAAGAAGGCTGGTAGTAGTAGAAATGCTTTGGTGCAAGAAGAGTCACCAAATGAACTTGAGAAGGAAAACAACTTGATGGTAAGAAGAGTACTTTAGAATGAAGGTAAAAAGTAAGATCTGGTAAGGAAAATTTTGTTCAAAACTAGATGTAGAATTTCTGACAAAGTTTGGAAGGTAATCATTAACAGTGGTAGCTAAGAGAATCTGGCATCTAAGGAGATTGTCACGAAGTTATAGTTCAAAAGGTTGGAACATCTGAACCCCTATCAGATTTCATGGATCAAAGATGAGCATACACTCTTGGTAAGTGAACAATGTTATGTGAATTTGAAAATTGGAAAGTACTATGATAAGGTGTTATGTGACATCATGCATGTGAATTGTTGTCATATTTTTTTGGGTAGACCTTGGCAATATGATAGACATGCTATATATGATGGGAGATTATAGAAGTATACTATTTGGGTTGATGGAAGAAGACAAATCTTGTTACCTTTGATAGAAGAACCTGTTAGTAATGTTTGCACATCTGTGAAAGTTTTCTTGATGGAAGGAAGAAATTTTCTTAAGGATTTAAAGAGAAATGATGTATGTTTTGTTGTGATTCCTAACAAACCGAGTAAGAAAACAAAGGGTAATGCCCCTGAGGAGATTGATAAGTTACTCACGGAGTACAGTGAAATTATTTTTGATAATGTACCTAATGGTTTTCCACCAAAGAGAAGCATTGATCATTACATGAATCTCAACCCTAGAACTAGTTTACTGAATAAGGCACCTCATTGGTTGACACCTATTGAGAATCAAGAATCGAATCGACAGATTCAAGAGTTGTTGTAGAAAGGTTTGATAAGAAAAAGTTTGATTCCTTGTGTAGTACTTGCGGTATTGGCACCTAAGAAGAATGGAGAATGGAAAATGTGTACTAATTCTAGAGAAATCAACAAGATAACAGTGAAGTATAGGTTTCCTATACCGAGAATGGATGATATAATGGATAGTTTGACTGGGGCAAAGTATTTCATGAAAATCAATTTGAAAAGTGGGTATCATCAGATCAGAATCAAAGGTGATGAATGGAAGATTGATTTCAAGACAAAAGAAGGTTTGTATGAGTGGTTGGTTGTGCCCTTTGGTTTAACTAATGCACCGAGTACATTTATGAGGTTGATGAATGAAGGTTTGGCAAAATTCTTGGGTAAGTTTGTGATTGTTTATCTTGATGATATTCTGATATTGAGTAAGACCAGAGAAGAACATTTGTTGCATGTTAGACAAGTTTTGCTAAGATTGAAAGAAGACAAGTTGCTGATAAATCTGAAAAAGTGTTCATTCATTAAAGAGGAGATTGTCTATTTGAGATTTATGATTTCAGATGATGGTTTGAAAATGGATCTTGAAATGGTTGAAGCTATTTTGAATTGTCCTACACCTAAGAGTTCTAGTGAGGTAAGATCATTTCATGGTTTGGCAAGTTTTTACCGAAAGCTCATTAGGAATTTCAGTTCAATTTGTAATGCTATGACTGAGACTATAAGAGGAGACAAAAGAGAATTCAAGTGGACACATGGAGCTAATAAAATTTTAAACACTATGAAGCAAAAGTTTATTGAATTTCCTATTTTGGCATTGCCTGATTTCAATAAGGTATTTCAAGTGGAATGTGATGCAAGTGGAAGTGCAATTGGAGCTGTGTTGACTCAAAAAGGTAAAATTGTTGCATTCTTTATGGAAAAGTTGAATGATGCAAAAAGGAAATATTTTGTGTATGATCATGAATTCTATGCTATTGTTCAAGCAGTGAAGAAATGGAGACATTATTTGATTCAGAGTGAATTTGTGTTGTATACCGATCACAAAGCTTTACAGTATTTGGGTAGTTAGAATAAGTTGAATCAGAGACATATGAAATGGGTTGAGTATTTGTAGAGTTATACATTTGTGATAAAGCATAAGAATGGAGTCACTAACTGAGCTGTTGATGCATTGAGTAGAAGAAGATCTTTGATGACCGAGATGAAAATTAGAATTCTAGAATTTGATGACATGAGGAATTCTTATGAATTTGATCCTGATTTTTCTGAGCCGTGGAGAAAGTGCGGAGCACCTATTCAATATCAACAGAGTACTAAATGGGATGAATATTTTATGCAAGGAGGTATGTTGCTTAAAGGTATTCAATTGTTTATACTGAGAGGAGCAATGAGAACTAATTTGATAAAAGAGAAACATAGTAGTGGTTTGGATGGACATTTTGGTGTTGATAAGATATTGAATTTGCTTAAGGAGAAGTACTTTAGGCCACATTTGTATAAAGATGTTTGGAAATTTGTGAAAAGTTGTGGAGTTTGTCAAGTTGCAAAAGGAGTTAGTAAGAATACTGGATTGTATACACCAATTATTGTGCCTGAGAAACCTTGGATTGACATCAGTATGGATTTTGTTCTTGGCTTACTAAAGACAGTTTGTGGTTGTGGATAGATTTTCTAAAATGACACATTTTATACCTTGTAGAAAGACATCAGATGCAGTACATGTAGTAGATCTTTTTGTTAAGGAAATTATCAGATTGCATGGATTACTGAGGAGTATTATCTCTGACCGAGACAATAACTTTTTTGGATACTTTTGGAAGACTCTTTGGAGAAATCTGGGTACTGAATTGAAATATAGTTCTACATTTCACCCACAAATCGATGGATAGACATAAGTTGTGAATAGAAGCTTGGGTAATCTTTTGAGATGTTTAGTTGGAGATACACCAAGTAATTGGGATTCTATGTTGGCACAAGTAGATTTTGCATACAATAATTCAGTGAATAGGAGTACTAGAAAAACACCTTTTGAGATTGTAAATGGCATACAACCGAGAGGTATATCAGATTTGAGAGCCATTTTTTATGAAAGAAAAAGAAGTGCTAAAGGAGTAAAATTTGTTGAGTGCATGAAGACATTGCATGAAGATGTGAAGCTTAAACTAGAAAAGAGTAATCAGAAATACAATGACAAAGATGATAGATCAAGAAGACATAAGACTTTTGATGTTGGTGATGAAGTGATGGTTCATTTCAGGAGAGGTAGATTTCCTGTTGGAAAATATGGGAAGATTAAGATGAAGAAGTTTGGTACTTGCAAGATTTTGAGAAAATTTGATAGTGGAAATGCATATGAGGTTGAGTTACCTGATGACATGGATATATCACCTATATTCAACATTACTAATTTGTATGAGTTTCATGAGCTTGAAGAAGACATGGAAGTATTGATGGATTATCCTAAGAAGCAGAATGAGGAAATTGAAAAGATTTTGGAGCAAAGAATTGGCAAAAGTACAAGAGGAAAATAGTATATGGAATATCTGGTAAAGTGGAAGAATAGACCGATTAAAGATAGTTCTTAGATTTCACAGTTTGAGTTGGATGCAGCTCAGATCATACATGTTTCATGATTTAGAGAATCATTTCAAATAACCCCAGGTGTCTGATGCAGGAGCATCTTGGGTCCTTGGCAATCCTATGTCACCAAAAACATATTTGATTTTGTTTGTGTTTCTTGGTTCCTACTTTGACCGAGTTGGCTCGGTGTTGCTCGACTTCCTTTGTTCACCAATGTTGGTCGGTTATCTCTCTAGCACTCAGTGAATTTCCCTGGCACTCAATGATGCTTGCCTAGCGCTCAGTTTCCTTTCTTACCAAGTTGTTTGTTTTGGATTTATTTTGAAGCTGACTTGTGCAGTTAATTTGGGTCACAGATTTAATGTTGCTATCTATCATTGGGAAGCGTGTGGACCTAGCTCTAGTCATTCCTTCCATTGATTGTGGATCTAATGGACGACATGGTTCAGTAGACTCTTGTATAAATGTAGTTGTTTGGTTAGAGTTTAGTGGATAGTTTTGATAAAAGATAGAAGATAGAAGTTTAGAGATTGTGGAAAGATCCTCACATGTTTGAGGACTTCTATACTAGATTGTAAAATCTGGCTGAAACTGGGAAGGCCTTATAGCTTGACATGTATGAATCAATTTGAAGATAATATATGAAATTTTCCTGCATTCTCTTTCTCACTATTGTGTGTCGTTGCTTCCATGTGGTGTTGAGCAAGGTGGATCTAGTTAGGGTGTGCCATTTCTGGCCCCTCCTATCCCCTCTCGCATCACAATTATTCTACATGTTGAAAATTTTAAATTTCAATGTAGTAGTATGAAAATTTGTGGAAAACAATAAGAAGTAGGTGTATGTCTTACCACCTTACACAATCAAATGATAAATTTTTTTTACAAGATTCTATATATAAGTATTAGACTCATGTCTGGATGTGACACATATTTTTTTCTAGTTTTTTTCCAAGTAAATAATTAATTATGATTTTTCTTCTACAAATTTTTCAGAATACAAAAAATCTTGTGTCTGACCACATAAACTTAGTCAGGTGACCCCAAGATAGTGGGTTACACTTTTTTAGACATGCTGATTTTTGCTGAAATAACACATTTTTAATAAAATATGATGATTTAATCTTTGAGAGGTTCCATTTGAAGGATTAATTACAAATGGTTATCGCAAAGCCTCTTAGATTAAAAAAAACAAAAAACATTAATATAACATATATACTCCTTGTTCATACTTATAATGGAGTCTCCTTCACACCTATTAAAATGTTGACAAAAAATCACTTTGATTTTATCTTTTGATAGATCAAATGAATCCATTTGACAAACCTATCTATGTAGTAAGGTACTATAGAGAAAAATATTTTCAATTATTATAATGTTAATATATATTAAGTTTACTATGACTTTCTATTTGTAGTTTTACTAAACATAGATATTTCACCGTATGTTTACCTCTATGTTTGATGCTTATGGAAAAATAGTAAATGAGAGAAAAAAAATTCAAAATTTTTTCTATTTCCTAGATATTTAAGTTCTCTTTCTATCAAAAAGAATAAAAATGAAATAGGAAAAATACACGATAAGTTAAAAGCTATGTAGTCAAGGTATGTAAAAATTATGGTTTAGTCAACTTCAAATGTTAATAAAGTATGCAATAATCATGATAATGTATTGAAACCAATTGCATGCCCTCTATATGGATGTTAAAAAACTAATTTCAAAAGAAACACATTGATATCTATTTTATAAAAAAAACTTATGCTCTATGAAAACAATGTAACTCTTTGAAAATGACATTTTCAACAACATACCAGTTTTTGTAGGAGAAAGAAAAAAAACTATTTAAATCAATTCAAATATATATATATATATATATATATATATATATATATATATATATATATATATATATATATATAATATATATATATATATATATATATATATATATATAATCTAGATAGAAAATCTTAAAAGACTCTAATTTACTTCATCTTCTAATTTCAAACGGTTTAACGACAATATGCATCTAAATCTGAAAGTTTGTTTCAAAATGTAGAGTTTTGTGTCCGTTCAAGCAGAAAAGTGTAACCCACTATTATGGGTTCATTGAGTCTAAACTTTATAAAATTGAAATTTTATTTTATTTTTCTTGTAGTAGGAAAATCATAGAATGTGACACATGTTTTGGATTGCAAAAATATTATACAGTTTGAAAGTTATAGCTGTTTTTCAATAAGTCTATCAATCAGGACTATAAAGATAACAAGTAGGTGTATGTCTGACCACATTAAACAAAATCAAATGATAATATTTTTTTATAAGATTCTAGATAAAAGTAGTATACTCATGTCTGGATGTGATGTGTATTTTTTTTCCAAACTTAATTAATTAATTATGATTTTCCTACTACAAATTATTCTGAATATAAAAAATCTCGTGTCTAACCACCTTAACTTAGTCTAAACTTTATCAAATTGAAATAATTATTTATTATTATTATATTAGGTGAAGCATAGAATGTGATGTATATTTCAAATTTGAAAAATGTTATATTGTTTGAAAGTTATAGTTATTTTTCAAAGAGTCTATCAATCAGGACTTTTTTTCCACATCGCCACTTTTTGGCATACCATGATCCTACACATACACATGTATGCTGATGGAATTGTTGATGAGTATGATGATGTTATGGATAGGGTTTTCATTTGTGATGATGATCCTATTGTGGGTGATGAGTTGAATGAATTGTTTGTGAAGGAGAATGAATATTTGATGCATTATGGTGTGGATCCTAACAAGTTTTTTGCTGATATTTGGTGTGTTGAATGGTTGGTTGTAGTGCAATGGTTGGTTATGTACCAGTTTTGGTTCTTGCATTTGAGGATTGGGAGACCGATGACCAAGATGAGATTATCTTCACATTTTATCATGGAAGAAAAGTGTGTGACACACTTTTATCTTAACCCATGGTATATAATGCAAGGGCATCTTGGGTCCTTGTGAAATCTTGAAGGAATTCCCTTGTGGACTGATAGAGTTCCTTGTTGTGAGCATTTTTTAGAGATCCTATGTGCAGTCGATATTTTGAGATCTTTGAAGTATGCGATGAAAATGGTTTATTCCTTGTCTTTTGTAGAGGTTATGTCTATGATCACACTTCTTTAGATGGCATATTTTTGGAGATATGGCTTGATCTTTGATGAGTGGTTGTGTTCTTCATGTCATTGGTTGATTGTTGGGGATTGTAGTGTGTATTTTTTTATCATTATATTTTAGCATGTGCAATCATGGATCATGGTTTTTAGAGCTTGTGTGGACCTATATCTTGGATCACATGTCTTTATGTTCCTTAGTGATCAATGGTTCAAACTTTTTATTAAGTCCTATTTTGGGTACCTATTTTAATGGTCAGGATAGTGAGATATGGTTTATGGTGAAGGTTCTTGAGTCATAGTTTCTTGTGGTACATTTTTTGATGTTATTAAGTTTGTGATCGACTTCCTTGTATGATCACACACCATCTTATAATCATTTGTTGATTTTCTTATGGATTTGGTTCCTGACCTATATATTTGTAGACCATTTTCTTATTCTTAAGGATTGTGATTAGAGAGATAACTTATGGCTAGGGATCTTGTATTTAAGTTGAGTTGTAGATTTTTTTTCGCACTTGGAGGCAACTAGGAGTTAGAGTAGCTTGGATAGATCAATATGTAGATTTGTGATTTATTTATTTGTATGATCATAACTGAGAAGGCCTGACAACACCACATATTGTAGGAAATTTGATGTAATTGGATATTTTCTGATAATAAAGAGTTTTATTTTGTTGCATCTTGCTATATTACTTTGTATTTGATAGTGTTGTCTCTTGGGTACAAGATTGGACTCTCATTTGGAGATCTCTCTAGTCCTAACTACATCAAACTAAAAATACCTTTCACTATCATCATCACCATCCTCTTCTAGAGACAAGAGACCATAAACCACTTACTTATAATTAGAGGAGCTAGATACACTCCAATGGTAGAGAAGATTGATTTAAAAAGAAAAATCTAATCCCATGAATTTTGTCTCCTAATCATATACCAATGAAGTCGCAGTCCAAAATACACAAAAAAAAACTTAGCATATGGACAGTGGTTCATCCAAGGTGAAAAAACTATAAAATCACTAGATCCTTCCTCGTCATTCTCACAATATAACTCTGAATCACTCACAAATTCTAAAACCCTATGATGTTTCTCGATCCTCTTCACTCTTTCCATCCCTCCAAATTAAATATCTCCAAGGCGTTTAAATTTATTTTCTATAAGAGTATCTTTAACATTTTATTCTATCTAGTTTATGATAATTTAATTGAATCTTTTTCTT